>OW152821.1:3246437-3863291 GCA_933534255.1 Iphiclides podalirius
GGCCGCCCCCAGGGATCACGGTCCAATGCAGCCAAGAACTCCTCCCTGGCAACGGCGATCGCGCGGCCTATCCCCACCTGCAAAGCCATCTTTGCCGTTCTGAAGGAGGCGTACAGCTCAGCCTCCAATTCAGTGTCCCTGCGCCGTCTTCTGCGGCATCGAGTATACTGGCGTCTCGCGGTGACGCACGCTCTGCGCATTTGCGCAAGTTCTGCAGACCACCAGTATACCCGACGCTTGGGCGGGAGGTTCCTGGACCGGGACATCGACGCATCGCAAATCTGCGTCATCGCGTCCCTGAACCATTCCGCTTCCCTCTCGACATCTAAACTAGTGGGCACAGGAACCCAGGACTGCACTATTGCCGCCTCCTTCAGGATTTCGTGGTTCAGGCTTCCAAGGCGCCACCTTGGGCCACTGCCTCTCGAAGTCCAGCTTGGGCTAGTCAAGGCATCCGACAGGGCGAGGAGATTGAACCGAATGTACCGGTGATCAGATAGTGTCTCCTCACCAACAATCACCTTCCAGCCCCAAACGCGGCGTGCCAATGCAGGGCTTGCGAACGACACGTCCACTATAGAGCTGCCCTGCCATCGCACGCACGTGTCCACCGAACCTCTATTGAGGACAGACAGCCCGACCTCCAGGAGCCATTCCTCCAGTACCCCACCACGCGCGTCTGTTACAGGGGATCCCCACGCCGAAGACTTGGCGTTGAGGTCCCCGGCGACCAGCACGGGATAGGGACTGAACTGCCTGATCAATGACCCCAGACGGTCTAGGTAGCCCTCAAATTCGGCTAGCGCTTTGTTGGGGGAGAAGTATACTGCTACGACCACAAACTCCCCCAGCTGAGCTGCCACGAAGCCTGAACCTCTTCTCACGTTGGTGAGAGATGGGAAAACCCGCAGCGGTCCTGCAGACCACTGCCGCAGTGCCAGAAAGGTCCCCGGCCCAGTTGTCACCAGGCGGGACGAAATACGGTTCCGACACTACGGCCACTTGTATCAACCACTGCGCCATGGTCTGGAACATTAGGTCCTGAGCCCTGGCGCAGTGATTTATATTCGCCTGCAGGAATGATATGGTGGCCATTTACTACTGTATGGCCATCGGTGTCCCTTCCTCCCTGGCCTCAGTGGCGTTTTGGCGGGTTGACTGACTCTGGGCTTCGTTTACAGTGACGTCATTTCTTCGACTCCTCTTGCCATTCGGTTTGCAAGAGGTGGTGCAGGCCTTGCTACCCAGCCTATGGCCAGCAGGTTTGCTCGCTCCGGCGCACACCAAACAGTGTGGTGTTGCCGAGCATTGAACAGATGTGTGGCCTAACTGACCACATTGGTAGCAGGAGCTGCTCCGGTCAATCTCTGCAGTGCATTGTTCCCGGACGTGCCCCAGTTCCAGGCATCGGTAGCACCGTAGGGGCCTCTGCGGAAGCAGCTTGGCCCGCACCGATGACCAAGCTTATGAGAACACGGCCGGCGTTAAGCACCTTTCCAGCGGCACCAACTGGACAACTGACTACGACTGTACCCAGACCATTTTTGTTCCTGCGGATTTCCCCCACTTTGACAGAGGTGACTAGGCATTCGCCGTACTTTGCGACAGCTTCAGCAACCTCCGTCCTCTCCGCCGCATCGTCTAGGCCCGATATGCGCAGATCAGCGCTTTTTTTCAGGCCTGGAGACTAGGGCAACCTCGTCGCCGACCACTTGACGCAGCTTTTCAGCCAACAAGTTGGCCTTTTCGCCACTATCTACCCCAGGGACTTCCAGGATCCGCGCACCTGTTGCGGCCTTCCTAAACCGGAGGGCCTGGATTCCCAAACCCTGGAAATCGACCGCCGTTCTAGCCTCTTTGAGGATGTCGGCATATGTAACTCCCTTTGCCGCTGCATCCTGCTGCAGCTTGATAACTACAGCAGATGAGCGAGGGGGCCTAAGCTTCGGCATCCTCTTGTGCTCCTTTGACTTTCCAACCGGTGCGGTTACTTTGGGACCACTGCCTGACTTTTTACTGCGCCGGGTGACTAGCGTCCACTCGGATGGCGGACCAGATGTCATCAGCGGTGGAACACCGTTTGCAGCTTGTTTGGTAACATCTGGTTGGGATTCGCGTTTCCCGCCCTTCTTCTTTTTGCTAATTTCTTCCCGCTGGATCTTAGGGCGGGATGGTCCGGGTTGCAATACTGTCCCGTCAGCTTCACAGGAGGTCTCCTGCGAAGCTGTCGTTAGGGCCTGCGAAATGCCGCTTGTGCCTGCCCTTGGAGTAGCTCTGAGAGCGGCCACATAGGATGTGGCCTTGGCTACCATAGGTGGTGGTTTATCCGCTGCCAAAGGAGGGCGAAGGCGCCTCTCGGGCAACAACCTGTCCTCAAGGTTCTCCAGGCGGGCGTTTACCAATTTACCCACTGCCTCTAAAATAGAGCGCTGCAGGAGCTCTGGATCTACCGGCACGCCTGATGGGGAAGGGACTGAAGCCACCTCGCGTGCCTCTTGTGTCCTTCGGAAGTCCGCCCGAAGTGCAGCTAACTCGTTGCGGAGCTCCAGCACTTCTGCTTTGAGGCGCTTGTTGTCTGCCGCCATCTTTTTATTTTCCTCAGTGACCGTGGCCTTTGAGAGTTCCTCTACTGCTCCCTTTATGGCCATGGCCGCCTCTTTGAGAGCCCTGACGAAAGTCCCCTTTAAATTTTTTGATTTGCTTGCGACCTGCGTTACGATCTCTACTTGTTGTAGGACCTGGTCACGCAGGTCACCCGCCAGAGGCAATTGATTTCCTTCATTGGCTGCCGCTTCGTTGAGCCAGGCTGGCCTTTGTACACGCGCCTTCTGCGTGGCCTCCGCCACCTCCTTTTTCGGCCTGCAGCTCTTTTCTGGCGCGCTCCTCTGCGGCCAGTGCAGCCTTAGACTTAGCTAGGCAAATATGCTCTCCAGCGCTGGTCGCAGGTTCCATGGCGGCGGTGCTCATTTTTTCTCCCGCTCCTGCTTCCTGACCTTGACAGGTCACTCTGTGTGTTTGCGGTTTTCAGGAACCGCCCCCGCGCATCTCTCGTTAGGGTTGCAGTCGATATGCGTCCCCGGCCGCTTTTCCCAGCTGGCACCTTTAGCGCAGGTTGTTCGTCTTCGCTTGACACCTCGCTCTCCAAGTCGTTGTTTCCGCTTCTCGGGCGCTTTCTAACGTCCCTGAAGAACCTTGAAGGTCCTACGTTATCAGTAGGCGTCCGACTTATTTCACCTAAAGACGCAGACTTCCTACGGTCCATGCGTGCTTCCGTCTCTGCTATTTCACAAGGCAAATCGTTGTCCGTGTTCATGCAAGTGTCCGTTTGTGATAATTCCATCCGTTTTTTTTTGTTTTATGTTTATGAATTCCATTTAATTCCCACGCGTATTAGGTAAATAAAAGTCCGCCGGGCCAGTGACCTTGTAGCCCGGTAACCCTACATACACCTGGGGGTCGGGAGGTACCCAGGGTTGGCCGCTATGACTGGTTTGACGGTCCAGCCTCTCTTTCGAGCATCCGACGCCGCGTACCGCAACGCCGAAATCTCCGGATTTTTTAGTGAGGTTTACTCCTCGCGGTCCGGCCGGTTAAGGCAAGACCCTCGGTTCTGCCGCAGGCCGCGAGACATGATCCACGACACCTGCAGCAGAGTACCGAGATCGCCCGGTGTCGACAGAAGCCGAGTGCACTTGGCAAACACACCGCGCGAATCACACCGTCCCCTCTCGGGAACTTCCTTTCATACATCACGCAATCACTCACCTGTTTTCCCCTTTCCCCCCAAAGCACACACCTTTCATACGTCTCGCACATTTCCCCCCTTGTTGCATCCCCTGTCCTCTCTCACTGGAGAGAGATACTGGGAGCAACGAAGGCTCGCCTTGCAGGCTTGCCTCCTAGGACTTTGAGTCCTTGGACGTCCCTAAGTCCTGGTAAGGACTCCCAGAACGCCCTCCCCTGCCAGTTTTGGTCCGCGCCGGTGTCCCGGTATCACCCAGGATTGGATGATATTCCCCTATCCGCCACCTGGGGACGCGCCCGATGGGAGATCTGGCAACTCCTCACGGGATAATTCAATATACTAGAGCAACCTGGGTTCGATCCCCGTTGCCGGCACCAATGAAGGAAAACATCGTCAGGGAACCTGCATATTTTCGAAATAATAACAATATATATATATATACATATATATATTGCGAAGATATGTGAAGTCCGCTAATCCGCAGTGGTCGCGTGGTGGACTATGTCTACCCTCTGTTTAAAGGAGGCCTTTGCCCAGCAGTGGGACGTGTATAGGCTGTCCTTTACTTTACTACTTTTACTTTAAGTGTTCTATTTTTGTAAACAAACGTATATATACGAGATAACATTCCTCTCAATTGCATGTATTACTGTTCCACACGTTCGCAACAAACCATATTCCATCGACTAATATTACGACGATAACGATACGAAATGAACAAACAAACGTTAGTTATATCTCTATTGGGGTCATAGGTTAAACTCCACTTCCCGTTGTCCGTGCAGTGAAGATAGTGGCGCCTACGAGCGTTGCGTAGCATTGTTAATAACGCAGTGGGCAAATATGTAAATGCTTCTCCAAACATCGCACACTTCCTTGGAGTGCTGATGGTATTATTGTGTCTAATTTACTTTATAAGCATAAATGTTAAACAGTCATAACCATGGAAACACACTTCAGAAGTCCTTTCAATAATAAAAACAGTGAATTATACAAGGTCACAAAACCTCGGGAATGTGAGAAGGTGGCTAGCATGGAGTTGACATATTTGCCACCGCCTATGGAACATATACGACATCTTTATCTTTGCAGACGCGTCACCAACCTTTAAAGGGGCTGCCTCTCATTACCTCTCTTGATCAAACTCCTAGTCCTTGCACTCCACTCCACTTCCACGAAGAAACCTGCATTTATTACATTATTCGCGCAACGCACACACAAGTGCAATGTATTATACATACAGGGAGGCTTTCTAAGTGTATCCTTTTGTTTTATAACTTTAGACATAAATAATGTTATATAAGAAAAGATAAATATTTAAAATCACCCGAAATTAATTAATTACATTCATTTGAACTTATCTCAAAAAGTGCATGATTATTAAATATTGAAATAGCGGGACGACTTTGTTTTATACTATGCAGTGATGTCAAACATTGAACAGTGAGTGAATAGAAATGGTAAAAAGTTAACAGTATGGGAACCACTTTATTAGAAGATGGCAACATATTTGCAACGCTATGGATCTTACAGATGTCCAATGGCAGAGGTTATCAATTTACATAAGGTCATCTCGCTTACCACCTCCTCAGAAATAATTACGAAAAAATATGAAACAATATTTGGCATAAACCTGAACTCGTTTTATTGATGAAACTAATTTTACGGATTTATCGCGTTTATTTTTAATTTTAATTCCCAACGTTTCGAACCCTTTACAGCGTTCATGGTCACGGGACATTCATCGTTTTATTGATTTCTATCGACGATCCGAGTCGCAGTGATAAATGTTATGTATGAAAATCATTGTCATTCGTTATTTACGACAGGCTTGTCATCTGACCGGTTTCATATAAAAATAAATAAGAAGGAATTTATTGAATAACAAAATCCCTGAGCATGATCAACTCGTTATGTTTGTGTGAAATGGAATGAAATGCGAAAAAACAATGTAGATAAAATAAGTTGAGATGTTTGAAGGTGTGCCAATAAGCCGCATAGCTCAGTGGTTAAAGTGTCTGGGCGCGAATCCGGATGACGTGCTATCGATTCCCTCAACGGCGAAAAACTTTCGTCCATTTTTTCTACAAATATTAATATGATCAACACTGATGATTTCGCGGGGAAACACCCGCCAAAAATTAAACGCGACAAAGTGTAATAAAACGTTAACTTCGCGAAAAAGACCTAAGACGTAATTTATCTAGGTACATCAAGAAGGAGTTGTCCGCATTTCATCATCAGGGAACTGCTTCTGCGATTATACATACAGGCGGTCGCGACCTTCGCTTATCAAACCGCTTTCAGTGTCGCAAACAGCTGAGTCGATAATTAGAGAGATAATGGCGTAAATTAGTAGATTGCAATAATGAGAGGCCCCCACGACTGTAATTGGACAGGAAGATGACAATTCTTTTTTCAACTAGAATTAGCGTTCAATTAGGCGGTAGACGTGTCTTTGTGTGAAGATCGTATTACTTAAGTATTAAGTCGAGGTAACCGTGCTGAACATAAGTAGTGGTAGGGCCCCGCAGCAGTCTTCTGTCCGTATCACGACCTCAGAGAAGACCACCGTGAAGTAGAAGTGTTATCAGTCTACTTCGCTATCTTTCATTTAAACAAATTTTCAATAGATAGCATTAACGTCCATTCTTTATCCTTTTAAACGAAAGTGTCTTTATGGAAAAAACAAAACTTTATTGTATTCGTCTAAAAGCGTCAAATAGCGGCAAACAAAACTTTGAAATGGTGTCCGAATCAACAATTATAATATAGAGTCTATAACATTTAAACTAATTCCGAAACCATTTGTCGTAATTCCAACGTTTGACAATGGATGTCGATACAAAACGATAATTTATCGAAAGATAAGAACCGGTAGTAGTTTATCAGCAGTGGGAACGTATGCACATTGCTGTACGTTACAAAGAATTTCATCATTTATCAGGCGAAATTCTTCACCGCTACCTTGAGCTTGATAACGAATACGTAATGTCGAGTGTGTAATAGTTGGATTAAGTTCTTAATCCAATCACAAGGTGTTGTGGCATGAAACGTGTCGTAAATATCAATGAAATAATTTTAAATTTGATTAGCCATTACAATGAGAAGAAAAAAGAGACTTTACGAAAAGGTGGTGATGTGGTCGCAAGTGTGTAGTCAACTTTGAGTCGGGTGACGGTTACCTCACTCACATAGGCGTATATAGCGGGGGGGCCCGGTAGGCCGTGCCCACCCCAGTATGGTCTAGTGCCCACCCCAGGATTTTGGTTTACCGATTCGAAATTCTAGGCTGGACACCTATCCTTCATCGCCAAAAGCAGATTGAAGCCGAGCGAGGTGCAATGTAGATATGGAATTTCTCGAAATTTCCCTACTATAATATGCATATATACTTTTTTTTATTCCTTTTAAAACCTTGCCGCACTTTAGGATAATTTCTTATCCTGTGTTGTAAGGACGTTTTACGAACATAAATTGCACGAGGACAAACATCCAGATGCGAAACAACTATCTGTGGGTCGCACAAATAGTTGTCCCTTGTGGGAATCGAACCCACGACCCCCGACGCCGAAGCCAATACCTTGACAACTGCGCCACGGAGTCATCAGTAAACATGTAAACCTTCCACTTGAATAATATCTATTGCTGAAAATCGCATTAAAATTCGTTGCGTTGTCTAACAGTGTTCGATTTTTTTTATAATAAGGGCCCAGGCCCACCCTGAAAAATAGCCCTAGATACGCCAATGCTCACTCAGCAGAAAAGTATCGAGCATGAAGGCTCCTACTTTCAGTTAGTCGTCTAAGAAGTGGGCGTGCGTAGTACGAGGCCTATTTTATGTCGAACTATTGCGAATTATAGGTGTATAAATTATTAAGTTGCAAGTGTAGTTGACGTGTTAATACTTTGCATGCGACGTATTAACTCACAATTAAGGATCGCCTCATGACCTCAAACATAAATGTAACGTACATCACGATCAAGAGCGTGATGTTTTCCTACACCGCAAACCACTTGCATCTATTATGACACCATTTTTTTTAAGGACACAATTTCTAGTCCCAAACTAAAGGCCCATTTACACGGTGCAAGTTTCTTGCCTGTTTTATACAATTAAATTGAAGTAATAAATGAGTTGCATTGTCTAAACAGCACATAACATTCTTGACTGTTGAACAAGACTTGCTTCAAGTTTTGTTTCAAAACTTTCCAATTAAATTTGGTGTAAACAGCACACACAATAATTTCTTAAGCAATTCTTAAGCAATTCTTGTATTGCATTCTCTCTCCTTGGCAAAAATTTGTGCAATGAGTGAGGGTATTTAATCATTGCTGTTCTTTTGAGGATAGAAATATTGAGAAAAGGTCGTAAAAAAAGTTGGATAAAAATATGAATAATAATATATGGATCATAATAAATAAATCTCAATTAAATGTATTTAATCGGCATAATCTAACTTGAACACTTATTATTGAGGCATTTTTTTTAAAAAAAACAGCCCTTTGTAAAACGTTCAACACTTGCATGAAAAATTTGTCAACGCAAATACGTGCAATACTTGAAGCAACACGACAATAAATTGTACACGCACATACAAGCATGTGTTTAGACAAGTCAAAACTTGAAAGCAATAATCGCCTAAACATAATTGCATTGGTGTAAACAAAAGACCTTTGCAATTATTTCCTGTCAAGACTTGCATACAATAATCGCATTCATTTTTTTTTACTATATCTGCGTGTAAACTGTTGCTTACAATTCTTGATGGTCAATTATTGCGAGCAACTTATTGCATTCAATTATTGCTCTTGTATGTACAAGAAAATGGCATCGTGTAAATGGGCCTTAAGCAACGCTTGTATTATGGGTACTAGAAAACTGATAAACATACTTTTTTTTTGTAAATAAATTCATATTATACATATATAAACACCCAGACACTAGAAAAAAACTATGTTCATCACACAATATTTTTCCAGTAGTGGGGATCGAAACCACACCCACGCAGGAGGTAAGTACACTACCCACTACGCCATTCGGGTCGTCAATTGAACTGCGAATATGACATTTGTTTATTTCTCTTCTTAATAAAGGCACTCCCAATAAGATTTTACAATGACCAAAAGTGGGTGAGATAGTCCTGTGCATTCCATTGTTGAGGCGGTACACACACACTAATAGTGCGAGGATCCTACAGGATAATAGAGGTCTTTTAATGAGGAAAATGTACTGGGGGGCTCTTTGATAGATTACTATCATAGAGCCACACAGCGGCTCCTACTGTTGCACAAATGGGCAGGCTAATCCGAAGAAAGTTGTATAGCTGGTGAGTGAGGTAGCCGGGGCCCACTTTTTAAAAGATTGTCAACTCACGCTTGGAGCATTGCTGTTGCCAATGGGCGGCCACAATAACTAACATTACGTGAACCACGTGTTCGCTGTACAACTTTTCTCATAAACATGTTAAGTGCGGAGTTGCACTGATGATCTTTAGGTCCAAAATCCATCGATCAGTTACAAGCGCCGTTCTATTACATCATATACTTAGAGATAAATATAAAATCGCTGAGAATGCGCTCCGACAATATGTCCACAACTTCTCAGTAACCTGAGATTTGAATTTGGAATTGGTCACGTGACATCGCACACGCAGCCAAAATGCACAAACCACCGCGACGTAGTACGCACACGATTGCATCGCCTCGACAAAACGAGTATCGCGCGTTCGATTTTTTTAAGGTTTTTCATATCCGACATTGGTCACGTGTTGTCAGTTCACAAAATCAAAACCTTCCGTGCACAGATAATAAATTCTGCGTTACTCGGCCCAGTCCTTCGGGACGCGTGATGTCGCACCGCGTTATCAATAATTATCGCGCATAGACTACGGACAGTCGGCAATTTCGCAATTACATTGTGTAGAGTCTTCGTTATTGTAGACATTGGAGTCGGGACACAGTATAACTATTACAAGTTAATTGGACCGCGCAAAGGGCGCGAATGTCACTCGACCGACACGTGCGGAACTTTAAGCGGACGAGTTATTTTGCTACGAAAGTCCATTTACAAAAAAAACAACTTAAAGGCAAAATGACGGACAGTTATAAATGTCGCCCATAGGAAGATCCGAGACAAAAATCCGAGTCGCAACAATGTAGGTTCATCATCACCATCATTTCAGCCTGTTTGAGTCCACTGCTGAACATAAGCCTCCCCCATAGACTGCCACAAATTTTTTTTTTATTTGAAAGTTATCAAGCGAGCAGACAGTTTACCTGATGTTATGTGAATACCGCCGTCCATAGACATCTGCTACACCCGAGGGTTGCAGATGCGTTAACAACCTTTTGAAAATTGGGCTCCGGCCACCTCACTTACCAGACAAAACGCGAAAGTACTATACTTCCACTTTACGCCCGTCTTCTGTGAGGTCGTGGTACTTACCCGGACGAGCCAACAGCCGAGGCTACTGCGTGGCCCTACCACCGTAACATCCTATATTATATGGATGTTTTACAAACATAAATTTCACACGGATAAACACCCAGATGCGAAACAACTATGTGCGGATCACCCAAATAGTTGTCCCGTGTGGGAATCGAACCCACGTCCCTCGACGCCGAAGTCAATACCTTGGCAACTGCGCCACGGAATCATCAAAATATAACATTTCCACCGGACTGGTTATATCTTCTAACCGTGAATTTAAGTAATATTATCACGGTATTAATACAAGTATTTGTTTGTTCTGTACATCAATTTCCTTCGTTGTTTGAAAACCTTTAAGCATTCATTACCTAATCGATACTAATACTACACAAATAGCTGCGTTTAATCCTACAAAAAACGTCTTGCAAATAGTTTCAATGTTTTATGTTATGTTTTTTTTATTTAATATTTAATTATATATGACGACCGGCGATTAGAGGCATCGACTTGTACGCGATAACACGTGACAACTTATAATTGTCCAGGGTCTAGCCTCGTCAAGGAAGTCGTGTTTTCAATGTTAAATTTCTACAAGTATTTCGAAGTCGGAAAATAAAACACACACTTATGTGGAAGGGAAAAAAACGAAGAAACGATTTTATGTTCTCAAGCAAGCTTGGTTACTGTGAAACTGTGAAAATAACAAAAGATTACAGAAACAATTCTAATTTCAATTTTTTCAATGTTTGTCGCCAGAGACATGTTACAGGAACAATGTGCATACATTTTTAAGACCAAAAAAGTTTGATAGCCACAAGTTTTATTGTTATTCCCAAAACCACCGCAACTCCAATTCCGTCTCAATAAATATATAAACAATTTGCTCCAAAACTAAGGCCTATTTTTTGTATATTTAAATCTTATTCATTTATTATCCATAATGCATACAAAAAGGGCTCACAAACTTTTCAAAAGTCCTCACGAATTCAACTGGTAAGACATACAAATATAATATTATATAATATAATATGGTAATAAAATTCTTCCGTGCATAAATTTTTTGCCGATGCAGGTCGGAGAACCAGTAGTAATTAAATACGCGCCGAATGGATAAAATATGCAAGTAACGTCACATGCTCAGACGTTTGAATAATTTACTTTTTTTATCACATCACCGTGGTTACTGATAAATTGCAATCGGCGCTACCAAAACTTTACATGTACGTGTATATAATTATGTACACATACAATTAGGTATATCTGTATGTGTACATATACGTACACATAATATACATTAAAAATACCTGCTCACAAAACAAAATTTATGGCTAAGTCCTTTATGGTTCAAGGTGCGAAATTATGGAATGCCCTACCTCTGGAGGTGAGACGTGCTCAATCACTTTCCACTTTTAAAAACCTTGTCAAGAGTCACTATTTGTCACATATAGATACAGAATGTATTAACTATGTTTATGGATATACGTATATATATATATAGTTATTTATGTACTCATTTATCTATTTATTTATTTATTTTATACAACAAAGAATGTATTTATCTTATAAAATTTATAGAATTTTACCCACACCCCTAAAATATTCTTTTTATATTATGTCCATCCAAAGGTTGCCTGGAAGAAATTGCTTTAAGTAATAAGGCCGCACATTGTACAACCCTTACATAATTGTTATTTTTAATGTATTCTTTTTACCATGGTGTGTGCAATAAAGAATATTCATTCAATAGCAAATTGCCGTTCTTCAATACTGGCCATTACAAACAAAAAAAAGTTTTAATTAGCTGTGAATTCCAAATGCAAATCAATTTTGTTTTAGGAACATCAAATTCTTTTTAAAAAGTCAGTCTTTTGTTTATTGATAAGCTTTGTATTTTCATTACATTTGAAAATTTTTCGTGATAATGGATACTTTAAAAATTTATGTTATTATGGAATGAAATGAGCACGTGGCACAAACGGCACGTACTCGTAACATCAACAACAACATTTACGGAGAGAACTTTTCAAAGGAACGCACAACCTGTTATTGGTTTGCCCGGTTCCGTTTGGGAAATTTCGACCTGAGAAACGAACCTCGAGGTCATCCAGACTCTTTGGTCAACAATTACGAATTAAAGGCGATTGTGGAATCTGATCATACTCAATCTTATTAACAATGTTATTATCAAATCAATATTGGTCCATTTGCGACAAATTTGCAAAGTAACAAAGCTTTATATAGAGGGGTGCCTCCAGATCTTAACGTTGGCCAGCGCAAGACTTAAGGAGTTATACTTCTTTTGCGTAAAGACATTAAATCCAATTGATAACGGTTTATAATAATTTGGAATTATTGGTGCATGTCAAAACACTTTTAGAGGGTCGGTTTCATTGACATCATTATCAAATTTGTATCCTGTCATTAAGTACGCATATTATAAATAGTATATTACTACATTATCGTAGCGTTCGATTGTAAATTTATTCCCGACATTTTAGACTTCCACGGTAGATATTGTCTATCCCGTGGCTATAACAAACGTTAATAGTAGAAAGTAGATATTTTCGACAGTTCTTGCACGCACCTAACTAAGCCAATGACATTGACAACTAAAATGTCTACAAAGGCTATAAAAAAGTTGTAAAATCGTAGTTTTAATGAATGATTAACTCGATTTCAGTCCGTTGGCTTTCATCGAACCGATCTTAGAATAGCCAAATTGTTGTAACGAACAAATTCCCGAACAGCTAGATTTACAAGAGAATAATTAAATAACTAACAAATCGGACTAAGGACTGAGATATTTTTTGTAAAAATACATTTCGGCGCAAAAATCCGCCATTTTCATTTTTATACCTTTAATGTACCCAGTGACAGACGCGCTATAAAGACGAATATGACATATCATTCATTGTAACCGGTTGAACAGTTGAGTAGTTACGAGTGAACATTTGCACAGACGTTTAAAATACATAGTATGTACGTCTATGTCCATACATAAAGAAAAGAACCTACCCCTCTTTTGGCTTCGCCGCAGTCGGGTAAGAGTTTAAAAAGGCATGATAGCTAAACAATTTAAATGACGTATATCATTTTTGTGATAATAATATACATAGTTGGATTCTGTTGTTCTTTTTATCACTTCAAAACTATAACTTTAAGTTTTCCTTAATAATTTAGTCATATAGGGCAATAAGCTGCTTGCAGGCAATATCTTTATCAAGGAATGCCGTCCAAGTTAGATTAATAACTAACTCTGCCGAATTGCCATTCTATCAAAAATATGGCAATACTAGATTTATTGCCATAAAGTGATTGAGAGCTAATGTATAATTTGACCGACACATAATTTACAGTCGACAATTAGTAAATGCTTTAAAAATATAAACCGTTGGAGTATAATTGGACGATCCGATTGGCGTGGGGAGTAGTGACCCACACGCCAGAGGGTGTGGGTTCGATCCCCACTACTGGAAAAATATTGTGTGATGAACATCGTACTTTTCCAGTGTCTAGGTGTTTATATCTGTATAATATGTATTTATTTACAAAAGAAAAGTATGTTTAAGTATGTTTATCAGTTTCTCTGGTACCCATAGTACAAGCTTTGCTTAGTTTGGGATAGAGAACGTTGTGTAAAAGATGTGTCCGATATATTATTGTCCGATAATAAATAATATATATAAATAACCATGAATATATAGATAAACATGCATACGCCAAGAGGTAAAATAGAACAATGATAAGACTTTTCATTTATTTTTCGACGCGATTTAAAACTGGCCAGTTATATGAAACCACAGATAATAATGTTAAAAGGGCTTTGCACGAAAAAGACACGTCTGTATTTATTAAGTAAATATGTCTATCAGTTACAATTACGCTTAATTGCTTCTAGGGATATTAAATAATCTGTGAGGGATATTAAAGGTTAAAGTACACGATGACGGCAACACTACAAATCGGTGTACTTTTGAACCTTAGTCATTGTTACTCAATTAATTATTTATGAACAATCTTTATATTTTATTTGTGGTTTCATGTCGTGAATTATTAAATTAATAGTGATTCAAAAAGAGTACATAAACAAATTACTTCTTTGGCACATTGAAAAAAAATATTTTCTACTTCTGTCACTTCGAATCAAACATGGCACAAAATAACATTAGGTGCTTATTTTTTTTATTTCATCGCGAATATCGTTATTATAACTAATGAAATTATTAATCACAATCATTAATATAAAACATGAATAGGATTTTACGTTATACTTGACAGCGTAATAGCTAGATGTCAAGGGACCCAATAGTTTGACTTTTTTTTGTATTACATATTATAGACTCTGTGATGAGCTGGTGGCACAGTTGCTCAGCTTTTGCCTTGAACGTTACAGGTCATGGGTTCGATTCCCACGAGTATTTGTATGATCCACGGATAATTGTTCTCGAACCCACGACCTTAGAATGCCTTGGATTGCCGCTAAACCACCGGCTGCTGCCCAATTCATATTTGAAAACTCATGTTAAATGATACGAGTACATACGCTCAACTGTACCAAAGACGTCAACGGCCGATAGGAAAGTGATTTATTTGTTTTGATTCTAAGTTATTCTGTTTTTAATATAATTCAACAAATAAAACTTAGGTTTTTAAATTAATTATAAAGAAATGACCACGGAAATGTACGAATTTAAGAATTAAAAGTAATATTATTTTTACAGATATAAACATTTTTGGGTGATTATGATAATCAGCCTTTTTGTGTTAGGATTACCCGTAACAACAATCAACTAAGACAATGGTAATGAGATATCATTATCAAACGCGCGTTGTCGACCTGGCAACAAATCTGCGTTGATAGATTTAATATATTCATAATAACAAAATATAAAACATCATGATTTCGTCCCTTCATTACCTTAAACATTTCGTAGTAAGCGAAATTAATTTATAAATCGAAACATTCTACCAAAAGTCATAAGAATAGTCAATTTGAATTTATTAAGCAAGCATAATCAACATATTCACAATTCGCTAATTTTGTGACTGTTTTTTGTATTTTAAAAGTTCGAGTGGTATTTAGAATAGGCTTATCTAAATTATCAAGACGACATTAAGAATGTACCTATTACTCGTTATATGTAATATTTGATATATAATTGAAAATAACGAGTAATAGGTACATTCTTAAATACAATACTCAGCTGATATTTTAGTGTAAAATTGTGATTCTAACATATACTAGCGACCCGCCCCGGCTTCGCACGGGTGCAATGTTTTATACATATAAATCTTCCTCTTGAATCACTCTATCTAGTAAAAAAACCGCATCAAGATCCGTTGCGTAGTTTTAAAGATCTAAGCATACATAGGGACAGACAGACAGCGGGACGACTTTGTTTTATACTATGTAGTGATAGTGATGAATTTAAAAGTGTAGTATTTACGGATGGAAACTTACTGTTCTTCCTTCCTTCGTGCACTCTGTATGTCAGGTCGGTGAAAGCCAGGTCCACGGGCGGCCGCTTGGGTAGGTGCGTCAGGGTTTTGTGCTGAGCCGGGGTGATGGTCACCTTCAGGCTCCCCTTCCTGTCAGAGAGAATGGGCTTAGTGTCCACGGGGCCCGCGAGGCTCGTATCTTTGTCCACTTTCATCTTGTACAAACACAATGGCCACAGGTATCAAACTATCGCGCCCTACGTCACAAAGGAATGTGTAATGGCGGCGGCGCGAAATGTCCGAATCGCCGCGTGTTCGCGCACTGACTGACTGTGACTCGAACGAATCTCGATTACGATTCATTTGACAAACATCGCTCTCCCCGCTCTACTCCGCGAGAGAGAAGCGATGTAGTGACGTCACTGTAAGCGTTGAACTTTGCGCTGGCCCTGTCGTTTTGTTCAAAACAAACTTGCTTAAGATTCTGAACCTTGTTGTTTTTTTTAATTACGCCTTTTTTTGTCAACCAGAACGCACATTATTTGTGCAGATAAGAACGAAATGGCTGAACTTCTGGTTCCGCACAAACAACCGGTCGAACAGGAAAAATGAGATTATTGAAAATTATTAAGGCCTATTAAGAAAACAGGCATTGTAATATTTTAACAAACATTGTTGTCTCCTTTGAATATTTTAATCCAATTTAAAAATAGAAAATATTTATGTAAATTCATAAAAGGGGAACAGTAAGTTTAACATAATTATAATATGCTAAAAGTAAATTAACATACATTTATCAAAATGTCATAATATAATTTTTAATAGAAAATGAAGACAGTAATGACCGAAGTTGGTAATAGTGAAATGTTACTAAATTTAGCTCAGCAGAAATATTACAATTTGTTAAAGATGCACAAACATAAATAAGATATTGTATAATTGTGCCACTGAATAAAGATAAATTTAGGAGAGATTTTCCATGAAATATACCGTTGTATATCACTGACTTTCTTAATAACTATTAAATATTTTATAAATGGGTTATGAAGTGGTTTTACTATAATGATTTCAAAAACTTTAGAGTTAAAATGAATTTTTAATACTTTAGATTAAAAAAAATAAAACGATTTGACTATAAAACAGAAAAAGAAATGAATGTGAAAAAAAAAAAAGATAGGAATGAAATGAATGGGCATACTTATAACATATTTAGGAGAAAGGTATTTTATATCATACACTTAGATATAAAAAGAGGATTCTGTGACAAAATGGAAAAACAACAGAACTTTCTAATTGACAACAAATTATTACAATAACCATTTTTAATCAAAAACAAAGAAAAAAGTAAAGAGTACAGAAAAAAAGCATACTAAACATTCTGAACAATGAAAAATACATAATCATATTTTAAAAAGAGGTCAAACGAGATGTCTACGTTGTGAATCGCGTACTCGATATTGTTTACTAAAATAATTATTCTATTACCTTAAATTGTTAAGAATATATACGTTATCCATATCCACGGTTGTTAATACATAACAGCTTCAAAATAGTTATGTTTAATAATAACGTAATAATGTATACAAAATTAATTATACAACAAACATGAAATCGGACACAAGCAAAAGTAAATATTATTCAATATTCATCTATAATCTGTGTGTGCTGTCAAACTTCCACAAGTGGGTTGCCAAATTATGGCAAATGTGTTAAAAAATTATCGTTATCATACTTCTTTTAACTAAGTAACATTTAATTTCTATTCCAATAAACGTTTCAGTAATTTTTTTAAAGTAATGAGGAAATAACAATCATAGGTTTTTTTTTAAGAATTGATTTGTAATACCTTAAAATAATTATTTTATAATATACTGTATAGATTGATAAATTTTGTTTGTAATTATCATTATGTCCTACATTACATCACATCATAATTTCTATTAAAACATATTCGGTTAAAAAATATACCTATGTAATCTGTATGTCTCTCATTGTCATTGACTTCTTTTAAAATTGATAAAAAAAATCAAAACACAAAATCAAACCAGGCGCCTATTACGTATACGTAAAAATTGTTTTTAATCCGAATATACGAGTCGAAGTTCATTGATTATCACATTATCGGACCAAGTAATGAAACAGTAGATAATTGGATTGCCAAAGTTATAAATGGAGAGCGTGACAGTGATTATACCTGCTTTATAGAATTAATATTTGTTTTTATCTAGTATAGCTGTTCATAATGGTTTTACCGTTTCAGAATTTTTCTGTATCCTTAATAAAGGGATTTATAGATAGCCTGCGTGGTGTAACTGTGCTTTTATACCTTGATAAAGAAATAAACGAGCGAGCCCTTAGTCGTTCACCACAAAAAGATTCTGAAAACACCAAACATAAACAGAAACACACGAAAGTCAAACAGTAAGTTTTTATATTCCTTTGTTATCGTATTTTCTTTAGGCCTCAAAAATTCAAGTTTGTGATCGCTTTAGGATAATATAATAAAATATTAACATAAGGACATTCTAGTTAGAAATATAATAACACTTGGTAAGAAAATAAAATTAATAAGGAATGAAATTAAAAACTTTAAATTGACAACACACTTCCCACATGATAGAATTCTATTTCTAATCAAAAATAATGAAGACTAAGTGCCAATTTTCTTGACCTTGTTAAAAGTTTGATTATTGTGCAGCTTTTAATTTGATATTATTTTTGTAACATGTTGATTTCACTGTTATAATAAAAAGTTTCTTTCTTATAAAATAAGCAGTGTTCAGTTATACAATTATTGGGGGTTGGGTTTTGTATGGAGTCGCCCGAATTTGAGTAACTGTAAGTTTGGGGGTTAAGGAGGTTCGTACCAAGCACTCTTATGCTTTTTTTTCTGTTGGAGATGCATAAAAAATTTAAAAATCTTACTAAACGTGAAATGGAACGTAATTTTGTAGTGTTTTCAAAGATGTGAATAATAAAAAAAATTTAAACAATAGAGAAAAATCACTAATGAATTAATCAACAAGCATAATTCTCTGGTCGCATTCAGTTTACGAGAATAAAAAATATATTTTATTTATGTTATTATTAAAGCTTCATTGAAGACAGAACCCACAAACTTGATATGTTTTAACATTAATTTACTACTACACTTATGTTAAAGTGGGATTTTTTTAAATGATTTTAAGGTGTTAATAATAACAAAATAATAAAATCTCCCTTTGTTGTTTTTGCATTGTACTTTTTAACTTTATTTTCTACACCAAAGATAATATAGAATTATAGTTTATAACATCTAAAAGCAAATGCAAAATTATAGCTGAAGACGGCATTAAAATTTGAATAAAACATGGTGTTACAGCGCCATATCATTAATTCTATAAAGAATTAATACATGGTTATTAGTGTTAATACATTGTTATTTAGCTTGGAATATTGTGGGTTCAAATTCAATATAGCATTTGAACGCACAATATTTGTAAGATTAATAGAAACTAAATTTATTATTTAAAGAGCTATGCAAGTTCAGTGGAAAATGTTAATTCCTGCCCAAACCTTTTATGTGACAGACTAGAGTATTCACTTTTGCTCATACTTGTATGCTAATATAAATTTACTGTAAGAGTTTTTTTATGACATATTTTATAGAAGTAATAATGTAATTTTTTTTTAATATTGTAATCAATTGTGATT
Source organism: Iphiclides podalirius (assembly GCA_933534255.1). Lineage (NCBI taxonomy): Eukaryota > Metazoa > Arthropoda > Insecta > Lepidoptera > Papilionidae > Iphiclides > Iphiclides podalirius. The sequence goes on from OW152821.1 coordinate 3,265,748, forward strand.
TTAAAATTCTGGACTTTGTAGTAGCAAGCAACAGTGAGGTTCTATTAGAGGTCAAACATATATCAGTGACTAGAAAAAATTACCATTAATTTGCATATTCAAATAAAGCACATTCAACCTATGCATATATTGTTTTTTACATTGTTGCTATATAACACTTGGATTTTTAATTTATACTTCCAACAGAAACATGTATAATTAGATATTAAAATTTATTGATGTAACTGCAATTGCTGTCTGGGAAAAATTATTACTATTCTTATTCTATTGCAATTGAAAGGTTTCTGAGATGAGAACAATGAATTGGCTTCTTCAATCATACTTAAATCATTTACAAAAATCCAAAATTTGCTAAATATTAGAAATCCAGAAAATCAAAAGCTTACCTGAAAACTACATTGTCTCTCTTTGGTAAACAGTTAAACCAAACAATAGACTTAATTCTCATTTATTTTTTGGCCATATGGAAGTGAAATAACTAATATATGAAATGATATCTGATAACGCATAATGGCTTTAACAATTCATTGTTTCAGGGAATCAAAAGTACTTACAAGGGTCTTACAATCATGTATATTAAATGGTTTTATATTTCTGCTGAGCATTCTCGTTTTCGAGTATGCTTTGTTGCCAGCAGTTAGGTACTTAGTTTTGGCTGTGTTTGGCCACGATCCTGGTGTGGCAAGGAACGTATGGTCATGGATGCAGCCCTTCCTCTCAATGACATTCAGGATGATATGGGTGCTACCACTCTTCTTATTGAGCAAACTTGTCAATAGCTTGTGGTTTCAGGTAAAACCAGACATTTTTTCCTCATAATGTTTTGCAAGAAATATTGTTTTTATTAATAGTTCATTTTTTTGTGACAGGTCTTAATAAAATAAAAGAAGTGTATAATAAATTACTCTTCTAAAAACAATATTTTTACAGGCTTTTGTAAAACACATTAGTTATTTCATCACCATGTAATGTGAGCCATATGAAAACTGACATAAGTAATAGAATACCAGTTACCACACATCATTTGCCCCAAAATGAGTAAACAGAATAATTGTGCACATGAGTAATTTACTAATTCAAAAATTTTAAAGATTGGTTAGTGCTTAATGTACAGATACTTTTTTCTACATTTATGACCATATAAAATGGGGAATTATTTTATTCATAAACATGTACATGAACAATATGTCCCATCATTATTTTAACTATTATCTTGATGGTTTTAAACTCAAAACGTGGTCTCATTCCGTAATGCACATGCATCCAGTTACCTAGAATCGATATTCAGTGTGAATTTATTTTATGTTTGACGGTGACAACCGAGCAGCCGGTTCACCTGATCTTGAGTGGCAACCGCCGCCCATTGACATTTGCAACACTCATAGGTTTGCAGATGCTTTGCCACACTTTAATAAATGGGACCCCGGCTACCTCAGTCACCAGACGAAACGCAGAAGTGTAACACTTCCACCTCACGCCGGTATTCTGTGAGGTCGTGGTACTTTCCCGGACGGACGTGCCCATTCTTGCTACAGTGAAGACTGTTATTGGACCTACAACAGTTACATGTAATTCATTCAGTGCTTCAATATTCAAATATTCAATATTTAGGACACATTTTTTTACACAACATTCTCCAGTCCCAAACTAAGCAAAGCTTGTACTATGGGTACTAGAAAACTGATAAATATACTTAAACATACTTTTTTTTAAATAAATACATCACACAATATTTTTCCAGTAGTGGGGATCGAACCCACACCCTCTGGCGCAGGAGGCAGGTCCACTACCCACGTCATTCAGGTCGTCAAACAGATGTTTTAATAAAGATGGAGAATGTCCATAATGCTCGGCGTTTAAACATTGTTCCGTTTTACATTATATGACACATAGGTATAAGAGAAGGTGACGGATGATATAGAATGTTTGATAAGGAAAGAGATAGCAGTCTATAGCAGTCTTTCCAATTTGCGTAATTCAACTGTCTGTTTCATCGAAACAGACAGTTGAATTACGCAAATTGGCCTAATGTCATACCTAACTCGTACTTGTGTATAAAATTATTGAATTAAGCAAATAACGATTTTGATATAGTTTTGTATATGACACATAACTATTAATACCAAATTGTATTATTTTTATCTATATTGAGTTTCTTATGTATTATGTTAAATACTATCTACTATATCTTTTTTAGTTGCTTACTGCATGGCAAATTGAATTGCCATGCAGTCAGCTAAAGCTAAATTTGCATGATTTTAAACATTTAAATAGGTTAAAGCGACAGACATGTACCTAAACATCGTTGTAACCCTGTTTACGGCAAATAAATATTTGAATTTGAAATAATGATAATGTCATTTCTAGGACATTGCGGACTCCGCGTATAGGCACCGTCGCGGTCGGCCTCAGTTTATGTCCAGCGTCAGCAAAATCATTGCCGACTCGCTGTTCAGTTTGCTGGTGCAAGCGTTATTTCTAGTACAGGTAAATACATACTACGTACAGTACTCATAGATCATAGGTTACAAACCTTTTTTTTATAAGTAATCATTTAACTTTATTTTGAACTGACTATGTATTGTCAAAACCATTCTTAGAAATACTAAGTACAAATAATATTTAAAATTTATTGTATATCGACAGTTTATTACTGATTGTTATAGAGAAAAAAAATTAAACCTATTCATTTTGGGAGCGCAAATAGAAAAATTGCAGCCTATTTGCAACTTTAAAGTGATTTTTGTGACGATTTATCTAAAATTCCTATCCATAAAGTACAGTCGACGGATTGCTGGGATTAGCTTAGAATATCTTGAATTCTCTCGTATTGCAACCAAACTCTTTTCCACCTAGTTTTGTAGGGTTGTCAGGGTTTATTTACACCTTCTGTCCATAGAGAATATACTGTTTTGCGCGGGCGTTATCTACGGCCTCTACGTAGAGTCATCATACACAAACCCCTACCTCATGTAAACATGTTTTGGCCTCAACATGTAAATGCATTTATAGTCCATAGACAATGCTGGTCTGCATTCCTTCTATAATATAATTTTAATACTACTCAATAGAATCGGAAGCGGTCCTTTATACCAACCCAATTTTGAACAAACACAAGGGTTTGTCTACGGCCTATTTTGGTGGAGTAAGCATACACAAACACGCATCAATGGTCTACTGCCTTGTGAATATGTGTCGATTCCACATGCTACTGCATTCTCCGTCCGTAGAGTATGCTGGTCTGCATTCCTCATAAAATATAATTTGAATGCTACTGAATTGAAACTAAACGAAAGCCGCTCTTTATCCTAACGCAGTTTTGTACAGTCGCGAGGGATTTTCTACGGTCGCTTTCGGTAAAGTCAGCATACACAAACATGCGTCAGCGACCGACCCCATTGGAAATGTCGATTCTACCTGCCACTGCATTCTTCGTCCGTAAAGTATGCTGGTCTGCATTCATCCGAAAACGAAATTTGAATATTACTCAATTGAAACGAAGCGAGATAGCATTCACAAACATGTGTCATCAACCGACCATATTAAACATGCCGAGTCCACATGCCAATGCATTCTCCGTCCGTAGAGTATGCTGGTCAGCATGCTCCCCATAGCGTACGTGGGCGACCTGCTGTGCCTGGTGCACATGTGCCTGCTGTACTCGCTGTACTCGTTCGAGTACAAGTGGTTCAACATGGGCTGGGAGCTGCACAAGCGGCTGACCTTCATAGAGACCAACTGGCCCTACTTCCTCGGCTTCGGTCTACCGCTGGCCGTGCTGACGCAGATACCGCACTCCTACATCATCAGGTGAGCGTCCGGAATATGTTGACATGTAGAACAAGCGACCCGCCCCGGCTTCGCACGGGTGCAATGCTGAATGTTCTTTAAATCGCATTAGAAACCACTAAAATTATCTGTTTCTCTATTATATTATGCACGAACTATCTAAAAAAAAACCGCATCAAGATCCGTTGCGTAGTTTTAAAGATCTAAGCATACATAGGGACAGACGGACAGCGGAACGACTTTGTTTTTAACCGACTTCAAAAGAGAAGGCGTTTTCTCAATTCGACCGTATATATTTTTATTTTTTATGTACGTTCGCGGATGACTTCGTCGTTTATTAACAGATTTTGATGATTCTTTTTTGTCGGAAAGGAGATATCCCAAGGGTGGTACCATGATAAGGAAACCCGGATCTGATGTTGGCATCCCAGAGATATCGAGGGCCATCATTGAATGTTATAAGTAATAACAATGTTTTTAATTTTCTAATTAATGTCGGTTTGTTTGTTAAAAATTATACTTGTATACTATGTAGTGATGATTTAGATATGAAATAATTTCTTCAGAGTACTGTTTATTATTAATAAGTTTGATAAGAATAAACTTATTCTGGTCAAAATCGTTATTACGCTAATTTGATTTTCAATTAATTTTTCAATTTTATGTCTGGTGTAATTGTTTAGTCTCTACGTGTGTGTTATCGTGTTGCAAAAGTTAACATACCTGACTTTTTTGATCTTAAAACTTGTGAATATTTTTGTTGTCTATAATAATAAATAAATATGTAATGAAGTATGTTCCGTTGCTTCCTTATTTTACACTTGTATCTCATCTTTGCATGGAAGTCTCTTCGAGTATTACCACTCAAGTTTCACAGGAATCGTATATCGGTAAAGCGTACGGGACAAACAAAGAAACATTATTTTTATGTACAGGTTTCGCGAATGTCAACGTCAAGCTTGTGTTTCTGAAACTGTTGCAATTCAATATTCCGTTTCTTGTTCTTAGAATGAAGGCCATCTTTTTAATTATGTTTGTTCACTTCGGCCCATGCACCTTATAAATAATTAATCGAAATAACGTACAGCAGAATAAATAAACACGCATTGAGTGTAATTCATATAATTCCTTACTTCCTTACTAATATTATAAAGGCGAAAGTTTGTATGCATGGATGTATGTTCGTCACTCTTTCACGCAAATACTACTGTACGGATTTTAATGAAACTTTACAATAATACAGTTTATACATCAGAATAAAATATAGGCTATAATTTATATAAGCCGTTTATTTAAAAGCGGTAAAATCGATATTTCCGGTTTCCGGTGTCTTTTTTGATGTTTTCATCCCAATTTTGGGTTGGGTGTGTTGGCAAGAATAATAATAATTTAAAAAAAAATATATTTTATCGATTTTTTTTCTCAACTGTTAACCAAAATGTTAGGGTTATTGAAGAGTAGAGGGCTATTTTTAGAGTTTGTTTTGGAAATTAACAATTTAATTTCAAAACGAAAAACGTGGATAAAATGGCGTATGTTTCTTATGCATACATATATAAAGATTTAACTTGCTTATATATACATGTTTAAAGTTTTTTATATCTGGAAAGTATTTCAAATTTATGATTCATTGCGAATATATGTCAATATCTAATAACAATAAGCTTCTATGTCCAATGCTACTGTTTGTCATAAAATCAATCGCCTTGTACTTTGTACGCGTAATCTTATCGGCACAGCTGGCTGTAACAGCTAAAATTACCATATCGTTAGCACGGAAAAGACAAAATCTAATATTTATATTTTGCATTAGAATTTTAACTAAATAAACATAGAACAAAAAATTACAAGGATTATGATATTTTTACAAAATATGTTGTTATGTCGTAGATATTTTCTATTTTTAGAAGTTCAGTTACCACTTTTAATGAGATGGCGCTGTTTCTAAGGGGTGTCGAGTTCGATTCCCACACGGCACAATTTGTGTGCGCCACCGATAATTGTTTCGTATCTGTTATCTGGGTATTCGTTCCCGAGGCGGGTGAATGTCTGGCAGACGGCCCTAAAAAACTAGCCAATACCATAAACAAACTGTGGTAGGACCACGCAATAGTCTTAGCTGTTGCACGAATGGGCAGTTCCGTCTGAGTAAGTACCACGACCTCACAGAAAACCGGCGTAAAGTGGTTGCAAATGTCCACGGGCGGCGGTTATCACCTAACATCAGGTGAAACCAGCTCGTTTGCCACTTTCTAACATGAAAAAAAACTCATTCAAAGAAAGACGAGAATCACCACTTTAGAGTATATAAATCATCGACCCATTTAGACTATTAAAGAATAGTCTAAATCGGTCGCTTCTATCAGACTCGTTGAAATCACCAGTATCAACAACAGTACATTATAGAAGAATCACAAACATCCACCTCAACTTGACGTTCTTTTGCGATATGCAAAAACACTTTCACCTCACGTAAATACAAAAGTTTTATTGATTTGACCTACTTCCACGTCACAGCGTTCTTGGTGATACGTTGTCTGCTTTGAGTATACACCGCGTATTGACCGCAGTGACCAGTTTTCTTCCCGAAAAACATACGCTTCCTACGGTATTGGTCTGAAGGCGCGCTTGAAAATTTCCTATCACACTACTCACTTATTTTAAGTCCGCTTGTAAGATGATTCGTGAAATCGTCCTGACGAGGTGGAACATTAAGCTCGCTGAAGGGTTCACAGGCTGGTCACTTGCCAAGATAGGCACTTAAGCCCTTAAAATGTATGTGCTTCAGGGTAAGAGGGGAGTTTTTGTGTGTGCGTTTTTTTTTGTGTGTATGTTTTAATCGAAACCATCCCTTCTGTTCCAGCGGTTGCGTATTCTCCATATTCTTCCCGGTGTTCATTTTGAGCGGGAACGAGGCGACACCGGTCATAGGAAGGTGGGTTTGTAGTTTTAGTGTGATGGAATGTTCCAATGTGGTATCGGCCCGTTGAAATTTGTTAGGCGATACTTTAAAGGAATCGACCGATCCATTAAAAAATGAAGAAGGAATATCAATAGTCAAGTGTATTAGAAAGTGTTTTCGTAGAGATTATTTAACATTTTGTGACACTTTCCATTTCATTAAGGCTGGCGGAGTTGGTAAGCTATATTATATGAAGCTTCAAATACTTCTAATGACTTCTCATCAGAGAGCAATTTTGCGAAGATAGCAATATGGTATATCCAAATAACCATTTAAACTTAAATATGTTTTTATGTTTTATAACTCGGTGCGGCTGCCGAAGTGTTGGCTTTGAAGCAGCGTCTTGTATCGTGGGTTCGATTCCCACTCGGGACAAGTACTCATGTAACAATCGTCCCATATCAGGGTTGCTGAAAAATATCTGGTTGATGAATGCAGACACACCAATATCATTCCCCGCAGTACTAATTACCAATCTCTCTAATGACTTAAAAACTGTTAAATATTCTGATTTAACAGTTTTTAAGTTTAAGCTGCGTAGTTCTTGTAACGAGAAATTTGTTACTCGTATAGTATGAAAGGAAATGCAGGTGCTATTTTAATGACGATGGCAAATTATCACGCGTTTCTCTTTACGTTAAGAGATTATCGCCACTCAAGGATATCTACGATACTACGGCTGTAAATACGTTGCAAATCCAATAAAAAATATTCCCGGGTTACCTCACCCTCCAGTGCGTCCCTGGGCTACGAACACAGCGCTCTAGTCGAAAACGCCAAGGGTTTAAAATTAAAATTTGTTACATACCATGAAAATTGACTTCAGCTCATAGTGGTATTTTCAGTGAATATATTACATAGCGTGAGAATGACTTCAGCTCATAAGGTGTTGTCGTCGGTGAATATATTACATACCGTGTGAATGACTTCGGCTCATAACGTGCCGTTTTCAGTGAATACGTTACATACCATGAGAATGACTTCAGCTCATAACGTGTCGTTTTCAGCGAATATCCCCTGAGGCTGTTCTCGCCCGTGGTGGCCATCTCCAACGGGATGTTCCGCTTCGCCAGGAGAACCGCCGACACCGATCGGCACAGCTGATAGCCGAGTGGGTAGTGGGTGAAATGCGGGGAGGAGGGATTGTGGGGGGGGGGGGACTTTGTAAAGGATTGATCAGCTAATAGCAGTGGGGGGGAGGGGGAAAAGTAATTATGGAGGGGAGACGTGACTTAAAGTCCGTAGAGGTCGAATATAAAAGACTAAATCAATGTGTTGTATATATGACTTCATATTTGTATGAGACAGTTGGCGATTTTATTTCTCTTTTGTAATGAATCCTCTGTCCAATATCACAGGTTGTAATTTTGCTTTTATATTTTCTTTGCCGCGTTAGTTATTTAGAATTTGATAAAGACATTATGTTATACGACAAATAGATATTGATTACACTTGACGCGATCTCATATTTTAGTTGAATTAAAAAATATGTGCTATCCATTTAATTTTTTGTTTGATAATAAATTCAGGCAAGGATCATCGTGAAATCGCTCCCATCGCTAATAATGTGAATACTTTGTTATATATGTAAATAATTATTTATATATGTTGGCCACTTGTATACTTACGTGTAAAAATAAGACATGAGCTGTTATGAATACCTTTTCAAATATCTCTCCATCGTCACCAGCAGTGAACGGTTGGGCATGTACCTCTCCCACAGCACGAAACAGCTCGAGATTTGCAAAAATCGCAACTCTATCTGTTCAGATAGCGTCGTGCTCTTTATATTTCTCGATTTTATATTCTCCAACATTCTAAATTAGATGTACTACGCCTAATGAACAAGTTACTTAGCGTGTAAAAATGCGTAATTTATATCGATATGGTGCCTGCTAGTTACATGTACATATATGCCTGTACAAATGAAACTTAACCGCAATGTGCTGTGTTGAGTTCTCTTCGAGTTGAGTAAATTGTGATGAATTTAATTTTACATGACATAATTTATTGAATAAAAATGGACTGAATATAATTTGCTATTTCTTTAATTTCTTAGATCCCTCATGTGACCATTTAAAGTCAAAACGTGCAATGTATTATTTTTCCTTCCACGAAAGTTTTTAAATGCACTGAATGTATACCATAGTCCATACCACATACACAGCGTGTCTTTACAATCGCGACAATAAATTACCCAGATTGCCACAATTCCTGAGTCACCGAGCATATAGACTTCCTGCACATTCACACATGGGGTAGTCACTCTATGTAGTGTAGTGTTGTGTGTATCCGATCTCCCACTAGATGGAGTGACCTTTGCAAACAGTGATTATTGTTGCCAAAATGAAAATTCACAGTTTTCGAGTCAATACAAAAATTGCACATTGACCAGCTCTCAGGCTTACATAAACTTATGTTTAGGATAAAAGAAAAAAAAATGTCCACCACAAAGTTTTTAATCAAATAATAAACAGGATGGGTCATTTATTGGAATGTGGAAACTTTACAACAGTTTGATTATTACCGGCAGCTTAAGCGATGAATGTTTTAATATAAAACAAACTTTCTTCTATTAATTTCTTGAGCAGACATTTCGTAGTTCGTATTTAAAGCTAATAGTTAGTGTCACAGATTAAAAACCACGAAATCGATAAAACTTAAAGCAGAAGCTTAAAACTATAATTAATACTTAAACATGGTCTAACATTGGTTAACATACCTCATTCAAAACTTATTTATAGAATATCACAATTTACGGATACAATACATTTTCAGAAATTGCATTTAACGCAGTCAGAAACTAAATGAGCTTTCAGAACAGGTTGTTGTGGACTCACCAAACTGTAATATGCAAGAGCTATATCTAATACAACAGAGATTTTCATTTAATTTTGGGTGAAACATAAACATTTTTAAACATCAATTTAATCTCCTAATATTAGTTCAATGTGATTGTAATTTAGACGGCTTAGAAAATAACCACAAACTCAGGTATAAGGATGAGAAAATTATTTGAATACATTCTCCATATCCACAATAGACACATTGCCAAAAAAAAGAGATTGGACGCTACTCTCCCATAAATATGAGAATTCAGTTTTTTTCTACTTACATTAACATAATTGTTATAATTCTTATTTAACTTGGTTATGTTCAGATACAATATTGTTATATACTAATCTACTTAAAAGCTACGACGATATAATTGAGATCTATTAATTATTATTTATGTCTAGACACCAGTTAAAATGGAACCCGTATAAACTTTTAGATTGGCCTCCAAAGGAAAAGCTTTTACTTTGGACAATTACGCACTTTAATGGACAACACTTTGTATTTTGACGTGAAATTATTATATCTAAGGCAAGTTAAAATATTTGGTTGAATCGTCTGAACTATAATTATTCCAACAAGAAACAATCAAAGTTATTATATTTCAAATGGACTATGCTTTAAGCTTAAAAAACCATACCATATGCTTAAAATAACTTGCAGATGAAAACATTTCTAGTCAGAAAATAAATGCCGTTATTAAAATATTGTAGTTTTGAAGTAGTCCATGAAAACGTATAATCACAGAAAATATTCTGATTTATTAATAAAATATCGCTAAAGTATATAAAAAGCTAGAAGTATATAAGGCAAATAAGTAATAATAATTTCAAATTTCCTTGGTCTTTGATTAATACAACAAATTAAAAACGATTACCACAACTTAGATATTAAAATATAGAAGTTATATATTATAATTGTACATTTAACTATTTATTACTATTAGGGATTAAAGTAAGGCTTTGCATATTGACAAATTACAATTGCTAAGTTGGTACCAGATATTTTGATATCATTTAATATTGATATGACTACATTTATGTCTACTATATTTCAAATTTAGTATGTGCAACATTCAGATATGTGGATAAGTATGTTCTTATTAATGATTCATAATGCTATAATTTCCTAATATGTAAAAAAAATACATCAAAATCGTTAGAGTCAATTGAATAAAAGAATATGGAAATTATAATTATATTGAGCTATGCATATCCGCGTATTGATTTAAATAATTACAATAAAACATTCTTACATATTGGTACATACAAGTCAATAATGCATAATTTAAAGTTATATGGTTACATTCTAATGGTAAGTTGTTTTAACGTCTTTTTTTTAATTTAAACTAATCAATTCAATCAGATTTTCGAGATAAAAGATCAATACCAGATTATTATATCAACGAAGTAAGTAATGAAATTTAGTACATTTTTCGGCGCATGACTTTTATATCTATTCACCTCCTTACTCAATTAAATCTTGCTAAGACACGAATATTATATAAGCTAACATAACTAGTAAAATATAGCTTAACTAATTATTCTCAAATTTAACGAAAATTGCAACTTCTAAATAAAAAAAGCGCACGTCCAGCAGTTAAGTATACTTATAATATACACGAATTAAAATAAATAACATCACACGATAACGGCGTAATCAAAACCTGTGACAAATTCTAAACATAAAGTTATACAAACACACAAATTACAAACATAAACTTATCTTATAGGTAAATTACAAGGAAATAAATGTCATTTTATAATTAATTAATGAGCTACTAAATACATGCACCACGGAGGATTAAAACTAAAACTTAAACGGTCAGCTTATAAATCTACTTTATTACGGTTATTAATGGTCTGGTAATAAAAAAGAATAAATTAAATTTCAGGGTCGTCAACTATCTTATAAATTGATTTTTTTGACATTCAAACCGATTTGCTTTTTTTAATCCATCCTCTTATAGGGTTTATCAGAGATTAATTCTTTTATGTTTATTTTTGGATCTGTATTAAGCCTTTTTATTACCTGTTTCGATATTTGCATATTGTTTTGGTTCTTCACAGGAGTCGAACCAGCAGCATTCCGATAGCGGCTCCAACTGTTAGGCCGACACTTAACATCGTCGCGATGACTGAAGAAGCTTTCTCCCTTTCGTGTAGATCGACAACCCTAGAAAATTCAATGAGAAGTTCCCAATCAATACGCGTCCCAACAACCTTCATGTATGTATATGGAAATAAAGTTAACACAAATAAAGTTTTTATATAGCGCAAATTGAACTCAATAACTGATTGTCTTTGTATATTAAATGTAATTAAAATGTAGCCTCATAAGTTACGTGACATATTTAAATAGTGCAAATTGATAAAGTAATTATCTTTCTATTAAAATATAGGTAATAAAAATGTACTATTTCAGGGAAACCTATGGAAACGCTGAATCGCTTTAAATGTGTTTTCCGTTTTAGCAAAACCGAGTGATCTCTTCGTTAGTTATCTCGTCATTTAAATAAAAACAAAGTTTCAGTTCGAAATTTGAAAATATTCAAATCAAATTGGAAGATGACAAGCAAAAGTAATACAACAAGAAACGCGAAATGTTGTTTTTATGCGTTATGAACTGTAATATTCTTTATACTGAGTTTGTATGAGTTGGAAAAATAATTTGAGTCACTGTTTTTTTTTAACTCATATATTTGACAGATAACTCAGAGCTAAGTGCAAAACACTGGTCAATGTCATACTACAGTAAGGAAAACGTCATATAAACTGAGGCAAAAATATTTGTAGTATCGTTTATGGTCGATTATATTTTAATCGCTTTTAAATGTGTGCAATATTTTATCATATTACGTTTTTATTGGTTGTAACATATTTTTCATTAAAATCGTTCGCCGTTGCGAAAGTATTATGATGGCAAAAACGATTTGTCTATCTCGTTGTAAACACGTGTCGCGAGTGATAAATGTTAACGACAGAGATAAGTAATTAATTACGAAGCCCATTCAGAGAATAAACAAACAGGGATGGAATTATTATCGCATTTAAATGCCTAACGATGTGTAATAGCTAAGGACAATTGCAAGTATTACTTTAGCAAGCTTTTTGTTATTATTCTTAACTTTGTTGACAAGGAGAGGGGGTAATACATATTATAAATATATGATTCACACTATAATAGTTTGTATTTCGGTTAAGTGAAGATAAGCCACCAATTCAAGACCGTGGAAAAATAAAAGTTAAATTTAAATTTTACTTTTATGACGTAAGTATTCGATGATTCGACGATACGGTGGCGCCGTAGCTAAGCTATTTAGGCTTCGGCGTCGGGGGTCATCGGTTCGATGCCCACACGGTACGAGTATTTTTGTGACCCACAGATAGTTGCCCGGAAAACCATAGTTGTTTGGTCGTTAAAAAAAACATAGCCAAATCCGCTTACAACATGGTTCACGGGTGCCGACACCACCTAGGTGGGATTAGGGCAGAAGTATGATGACTTTTTATAACATTTTTACTATGGTAAATATACAGCGTGTCGTTACCATCGCGACAATAAATGAACACACGTCTAACGCTACTTGCCAATAATCATAAAATAATATTACAGTTAAACAAAATCCATAATTAAAAAAAAATATTTTTCAAACAAACTAATTAAGTAAAAAAGAAACAAAATTTGTAACATCCTATACAACTCGCGCCACAGCGTCGCATTACAAGCCTCTTCTTCTAACAGGATGTTTTGTCTCTTTTAAATTCATTCAACCCATTCATATGCTTTGTGACCTTTACAAATGAACTTTATGTTATTCTTTTATAGGTAAGGATGTTCTAAAATTCTTTGTTTTGGAAAATTTAATAACTCTGTAAATCTCTGTTGATGTTTGAAGAATTTAAATGTTTAATACAACTTTAAAAAGTTATCCCCTATATGTGTGTTCATTTATTGTCGCGATGGTAACGACACGCTGTATATACACGCTTCGCTTCACCTAGAAAAATCTCACGTGTAACCGTATTAATTCAATTCGACCTGTGGTTCAAAAGATAAAAATCACTGTGACCAGCGCCACCTATCCGGCACTAACATAACCATGTTCGACGGAGTGTCATGTCGTCCTTTATACAGGCTGGCTTTTTTAAAGGTGCCCAAATTCACACAGGACGTTCAGACTCGGTAGTATAATCGTTTACTGAAATAAAAACAAACTTTTTTTTTTTTCAAAAACTTGCCATTCCATTCCCTAAAAAACAGAACTTGTTGCCAATGCGGTAGTCATTCATAAATACGTCGTATACTTTTAAAACGAACTTGTTTGGATACTTATGAATGATCGCGCGTAAAATAAATTAGTTGCCCATAAAACACGGACTTTTTGAGATAAGTTCAAATGGATGTATTTGAATTAATTACGAGTGATTTTAAATATTTATCATTTTTCATATAACCATTATTTATGTCTAGAATTTAATAAAAAAAAATGGATACACTTAGAAAAGCCTCCCTGTATATGAACTAAGTTTCATATCGATTGGGCTAACGGTTCTCGAGTTTTAGTTAAAAATGCATACACGCACGCATTCTCTTTTATACTGCGATGCATTTTGAGCTTTAGGAGTACGGCGGCAGGGTGTCTTACCGCGTGGCGTTGATCATCACGATGTTGGTGAGGTAGCCGTTGGTGAAGGCGAAAACGATCATGATCATTATGTACTCGTAGTCCCACAGGAATAGGACGGGCAGGTGAGTCCTGGGCTGCGCGTTGCACAGCATCAGCATCGGGACCCCCACGACCCTCAGGACGCTGGCGCCGGCGATCAGCCACTGGTTGGTGGGCTGGACACCAGATCGAGTCAGAGCCGAGGACGGCAGTTTGAATGGCGTTCTTTTTGTATGAAAATCTAGCTAGAGACTTGGCGATTCAGCTGCCGCCCATTGACATTTGCAACACCTTACAATAAAGTGGGCCCCGGCTACCTCACTCACCAAACGAAACGCAGTCCTCCATGAGGTAGTGGTACTTACACGGAAGGAGCTGCCCATCCGTGCAACAGCGAAGACTGTTGCGTTGGCCTACCACAGTTGAGGGTTTCTATCACAGGCGTTTACGTGATGAACGCATTCACGTCATAAAAGAAAAAAAGTTAAATAAACCAATAACGAACAGAGCCACGCCTCGTGGTTGTTAACAACAAATGTGGTTAACATTTCTTCGGCCGTGGACGTACCTCACATACTAGACGAAACGCACAAACATTATAATTCCACTTCCGGTCTTCTGTGAATCCTAGTCACTTCCCTGGACTCCTGAGAACCTTGGCTGGTAAGTAGGAAAGATCCTTCCAATCATCCTAACTTCTACGGATTCCTGAGAGCTGATAACTACAAAGGGTCCTTCCAATCATCTTCTACTGATGTTTATTAGTCTGCGCATTTAAGTGTCCTTACCCTCAACAGGAACCCGGCCACCAGCCGTCCGGAATAGTCACCGCAGTTGAATATCAGATAGTTGACGACGGGCACGAAGAATATGTCTGAAAGTCAAGAAGAATAATCATCATCACCAGCTGAATGTAAGCAAGAGCAAATAAAAAATATGCCGTGCTAACGCCTCACTGCGATCAATGATATTACATACAAATACGAGGTAGATATGACTACACTAACCGAAACTGAGGCGCTCAAAAAAAGGAAAACGGTATAATTAGATTTGCAACTCTATCTTTGATCTATCTTTCCGTATCATACTTTCTATATAATCTGTCACATACACTAACAAACGTCATGTAATAAAGTAAAGCGGATCAATTATCAAACGCCGCGCGGTACGGCCACGTAATAGGTGGTAATAATCTTTGTTAAAACATTACGCATTACGTAGCCAAACGAAAAGTATCGTCAACAAAAAAAAAAAAGAAAATCCACTCACTGTTCCAGTCGGTGCCCTTTGTGACCGGGTGCGACTCCACCAGCACCGTCACGGCGGGGTATACCGCCATGCTGATCGCGAACACGGCGAATATGCTGAACGCGTAGACCCATATCTTCCTCAGTATGAGCCACATGGGGGCGTCGCGGTGCCGGTTTTGTGGGGCGCCGGCCCGGCCCAGGGCGTGGTGGGCGAAGAAGTCTATCCTGTGCAGCAGCGCGTAGGAGACCAGCGAGCTGATCACCATGACGTCGGCGATCACGAAGTAGATGAGGGCGCTGTGCAGCGGCGATATCTTGAACGCTAGCGACACTATCTGCGCTATGGCCGCTATTATACCGCCCAGCGATTGGCCAGCAACCACAGCCGCCATGTACTCCCGGGAGAACCTGCTCGCGATGCCGACCAGCCCGCCGGTGAACACAGCGCTGGCGGCTGCCGAAAGGATATTCAAAAAAATTCCGATCGAGAGCTTTAAATTCATCTGGCTGCTGCCGAAAGATTATTCAAAAATTCCGATCGCGAGCTTTAAAGTCATCTGGCGGCTGCCGAAAGAATATTCAAAAAAATTTCGATCGAGAACTTCAAAGTCATCGTTATTCGAATAATGATGTCTTTAAAACTTTTTGATCACTTTAAACGAGCAACTCGTGTGGGCAACGTCGTCTTTTTATTCAATTCTCACAAGTTTTTGGAATGTCCGGACCGTGTAAAAAACCAAATGACATAGGTAATTATAGATGTCCGTTTATTTTTTTCTTTTTATTTAAATTTTTCATACAAAAAATCTATGATATTTCTTACTATCTATTTACTCGTAAACACACCTAAACGGAACGGATGCATTCAATATTTTCTTTGTTTGTTATCAGGCGGTCGATTTACGTGTATTTTATGAATGTACTACAGAATGACTTTATTATTCCTAAATCCTCTGCAATCACATATGTCTAATGCGATAACATCAAACCTAGATTCTAGTGATCTAAAATTCTCGTATTCAGAGAGCAAGCTAAATCAGGCTCAGCAACAATAGATATAGGGCTCCAAATTCTGTGGCAACGCGGTCGAAATTAAAACAAATAAAATTATCAAACACCAAATAGCAAAGGAAACTCATAATTAACAGATTAAAGCATCCTAGGCATACTAAAAATTGGGTCTTTCCGAACCAACAGTCAATGAAAAAGCTCTTTAGCATATATTTAACCTTTTGTTGGTAATCTTATCAATAATCATTTCTTTGTACTCATCTAGATCACCAAGAAATGATTATTGAAAATGAATCCTATAAAGAAATTTAAACGTCCACTTACATCGGTGAGCATAAAAAGGACTCGAGCGCGAGGTATGTTTTATTTTTGTATTTAAAATTGTCTTATAAATGTCTGCAATGTATTATACATATAAACCTTCCTCTTGAATCACTCTATCTAGTAAAAGTACCGCATCAAGATCCGTCGCGTAGTTTTAAATCTAAGCATACATAGGGACAGACAACGATTTTGTTTTATACTATGTAATGATTTTACTCTCATCAGAATGCTGTGAAATGAGAAGGTCGAGTATAAATACCATTTATTCCATTACATTTACTTTTTGATTTTGATGAATGTATGCATCGGTGTTCTTATTTTTTTAATGGGATATTAAAAAAAGTATGCCCCGGTTACCTCACCAGACCAAGCGCGACTATTAACTTTAATTTCATGCCGATCTTCTATGAGGTCCTGATACCAAGTAAAGTATTTTTATAATTTAATGTAGCGAGTGGTTCTAGTTTTTTTTCATCTGTTACACTATGGAAGAAATCTCGATGCGAGCAGGGGTATAAAATATATTCTGATTAGTCATTTACACGTGGAAGCGGTATACTATCGATAACTAACCGGTCCAAGTAGTGACTCACACGAAGCATTGTGATCTTATATCTTTTTACTCGACCTTCAAAAGACTAACGTTTTTCTACCATATGTATGTCTAATTATTTAGCAGGTTCTACAATTAATTTTATGGCAGATTTCAACATATTATGTCAACAGAATCGTTTCAGTTTAGAGGAAAAGTTAGTTTATAATTCAGTTGGGTTTATGTATTTCTCCAGAAATTTTGCTGTTGTAATTTTGTTTTTAGTACATAGTGGCTAACGCGATGTCCGTTAGGGTCAAGTTACACTACTAAGTTTCACGATAAGGGCATAGGCTACCACCAAAAATTAAAATAGTATATCGTAATTTTAATAACTATAGTGTTTAATAGATAAGGAGTAAACAACATGCTTAGATTCGACCTCAATAACTTTTCAATTGCCAGAGGGTGAATTGGGTCAATTGAGTCAGATCCTCTTCATCTCTTATCGTCTTGTTTATTCATCGTTATAATTAAGCGTCAAAGCATCTTTGGTACATCTGTTGAGCTGACTTTACCCACTCTTTGGACTTTTAATAAAAGAATACAAAAGTCCATACTTATCTTAATTAAACTTATATTTGTGATGGTTCTTGGAGCCGCGTAAAGTTGTAGCGAGCCAAATAAATTAGAATATAAACATAATGGGAAAAAAATACCGCTGAGTTTCTTTCACCGGTTCTTCTGAGATCAGCGGTTTATTTATCGAAAATTTACCGGTTTGATCAATAAGTGTAATGCAATTGAATAAAGACATTCCATGAATTTGAAAAATATACCACACAATTTGGGCTACTGTCATACAGCTTATGATTGTCACACGTAAACGTATCGACGAATTTAGAACTGTTCCGGGGAAACATTTTAAAGTAGGTATATTACGTCATTCAGTACGCATTCATAATGCACATTTAAACACGATATTTCTAATTAATAATACTACTAATGTAAAATTTAGAGAGCGAATATTTTAGGATATTTTAATCAATGATATTGTATACATATACGAGGTAGATATGACACTAACGCACCGAAACTAAGCCACTCAAATTACGGCAATTGGTGTCATAAGATTGCAATTCTAGGCACTGCTATCTCTTTCCATATTATACGCTCGATATCATCTGTCACATTCACTTAAACATATCGTATAATGTAAAGGGGAACAATTTTTAAACGCCGTATGGACACGAGTCATCTTTATTAGAACATTTTTGATTCTAATTCACTATGTTTAATTTAAAATAAGTGTATTGTTAAGTGGATTGAATCGCAGACGACCAACAAAAACAAAGCTGTTATACCTCAGAACCACATAACCCGGCGACCTAGTATATGAGTCATCACGTACAAGCTAGGTCGTAAACCGCATAGAGGGATAGGTCACGTGATCACCCTCACAACCGCGGAGGAATTAGCTTCTTGGGTGATTTGATCATCGAGGCTTTATGATCATTGAGATCAACAGTCTCTCTGAGCTACTAATGTTTATTCTGCGGCGCTTCGTCGTCGGGGGTCGTGGGTTCGGTTCCCGCACGAGACAACTATTCGTGTGACCCACATATTTTCGTATCGGATCTGGGCCCACGTGATATTTATGTTTGTAAAACGTCCTTACAACACTAGAAAATGTTATACAGTAACATACAGTAATGTTTAAAATTAAAAAAAGTGTGTGTCTTATGTACACGCGTTAGAAGTTATACTCCTTTGGCGTAACAAGATAAAAATCTTTTCAAAATTTTTATCTTTCGCCTTATTCTACGTTTGTTGAAAAAGCGACAATAACAATAGAAAAAAGGTATTTAATACATTTAAAGTTTTATTATAACGCATTATCTAGTTAAATAAAGTTTATTTAAATATCACAATATAAATATCGTGAATACAGTTTGTCAGTTATCACGCAAACATATTTACGCCCGGTTTCTAGAACACTGATCATCGTAGATGTCAACTAATCAGCTGTCAAATGGCTTTTCAATTTCATTTTAGTTGCCAAAGGGATGGTTAAACTATTTGAATTGATCATTTTTATCATCAAGAAGATCATTCTGGTCAATTCGGAGAGTTTATCTGTCCTTTTGGCAACTAAAATTAAGTTTGAAAAGCCATTTGACAGCTGATTAGTTGACATCTACGATGATCAGTGTTTCAGAAACCGGGCGTTAGAAGTCTAGCTAACTTCAGGGTGTCGGTTTTTCGTGAAGGTGTGCGCGCGCATCGTAAAAATGTCCTCCCATCTTTTTTCACTAACGCACCAAAAGAAGTATAACTTCAAAAACGGAAGACGTAGCGTTGGAATGCCTCCCTCTAGGTGGACCGACGACATCACGAGAGTTGCGGGCAACCGGTGGATGCAAATGGCAAGTGCCGTTCATTGTGGCGTTCTAAGGGGGAGGCCTATGTTCAACAATTAACGTCTTGTGGGTGATGATGGAGACGTTAAGGGGGAAATGTTTTCAAAGGGAAGGCTACAATAGATCTTCGTAGGTCGTTTGGACTTAATACCTAAACACTTCAACTCACTCAGACCCGGCGACATTGCAGGCGTCTTCTACTCAAAGTGTGGAAATCCTGTTACATCACTAGCAGGAGGAAACGTAACACTTAGCCCTAGAAAGCATACTAGTGCAACAATAGAGCCTGCAGTCTAAATTCGGAAATGAAATCCTAATGATGCCGAAGAAGAGAATTAAAAAAATAAGATATAATTTCTTTAACGGCCATTCTTCATGCCCATTGAGTGGAAACTTTATAAAGCAGATACGGGATATCTTTATACATTGAAATCTTGTTTATTTGAGAACTTATAATTAAATGTGACCTTTAAATGGCATAAAGACTTGAAGAGAATTCCTAGCATGTAAACAAATTTAAAAATTAAAACCTTTATTGATTTTAATCTAAAAATAAAAAATAACAAGTTTTAATAAGTGTTGATAACAAAGTTTGCAAGAAATTTTTTTTATATTGTGTTTGATCTTAAATTCGTTGACAATGATGTTAACACATCGCATATTTATTTGTCACAGTGTAAGATTTTTTTTATGTGAGAAAGTGGCAAAGCTGGTGGTTCACCTGATGTTAAGTGTTACAATTAGTGGGCCCCGGATACCTCACTCACCAGACAGATCGCAGAAGTGTAACACTTCTACTTTACGCCGATCTTCTGCGAGGTTGTGGTACATACCCGGAGGGACCTGCCCATTCGTACACAGTGAACTCTGTTGCGTGGTCCTAACACAGTAAAAAAAAAAGATGTTGTGACCAAAAGCTATGTTGGAAATTGAAGAAATGTACTCAATTTTTAATAAGGCGCTAACCTAATTATTACTCATTTTTAGGTAGCATTGATATATAGCAAAACAAAGGAAACAGTTTTTAGTAAATAACAGCACAATGAAAGAAAAACATTTCCATGAATTACACTCATGTTATTAACCTCAAAGCACATCATAAAACCTGTTATTACAAGGATATTGACACAATGATTTCATTTAGAATTATAAATGCAATGAAATGATACCTTGGCATAGAATCAACGCAAAGCTAGAAAACTACCTAGTCAACAGAAATATTAAATATTAAATAACCAGTAATATGTAGCTATGTATAAAAGAAACGAATATGCAATGTGATTTCTTAAGAAATTGCATTACTAGAAACCAGTGGCATTTGAATCTTACAACTTAGATACCAAGTTCAACACCTACCTAGGAAAGTTGTTAAGACATTTGATATTTCTTTAAATAACTAAATTTTTTTTTTTTTAAATTAAATTTGGACCTCATAATAAGAAATAATTATGTGGACAACAAAAAAGATTCATGGAAAGGGTATTGGTAAATTGTACAGACATATTAAAGGTACAAAGTCACATTAGCATTATCGCAGACAAAATACAATGACAAAAAGATATACTCTTTGAAAATAATATTATGGTAATAAATAATAAATGACCAGAACAAAATATTCATTAAAATTCTTTTAAATGCATGTAACAGGTTTATGTTAATGCCCTTTAGCTCTTGAATATTTTTAACTGACTGTAACTTGTTTGGTAGGAAAATGCGGTGTATATCAAATATAGTATTTTTACTGCAAATGCAGATTGTTTGATATTATGTAATGTACTTCAACTTATGGTATTTTAATTCTCATATTGTTATTGTAGTTTCTTAGTTTTTAAGCATAATCATTCAGCTTAACTGTGGTAGGGCCACGCAGCAGCCTCGGCTGTTACACTAATGGGGAGGCCTGTCCGGGTAAGTACCACGACCGCACAGAAGACCAGCGTAAAGTGGAAGTATGACAAATACTTTCGCGTTTTGTTTGGTGAGTGAGGTAGCCGGAGCCCAATTTTCAAAAGGTGGTCAACGCATCTGTAACCCTCGGGTGTGGCAGATGTCCATGGGCGGCGGTATTCACTTAACATCAGGTGAACCGTCTGCTCGTTTGACAATTTTTAGCATAAAATAAAAAAATTTGAGGTTTCATCAATTAATTAGTCAAGATTTTTATTTGAACACTTTGTTATTTGGACGGTTCGAAAATACAAAATTGATGGCGGTTTTTTTTTTGCAAAGTTTTCGAAAAAGTATATAAATAATAGGCAACAGGCAATAACTGTAATGTTTTAGAATATCAATGAAAACAATTTCTCAAAAGATTACATAAATGTAAACAAAAATCACTTACATCGTTTGCAGTTATTAAGAAATTCCATGGAACTAGCGATGTGATACCAAAGAGATAAAAAAGAATGTATACAAGTCGATATCTGTCTTTTGGTTGTTCGTCACTATTAAGGACCTTTGTGGAACAGGAGTCAGTTACCAACTCTCTTTCTTCAGAGTCATCAATGACTTCTTCATTTTCTATCGTTTCAATACAATCATTGTTTATCGATCCTGTATTTTCCATCTTCTCGAATATGTGGATTTATTGTCGTAAAACGACGTCGTTATCTTGTTAGTATTAGAAAAGTATCACAACACTAAACCGCTATAACACATTAAATTATGTTATCATCGTAAAGATCATTAAAAAACGATAGGAGATCGAAGAAGATAGATGTCACCAATTCATCATTCAATATGTATATTGTATAAATTCATTAAAATTCTGATGTGATTTGTTTTGTCTGTCGCATGGAATGGAAGTGGATGGAGGATAAAAGTAAGGAGAACAATCTCTGTGGATAAAACTTCTGTCAAAATGAAAAACCATTAAATTAGTGGCGCTATTGTAGCAGGTGGGTACTACATAGTGATTGTTAGTTCCTTTTGAAATACACATTTGCTAAGCTAGCGCCATTCTGGTGGGTTTTCAAACTATAATTCGCTACTTGCCGCTGGATATTTTTTAACTTATCCAGAATAAAATTCGCTACGACGCTTTCCTAGCTCCTATAATCTGAACTTTCGCTTTTATAGGGGGGAGTGCTGCCATCAAATATTACAGAGTTGTCGTATTCGATTTGCAGATTGCCATATTTTTAAATAAATATCGTGAAATTGCCGTATTGTTTAGTTTCATTAATTAAAAATTGAAGGTAGTAACAAGAGGGACAAAAAATGACCCACTCAATATGTGTGATAATTCACCATAGAAATTTGTAATCGTCTCAATTACTTCCCTTCGCAATATCTACTTAATTTGCATTTTCACACACATATCGGCACACATTTGGTTAGAATAATGAGTACTTAACTTATAACAGTAGCCTTTTGAATCAAAATTTAAATGCCATATATTATTATATGGCTCTGCAAAACCTGCCTTATGCCGTATTTTCTGAAATTATGTGTTTGAATTACCGTATATTAAGAAAATTGCAACCGTGTCAATGGCAACGCTGATAGAGGGTAGACGTAATGAGAACTGTCTCATCTATGGGAACAGCTGCAAAAGTGTCCAGCTGTAAGCAGTAAATAACACTTCCAAATCCCTCCAGAATGCTGCAAGAGAGTTTAAAATTAATGAATTTTGTCGTAATTGACGGAGCGTAGTTTGCTGCGAAGAAAGATTTTAAATTAGTGTGGCGTGTAGAGATGAGGAGGAAAATTTTATATAAGTTAATAAGTATAAGTATATAATATAAGTCGTAAATAATAAGCATAAAATAGTTCAAAAAATTAAAGAAAAGTTGACTTTTAATAACAAGTAACTATGGTAACGATAAATTCATCGCCACGGCCTAATGACCACATCGACGGACACAATTTATCCCGAGAGATTTTTCTATATACCCAAATCCTCAATTTTGTAGGTGTTGCATGTTTCTAAATCAACCTCAGGCTATCAATACAAAATGTTTAAGATCCCGGATTATACATAATTATAAGCACTCAACAGAATCAAATTTTAATTAACTTCACTCTTGACTGGTGCCCGATAACACGTCGTCTCTTGGACTAGGCAACAGAGGCCACACATCCGCCGATTGCCTCATCAAGAGAGTGCACGTGTGCGCGGCACGCAATACATGCCTCGAGTTGAAATTCTAAATCCATACTTACATAAATTTACATACATAATTTTATTTTAATCCCGTTTTTTGTAAAATCAGCCATAAATAATTTTCGGATTAAAAAGTTTGCATGTATTGCAACATTAAATAAATAATTTAAGGCCATGGAATATTACAGAGTCTGTCATAACAATATACGTTATAGAATTCCGTACCATAAGGGTAAAACGGGACTCTATCTCTAAGACTCCGCTGTCTGTCTGTCCGTCTGCCACCAGGCTGTATCTCATGAATTGTGATAGTTGAAATTTTCCCAGATGTATTTCTGTTGCCGCTATAACAACAAATACTAAAAAAACGGAATAAAAAAATATTTAAGTGGGGCCATACAACAGACAAAATTTTTTTGCAGTTTTATAGATTGAGTCTCTATGGAGTCTAGTAACTGGCGTTACAAGCTGTTTGTTCCTAAGTTTTACATTATGTACATCAGTATTCTTATTAAAATTATTTATATTTCTAAGTACATACATAACATTTTCATATATATTATATATATATATATATATATATATATATATATATATATATATATTTATTTCTTTAAATTTCTCTTATGGCCCTGTTTTGCGAAATAAAAATTGTTTCTATATCGGCCGCGTGCCCCCATAGCGAAATACCATATGACATTATGCTATGGAAATAACAAAAATAAACAATTCTAACTGTTTTTACATCAGTTAGACATCTTATTTTCCTTATAGCATATGCTGCAGAACTTGGTTTATTCGCAAGTTTGGATATATCAGGACCCCATTGAAGATGTCCACAAGGCCTATCTCTCCCCATTTATAAGTACATTGGTAGCACCCAATTGTTTAACATTAGGTGTTGAAAATTTCATACATTTAGTTTTATTACAATTTAATAGTAAATTGTTACTATTAAACCAATAGACTATTTCTGACATAGCATTATTTACCACGTCAAGTGTAACAAAGTGTCGATCGATTTAAAAAAAAATTAATGAAATATCATCGGTAAATAACACTATATCGTGTTTATTCTCCAAAAAGTAAAGAAGATCATTGATGTAAATGAGAAAAAGAAATGGGCCGAGAATCGGGCTCTGCGGAACGCCCATAGATACCTTCGTACCAGAAGAACTAGCACCATTAATTACAACTTTTTGGATTCTATTAGATAAATATGACTTAATGAGGTCAAGCGCGGTACTTCTAATGCCATAATGGCGCAATTTCCTGATAAGTGTTTCATGATTCACGCAATCTAAAGCCTTGGAAAGATCACAATAGATACCCAAAGCATCTTGTGGACTGTAAGCCTCAAATATGTTTGAACAGCTCCACAACAGCATCGGTTGTAGAACGACCCCTTGTAAAACCAAAATGATCATGATGTAATTATTTTTGTCTTAACAGCTGATCAAGAAGACGTAGTAGAAGTGTTGGTAGTATAGAAATGGGTCTAAAGTTTGTGGGGTCCGAAGTACTACCGGATTTAACCGGCACAGGTATAATCATATGAAAAAGGTATTACATAACTCCTGTCCAGTTTTGAGTTAACAATGCCAAAGCAGGTAAATTAAACAAAGTTTTACTTAAATAAGATTATAATAAAGTTCTCAGTTGATTTTATTAGCAACTTCTGGTACCAACTTTGTATAACGTAAATATTTGCACAGAATATAGACAAAGAATATGTTTTAATAAATAAAAGTATTATTAAGTGATGTGAAGCACATGTAGAGAAAAAAAATATAAAAAAGCGTTTGCGAAAAAAACATTTGTACATAAAAAAAATCCTTATTAAATTATATTTGTAAATAACATCTTAATTTCGGAACTTAATTTCATTATACATTTATTGTCAAGGACGGACACATTACAAAAACTTAAAACTAAATATTTTTTTAAAACTATTTTAATAAAATTTACTGTAACAAAATGCTTAACTAATCTAAGTGGTACATTAGTACAAGTTACTATTCTTAAAAATAAAATTCTTTTCATGCATTTATTTATGTTCCTAAAACAAATAGAAGAAAATACATATAATAATTATGTATATCCTCTAAAAAGGCTTTTGTTGTTAAGATATTCCACTTAATGAGATCTTGCAAATACGATATCTCACTACAAAATATCGAGTTTAAAATTATGTTTCTTACATAAAAAAAAATGTATTGGAACAATAAAATATAATGCTTAAACGCCATTTAAGTAAACACTGGCACTTGAAATGTATTAAACAAAAGATTTAGGAGAGCAAAATATGTCCAAATATATGAGAGGGTATGAAAAATAAAAAATGCATTAACATTTTACATGTGACATCAATTTCCGCTTTCAGTCTTATCTTTTTATTTAGCAACTACCTGATTTAATAGTGCAATTACTAATAAATTTTATTAAAATGACACATATATGTCAGATATAATACTAATCATTGTAAATTTAATATACAATTACACTAAAACATTGTGCAGTATATATGATAATCATATTAAAAATTTAATTAACATTTTTAGAAAAATGCGATACAACCTTGAACACATTCTGGTACAAGAATTAGTAAGAAATTATATTGAAAATATTGCATAATATATATTTTGTAACAAAATAAATATATTGCCATAAGGTAATAATAATATTTTGAAATAGCAGTAGTGCAATATTGATTAGCAAGTTTTGTTATTTCATAATGTTCCTAGTTAGCCTATGCAGGTATTGTGAATCCTTTTCTGCACCTAGTTTTATCTAGCTTGATGTCTTGAGAAATCAAGTACATAGTGTGGACGCACCAATTGTTATACATTTAAACATTTGCCTACGAGTACTATCTAGTTTTCACATAGCCGTCTCCAGTGGCTGACTGTACGATCGGCTGTCTTCAGTCATCGGTGTGGGGCTCGTTTGGTCGAAGTCGAAGTTGGTCTCCAGCAGGGCCTCCGACTTGGATCTGCTGTGCAGGTCCTGCAGCTCCGACGGGTAGTGGTCGTACTGCTGCGAGGAGTTGGGGCTGGAGTCGTAGCTGGCGAGCGCTTCAGAGTCGTAGGCGCTCGAATACACCGGCGGGTTGGGGGGTGAAGGCAGGGTGTCCTCGTAGTATTCCCGCTGGTCTGTTGGTTTCAAAACACATATTGTGGACAGTTACTTTAAGCGTCCCTTTGGAAATGCTTTTCGGGTAATAATTTATAAGTTGCAATTCCTAAAAAGCAATATAACATTTCTTTCGATTTTGATTCATAACTATATAATGACTCCGTGGCGCAGTGGCCAAGGTATTGGGTTCGGCGTCGTGGGTCGTGGGTGCGGTTCCCACACGGGACAACTATTTGTTTGACCCACAGATAGATAGTTCTTTCGCATCTGGATGTTTGTACGCGTGAAACTTATGTTTATAAAATGTCCTTACAACACTGGATATGTTCATCTGAAGTAAAGGAAATGTTTAAAAAAAATTGTTATGGCTTGGGACTTTTTTGTGTTCAGGATATCAATTTCAGGATTATCTTTTATGGGATTCATAACTATATATCATATATTATACATCATATTCCCTAATGCAGGTTTTTTTAAAAGAAAAAAAAAAAGCAAAAAAAAAATTAAAATGTTTGTAAGCTATATTTATATCAGTTCTATAACAATCATATAACAAAATTCCATAGCTCTCTTTCCCCCTCCCAAGAAATATATAACATCAATATTAAAACTAATATTATATACCTAGATGTAGTATTTTAAGTTATTAAATTTCGGTAATTCGTCTTTTAACATACACTAAACTAAGGGTGAATTTTTTGTTGCAAACTTGTCGAGAAATTTTCGGCACTTCGGGTTTCGAACCTGCTGTTCTCGGTAACAAGCCCCTAACTGTTCTTATCCAGTGGTTATTCCAGAAGATATAGTCACCACGAAATCCTCAAGTCGCGAAAATGTCGAGATCCATCATCTACTTATGTTAGTGCCGTTTAGCCAGCTAGAGTTGGCATTTAGACTGACTGTGGTAGGGCCACGCAACAGCCTTCACTGTTGCATGAATGGGCAGGTTGGTCCGGGGGAGTACCACTTCACAGAACACAGGCGTAAACTGGAAATGTTACACTTCTGCGTTCCGTCTGGTGAATGAGGCATTTCATTAAAATTTGGCAACATCTGCAACTGTACGGGTGTTGTAAATGTCCATGGGCGGCGGTTATCACTTAACATGCGGTGAACCGTCTGATACTCTACCAATATAGAAAAATTACTCGACTCAAAGCTTTAATAGTATTTACGGCAAAAAAAATTATCATCCTGATATTTTAGACTGCAGTATAAGATTAGAACATGCTGTAGAATTGGCATCAGCTACATACCTGGTGGTGTGCTGCTCCTCTGTCCGAAGGTGCTGGTCGGCACCGCGCCGGGTTGTGGTTGTTCCGGCATTTTGGACCTCAACTCCATCAGGAACGAGAGCTTCGGCTGGGCCCCGTAGTTGGGTGTACCGTAGGGCCCGTATATCTTGCCCTCCCGTTCCAGCTCCCTCTTAAGGGCCAGTGGGTCGTCGTCGAGCCGCCTCAAAGGCAGCGTGTCTGAATTAAAGTACTGGGATCGCTTCCCGGTGATAGAGTATCATCATCCTGGGCAGTCGGACCCCCCGGATGGTGGATGATGGGCAACTCCTCGGACATAGAGGGCGCCTCGCTCGCCCCCGCATTCTCCTTGTACCCTTCGTTCCTGTAGCCCAAGTTGTACGGCTTGGCGCTCTGAGGGACGGAATACTCCGGCGAGTTCTTGTTGAATGTGCTGTGCTTCAGCTGTATCACGTTGTTCGGGTTGTGCGCCTCGTATATATCGAAGCTCTGGTTGTCCTCTATGGACGAGTTGAACTGGCTCTTCTCCATCGACTCCATGGAGGTGGTCGACGCGAGCATTTTCCGGTAGTCCGAACCCTTAGTCAGCGTGTCCGTCGAACGCGTGCTCTGTGGAGTTGGAAATAGAATAAGAATATAATGTATAAAACATATGGTGAGTTAGTACATTGTTTCAGTTTTTACTATTTTCTTTATTGTCGCCGACGAACCGATTGGCGTAGTCGGTAGTGAACATGCCTCTTGCACCATAGGGCATGAGTTCGATCCCCACTGGAAAAATATCGTGTGATGAACATAGATTTCAAGTGTTGGGTGTTTATAAATGTGTATTATTTATTTACAAAAGAAAAGTGTGTTTAAATATTTTCATCAGTTATCTAGTATCCATAGTACAAGTGTTGCTTGGTTCGGGACGTTTAGAGATAGTTGAGTAAAAATGAGTGCTAAGAAAAAAAATGTATGTATATTTCCTGGAAATGTTTTCTTTCACCATGTAGCATGTGAGTGTGTGAATCAGCATTTATATCCCGGCTTATTGTCGCGTTTAACATAATCTATGTGGCGCCATGGATTAACTTTTATTCGGAAAGTAGTTTCGGACCAATTTACTCTGTCCTTACTCCATATTTATTAATACTGAATTTAATTACTGTGAACTAAGGAATTGAAGTAAAGTTATTCTTACTCTAGTCCATGTTTATTTATAAGAATCTATATGTGTAGGATAACTTGTATTGTTCCTAAAGCCTTACCATTTGTGCGAGCTTTCTCCTGTAAGTGTTATCGGGGAATCCCCCGTTGATGCTGCCGATCGAGCGGACCGAATGCAGCGACTGTCGTATCGAGTTCCGTCTCTCTAAGCGCTGCAGATGCCTGAAAACAACACAAAAGCTATATACATATTTTTTGTATTTTAATAAATAAAATCTTATAACTTAAATGATCCAAAGTTGCAACCTAAAAATACTTTGATCATTGTTAAATGAGAATGCAAGTGTTTGTTTCCTTTTCCTAAGTGGCATTAATATGGAATAAAAGATTCAAATTAATTATTTTTTTCATTCTGGGACAACTTTTTTCAGCCTTACAGATGACCGGCGAGAAATGGCGTGTATACTTTTGTTTCATCTGTTGGGTGACGTATTCAAGGCCCACTCTTTTAGAGGTTTCGCAAAGCACACTACCCGATTGCGACCTTCTTACAAAAAAATAAAAGAAAACCGAGTAACTATTTCATTATCGGGCAATAGTATGGCATGTGCATTTTTGCCACCTGCAGTGATGGCTATTCACCTGTGCTTCGACTTGGAGTACCAGCAGATGAGCGCTGCCACAACCAGCACCACCGCTGCCACCAGCACCCCGATGAATGCCACCGCCAAGGTGTCCCCTCGCCAGGCGAGCGGGTCGATGGATATCCTCGGATCTGTTCGTGAAATGGGGCAGACAGCGATTAGTGATGTCCATTATACTCAATCATTGCCGCGCGCGTTTTCGAATCTATGAATTATTTCATCTCGTGATAACGTGATAATTCAGCATATAAAATTGCAATTAACTGTATGCTCAAAGTTGAAGTAAGTATTTATACTTTTGCCTTAAGACCGACGACCTTCTTAAAATATAGCGACATAGCTATAGCCTTACGGATGTTGTAACGTGTAGGTGATCACTTGATATATTTATTATAAAGTAGATACGGTATACGTGTGTGTGTGTGTGTGTGTGTGTGTGTGTGTGTGTGTACGTGTGTGTGTGTGTGTGTGTGTGTGTGTGTGTGTGTGTGTGTGTGTGTGTGAGAGAGAGAAAGAGAGATGGGGTGGGGGGAAGATACGATCGGTTTCCACGATTGTGTCACTCACCTATTTCGCATATGAATGCGTTCTTCTGGTTGCAGTCCGTCACCTCCACCCTAGAGTAGGCGAAGGAGGTGCACTGGGCGACGTGGTCGATGTGGTTCACCCACACCCGGTCCCCGTAGCGGTACCACTGGTTCTGCGTGTGGACGAACTCGTAGAGCGCGTCGTAGCTGCCGCTCACGTACGGCATCGACGCGTTGTCAGACTGCGAAAACACAACGCAGTGTTACAATACACCAGCGGCCCCGACAGACCTTTTCCCTTTTGCGTGCACAGGACTTAAATCCCACAACAAATTATTAAAAAAAAAAAAGTTGTGCACCGAATAGTCGATCTCAACCATTCTCGAATCGACTTGAAGACACACACATTTTAATCAAAACCGGTCCAGCCGTTTAGGAGGAGTTCAGTGAATGAAAACATGCAGAAGAATTACATATATAATGATAGGATGAGGATTATATTGTTATCAAATTGTCTCCCCCCCCCCCCCCCCCACAAATTTCTTATGCACCCCCCCCGGATCACGCACATATCCCTCCAGAAAATAACTATAACTAAAAATACAGAAAACGTAAAAATATAAATCTAGCCTCGCATAGAACACAGGCGAAACTAAATATGCAAGACAGAAATCCTAAAAGAAATAAGGAAATCTCGTTGAGGAACGCAAAGAATCCTCAACTATTTCTCGCCAGACAGACGAACACATGTCTTAAAAATTTTTGCAGATCTGGTACATCTGTTTTACCGTACAAAAGTTATTTTTAAATTAAATCTTCAAGCCATTGATAACAATAAATAATTTTTGGATGGTGAATTGTAATAAGCGTGGAATTACTAAACCAAAATAAGCACAGTAACACTTAATGTTGTAATTTGTTTATATAAAACTAATTAATCATTATTTATTACAGCAAATGTATAATAATATAATATAAAGCATTAAGTGCTGCACTATATTTCAGACAAATGTCTGCAATTTGCATGAATTTATTTTATCGTATCGTATTTTTTTGAAGCTACATTTACGCCCGGTTTCTAGAACACTGATCATCGAAGATGTCAACTAATCAGCTGTCAAATGGCTTTTCAAATTTCATTTTAGTCGTCAGAACTCTCAGATTTGACCAGAATGATCTTAATGATCAATTCAAAGAGTTAAACCCTTACCCATCCTTTTGGCAACTCAATAATTTTCTAAATATCGGTATAATTCATTAAATGGTTATACATTTTTTTAGAGCGTAGGATATAAAAGAAAAAACAGATATTTTATATAATTGTCTTGAATTTTTAAACGTCTGTATGTTGTAATCTAAGCAATTTTTACACTGATATGCCCGAGGTTATCTCACATTTATCATAATTTGCAGGATTTCCAACATTGAAAATGAGAAATATGTTTCTATATTTAGGCGTCAATTCCAACGACTCCGTGGCGCAACGGTAGCGCGTCTGACTCCAGATCAGAAGGTTGCGTGTTCAAATCACGTCGGGGTCATATAGTTTTTTTTTAATGACACAATTCATTTAATAATATCATAAATGTATTTTACAATGTTACTGCAATCCAGTTCAGGTTTTTACGTGGCCCGAAGAATATCATTAAAACTGCGGAAAAAGCATAAAAGACTGTAGGTATCTGTTGATGCTTTTAAAAATAAAATTATTATGGGCCCAATTAAAAACTGATCCTTATAGATAGCTTTTGTATAACTTCGGTAGATCAAACTCCACTTTGTTTACAATTTTTGTCTTTCAATAAAAAAAAATAGTTAAGTTTCTCATCTAAGCAAGTATGATGAAATATAAAAATATGGTAAGTGAACTATTGGACGCTGGAGCTCACAAGGACTGCGGTTTAAGAGAGAGAAAATTAATTATTATTTTTAATAGATAATAGAAAGACCTATAAAATTGGTATGATTAACTATCCTCAAACGGGGGCATTAGAATTTTTTTTGTATGGTTGTCCATAATAGGTTGGGAAGCTATGTTTTAGAACCTTCCACAATGGACAAAGGCGAACTGTTGACTGCCTAATAATTGTTCAGCTAACTTAGTCTTCGGCTTGGAACCACAATGTTCTGAAAAACTCTGGCTCTTTGTGACGTTCTGGATCCCCCAATACTTGTCGCACTGTTCAAAGGCGAACGTCGGTACTCACCTGGCAAAAGCGTCTTGCCTCCTCGTAGCGCATCGGTGCCCCTATGTACATGTAGCAGGTGCCCGATATAGCCGTCCAGCCGGGCGGGCACTTCCCACCCTGCAGCACCGACACATTACTCCAATGGTACGGCAGATACTCCACCTGCGAACGGGCGATAAGTGAGAAAGGGACGCACGTAGCTGGCGGGAAGAGACGGAACGTAACACGTTAGATAGTGCAGCACTGACGCGCTACTAAAATGATACGGCAGATAGTCCACCTGCGAGCAAGCGTTGTGTTAGAAAGAGACGGAACGTAACACGTCAGACGGTGCGGCGCCGACGCATTAAGTGGTTTCGGCAGATAGCCTACCTGCGAACGATCGATAAGTGCGAAGGAGACGCACGTACCTGGTTGGAGGAGACGGAACGTAATAATTAAGACAGGCGGAAGTTCGTGATGAGTAAGTGAGAAAGGGATGCATGTAGCTGGTGGAAAGAGACCGAAAGCAACGCGCAAGACAGGCGGTTCGCGGCGAGATGCCGTGTTGCGTAAAGGAGACGGTTGTACGTGGAAGAACGAGATGCCGATATGTATAGTAAGTTTAAAGGATGGATGCAGCCGGTGGAAAGGGGTACGGAAGTAGCTAGTAGAAAGAGACGGATGTAGCTGGAGGTGCGCAAAGGAAACGGATGTAGATATTAAAAAGTGATGAAAATTGAGAGAAAGTTGCAACAGAACGTTATGTGTCATAGAGTTAACGCAGTCGTGGCGCATGCAAGAATAAAATCGCGAAGACGCGAGGGATTAAGTAAACGGGAATGAGATGTACTAACCTCAAGCAATAGAGGGTCGTCGGATCGATCCCGAATTCGACCAGCCACCGCGAGACTCTCGTTGTAACTCCAGTAGTTGTGTTTCGCGTCAATTCGCGTCCTCCACAGTTCCAAAGCACTATAATTTATATCAGATAATCGATTAAATAAAGTAATACTTTGATTACTCCGCGTCGCAGTTACCAAGATATTGGCTTCGGAGTTGGTGGGTTCGATTCCAACACGGAAAAACATTACGTGTACGATAATGGTAGCCTACAGTAAAGGCAATGTTTTTAATTATAATAAAAAAAAACCTAATGGAATTTTGCAAATGTTTCCTTTAAAAATACACACGTAGAGTATAGAAAATCACAAGTTCTTTACAAATAACTAGGTAATAATTACGGATTTACAGAGCATTCAACACATATTTTATTAACAATTTAAGGAGCACTACATAATTGAATTGTGGACATAGTAAAATTTATCACATTATATATGTCACGGAGTAAAGAATTAATAAGTTTAAACAAATGTGTCCAAATAAGGGACGTGTATTGTATTAATGAAAAAATAAAACTCACCTTATGGCATTGGGATTATAGTCAACAAAGCTTTATGGTCCGGCGCAGCCATGCAACAAAAACATGCAAATAATTCAAATATCAACAATTTAATTCGTACTATATTATATTACTGTACTACATGGGACGAATAAATATGTAACATTTCTAAATATAGATACAATTGGTTTTAATATGTATCTAAATAAACGTAAAATTCAAAATTGTAAATATATTTTCGAAATTTACTTTCTTGCATTTGAAGTCGGTATTGAAAAACAATGGCCACAAATAATTTTAATATTACTAAAAACAAGAAAACTACCGCTTATATTTATTGATTTACCACCACCTCATACACCATATGTCAACATATTTTCCAGCAATATTTTTACAATATAACAAGTTTCAATTTATCAATAAACTTTCTGCATTTATAACAGATAAATACGATATCTCATCGGGTGTTTTAGGATTATTCAATAATATGATGGTTACCATTGAAAAAGCTATTGTTAGGGATGTCGAAAGCGAAGAGATATATCGATATAATAATATCGGCCTAGATATATCGAAAAGAAAATATCGGATATAGGTCCTAGAAACCCCTTTGTCCAAAAAAAGGAACAAATAAAGGTATGTCAAGTATAAAATATTTAACACCTGCGGACTCTGTGCCGGATTCGAATTTGAAAAAATATCGTTATTGATACGATTTTCGATATCAATATATCGATACTTCGGATCCAAATATCTATCAATATATCGATATATATAATGAAAATTATTGATATATCTATATTTTTTCGACATCCCTAGCTAATGTCAGTCATAGGGCAGCTTCCTCGAATGTCGGGGTATACATGCATCTTTTCCCTAATTGAAAGTGTTACCAACATAGAGTAGTTATCATCTCTTTGCCGTCGGTGTATACACGTATCTACGCCCACAGTAAGGATCGTCCAATAATCAACAGAGGTTCTAAAAGGACCAACTATCAACAAGGTGTAATGTGTAATTCACGTGTATTTAATACTAATGCATGAATTCTAAACGGAAAAGTTCAACGATTCAAAGTAGCCAACGATTTGCCCGCCCGGCAGAAGTAAAATACATTACAGTATTTTAACTGTATTCAAACAAAATAATCTAAAATTTTTAAGTTACTTTGTAAAAAAAAAGGACACATGATTTTTGTAGATAAGGGGGGGGGGTGTGTGGTTATACCTCCTCAATTTTTTTTTCTTTTTGAAAAACATTGTACTTTAGGGTAATTATTATCCTGTATTGTAAGGACGTTTTACAAACATGAATTTCACCCGGATTTTTGTAGGTAAGGGGGGGGGGGGGGGATGGTTATACCAAATACCAAATCATCATCGTCATCAAATATTACCAGGGAGAAGGGCGGAGTTACAGATGCTAAAAAATCACGTGATTAATGGACGACCCCTTAAGAGTTAATATCACCGGCAAAGAGTGGTCACGGCCCTGGATGTCAGGGTATACAAGCGTCTATTTGCCATAGGGGGTCGTACTCACATGGAGCGGTTGACGCTGATCATCTCATAGTCGTTGTCTGGGTTGAAGAACACGTTGTCGACATAGTGCTGCCCCGCGGTGCCGGCTGCCACTGTAGCGCGTCCGTTGCGGTCCAGCGCATAGTTCCTGCGGGCGTTTTATATAGATAGTTTTTGTGCGTAGAGTTTTTCAAGCTCGGTGGCGTATGTGCTTAGCTGTTGCATCACTTTGGTTCGATTCCAATGTCCAATTCCGTGTTTGTTAGACAAATAGATAATTGTTTTGGATGATGATGTTTGTTCCCAAGGCGGATACTCTTTTTTTACGTTAGAAGTTCAGCTCATGCTAAGTGAGAACCCCCCCCCCCCATGGACATTTGCAACACCCGTAGGTTTGCAGATGTGTTACCACTCACCAGGCGAAACGCAGAAGTGTTACACTTTAACTTCACGCCGGTCTTCTGTAAGGTCGTTGTACCACGGACGGACCTGCCCATTAGTGCAACAGAGATAACAGTGATGAGGGGCCCTGCCACAGTTTAAACCAAACCGAATGCAAAAATAATTTTTAAAAGAGGTTCATAAATCATCGTGACAAACAAAAAATACAACATTTTTGAAGTCGGGTGAATAAGGTGGAAAGTTTGGATCTCAGTCACTTATATAAGCCGTTGTGCGACGTGGTCTGGTATATGGGCAGGCGGACTTTGTCGAATCCAGGGACTTCCAAGATCCTTAGAACCCATAAGAACTCAATGCAAAAGAATCTTCTAAAATCACTTCACAAATGATCTCAAAATACACAACTGAATCGAGAATCCTCCTTTTTGAAGTCGGCTGAAGAACGTGGGCGGCCACACTCACCTGTAGAAGCCGTTGTGCGACGTGGTCTGGTATATGGGCAGGCGGACTTTGTCGAATCCAGGGACTTCCAAGATCCTTAGAACCCATAAGAACTCAATGCAAAAGAATCTTCTAAAATCACTTCACAAATGATCTCAAAATACACAACTGAATCGAGAATCCTCCTTTTTGAAGTCGGCTGAAGAACGTGGGCGGCCACACTCACCTGTAGAAGCCGTTGTGCGACGTGGTCTGGTATATGGGCAGGCGGACTTTGTCGAATCCAGGGACTTCCAAGATCCTTAGAACCCAAAAGAACTCAATGCAAAAGAATCTTCTAAAATCACTTCACAAATGATCTCAAAATACACAACTGAATCGAGAATCCTCCTTTTTGAAGTCGGCTGAAAAACGTGGGCGGCCACACTCACCTGTAGAAGCCGTTGTGCGACGTGGTCTGGTATATGGGCAGGCGGACTTTGTCGAATCCGGAGACCTGCAGGATCCTCTGGCCGGTGTTCCTGTGCACGTAGTTGAGCGTGAAGTTGGACACGACCTGGCGCAGCGCCACCACGTCCCTGAACTCGGCCCTGTTGCGGGTGAAGTAGTTGCGGTAGATGGTCACCTCCTGGTACGGCGAGGACTGCCGCCCTGGAAAAGGTGATGTGGTTTTGGTTTTATCAGTCAGATTATCTCTACTATGTAAGACTTTGTGGTCGTTGTTGTATTTGTAATTGGGTCTGATTTTTTTTTATGTGACAAGTTGCCAAGCGAGCAGGCGGTTCACTTGGTGAATACGCCGCCCATAGACATCTGCCACACCCGAGGGTTGCAGATGCGTTGACAACCTTTAGAGTTTTGGGCTCTGGCTAACTCACTCACCAGACGAAACGCGAAAGTATTATACTTCCACTTTACGCCGGTCTTTTGTGAGGTCGTGGTACTTACCCGGACGAGCCTGCCCATTCGTGCAACAGCCGAGGCTGCTGCGTGGCCCTACCACAGTTATCCAGCACTGGGCGTGATACGTGGAAGTCCTATTGATATAGTTGCGAAACAACTTACTTATTCATTTATTTAAGCTTCATTGCTTCACCTTAAGTTAAGGGCTACAATGGGTAAATACTTAATGCCTAATGGCCATTCTCTACCAGTCAACTCTTGTCATGGTGATGTGTCATGGTGTCTACTTCTACTTCTGAACATTAGTAATCGCTTAACATCAGGTGAACTGTCTAAAACGGTGGAAGGTACAATCAATTGGGCACTGTGATATCGAGACTATGAAGATTCGAGATGCTGTCAACGTTCCACGCACAAGAACAAAGCGATTCGCTTCGTCATTTATCCTCCGTACAGCTAAGGAATGGAATAACCTGCCGGCGTCCGTCTTTCCGCCCGCTTACAACGTACTTCGAGGCAAGAGTGAATAGGTTTCTACAGAGCTAGCGCGCTTACCTTCAACGGGTGCATCACCACTTGCCATCAGGTGGGAGGGAGGGCTGTCAAGTGCTGGCCAGTTTTGAATTAAAAAAAAAAAGACTGTGAAATGGTTGACCTAGTGACAAGGTGTAATTGTCTGATTTGTTTTCCACATACCTTCGACTTGCAGGCAAGGCAGGTCGTGGTTTCCGTAGAACAGGTTGTTGTGGATCCATCCGCGGAGGGAGGTTGCTGAACCACGCGAGTCTGCACGCACCAGTAGACCGCCAACGTTGTCTCTCAGGAGGTTGTTCTGAAAAGACGAGGTTAATATTTTTGTTTACTCGTGTTATTGTGTTATAATTGCCGCACTATTAGTATTAGGTCATGTACCAATGATAACGTAAGGTCTCGTATATAAATAAAAATGGGTTATCATATCGTAATCTTGTATATAAAAATGGATTACTGTTCGTTAGTCTCGCTAAAACTCGTGAACGGATGGACCAATTTGGCTAATATTGATTTTGAAATATTTGTGGCAGTCCAGGGAAGGTGTAAACGATGAGAAATTATGGAAAATTGAAATAGCAACAATTTTATTTTCCCATACAAACTGTACCTGCCAACATGTCAACTATGTCTGCCAAACACTTCCAAATTCCCTAGAAATAATTTATATGGCAAAATAACGTTTGCCGAGGCAGCTAGTTGGTAATAAAAATGGTTTCAGCTCACCCGAAACACAAGAGTCTGCGTGTTTTGCACGTCAACTACCACGGCGGCGGCACAAGTGGTGAAGTTCCCGTACAACTTGAGGCAGTTGCCGGTGAAGTCGTTGCGGGTCATCGCTACCAGTGGGTTCACTTCGCCGACCGACTGGTAGTTTATGGCGCCGTCGCGGTTCTTCGTGAACTCGCTGTTGGATATGTTGTGCTGGACGTCGCGGTCTGGAAGTTTCGAGAGCGTGTTGAATGTATTTGAGGCGGATTAAAGGTCTTCTGGAAGTTTCGAGAACGCGTTGAATGTATTTAAGGCAGATTAAAGATCTTCTGGAAGTTTCGGAAACGCATTGAATGTATTTAAGGCGGATTAAAGGTCTTCTGGAAGTTTCGGGAACGCGTTGAATGTATTTTAGGCGGATTAAAGGTCTTCTGGAAGTTTCGAGAACGCGTTCAATGTATTTGAGGCGGAAGGTCTTCCGGAACCTCTCTTATGTGCTAACGGCTCGCAAACTTCTAATAGTTTGTGGAAGAGAAGGACTTAAAACTCAATGGATTTGAATTAGAAAACAAATCCCTAAATGGAGAATTAATGTAGCCCCTTAGGGTAAGAGTAGTGACGCCCGTGGTGATCCAAAAACTTGCCAGAAATGTTAAGCCTAAAAAAGTGGCAACGTATCTTGCAACCCTACGGGTGTTGTAAATGTCCAGGGGTACGATTATCATTTAACATCAAGTGAAATGCCAGCTTGTTTGCCATCGTCGCACATAAGAAAAAAACCCGCCATGTGCGAGTCAGATTCGCGCACGAAGAGTTCCATACCATTATCTTTAAAAACTGCAAAAAAAAATCATGTATGGAAGAGCCCCACTTAAATATTTTTTATTTTGTTTTTTAATATTTGTTGTTATAGCGGCAACAGAAATAAATCATCTGTGAAAATTTCAAGTGTCTAACTATAACAGTTCATGAGATACAGCCTGGTGATAGACGAATAGACAGAAAGACAGTGGAGTCTTAGTAACAGGGTTCCGTTTTACCCTTTGGGTACTCTAAAAATACGCACGTAGGAAAACATGTACTATAGTTTTGCTTTCGATGATCATAAACAGTATACTCACTGAATCCTATAGCGGATATCGGTAGGGTGACGACTTCAGCGATGAAACCATGGACGGAGGACGCGCCGTTCGCGAACAACTTGACGCTCAGACTGGCCCCCTCGGACCTGAACAGCCTTTTCTCGTCTGCGGAACCGCTCTCCAAGTAACCGATTAGGGGCGCGGTGACGTTGTAAATGTCGCCGTCGTACAAACTCAACGAGTCGCGTTTCCCGTAGTTCAGCGTGTGGTTGAACAGGTTGAACTGCAGCAGCCTGAACCCGAACGGCTTCACGCGGTACACGCTCTTGAATATTTTCACGCAGTTCACCGGGTTGTTGTCATACTTGTAGTACAGGAGCACGCGCTCCTCGACCGTTATCACTTTGGAGCTGTCGCAGATGTCGACGACCGAGAACAGATGGTAGGGGAGGCTCAGGCTCTTGAGGGGGGTGAAGCTTGACTCGTCTGATTCCCTACCTTCGCCTGTTAGGGATATAGCGTTCACACCCTCGCCGAGCACGTCGTTAATGGAGTTCGTCATCAAGTTCATTGTGTCGGTCGGCGAGATTATGTTGATTCCGTGGTGGGCGCACTTCGTTATGTTCACGTTCTGTACGCTGGGTGTCTTCGTTATGCTCTGCAGCGCTGGAGATTTTTCGTTGTGCAGTATCCCGGCTCCCACTATGTGGACGTGTTGCACGACGCTCTCTACTCTCTTGAGGGTCTCGTGCGTGTGGTGGTCGTGGATCCTGTGCTCGTAGAGCGAGTACTCGAACTCCGGGTAGGTGAATCTGATGCCGCCCCAATAGTCGAGCCCCTCGTCCAGGTTCCTCTCGCCGCAGTGGATGAACACAAAGTCTGAGTCCCACTTGCATTCGTGCCTGTGTCCGTACAGTTGGCCGTTGAGCCTGATGGGGCAGTCCTCGTAACGGTCTTCTGTGCCGACGCATTGCAGCGGCTCGGGCCACGACCAAACCCTGGATAATGAGCTGCTGTGATATTCCACTCGGCGGTCGTGCGCGAAGAAGACGTTGATTGGATCGAAACCGAGCTCCCGACACACGACTTGTGCGTTCCTCTCGGTGAAGCGACTATCGCACATAGGCACCCATTGCAGAGTAGTTTTGTTGTAGTATTCCAAGAAACCTTCGTTTGTACTTCCAGTATTCGCGTCATTAGTAGAACAATTCCTTCCGGTGCATAGTCTTATGGACTTATGGATTGTTAAATTCTCCAATTGTCGTCTTTGCTTACGATGAGCCGATGAGTATTGGCCGACGTTTCTTTTCTCAATTCTCTTTTCGTCGCTGTTTCCGTTAACAGCAAGTGGCCTCATTAATATTGGGAGCTGGGAGTGACCAATCGCACGCAACGTACCTAGAACAAGTATACCAACGTTTGGCGCAAATTCTAAGATGACTCCTGGATTGATCGTTAACGTAACGGCAGGCATCACAGTTATGTCAGCTTTCACAATATACGGCGCGATACGCGATTCCAGGGTTAGGTCGGTGATCAACCTGCCCCCGAGTTCATTAATATTGATGGAATTCTCCGCACTAAAAGTTATAGACACGCTTGAATCAAAACTGTCTTCAAGCAAATAGGGCAGGTACGTTGCAATGGCATGATTGTTCCAATCGTCGAAATCGAAAATTTGCTTCTTTATTTCCCCCTCGTCGGCACTACCCCACCAGTTTTCTGTTACGTCTAACAGATTGTCTATTTTCGCCGTTTTTATGCCAGCGACCAAAGTGAATTGCAAATCGTTATTCCCGAACAGGTTTCTGCTCACTTTCACTTTCTGAATTCCTTTAAAGCCTATGACGTAAGTCGGATCTAGACTTCTGATCAAAGCCCCCTGGTTAACGGCCGAAGAGAATCTATTGTTTTTGACTTGATTATAAACGAATACGGCGTAAACGGATCCCATTATTTCACTTTGGCTGTCCATAAAGTATTGGACCATGTACTGGCCGTTGTTCCTCTCAATTGAGTTACCGTCGACTTTCATTTTCTTTTCCATACCGCGAATCGATATCAAACCGACTTTACAAATGTTGTCGGTGAAGATATTCTTCGTAATATTAACTTCGGCGAAATGGCCGTCGATAATCAGTCCGAAATTCTGGTTGTTCCGCCAAGTGTTGTTGTACATAAAGACTGAATGAGTGAAGTTTTCATTGTACTTCCAGACGTAAGGCAACCCGACATCGAACCCGCCCTGTTTATTTCTTTCAATTGTGTTATCTTGAAGTACGTAATGGTAAAGATTATTTGAGCTTCTTAAATCTCTCGCGAAGTGATATACTCCTTTACCATTATCGGTGATTAAACTATTGTTAATCATCAGAGTTATTTCTGTGATATTGCTTTCGTGGATATCCCAATATGGCGTATTGACGTATATAGCCTCTTCTTTGTTATGGGCGATTTCACAATTAAATATTTTAATGCTTTCGTTAGCTTTACGTAAGAAGTGATCGCCCAACTCGTTCAAATATCTATTATAGTAAAGCGCTTGAACGCCTTTAGTGTTTCCTTTGATTTTTGAATTAACGATTTGAAGAGTAGGAACAGGTCCTTTGACTATCCTATTTCTTATGTTTTGCACAGGGGCCGTTATTGTACTCACAACTAAAACCACGCCTCCTAAAGCAGCGCGACCACTCTCGTAAGTCAATACAATACTAAAACTACTACTTGTCGTAGGAAAAGTTGATAAGTCCCTATCTAAACACCATTTTGTGCTTGCTTCGTTGATGTTTTGTGAATCATAGATGCAAATGCTTTCAGTAGAAAAATTGTGTATAGGATTTAAAAGTTGTAACCCCAGCACGTAACCAGGATTACATTTGACATTATAAGTTTTAATAATATTATCGCCATAATGTTTAGTGAACACTAAATGCCTCGTTTCTCCATTCACTAGACTTATGTCTGTTTCATAATCCGGGATCATTATGGGGCGATAGTTCGATTCGTCCATATTAAAACCTGGATCTATATTAAACCACCCTGCTATTTCTCTCTGCTGCGGTCCTGTTAGATGAGGATTGTGCAAAATACCAGCTATATTGTTGTTTTCTATAACAGAACTGTGCACTTTAAGTCCTAACTGCTTAAAACTTATGCCACTTCCCTTGTTGTTACTAAACTCCGAATTTCTGACGACGTTTATGGCATCAGCGCCGTATAAGTCAGAGTATAAAACACCTAATCCGTCATTATAATTGTTGGATACCTTCACACTTTCAAAACCATGCCGGGAGAAGTCTATTTGAAGAGCAGGCTTAAAGAGATTCAACGAATAATCTAACAAACCAGCTTTTTCGATGGTAATGTATTGCAGATCAGCTCTTTCGGCGATAACACTGAACCTTAAGCCCGCCCAACTTGTTTCGTAACATCGTATACCGACGTCGTTGTTATGTGTACAGGAGTTTTCGAAATGTTCAACGGTCTCCGCTTTACATTTTGTTATATCATTATCGAATTCAGTACATTCGACGTTTGATAGAATAACATCTTCCGTAATACCTGCGATTGGTATTTCATTAGGTTCTAAAAACCAATCGTTTGGATTTAATGCTAAACCTAATTGATTGCAGACTAAAGCAGCATTTATAATATTCCAGTTGTAATTACATACCGTTCCCCACTTATTATCAATTCGAACTTGCAATCTACCCTCGTACTGTGTCCTTCCACCTAAAAGTCTAATTGGTATTAAGGGTTCCATATAAACGGGTGTTGTTGGTTCTATTTCCACATCTGTTTCGTATATGCTATCATTACTCATCACAATATCTTCCTTCAGAGTAAAGGTAATGTCGTTAGGGCGTTTTCCTTTTGCCTCTAGTTTACCAGCAATCATCATTCCTATTGCCGGAGGAAATTTCAATGTGACCCCTGATTGAAGGACTAGTTTCCCTCCAGGCCTAATATTTATGTCTTTATCAACATCATATTCTCCTTGTCTCAAAATTTCTATGCCATCAACTTCACCTCCCACAACAAATGTTCCAGGAACGTTGAATTGCGGAACGAAGAGCGAATTATAGTTAATTTGTGTTGCACCAGGATTACTACTATGCAATAGATATGGCATGTAAATAATTTTTGCCAAGTTGTAGCGATCTTTTCGATGGAATAGTCTATTGTAAATCTTTTCTTCCTCACCGAATCCAAGCCAGTTGTAGGTACAGTTCAGTATTTTACTTTGATCTTCGACATGTGAACCTATTTCGTACTGAGCTTCTGGATTATTGATTATATTTCTAAACACATCTATATTGCTTGAACCCAGTACTATCGTTGCTGCTACTTTACTACGCGGTGTCAATCGTGATGGAATACCTTCCAAAGGTTCAAATGGCTCCCTTATTTTGTTATCTCTCAAATAATTTCTTGAAAATAAAATATACTGAATATCGCTGTAGGGTGAAAGGCCAAGGTTGACAACAAAAGGACCTCTATTACCATAAAAGTAATTATGTTGTATATAAAACCTAGCAGGTAGCATTTCAAATTCTTCCAAATATTTACCTTGAATACGATTCATAATAA
This sequence comes from Iphiclides podalirius, assembly GCA_933534255.1. NCBI lineage: Eukaryota > Metazoa > Arthropoda > Insecta > Lepidoptera > Papilionidae > Iphiclides > Iphiclides podalirius. Next base: position 3,310,106 of record OW152821.1, read on the forward strand.
CTATTGCTCCATAATCACCATGCTCAAAGTAATTGTACTCGATTCTTCCATGAACGTTAAGAGCTGGTTGAAGTTTTATAGGAACTCTGAGATTCTGATAAAATTTGTTGTGACCTATTTGTAAATGTAGCAATTTCGGTGGGTCATTTAATTTCCAACATGATGAAATATCTACAGTGCTTTCGACACTTGAATTGAACCAGTTTCCTGTAAGATTCACCCAACTGTCACCACAAAAGTTCCCGTGTAAAATACCAACATCAAGATTTTTAAATATTTCCGAATATTCAATAACGGTTGTTTGATTTACTGCAATATATTCTGTTTCTTCGGTATTATTTAACCACACAGCAATACCATAACCATTGTTTGAGCTAATTGTACTTCTTGATATGTTTCTGTTCCCACCAGTCACGGTGACGTTTATGCCATCACCTTGGTTAAATGATATCCTACTCTCTGTAACATTTACATCTCCAGCACCATTAACTACTTGCAACCCAGCAACGTGATTATTATTTGAAATTGATGTCCGGTGTATATGCACTTGAGATCTTAGATTTTCAATGACAACACCCCTTCCATTATTGTCCGATATTATCGTGTCAGTTACATTTAAGTCATATGTCTTGCTTACACCAGATGTTAATCGTAAAAAGCCAATAATACTTGTTCTAGTGTTTGCATGAAATCTTACGTACATGCGGTTCCTCGTAGATGTAACACTTTGGGGCCGAGTATGATTTCGAATTCCGAAGGATAACAGGAGTTTATCATCCGACGTTAAACCGTCGTAAATAAAAATTTCCCCTGTATTGTTATTATTTGTAAATAGGTTTATAAAACTTAAAGTAAGAACATGATCCGGTCTGGTATAAAATTTTTGATGACAATCCCTTTCCATATTGGAGTATTTCGATTGTTCGATGGACATTTGTATGGGAAATGTTTGACTGGGTGTTGACGCTAAGGTGCATAGATCGAATATTTCACTGCGATCTAATTTCTCGTCAATGGTCATTTCATGAACAACGTACTTAATGCCATCGCCGCCGTTATCGCTAATCAAACAATTCTCAACTTTAGTCATACCATAAGTAGAGTTGACGTATACACCATATCCTCTGTTATTCTGTATTGTGCAATTATTTATAACTATAGGAGCGTTTGGAGACGTTACATTTATAGCATTAAATGCTGAATTTGTGATTTTAATATCTTCCATGACAGGCGGCACACCTATCACGTCTAAGGCACTCGTTGCATTATTATCTCTTCCTAGCCCTGCATTTCTAACAACTACGTGTTTTAGAATTGACATCGAAGTTGGAATGTATAAGGTGTTTTCAGCAGTCAGTATTCTTTCGAATACGGCGTTCTCGAACCGTAGACCTCGCCAATGTTGGCCGAAGTTTGTTATTTCATTATCATCGTGGTGCGGCAAACATTGTATACCAAGATCGGGGTGGAAGTCACAAACGCCTGAGCCGAGCTGTCTTGAATTCCAGTCGCATTGGAAGAGATCATACTCTGTCCCTTTACACTTGGGCTCCTCTAGTAAGAGGCGCGCTCGTCGCCCCGGTTGTCTGTCCATCCAGTTGTAGAATGTTCCGCCCATGAACCCTAATTGCCTGCACGCAGTCTCCATGTCGTTGATAGTCCAACTGGAACAAAAATAACGGTCACTTTTTGGTTGGCTGATTTACTGCACGTAAATATGTCGTAACAAATAAAACATGTTAGAATAAATTGAATTTTGAAAATTATTGTTTGAATTGTTAGAATTTTGGTGACCGTAAGCCGTGACAGTTTCTCTAAAACTGTAATAACTGTTACTTTAGATTACTATGGATTTATTAAGCTTTGCTGAAGTTCTTTGATTTTCCATTAGTTAAATACCGTGAAGGTTATTCTTACTTACTTTCTGGAATTTGTACATACGGATCTCCATTGGCCTCTGTGAAGGATCTGCACTCTACCCGCGAGTATAGACGGTCCATCCACGAGCCGAATGCCAGGTATCTGAGACGGCTTCGTTGGTTCCTCCGTGCTCGTAAAAGTTATTTTACTATCATGCTTCCCCTGGAACAAAGTAAGGGTCATTTAAATTTGAAAGCACTTGGGAAATTTTCCAATGACTCGTTTGACACAAACAATTGCCAAGCTCTGAGGTTCCCTGTTAATTACTACCTCTAATACGGATTAGTACGGCCTACATAAAACTTTTAAAATAATTTAGGAGATCCTCAAGTGCAATTTATGTATTTTAAAAGTCTCTAAGTAGAATATTCATGGTGTAGGTATGACATACGTTTGAAAATGTGAAAAAATAGTAACAAAGATAAAAATAATTAAATGCATGCTATTCCAGAAGCAAACTGTCAGAAACAAACATTAAACGTCTATCATTAAGACGTGGTGTATTCGGTATACGATTTGATCTAGAAAAGCGAAATCTGACGATATATCAAGTTAAATAAGCCAGAGGATTTAATTGTCTTGACTCCCATCAAAGTTCTATTGCGATAAACATTCACAAGTGTACAGCTACTCCACTTTTGGGTTCCATACCCAAAGGATAAAACGACCCTATTAGTAAGACGCCACCGTCTCTTTGTCTGTCTGTCCGTCTGTCACCAGGCTGTATCTCATGAATCGTGATAATTAGACAGTTGAAATTTTTACAAATGATGTATTTCTGTTGGCGCTATTACAACAAATAATAAAAAACAGAATAAAAATATTTAAGTGGTGCTCCCATACAACAAACATGATTTTTGCCGTTTTAAGTCCGACTCGCACTTGGCCGGTTTTTAAACATTAGCAGCCTACCAAGCTTGGCAAGCACACCACCATGTATGTATTTGTATCTCGTAAGGGTTGGATATTAAGTCCCAATGATCACTGCGCCCTAGAAGATATATTGTAGTTTTCTCTTCGAAAATATTTCCCTTTAACATTCAGGGGCAACGTTCTACATAGAATAAAATTATCCCGTTTTGTAAGAACAATACAAAAATTTCATGGAGCTGTATCCGAAAGACTTATCTGTGGGTCACACAAATAGTTTTCTCGTGTGGGAATCAAACCCACGACCGCTGGCGCCGAAGCCAATTCCTTGACAACTGTGCCACGGAGTCATCAAGTTAAAATCATATACCATGAAAATAAGAATCTTTGAACACTCAAAGAAAATTAGAAAAGAACTACCTATGCAATAGAATGTCTTATTTCACGCTTCTGAATCGTGATGTGGCGAGTCTAAATAGCTACATCAGCCGTAAAGAAGCGACCGAGCAACGATTGGCCGTGGCACCAAGAGGAAACGCAATCCATTTTAGTAACCATTGACAAATAACATTGTCGGGCTGTATTTTTCGGAAAGTGAAGCGAAAGTGAAACTAATTAGCGAAGTAGCAAGATCCAAATTTATAGTTCCGATAAATGTCCCGTTACTTCTGCACAGTGGGGCCAGTGGGCGATCAGCGAGTCAGTTTTTTTTTAATAAAACCATTTTTACTAATTCATTGCATTTTAAATCTACCCCGCGATTGTTATTGAGTAAAATATTCGACAAATTGGGAATTTAAAACATTTATATGACATCTCAAATTTTACAAAATGGGATGTAAACCATGGTAATATAAAAACGATGAATAATTTCATTTTGCAATTTGTATTATTCGCCCGAGTTCAAGTAATCATTCAGGATCAGTTACCATAGAAATGTATATAACATAGAAACTAAATAATGTTGCTGCTTTAATACGAATAATTTATGTTTAAAGGCGAAGGTCATTATCATGTGACATCAGCTGCTCATATGGGTACCATTAGGTTGGACGGCCTACACTAGGGCGTGGTCGTACTAACCGGAAATAAACATCGAATTAATGACCTTTGATAGGTTTGCTTCGGACCGGACCCGTACCTCGGGTTTTTCTGATTATGACACGCGGTCGTTCATTATATTCCTTTGCTAATGAATAGTGGGTTTGATAAAAAAGAAATTATTTATACCAAGATTGGTGCTATAACTTGATATTTTCTTATCCAAAAAAAGTAACCATTAGTCAAAATAAATATTTGTGAGTGCATCTAATTTTATCATATCACATTATTTAAAAAAAACAGACTGTTTCATGAAGATGGCAATTTTATCCATTCCATTTGGCAACGAGTTGAAATTTTTATTTACTGTGACAACGTAGTAATGTTGATCACATATATCAATTGTATTGTTAACTTAGCTCAAATACAATTAAAGTACACCGCCTATTATAAAACCCAATATGTTTGGGCGTTTATAGCTAGTGACAGCTGGTTCGATTTGCGCGAGTTTTGACATAAAATAAATAGGAGTTTTGACATTAAATGAATAGTTGCACATTAATTTACAATAGCTAAATAAGAACTCCACGAGAACGGGAACGAGGTGTCGGTTAATGGAATAGGTCCTATAGATTCGACCATCGAGGTCTTTGGTCGGTGCACGGGAATCGTCCGCAAACTGAGCCCTTGCACTTCGCCGTGACCGTTCCAACCGTGGGCCCCATTCATGCCGTCACGTACACCGTCGGACCCCATCTGTTTAAAATCGGCCGGAAATTGCGTTTATCAACCGATTATAGGTGTCACGGGTGAAGTTCTTTTTTTTAAAGAACAACACTACAAAGGACAAACAAGGACTACGTCTGCGTAGAATAGTCTGAAGGCGAAACATTCAGAGAGAAAGACAGATATACATAAAAACAAGTACATAAATTATGTCTTATTCTGACGTAAAAGCTATATTATTGTAAAGTTTCATTAAAATCCATTCAGTAGTATTTGCGTGAAAGAGTAATAAACATCCATCCATACATACAAACTTTCGCCTTTTTAATATTAGTAAGGATTTCTATTTATACATAGGCAATATAAAAAATTCATAAATCGTATGTAAAGATTGCTTTTAAGTAAGAATATGGCAAGCGAGTTGGCTTTTGCAACACCCGTAGTGTTGCAGTACGTTGCCACCGTTTTATAAGTGGGCCCCGGTTACCTCACTCACCAGACGAAACAGATATAGATTAACATTAATTATGTGACGTCGTGGTACTTCCCCGGACGGACCTGCCCATTCCTGCAACAGCGAAGACTGTTGCGTGGCCCTATGTATGATGTACGGTTCAAAGTCAAAATTATTTCTCTAAATTGAGTTCAAGCTCTCCTCTCCTCTCTACTTCTCTACACGTTTATGGTTAAAGTAAGTTTTCCTTTATATCTGATTTAATAATCAATTATTATTATAATGATGTACTATATGTATATTACTTTTTCTCAATCTACATAGAAGTTTTTAGTGTTTTATTGGGGGGATATTCATTTGTTTTGATTGATTTAGTGTTTTTATTATTACGTTTTTATTATCTGTTTCTTATCATTTAACATACGTAATACTAACACATGTTCACTAATTCACTTAGGGGACCTAATAAACGTAGTAAAATGAATAGTTAAATAATTGGTTAATAATTTTATTTAATTTCATACAATTTAGATTTCATTTCAAAACATAATATGCAGCGACATAATTATTTTCTTTGTTCCAAGATTATATAATAATGAGTCAAGTTTGATCAAGATATCTGGACCAGAGGGGCAGAAAGGGGCAGAGCCAGGGCCAACTCCTTACATGATAGTCCTTAAATTATGGATCTACAGAATGTAAGGGTTTTAAATATAAATAAAATAATAACAAATATTTTAGGACACATTTTCTAGTCCCAAACTAAGCAAAGCTTGTACTATTGGTACTAGAAAACTGATAAACATACTTTTCTTTTGTAAATAAATACATATAAACACCCAGACACTAGAAAAACACCATGTTCATCACACAATATTTTTCCAGTAGTGGGGATCGAACCCACACCCTCTGGCGCAGGAGGCAGGTACACTACGCACTACGCCATTCGCGTCGCCTGTTATATGTTGTACATTGGTTACTTTCCCAAGACAACACTCACTATTGTTTTTGGCTTAAATTAATTGTGATGCATTACCGAAAAGCCTGTACAAAATACTCCTTTAGATTCTGGTGAAAGTAGACAACTTTTCCCACATAAATGACGTCATCAGTTCCGCGGCCCCAAACGAAATCTCCACTTAACAGTAATACGCAAAATATCATTTAATAGCATTTCATTGCTTTCGATATGGAAATCGCCTCACGATATATGACGATCGTATTATCACGATTATTGGCTTTCGATTATTCCTATATATCGTCTTTCGTGTCATTCTTTTGGCGGGTTAGCTATAGTTGCTTTTCAGTAGAGCAGATATTATACCAAGAATGAATAAATCGTAACCACTTTCAACTAAGTTTCCGGTAAATATTTAAGAAAATAAGATTAAAATGAGAGAAAAAAAAATTCAAATAGAGAGTATTTTGTGCGATAAACTTCAATGAGGAATTTGATAAATATACGTTCGTTCGTTTCGTGGCGGCAACGGACACGCTTCTGGATTTATAATATAAGTACAGCGATACTATAACAAAAAAACTTTTGTATATATCTAAGATTGTCAGTTGGTGTGTTAGAAAGGCAGAGCACTAACTGACGGCAGCTTAAGCGGTTTAAAAACGGATTGATTCGTACGGAGGAGCAAGGGTAAATTAGAAGTATTTATATGGAATAGTTTTCTCGAACAGAACTAATGTTGATCCTCTTACGCATTTTAAGTGGCAATGAGGTGGCCATACAGCTCGTAAAACCCATACCCGACGGGAAGATTTCTCGAGTGGCAGCCTCGTATTGCCCATCGTAGAATACGAGCGACAGAACCACTAGATGAGGTGACAACCTGTGCAAATGTGTGCAATGCGGTAAGTCGATGGATGCAGATGTCTTAGGGTCGTGTTGCAGTCTGTGCGGGAGACCTATGTTCAGCAGTGGACTCTTAACATTTTAATATTTACATACTGACTCGACTTAAAGTATTGGTCCGGTGCTGACATTTTTGAAGGTGGCCCGGGTGTTACGTGTGCCAATAGATGAACCGGTATGCATTTACCATACAAAAACTCAACTTATTATTGGCGCTGATAAGGAGGCGGGTTCTTTTCTCGCTCACAGGTTAAGGGCGTGTTTGCGAAATCTCGCGGAATCTGCAAAAATAGGGGGTTTTCAGGTACATTTTGCGGCAAATCGAAACGAATATAATGTAAGTAATAATTATCACATATAGATCCCTCCTTCATCTTCAAATGGTAGATAGTTTTTAATCGAAAATTTTGGTTTATAATATTGTAAATGAGAATTTTCGTGACCACTTCACTCAAAATGGACGAAATCCTGTTGGGTTTAGGAACATTTTTCTCTTATTTAATAACATATTTTTTTTATTTAAAAATAATTTATGTAAGCACACATGTTCAACTCAAAAAGGTAGCTACATTACGTATCAAAATTGTTGAAATTAGTTTCAGAAAAAAATAAAGATTAAAATCTATTTCTTTCACATTTATATCTTACGCGTGAATCTTAAGTGATTGACATAAAGGTTATTTTACTGGTCACTTTTTTGATTTATTCCACAAAAATATTTAAAGAAATATTAGTCGGCGCTCGGCTGCCGTCATGAGTGGTCACTATGTCGCTTATAAACAGCAGCTCGTGAATACAAAATATTTGTCGTAACAAAGTTGATACTTTACACATCATGTTCGGACTTCGGACTACGAACGACAAAAGTAAACTATAATTCACACTTTGTCATATTTTTACTAGAAATTAGTAGGGGTTAAAAATTCATATTTCGTTCCACTTGATGGAGTGACCTGAAGGTGTACTTCGAGAACTGCTACTGGAACTAACAGACGAGATGAGCTACGTATTTCGAGTTTGGGCTAGTTTTTATTAGGTATGGTGAGACCTTGCCTTCTGACTAGATGGAGTGAACTGAAGGTGTACTTCGAGAACTGCTACTGGAACTAACAGACGAGATGAGCTATGTGTGTCGAGTTTGGGCTTGTTTTGTTAGGTATGGTGGGACCTTGCCTTCTGACTAGATGGAGTGACCTGAAGGTGTACTTTGAGAACTGCTACTGGAACTAACAGACGAGATGAGCTACGTATTTCGAGTTTGGGCTAGTTTTATTAGGTATGGTGAGACCTTGCCTTCTGACTAGATGGAGTGAACTGAAGGTGTACTTCGAGAACTGCTACTGGAACTAACAGACGAGATGAGCTATGTGTGTCGAGTTTGGGCTAGTTTTATTAGGTATGGTGAGACCTTGCCTTCTGACTAGATGGAGTGAACTGAAGGTGTACTTCGAGAACTGCTACTGGAACTAACAGACGAGATGAGCTATGTGTGTCGAGTTTGGGCTTGTTTTGTTAGGTATGGTGGGACCTTGCCTTCTGACTAGATGGAGTGACCTGAAGGTGTACTTTGAGAACTGCTACTGGAACTAACAGACGAGATGAGCTATGTGTGTCGAGTTTGGGCTTGTTTTGTTAGGTATGGTGGGACCTTGCCTTCTGACTAGATGGAGTGACCTGAAGGTGTACTTTGAGAACTGCTACTGGAACTAACAGACGAGATGAGCTATGTGTGTCGAGTTTGGGCTTGTTTTGTTAGGTATGGTGGGACCTTGCCTTCTGACTAGATGGAGTGACCTGAAGGTGTACTTTGTTTAAATTTAAATACTCCGGGAGGCCTATGAACCTATCTGGTATTTTATTATAAATTCTTATTTCCATGCAGCCAAATGTTGGCCAAAAGTACACCACATGTAGAAAAGTTGTATGGATAATTAAAAATACAAGTAATACAAAACAAATTTGCACATTTGCAAATTGTAAGATTAGGCATGTCTAAAAGGTCATTTTTTTGTATATTCCAATGAATAGGTGTAATAAACATGTACTTCAAAAGTTTCGAACGACAGCTCTGTGGCAAACTTTTTGTTTCACGTTTATGACCCCATTTATCGTTTATTGTTTTGTCGTGTTTCGTACTGATCAACTTTTATGATCATGGATTCTGCCTAAAATAATACTTAATTTTTTTAATGACTTGCAATCTTTTGGAACAAATGGTATCTATAGTAAGAACGTCTTTAAAATAGGCAAAACACGAAAAAAAAAAAATAGTTATGTAAAAATGTAGTGGGTCTCAACTTAAATTATCAAAGACTTATTTTTATGGCACAGTTATCACATACAACATTTATACCTCTTATAACTCAATTGTTGTTTCAGATGCCAAAGCCTAAAACGATAAAATTTTTGCAGGCTACTACTTCGATATAGATAACAAAAATAATTAAAAGATAGAGAACTATAAAGAAAAATCACAAAGATCCGACACAGAGCACCCCGACTCCGTGTGGTCTTCCCTATCCATAGAGTGAACATCAAAAGGCGGAGCCAGAACCTCGTGTCGGAGGTATAAATTGGCCTCGCGGGCTTGCTCCACCCAGGATCGACATAGCGACGGTTCTGGCGAAGAGCATGGAGGAGTCAAATTAAAAAATGAAACAATATTTTTTTAAGCTATTGCACAGCTTTTATCGCGGGCTTTGAGCGCGGCGAACGAATCAATAAATTCCGTAACGAAAATAAAACCTAACACCACCCACTCCGCCTACCACGCAAGAGGAAAGATTTGATTGTTTTTATGCATTGAATAGGCTCCTTGTAAGCTACATTATCCCCGGATGACATAGGATATATTAAATTTTCAAAAAACTAGGAATCCTTACTAAAACTTGAATAATGTAACCCAAAGTGTACAAAAATTACCTAAAATATTGTTTGCATCGCGTGCGCTGCTAAAACTATTGATAATTGTATAAAATAATGTACTACGAATTTGCAGAACACATCATTATTTATAAAAAGTGTTTCGACAGTATATGTCTAACTATTATAGTTATGCCACAATAAGTATTCTTTTACTTTAAAATTTTGATTGAAATGCCGCCGCTAGAAAAGGCTCTTTATTTGTATCTCGGTATTAATCCTTATAAAAATAAATTACTTTATATTTAAGACTGTTTCAATATCTTTATATAACTTTTTGAATGATTAAATTCGGACATTCCATTCGAAAGAGATCACAAGTTTAAAAATGTTAGTATATTGTAATTTAACTATCCAGAGCTTAGTGACTGACTTAGTAGTTCTTATCATTTTTGTAAATAATATAAATTAATTATATATTATTAATTATAATATATAGTAATTATTATATTATTAAAATATTATTTATTAACATAAATATAAATATCAAAGAAAAAAATACTGCATAATTAAATAATTATAATCGCATAAGTTGATAAAAGATGCTATGCTATAGCTTTACCCCAGCTGAGCCGAGTGCGACAGGTTTTTTTTTATAAAATGTTTTTTAATTTTTACTAGTTTGTTTCCTTAATTTTATTATTTCATTTTTAGTTTCTAGATACTAACCCGGCTTCGTACGCCATGCTATTTCCAATTCATTTACAAAAAAATATTTTTTTTAACATTTAGCATGAATATTATTGAATCAGCAAAATGCATTCAGAATACGATACAAAGTATTTTACTCAATTCGTTAGCGGGTTTTACCTAATTATCTGCCTACATAGCTACCTTCATACGTACCCTACCATTACCTACCTATCAAGCTATCTACCTACCGCACGCATAATCAAACATGTATAAAACAAGCTTCGTTTTCTTCATAAAAATTAATTAAAACATAAAATTTAATTATATACATAATTAATTAAAACGCAAATTATCAACAGCTACGAGCTTTTAAATGAAATTTAATAAATTATACCTAAATAATTATATAAAAAAAATATTCAGTTTAAAAACTTGTTGAAAACAAATTTAACGTAAGCTTAAAAAATAAATGACTTCAAATTAAATAAAAGTATCAAGTTGCGTCAGTTACATAAAGTTTCGCTGCTTCGCGCTTGTCGCTGTGTGCGTGAGCCGTGCACGTGTAGTAGTACGCCTCTGTACCTAAAATTGAAGCGCGTGAATTCGTAAACGCGTCCTTAAGCGTAACTATTAAACGAGTTAATCTATCGCTTTTGGCACCGTGCCGTGTGGGCTAGGTTTGTTAGATAACGTATAATTTAGTAAGCATTTAATATTTAACAAAAATTTATATTCAAAATCCAAATTAGAGTGAATTTGCAGCCAATGTATCGGGGAAGTCCGGTTCGACCAACCCACTTATTTCCTAATGCGGCTCACTGACTCACCGGCTGCTCGATTCGCGTCCTTGCTGCGTCCTACGAGTACAACGGTGCCTTGTCCGTTTTAATGCTTTTTTGCCAGTTGCCCAATCAAGCGAAAAGCTAGCGGGCACCGTGTACTTTACCACGTGCTATGCAGAACTGATGGGATGAGACCATTACTTATTTAGTAACAAAGAGTACGTGTTCATAATAAAACAGGTCAATTTAAAAAAGGAACCAAAAGTAGGTACTGCGGTACGAAAAAATATTTTTGAAAACATCCATTTTGGTGCGAATTTTTATTGTTCTTTTTTTATTTTTTACAATTTTAATACACCCAGTGACACTTGCAATAAAATACGAATCTCAGAACATATTAGTCAAAGTCGGTTCATCCGTTTAGTTTTGAGAGAACATATGCACAATCAGATTTAAAACACAACCCCCCTTTATGGCATCGCCGAAGTCGGTTTATGACCTTAGAGAACGATGTTTAGCGACTAGTCTTGCAACCTATCACATTAAGAAAGAAGAACAGCCAGATTTAAGACTTAAGCCAGATTAACAAACATTCAGTTCCACCATATAAGTTACGGCGTACGATAACTACACAAGATATTAGTTTTAACTAAAGTGTAAAACGGTTTTCAGGCGAATTATTAAGAATAATAACTATTCATATCAATTTAATATGGACTCAATTCGTTAAAATTTACGATCAAATACATAATATATTAAATGAATCACAACACCTTTTTCGGAATCGGTTACAAATACGTTTAATTATTCTCACCTGATGTAGGTGGAAAGTTAAATATCAAGGCTTTCAATAACCTATACGAAAAAGGATATTCCTCGAATTGAATAACATATTATCCTTGATATCTATTATGCTGATCTTATACACGACGCCTTATGATGACGTAAACGGTGAATAATGTTTTAGCGATAAAGGTTAAAAAACGGTAATTGACTATTCTATAATATATTAAACGATCATATGAATAGACTAATATTTTTTAATCAATTTCAAAATACCTAAGTGCAAACTGATAGCGTTATTATTTTGGTAAAAAAATTAATAGAACCTTTCTTGTCTACAACCATAAAGGTTATAAAACGCGAATTTATTTTTGTAATATTGTATGTTTAATATGTGGATAATGTAGTGGGCTGCAATATTATTACTACATCAACCCAACAGATCTGTTTATATCATATATTGTAGCTGTTTGCTATCCTCAATAAAATAAAATAAGTGGCAAAAGGGGCAAACCAATCATCATCATCATCATTTCAGTTTGTTTTATTTCACATGCTGAACATTGGCCTGCCACACACTGCACATTTGCACAAGGCGGCAAGCGATTCGATTAGTTAATTTGATAATACGAATATGTTTGATGTTTCCATTAGAGAAGATTTCCGGCAATTGATGACTCCGTGGTTGCCAAGGTATTGGCTTCGGCGCCGTGGGTTCGGCGATGATCGGTATATGGGCTCTTATTGTAGTCCCGTTGAGGATGTGACTTGTCTCGTGTTGTGGTATAGCTGAGGGGGGGGGGGGGGGAGGAACTAGGTAGACGCCAGACGCCCAGCACGTGCTTCTGCGCAGTGAAGAATTACACCGGTGCGTACATAAGACCACGGAGTGAATAAGTCACCGAGATCAGTAGTGGCAACTCAAATAAAACTCCGTTTCAAGCAAGATATTGTGGTAGTTCGGAGACTTTAAGTATCCCATTTAGATCCTTTGGTTGGCTTTTTATAAGTGTATAGCTCATTTGTGGTAACTTTGTTCGAACCATGTCTAGCTTCACGAATAAAAGATTTAGCACAAAATGTACTAATTTAAGAGCACTCACTCACAAATCGTTTGTGGTTATTTATACAGTTTTTGTAAAGAGCTTTTTTTTTTAAAAACGAAGTACGTAGTGTAACAAATCGCATTCTTCGGCGTCCGTAAACATAGCAACAGTTCAAAAAACGACCGTTGGCGACCGTTGGGACTCCACGTCACGGTAAACACTTCCGGCGTACAAGGCGCGCGGGTCGTCCGGAATTCGAAATGGGCGTCTTCGGACAGGAGCTAAGTATTGTTACTACTTTATTGTACGATTTATACGTCACAAAACTTAATTCGTCGAGTGAAGATGTCGCGATTAAGCTCGTGTACCGTGGAATTCAGAACTGGAATAACGGCTTTTTAAGACAAAATAAATTCTTATCCCATATACAGGGTGATTTTTTAGACAGAGTACATACTTTGAAATAATGTTAATTGAGCATTCGATAATCCAAAATATATATTAATAATTTATCTTTTCAAGAAATAACCAGAAAATATCAATTGAAACATTGTTTGTTTATCCCGTTAACAGTGGTCATCCAATTGATAAGCGGTTTAGTACTTATGCGATCAGCGAACAGTATTAGTTGCTCGTGAAATACCAACCCGATCCAAGCGCGAACGTCAACAAGCGTCGCCCGCGAAACCTCCTCATCGACCCGGTCGAGGAAGGGGACTTAGGTACGTCGGATCCACCGTCGGGGGTTCCGCCGGATAACATTACACCCACAGCTAGTGTAACAACAAACACAATAGTTCGCCCTCGCCTGCGAGCACGGCGAGACCAAAACAACGCGTGCACAAGGTACACCCGCGTTCCAGGGTGGTTCTCACCGCCCCCAGCTATCGATTAGCTAAAAACCCAGTCGAGGGCCATCAGGGTCTCGGTCCGCACCGCACCTTCGATGGTCCTTAGATGAGATTCCGTAGTTAATCGCACGCATGAGCACATGCGCGGGCCTACCCATAGCGGAGGGTCCAAACCCGTGGGTTCTGTTTAGCCCACCGGTTCTGCGTCAGATGAAGCTTTAATAGTCTCGGGACTGAAAGCACAAACATCAGTTAATACAAGATGCTCGTGAATAGGTTATTGTATTTAGACGGTAAAGCAAGAATTTCTAATAGGGTGTCCATAATGTTTGAAAAAAATTAAAAATAATCTTAAAAAAAAAATGAGTCACAAGTACACCCGTACACCTGGTACAGGTTCAGATTTAGAATCAAATTCTGCATATGCTCTGTTAATATGTCCATCGTCTATAAAATCATCCTGTATAAAAAACTTTCACGAATGTGTATGGATTTCTGTTACTATAAATACATGTACTGAGCAAACTGAAGCGAATTGCATTTAAGCTCAAACTCTCTGAAAACTGGCTTGAAGTGGAAGTGTTTATACTTACTTCTGCGTTTCCTCTGGTGAGTAAGGTAGCCAGGGCTCACTTTATTATAAGGAGGGATGGCTATCTGCAACCCTACGGGTGTTGCAAATGTCAATGGGTGGTGGTGGTCACGCCACATCAGGTTAAACGACTGCTAACTTGCCACCTTTTCACAGAAAAAAAATGAAACAGTCAGATTCTTTAATACCACACTACATGTCATTGTTAATAACGTTATTTTTAGTTAAATAACCTGCTGATATAAAATTCAATACATCAGGTTTAACAAAGATTTGTGCACGCGTTCTAATTAATTTTTTCCATACTAGCTTCCACTCCAAACGTTGGTCAAGTAGTTAGTTCTTGTTTAACAGTAGCTTTAACGATATTAAAGGTTGGTTGAATTTCATCCAGATCCGTATAGACGAAACTGCTTGCAAGGGGAACTAAAGAAGCTTTCACATCGTTGCGATTTAGAGAAGCGTAATACCGTAGTTGAATTGTTTCCTATCTTTGAAGTCGAGTTCGCACATTTCTGTCTGACAAAACCAATGCTATTGTTTTTGACCGGACATTCCCGTACAGGACGCCGGGCGATTTCCGTTATGATGGCGTAATTGTTTCAAAATGTTATTGTCCGCGACCGCTTTGAGTAATTTCTCGTTATTGTTCGCCAAACAAATTGTTTAACTAGCTGCTGCCCGCGACTACGTCTGCGTAGAGTAGGCTGAAGGCGTAACATTCAGACAGACACATATACATAAAAATATGTACATTAATTATAGCCTATGTCTTATCAGAATATCTGTAAGCTAGTAAGTATCAGCTAGTAAGCTATATTATTGTAATGTTTCATTAAAATCCATTCAGTAGTATTGGCGTCAAAGAGCTTCTTCAAAGAGCAACTTTCGCGTTTATAATATTAGTAAGGATTCGCGTAAAATTGGGCCGTTATATTTCAATATTTGCGGTTGCGATAGATTATGAATGGGTTTGTATACATAAGACTAACATCAGGTCGAAAAGCAGCCGAAGAGTGCTATTTTTGTTATTTTTTTTCTCAAAAAACTAGCTAAACTAGCCACTGTTCGAAAAAGCTTTTGAAAAAAAAATAACATGACGTCATCAATTCGCATAAACGAACAATCTAAAGAAAGCAAACGGAGCGAAGAGATATCTATCTGGCCTCGCGCATAATATGGAATGTTCGCACTGCATTATTGCAGTTTGTTGTTGTGTGGTACATATACGATACACACCAAAGTTTATTATGAAATAGTGACAGGAATGCGCGATACATGCAATCATTATACGACGCCAAATATTTGTAGGGCTTGAATCAAGGAAAATAATTATTTGTCTGAGATAAAAATATTATCCCATCATGTTCCGATTCCTTTAATGTTCGTTATGCTATTTTGATTTTTAGACGTTAAATTGATTTATTTCATTCACTTATTCAATATACAGTAACTCGTCTCTCCGTTATATCTTGTATTAACTGATGTTAACGCTTTCAGTCCCGAGACTGTAAAAGCAGAACTGCTGGGCTAGCAAGAACTCATAAATTTGAGGCTCTCCACAGAGGGTAGGGCCGTGCATGTGCTCATGCGATGGTTAGCTAAGGAGTGTCGCCTACGGGCTATCGAGGTTCGGTGCGGGCCGTGACCACGATAGCCGTTGACACGTCGGTGGCTGGGGGCAGTGAGAACCGCCCTCGAACGCGGGTGTACCTAGTGTACGCATCGTGCTCGAAGGCGAGAACGAACTATGGTGTTTGCTGTTGTGTGTGTAGTAATATCTGGCGGGACCCCGGACGGTGGGTCCGAGCGTCGTGTTGTCTTATGTTTTGGCCTTTTGTACGCCTTGATGGTACTGTATATTCAACTCATATTTTACTAATAACCACATAAGAGTAATTAGACTTAACTTCTATTAAAATTATTTATTTTCGATGGTTATATACTCATCTCGCTTACAAGTTAAAACATGTCATGTTAAAATAGGATGTATTTCGTGTGATATTTCCTCAAGGCGAGTAACTGCTTATAGCGTACCCGAACCATACAAAGATGAATGTCAGTGTCATGGCTGTTTAGATCAATAAGTGGACTGCGTACTTATTTGGATAAAGGGTTATCGACCACAGACTTGATTTAATGCCCACTCAAGCAATGCACAGAACAGCAGAAATAGTGTTTAGATTCAAAATATCTGAATTATCCTAACAAGTCACTCTGCTGTTACTAATTTTGATTTTGATTGGAATAAATGAAACAAGGAATAACACTTACAAATATACTTTCACAACGTAACTATGAAAACTGAAATGTTAATATTAATTCTTGTAGTTGAAAACACAAAAGAACAAACATTTTCTTTAAAGAATGCAAGTCAACCTTACCATACATTATCAAAAAAAAAATTAAACTAAAATCTCAAAAACAAGCTTAAATTAAAAGTTCTATGTATTGTTAATACAAAAGTTTAAGTTTAAACGGTTTTAAGGTAAATTCGTAGTAACTGTTAGTACAAGTAACAGACCAACGCGTCCCACAGCTGGGCAAAGGCTGCCTCTGTACAGAGGACATTAGGGCATAGCACACCACGCGGCCCCACTGCGAGTTGGCGTATTTCATATATCTTCGAAAATTTTTTTTGTTATTATTTCTAAAATATTTTTTCGTTCACCGCTGAGCGCTTTATACGTTTATTATTGATCTGTTTCTCTATCCTCATAAAAACTGAGTTAGCTTGTCTATGCGAAAAGCGTCACCGACGTCATTAATAAGCAGTAATACCAGTTATAGTAAGTAGCAACGAGCAAATTGTCGCAGTGACCATGAATATAGATTAATTATCATTTAAATTTAAAATGCGACAAACTTATTTAGAATTCTCATCAATTGGGTCGTTCACGTTTATGAAACGTTTCATGCATATTTTTGCAACACATGTCCATACTGCGCGACTGTTAATAAATTGTTCCGTTTACATTATATGACATATAAATATAAGTTTATGAAACGTTTCATGCATAATTGTTGCAACACATGTCCATACTGTGACTGTTAAAAAACTGTTCCGTTTTACATTAGCATATAAATATAAGTGAATGTGACAGATGATATAGAACGTATGATATGGAAAGAGTTAGCAGCCTATGGAATTGTATGTAATTTCAGCAATTGGTGTAATTTGAGTGTCTTAATTTCTGTGTCCGACACAGCAGTCTCTGGGGAATTATTTTCAGTAAAATTTTCACCTTCTTCTAGTTTCTAGGCGTTTCTGAGGTGTGTGACGGTGGGGTGCCTTTCGTGTAACGGGAACCCTAAGAGTCGACACACAGCTTGATTGTTATTGACATATTGGCCAGATAGATATGTTTAGACTTCATCCAATAGATTAGCGACCCTTGTGTTTATTTATTTATTTAATCTTTATTGCCAACCTTCAGTAAAACAAGGTAACAAAGGGCGGACTTAATGCCCAAAGGCATTCTCTACCAGTAAACCCAGGATGTGGTGAGAGTTTATTGTAGGTGTTTTTGAAATTAAAAATAGCTTGTCACCACCCTTAGTAATATGTTTTCAGGTATATTTGATAGCGCGTATGAACTGTAAGCCTCAACATTTATATGGGCTTTAGAAATAAAATGATAGAGGTCTGCAATGGAGCTCACCAACATATAATCTTTCACAACAGAAGATAATCTTTCTTTTCTTTTATCTTGAAAAACATTGCACTTACTGTAGAACAACATCATCCTGTGTCGAAAGGACGTTTTAGAAACATAAACTTCACGTGGACGAACACCCATATCGGAAAAAATAACTATGGGACCGTAACACGAATAGTTGTCCCGTGTGGGAATCGAACCCAGCGCCGAAGCGGAGACCTTGGCAACTGCACTACGAAGCCATCGATCGGTGATTATTCCGAGGTCGATCGATTCACACAACACCTGAGAGGACACATCGGATTAGCAAACGTGACACGCGTGAGTGCCCACTACATTGTGGCGTCTGATGAGTCACAACGTCCATTGTCCTCGATGTTTATTCGCGTGTTCACAGTTAACGTCCCATGAGCCTTCTACACTGCAAGTCGACGGACGTGTTAACAATTTGTCCTCGTATTTTTTAGTTATGCGAAGAGTTGTCAAACGAGCAGACGGTTCACCTGATGTTAAGTGAATACCGCCGCCCATGGACATCTGCCACATCCGAGGGTTACATATGCGTTGACAACCTTTTGAAAATTGGGCTCCAGCTACCTCACTCACTAGACGAAACGCGAAAGTATTTGTCATACTTCCACTTTACGATGGTCTTCTGTGAGGTCGTGGCACTTACCCGGATGGGCCTGCACATTCGTGAAACAGCCGAGGCCGCTGCGTGGCCCTACCACCGTAAAATATCGTATTTCTTAGTTTGATGAAAGAAAAAAGCTTTACTCCCTGTCTCAACCAGATTATTTATTTATTTATTGAAAAGAGACTTGTAAGTGATCCGAAACGTAACTCGTTAACGGCAGGATTCTGAAACACTGATCATCGTAGATGTCGACTAATAAGCTGTCAAATGGTTTTTAAAATTCCATTGTAGTTGCCAAAAGGATATTCAAACTCTTTGAATTGATGATTCTGATCATTAAGAAGATCATACTGATTTCAGAATAATTTTAAATAATGCGCTTAAAGAATCCTAAGCGCATTATTTAAAATTATACTACTTTTGATATACAAACAATTTACAATATAATTATTGTCACACAAACGTTATTTCTTTAGAACAGAAAAGCTCAATTTCCCTAACTGGAGTTGGTGATCGAACTTTGGTTAGTTCATTTCGAATTTTAGTTAATTTTATTATCACACAAAAACATACAACTTCGCTGCATATATAAGTATAGACAACAATGGCGTCGGTATAGATGTTCTTTGTAGGTCAAAGTAACCTTTGTTGATGCGCGTGCACAAAACAACGCAGTCTCTTGCCTCTTGCACAATATGGCGCCTGCAATAACTCCGAACGGTACCGCAAGCAGATTCCAATAAATACAACTCAATAGCCTGACTGAATCGAATAACATAACTGTATAAGTAACGGAAAGGGAGTGCTAAATGGGCCCGTGGCTCTGTGATTTAATCTAAATTAATAAAACGATACAGGTAACGATCGAAGACAAAACTACAGGATTGATTTTAGTTGATTCTTATAAAGGTCCATTTTATTAAAAGGTGGCAACGCATCTGCAACCTTACAGGTGTGGCAAATGTCAATCGACGGCCGTTATCACTTAACATCAGGTGAGCGCTTGTAACCCTCTCACATAAAAAATCGATCAACGTTTGAGAAAGAAATTCCATAGATTATATAAATTCCCGCTCAAAAGGTGGATAAATTTCCGCTTTAACTAATGCATATGTATTTTAAGAAGAATAATATTTGAGAGTCAAAATGGTTTAAGTTTACGCGAAAGAGCGAATAAGATTTACCACACTTAACTGAGCTTTCTAATCGTGTTTAGGAGGCACGATTTTACAGTCGGAGTACGGACAACAACAAAAAACTCTAAAATCAAAACGTCAAGATTGATAATTATATGTATAATAGCAGAGAAACAATTTCTTGAGAGCTGCAAATTTGTAAAGTGTAAATTTTCGATTGACGTGCAACTTAAATTATTGAATGATATCAGTTGTGAGTTAGCAGCGATTAATTTAAATGAAAACTCCAGTTTTTTGTTGCCTGTTGTTATCCGATCACTGACCATGAAATCTGCATAGTCCATGTTTTGAATATGCAGCATTCATGGTCAGTGGACGGACTGATGTTAGAAGTCCCGATGTCATTGTTAATTAAGGATAGTGTTCGTTCGTACACTTCTTATTCTTTCTCTTCCATTTATGGTGGTGAAACGATCCATATAAGGTGATGATTCCATGATGATAACAGACTACACGCAAATAGGTCACGGTCCAAATAACGAACCTAGAAACCGTGAAGACGTCAAACCCGTAAATAAATATCTAGAGGCATCGATTTCATTCGTTGAACCCAGTAAAAGAACAACACTATGTTCATATATTTTTATTTTAACTCACTATGGCAGCCAAGAATAGAAAAATGTTTGCGTTTTGTAAATACACCGGCATATAGCGTTATCCGGATGAGGCCGTAAATGAATCCATCTTCACCAGTTTGAATGAATTCTATCAATCAAGGATCAAGGCCTGAAGTCTCTATTAGAGCTGTATGATCTCGGCCGCTTTGAGTTAATCTAGATCTTACATTTGCCGCACCATTTTAGACATAGATGTAATCGGTACAATGATGTGTACTTTTATATGGGGAAGCGTTGGAATGGAGGACAGCTTAAACAGAACTGTTGAGGCCAACAGTCACACGCTTTTTGCTAACAGACTAATTAAGAGGTAATGGAGGACAGCTTAAAAGTTTTGTAGAATGAATTTGGTGTAGCTTCCGCAACTCTCCACAATTTCCGTAGACCAGCTTCTATCTCGGGAATTCGGCAGTCGTGGTACATTTAGACTGGCGTAAAGTAACAGCGTAGTGTATTTTGTTCGGGGAATGAGGAATCTTTTTAAGAGTATACGTGGATAAAATCCATTATGGATCATCATGTCATCCTCTGCCATCGGAGGAGTGGTCCTCTGCAACTGCCCTGCCCGTGATTATATGGACAGAGCAGGTGCTCACTAAAATAGCCCATGTTGCATCAGTCTGCGTCGCATCCGCCAGGGACACAGGAACACGAAGAAGCATCTTCCTATGACCTTCTACTACTATGACCTCCTCAGGCCTCCTGTACCTGTGTCTCTCTCTCTTCCCACAGTTAGAATAGTACTATAATTAAATGGATATTTAGCTGCATATTCTCACTCTCCCATTTTCAAGATCGCACTGTTTTATTCCAGACAGCCCACCGGCTCTGTGATCTATGAAGCTTTCATAGTTTCGGGACTGAGAGCGTTAACATCAGTTAATACAATTATTCCAGACAAAACCCAATCCAGAATACCGATGCCGCACAATTCAGTATTTCTCTATCATAAAACACGAAAGATGGATACAATTAATACATTGTCTGGAAGTGATTCACACGCGTTACCAAAAAACCACACTTGTGGTTTATATAATAAATCGATCGGATATTATTTTACCTTGCTGCATAAGCGGGGCACATTATGAAATGTGGTTATCCGATAAACCACATGTTTATAATCTACACTTATAAATAATGCATGTTTCTAATCGTGATATATAAGCCAGTGGTCGTCTATGTACATATATATGTATATTAATACACTTGCCCTCGAATATTACATTAAAACAAAACATTTCCTCCACATAATAAACCAATCTTCAAGAGTTACCAAGAGGTAAGTAACTCTTTAACACTGGTGATTTATTTATTTATTTTTCCATTTACACAAGACTTTATGACAGTCATTCAGCAAGAAAAAAAAAAAACAGTTTTTTTGTTTTACAAAAGAGTTGTATTTTACTGTCCAAATGAAACAATAAAATGAACTTAGCTTGATTTTATTGTTTTAGTTAAATTATAAAAATTATGTGGATGGAACAAATTGAGCTTTTACCACGTTTTCGTAACATTATATGGTACATATGTATAAGTAACAAACCTAAACTTAGTTTAAAGTTCAAAAACTTAATTCCGAAAGGCAAACAAAGCGGGAGACTAGTGATAGACATTTAAATTAAAAATATAGACACATTATTAGGCACCCACAATCTATGGATCTGTGCGATCGAAGATACCGAAATTAAAAAGTAAATCACCAAAAAGCAGCCAGCCACGAAGGAAGCTGGCACTTATCAAAAAGCGATAATCGAAATTCGAAAAGTAAATCACCAAAATAAGGCAAACGACCGCAACGCGTGACGTGAGCTGTCGCCATTACGCAAGCCTCGAACAGAGCAACCTAGATACATTAGTCGGGCGCTGCTACACCTGACCTTATAAAACGACTTAACAATACACACACAAAATGTTGTGTAAAAAAAAGAAAAAAAAAAAAGAAATATTCGATGTACTTTAATAATTAACAGTATAACACTTATACATACCAAATTACAAGGTTATTTGAATAATCTACATTATATTTAAAAACTTTAAAAATTGTTTCTTAGTGTGAAACGATTGAAAGTCAATAGTACAAGAGAAACGAAGGGTACGTATATTTTCTAACTAGTTTTTATTTATTTAAGTCATAAATATTTGAATGACTTTATCAACAACGTCATTCAAATATTTACTACATTAATTAGGTTATGATGCGGAAATTCAAACCTAACTTAGTCACTACCCGTGTGAAGTGAGGACGAGCAAGCGGCCTATAAACATGCAGTATTCAATGTTCTACAGGTATTTGCATCACTTTTATGAAATCCTACAGTCGAAAACCAACAGTTTATGCTCCTTTACGTCTAATCGAGCATCGAACCTTGCACCTGCTACTCCGCAAGCCATGTTTAGTGACTATAATCACTGGATATGCTACAGCGGATGCTATGTAAACATCGTAAAGCAACACGACACGAGAATTACTCAGTAAAGGTTGACATTAGCTGATAAGGAATGAGTCAACCACTATTTGATGAATCATAGCTAAAGAACGTATACAATTACTGTTGTTATAAAAACCCACTCGTAAAACAATCGGATAGAGATCAAATTCTCTACAAGTTAAGGAACTTTAAAAGTGTGGTAGGGCCACCAGTTTCTGCTATTGCTCGAATTGGGGAAAGTACCACGGCCTCTCACGAGCGGCGTCAAGTGGAAGTACTATACTGTCACGTCTCATCTTGAGAGTTCGGTAACGCAACCCTTTTCGTGTTGTAGATGTCGATGATATATAACTTAACATCAGGTCAGCCGCCTGCTCGGTTGCCATCACACAAAAAAATCTCTAAAATGAATTTTTTTATACCACTACATAGTATAAAACAAAGTCGTCCCGCTGTCTGTCTGTCCCTATGTATGCTTAGATCTTTAAAACTGTGGATATTGATGCGGTTTTTTTTCTAGATGGAATGATTCGGGAGGAAGGTTATATGTATAATACATGCATACATATAGTAGAGAAACATAGTAGAGTATATGTAGTATTAGCATTGCCCCGTGCGAAGCCGGGGCGGGTCGCTAGTATAGGTATATCTCTGAACACGCAACGCTGTTTCATTTCCCCTGTTTAAAGCATCTTATATCAGTGTACATAACTTAGAAAACATAAAGAGTGGTACATAAGCATTTCCAAATTCACATCCTCGAATAGTATACTCGATAACAAAACCAAACTAAAAACGTAATTACTAGAACATATTAACTCATAGCGTCGAACTTATGTTTACTACAACCGTCATAGTCGAGTAATCACGTCGTAGAGCAGTGTATTTTTTTAACCAAAATTGTCTTAACTGTAGCTTTACACTTCGCAAGTCTTTTATGAATGAAATATCAGTAACCGCACGATAATCAACGTGTTTCAACTCTAGACTATATTAGACAATGACACTGAGATGCTCGAAGATTTTCGTTAAACTGAGCTTATTGAGGGCCTTTCTTCGGCCTGTCCACCTGATACATTACACACTTGTATTTAACACATTTAGGCCACCCCAGTTTTCGAAGCAGGTATAACAAAAGCATTATCGGAGATATATTTCAATCGTATTGATGCGGAGAATGTTTTAGTCGACGATTAACGATAGGATACTGAAAGTTCTAATTATTTTTGATTTTATAAAACACATCTTGTGGCTAGTACTTTAACCTTTTAGGCAATCCCAGTTTTCAAGGCATTATCACAAAACCAGTAATTCGGACCGAACCGACAATCATATGAGAATGTTTTCGTTGTTACGATTAAAATTATAATAACGTAGAAATTGTTATCCATACTAATATTATAAATGCGAAAGTAACTCTGTCTGTCTGTCTCGCTTTCACTCCAAAACTACTGAAACGATTTAAATGAAATTTTGTGCACAGATATTTTAGAGCCTGAGAAAGGACATAGGCTACTATTTAAGTGTAAGGAAAAAAGTGTTGTTAAGGGTTGATAGATATTTATTTAACGGCTTCGACGGGTGCGAAGCCGCGGGGGAAAAGCTAGTAATTCATACATGAGAAACGTCCTAGCACGTGTTGATAATTATATTGTAATATTTTTTCGCTAGAAGCGGTAGAGCGGCTTGAAGAGGATATTAATTATATACGTAGTAGGTTTCTTCAGGGGACTGTTGATGGGTGGCTATAATCATTTCAGTTACCTCCTCCATTTGTCAATCTTTTCTTCACCGTCAAGTGGTAGACAATTTGTTACAGTTTGTTGAACGTTATTAGACGTCAAGTGTACACATAAAATTAAAAACAAAGATTCATTCATCACAAATATTTATTATCATACAATTCGCCCCCAATTGATAGCATTAATTAATTGAATTGATAAGGAAATTTTTGTTTAAATATCTTATTCAAACACATAAAACGCACTCTTCATCAATGAAGCCGATAGACGTATTTGTTTACCCTAAAAATTAGTTAACGAACAAATTTGGTTGTTTTGATAACAAAGAAAGTTTATAATTAACAATATTACCAACTACAATAAATTGAACGTTTTATTTTATTTCTGTTACAATAATTAATTTAATATAATAAATAAGGTTAAAAAAATAAAAAGCCTTATCAGAGGTTTTGGCTAAATAAATTGATGAAGTAAACACAAAGTTAGAATAATTACTTAGCGACGGGCTGACGATACTTATAATAATTACTTAGCGACTGCTGTTCGACATGTCAAGGTAATATAAATAATATCGCTTAGTCATATCATGTTAACTTGCCAATTCACTTTTTTTACGTTTGCTTAGTATACATACTAGTAACTTGGATACGAAATGACCTCACGGCGTGATATCTCAACATCTATCTACGTCCTTATGATTGGATTTTTAGCAATGCTAGGCGCACTAGTGTGCTTTTTTCATAAATAATAAATTCGACAAATTGTTGATAAAATTTTATAGGTATTACCCGTAAAAAGTTTATAACTATTACTCGTGTAAGTGTTGTACCATCCACCCTTTATGCAACAGGAGTAGTTGCTTTATACAATAAACTTATAGAATTGAAGGCATTCAATCGTAACAGATAACTGTAACGAGGAAACAACCGTAAGCCGACTAGCAGGCCAAATTAGCCAGATAAGAGGTCATTCGCTTATCGCGGGTAAAAATAACTGATTAGATATAACTCGCGATGGACTGCGATCTACAAAAATATTAAGTATAAATAATATTTATTTTAAATTTATTGAATGATCGGTTAACTATACGATCCACATAATTAAAAGAAAAAAATTAAATGTATCTATCACTGTCACCATTGTATAAAATACGAACACTACAGTAGCCCTAAATGTTATTATGATATGATTTAAACCGTACCTTTGCGGGTTTTTACTATAAAGTGTTCTTTTTTTGGCGATGAATTTTTCCAGACTTAAACAGTAGCCATTAAATAAATCTTGTTTCACAGAATCATCTGCAGAAAAGGATGTAATAAGAATTCAAATAAAAGCAAAACGAAAAGATTTACATTTTTTTGTTAATGGACTCTATTAGTTATAGGACACAAGGTGCAGTGAACTGGAGGTATTTCACCCTGTGATGTTTAAAAAAGCACCTTAGTAACTGCATCCTAAGGTATCATTCCTTTGAACCTACAACAGCAAGCGAGTCCAAAGCAAGCCGATGAATCTAGATCATATCACGTTGTAAACGAGGCTGTTCTTAGCGCAATTAATGCAATATCCATTCAGGTGACGCCATTGTGTTAATCAGTGCGTGAAATCGCATAAAACCAGAATAATTTTCCCAGAATAATTCATTCGCCCTACCGTCCCGTCCATTCAATTTGTAGTCGAATGTAATAAAAATTACAGGAATGAATAATAATAATGAACGTCAAAGAATGGCAATGATATGAATTGCCACAAGTTTTGTCAATTTAAAAAAAGTTAACACTAAAATAGCAGTTTTATTTAGTGGTTATTTCTAGCGATGTCTTAGATGGAGGACTTGAAATACCAAAAATATTTTTAAGTCTTACATAAAAAAAGAAAAATAATTATGTGGTTATCGATGAAACTTTATTTTCATGATCGACACTGTAAAGAATACCAAATGTCGAGGATTTTAGTTAAAAAGAAAAAAAAAAAACGAAAAACATCGATAAAAACAGTTTCCAAACAATTCATAAGAATCTCTATATGGTTCTTCACAACAACTAATGAGGAATGATGGGTTTTTCCCTATACAATTTTATAACTATTAATGGTTACCGTTAAGTGCCGCAAGTTCGCATTAAGTAGACTATGTAAGTATGTAACCATACGACAGTTAACAATAGCAGGCGTCGCACAATAACGTTTCATACGCGAAGATAGGGCTGCATAATGTTGTCAAATTCAAATTATAAACACCCATTCGCGCAGTAATATTACATGCTAAAGTGTATTTGTCAGTTTGTCCCGAAGCGACGCAGGAAAGGTTCGGCACGATTATTGCATAGATAATTTATATGAAAATCTGAATATCAACTGTCAATCTTTACACATAAATAAAATTGGAGTGTCTTGAATGAATAATTATTTGAAAATTATTTTTGTGTAAAATCTTTACACAAAAATAATTTTCAAATAATCGCTTTTTACTAAATGCATACGGATGTATACCTTGTACATACATATTATACCAAAATAACATTTTTACTATGACGGGCATTCACGTATTTCACCGGACAATCACACCAATTAAATTGTCAATTTTAAGTGCTGAATTATCACGTGCCCAGCGGTGAAGGAAAACATCGTGAGGAAACCTGCATATTTTCGAAATAATAACAAAAATAAAATATTTCGAAGATATGTGAAGTCCGCCAATCCGCAGTAGGGCCGCGTGGTGGACTATGCTCTGATACCCTCTGTACAGAGGAGGCCTT
Organism: Iphiclides podalirius; assembly: GCA_933534255.1. Classification (NCBI taxonomy): domain Eukaryota; kingdom Metazoa; phylum Arthropoda; class Insecta; order Lepidoptera; family Papilionidae; genus Iphiclides; species Iphiclides podalirius. Next base: position 3,337,626 of record OW152821.1, read on the forward strand.
TGCCCAGCAGTGGAACTTGTATAGGCTGATACTTTACTTTTACTTTTATACATATTTCACTGGCAGATAGTTGATGTAGTAACTTAGGCTACTTTTATTTTAGAAATTCTCTTTATTTTTATTAATATAGGTAGGTACATATAAATCCAATAAAATCCTTCTACGTAACTTCTATGGAACTGTGTTAATTGTCGTGTGAGTGTTTTAGTAAAATAAACTCAAATATATTTGGGAAAATAGAAATAAATCAACATAATTAAAATATCTTATAAATTTTTTTGAGACGCTCCTTTCTTTTATTCGGCGACACGACACATTTGATTCGTATAAGCAGGTAGCATTCTACGGAACTCGGGACGCGACGATACAATATTACTTATCTTATTTACGGTTCTTGACACGGTTTTGATACGGGGTCCTAATTAAACAAACCGTGGATTTCAACGGTGATAAGACCATAGAGCGGTCTCCATTTAGCTATTTTCAAATTGATGTAGCGATTGAACAAACAAAAAGAAATTTGAACGACACGCGCTGGATGCCTTGACAGAGGCGTTATGAGCTATGGTTATAATAATGTCCGCTTAAAAATGGGGTCCGAAATGCGGAAGTACGCGTCAGTAGAACAAAAAATGGTTATTGGGTATCTTACACACATGTATTATCTACCCTTAGACAGGTTTTGTTCACCCATATTATAAACTGGGCCTCTCAAACTGCACGCTCCAATTTGTAACGAAAATTCCTGAAATATTCTTTTCCAAAGAATATTTAATATGTAATTAGTATAACATAAATAATAGAATAAGTTTTTTGTTGGTCAAATATAATGCATTTAACACGTTCTTAAGGGATTTTGTTATTTTATATCTATTATTGGTCAACAGATTCCTCTTATTTCATTACTTATGAGTTACATAAACTAACTGCGAAGAAACGATTTTCTACTCCAGTTACGGTAGTGAAGTGACATAAAAATTGGCGGGAAATAAGCAAACGCTAATAAGTTAAACTATGGCGGGAAAAAAGCACAGGCATATCATAAGTTTGAGTAGCGTTGTGAGGATCGTTTTTTTTTCGACAAGCTCGTGCTATTAAAGACGGGTTCGCGTCAGAAAAAAGAACACCCTCGAGTAACAGTGAAAGTTTATAACGCCCGCCGCAGCGACAAGTTCTTACGCGATGTCAAGATGGCGATAAACTTTACCTGACGACACTGTTACCAGGCCATAAAATATTTATAAAAAAAAGCCGGACGACGTTAGCGTAATTGCCAATAGACTAGACGCTTACAGAAAATGTCCGAAAAGTAAAAGGCTGACCGACAGATTTTTTTTGTATGGAGTTCAATTCAAAATCAATACTATTTATTCATCGACATAAGAACTATAAATTTCATCTTTCGATTGTTATTTTTTTTTAATCTACCGTTTCGTAATGATGTTCCTAAGAAACAGGCGGAAGAAACTCCGTTTTTCTTAAAAAATATTAAAATATTACGCAACTGATTTTTTTCTTTTAGGAATAGCTTGGGAGCGATCAACTCATTCACAGGGGTTATTGACATTAATGTATTCATTCATATTATAAAAACCTTTTCATATTTTTTTTAGGATCGTACTTCGTGGACTAAAACAAGCCGAACGAAGATGACGCAGTTTATATTACGAGAATGGCGGCGGTAGTGTACAGAGGGTGTGGGTTCGACTGGAAAAATAATGATTGCATAGCCGAACGTATTTATTTACAAAAGAAAAAGATGTCTATCAGTTTTCTAGTACCCATAGTACAAGCATTGCTTAGTTTGGGACTAGAGAATGTTGTGTAAAAAGAACGTGTCCTAAAATTTATTTATTTATTATTTAGCGTTAAGCTTACCCAAGTAGCGTTTTAATAACCCATGCCAATAGTTATTGTCTTCTTAATAAAACAAAGTAATTTTCGTATCAATTGCGATAGGAGTTTAGAATTAATGTAATTCGCAGATATTTTAGTATAGAAGTTTAATTTCCTTTCCATTGCCGTATTGATGTTCGCGCAAAGAAACGTGGGAACGATTTCGCTTTACAATATTACTCGGCAGCGGAATATTAGATTGGAAACGGTGCGGTTAGCAACTAAATACGAGTATACTAACGCATTCGTCGACAGTAAACGGTATTTTTGAATTGTATAAATAAGGCAAAAATGTTACAAAACACTTCGATATTGCGTTGAAGACCTTTTGTATGTAGTTATAGTAACTAAAAATATTTGAGTTAATAATGTTTGTATGTACGAATTTTATATGCCGGTATTTTGTATATAAAAAAAATTGTAACGTCGTTTTAAATCATAAGTTTTAAAATTAAGGCAAAGATTTTATAAAACATTTCCGAAACTTCTATATTGGGGTGAGCATGAGACTTTCGGTGCCTAGTTGACCGGCGCGGCGGATCTATCGCGAGGGTCATCAGATTTAAGGGGCATGATTGAATGAGTGACGCCAGGGTCACTAGGGTCGAGCAGCTGCAAACGAATACTACGGCATATGATGATTCACTATAAGAGACATTGGTTTCAGCAATGCCACTTATGCTTGTCCACAGCAATATGGGGACATTAAATCCAAACAAACCATCAATGGAAAACCATTAAATACTGTATGTAAAATAGATAATAAAAAAAAAATAACCAAATATTTTGTACACCTGATCGTGTTCGCTGAATTTTATGGAAACTTGCAATTTACGACTCCTTGTGGGAGATGATAGATACTTATAACATCGTATTTTATTTGGGTCACTAGTAGATATAGTAGTAGATATGACACTATCGCGCCAATACCTTTATTAAAGCCTTTATTAAAAGGTGGCAACGTATTTGCAACGCAACCCTACGGCTGATGCAAATGTTATTGAGCGGCGGTTATCACTAAACATCAGGTAAACCATCAGCTCGCTTACCACCATCTCACATAAAAAAAGTTCAAACTACGGCAATTTGCGTAAATTGGCTAGCGTACGTCAAATGCGTTTATAGACTGCTATCTCTTTCTGTATCATACGTTCTATGTCATCTGTTACATTCCCTTACATATTTCATAATATAATAACGGAAATATTTTTAAACGCCGTACATTATAGGCATGCGTCATCTTTATTAAACCATTATATTTATTACTCAGAAGCCAATGTGCTAATTCAGTAAATAAAATATTACGAAAGTCTAAAATTATTGCGAAATGAAAATGTGTGAAACCTTCGGTCACGAAAACGACAACGAAATGATTTAAAGGAGATAATTTCGAAGACCGATTGTCTGATGAAATTAAGGCCATACAAAAGAGAAGACATGAGTTTCCATGTTAGTTACTTTTGCCATTTTTTCAACCGACTTGAAAACTTATTTTTTTTATGTTTGTTACCTCAGAACTTTCGACTGGGCGAACCGATTTTGATGATTCTCTTTGAACGTATGACGTTGACGACCCGAATGGCGTAGTGGGTAGTGTACCTGCCTCCTATTTATTTACAAAAGAAAATATGTTTGAACATGGTTTTTTCTATTGTCTGGGTGTTTCTATATGTATAATATGTATTTATTTACAAAAGAAAAGTATGTTTAAGTCTGTTTATCAGTTTTCTAGTACCCATAGTACAAGCTTTGCTTAGTTTGGGACTAGAAAATGTTGTGTACAAATGTGATCTAAAATATTTATTTATATATTTATTTGAAAGCTTATTTGTGCTTATATATTTATTTGTGCTTCCCACGTGGTCCCATATTAATTTCATTGGTATTGCTTGGGCTCCGGATATACTTAACCGGAACTGCAAAAAATCAATTACAAAATTAAAACAGCGCGATGATTGAAGTCGGTTTTGTTTTTCGTTAATGAAAAGATAGACTTGTATACAAAATATTCATCATGATTTAGATCAGCTCCTGTTCTATGGGAGTGTATAATTGAATTAAATAACGTATTACATAACATGTAGTGCCTCGGAAACTTGTTCATATAGAGCAACTTTTTTTTAAATATCACTGGCCAGCGTGTGACGCATTATATTTACTCTGGGCGATTAGCTTGATTGGTGCAGAAAGCGTCACAGACGTCGGAAGTAGAAGCACGACGCAATTGTTTAAACTTCGCCGTGCATTCGGCCAGTAACAGGTGAATAAATCAATATCGCTAGTAACGTTATCATTATCAGGTGCGTTATCGCACGAACGTACTATATCGAGGTCTGTTGGGAAAAAATCCACAAGAAGCGCGTGCTATTTTACCGTATGTTTTTCACACCTGTATATATAAATTGTGTCAAGGATAAGTTTGCTGGGAAAGATTTCGTCTCTTTAGCTTATTGACTGGAGAAGATTCTAAATTTTGTTGTATTTGTTTACGTTTGTTACCTTAGAACTCGGTCGTTTACGAAATTGTTGTCATTTACGTATTCTTTTTTGTCATTTACGAAATTTAATAAATTCTTTTTGCATAGGGTTCGGTTTACCTTTTGTGTTTTCTTATCAATTTGATACATGAGGGAAGTAGCCTGCCACCCTACGGGTGTTACAAATGTGAACGGGCGGCGGTTATCACATAACATCAGGTGAACCACCAGCTCCATGACACAGTCTCGCTTAAAAAAAAGAAAAAATGCTGATGATGGATGCATGTGGACGCACTGGGTCGAGATTATGACGCATAGTAGCGAAAGATAAATGAAGACGATTTATTTTAATCATGAAATAACTAGTATTCAATCACATATTGATATTCACAATACTAATATTCTTATTAGAACGGAACTTTGTAATCATTTTTTGAATAAAATGAGAGCAATTATTTTACACGGAAGAAACTAAAATTAACTGTTATAATCGTTTTGAAGATCGACGTTTTGCGTTTCATATTACTTTCGCTTTTGTGTTCTGTGTAGTGAGTAAGATAACCTGGGTCCAATTTCCAAAAGGTTGGTGACGTTATTTGGCAGTTGTAGATGGGCGGTGGTGAACACCTAACAGTAAAAAATAAAAATTACATAAAAATTATGTGTAAAACACATAATGCGACAACTACCTATGTATAAAAGGAATAAAGATATGTTACATATTTTATACACGCATTTATCAAGTGCCAAACTAAGTAAATTGTACTTTGATATCATAAACATACTTTTCGTCCGTAAGTACATTACATAAATAAATAACCCCCAGGCCCTCGAAATGGACTGTTCATCGCATAATACTTCAACTACTTCTAGTAACGGGGATCGAATCCAAGAAACATGCTCAGTATCAAATAGGTCAATACAACATAGTGGACTCTAAAATTATAAGAGGCAGCACTAATAAGATTCAACACTAAGAAATGAACAAACTAATAAGATTCGCGTAGAAGGCAGGCGCCATTGAATGGCTTATCGCAAATGTATAACGTCATTGTTTATTTCTAAGATTAAGTCATGGGTACGGTATTGTTATACTAGCATGTGAAGCACGATTGATAAAATTATCGAAGATATCAATTCGTATATTAATGACATACATACAGTTTAATCTATTTATTCAGATGCAGAAAACACTCTATCGTTTAAATTTTTCTTTTGTTTGCTATATCGAAATACTAGTAACCTGCTAAAATTTTACCAAAGTTGCCAACCATCGGTTCAACTGACTACCACCGCCACATGTGAGGAAATCAAACTACAACACGTGGGTAAATACATTGTTAAATTTTGAAACTGTTGGTTCCGGTTACTTCCTCACTCCCTAGACGAAATGCAAAAGTATAATAATACTTCCACTTTTCGCTGAAGTTCTGCACGGCTGGGGCACTTTCGCGAAACAGTCTGCCAATCATGCAACAGAGAAAGCTGTTCCGTGGCCCTAACACATAAAAATCGTAAGCCTAATAGTGGTAACAGCGTATTCCCAGTAGACCATTTTCTGTGCTGAGTGTATTTGTCTCGTACTAGACATATTTTATCTGACTAACGGATGGACGTGAAATGTGGCAAAACATTTTCAATTTTTGCTTATTTTTAGTGTTTACGTTGATTTTAAAAACTTGGTCCATAAGTTCAGATCTGTCCTTAGAAGAACCGGCAAAAACTGCGTTGAAATTGACATCCTCTATCTTATAAGACACGATACTATAACACGAAGAAAACATTAACACATCCAGAGGATTTGAAGGTGTAAAAAAAAACATTATTTTAAGCGAAGATGCTTCAAGCAACATGATAGCAGGTAGGTACTTTTAATTCAAATTATTCTAATTCCATCTTCAAACACCGAGATCAGAGAGCATCCTCGGACAAAATGTGGGGCAGTACCTCCGGATGTGCGCTGCTGCACATTTCCTGCAGATAGGAGATGACTAACGGAAAGAGAATACCGCTGACTCCACCGACACGTGTTCTTTAGTCTTATATACCAGGCGATATTAACAAAAATAGATGAACTGATTCAATTCACTTAACGACTGAGTGACGAATAGTCAATAAGGGCCGAAATTTTATAGGTTAGGATTTTTTTTTATGCGAGGAAGTGGAATACGAGCTGGCGGTTCACCTGATGTTAAGTGATTACCGCCGTCCATGGACATTTGCAACAACCGTAGGGTTTGCAAAGCGTTGCCACCTTTAAATGAAGTGGTCCCCGGCTACCTCACTCATCCACCAGACGAAACGCAGAAGTGTAAACTTCTACTTTACGCCGGTCTTCTGTGAGGTCGTGGTACTTACCCGGACGGACCTGCCCATTCGTGCAACATTGAACACTGTTGCGTGGTCCTATCTCACTTGAAATGCAACCGTTTAAAGAAAACTGATTTATATCTAATATTCAGGGCGCAAACGCAAAACAGTCACTTACAGTATGGCGAGAGGGACGCAAAACATAACGGTAACACCTTATACATGAGTAGTTAATAGGGAAGATTATTTTAGATTTGAATATTTCAAACGTTAGGATACATTCTATAATGACAAAAATATAGAGCGTTTTATTTTCGGTAACACGAAAATGATAATTTTGTTCCATGTTGAGCAAAAGGGAATGTTTGTAGCAAGTCACGAGAAATCACTTGTGTTAAGTTTTGAAACAAAAACTGTAAAAAACGGAATATATTAATAACAAACGGAAATTAAAATAAAAAACTGAAATGTTTAATAACTATTAAAAGGCTTCACACAGCATTTATTTTCATAGAATTTACAATTTAAAAAGTAACAAATATAAACGTATAGGATGTATAACAGAAAAGGACGAAAATGGGCAGAACCGGTAAACCAGTTTTGTAAGTGTCCTCTTCGAAGCATAACAAATAACGAGTGGTTTTAAGTTTTCGAACTATCCGCACAGCAAAAAACATAAGGGTATAGTGTTAAAGATAGTATGATAATGTTAATTTTAACGTAAATAAAAATTAATAAAAAAAACATTACATTTTTGTGATTTCTTTACGTGATAAAGCGATATAAACAACAGAAGTATAGGGATACCGTACTTACCAATGCAAGTAGCTTTCCACGGACGGTAATTCCAACCATAGGAGCAAATTTAACTTCTACTCCTGGTTCGATCGCCAATTCAGCTCCTCTTTCCACTAGGAAATCATCTCTAAGAAGATATGGACTCCCATTCAATTTCCACAATGTCCTTCCACCGGCTATAACACCTCCGGATAACTCAGTTAGTCCTAAAGACTTGTTGAGTAAATAAGGATCATTTCCAGCATCCCCTAAGGCTTGCCCATCACAAATATACACAGAACACATTAGAAACACTAACACTGTCCTCCATTTATATTTTGTATCGCTAAACTGACTATGCCGCTTTTGTAGTCCCATATCTTTACAACATTCCATTATTTGCTAACTGAACACAAAAATATTCATTTCACTTTTGTTAGCACTCCTTGGATGAACACCTATGGAAATATCACGCAAGAGTTTATACTGTTGTTCTGGTAATACATTGTATCACAATAAAAATATATATCTAGTAATAATTAATGCTTTACAAAGAACTGCGTATCAAAACATCTAAACAAAGGTGGGGTGGGTTAATACGGAAAATAAGCGAAAACGCGCGCTAAGGCGCGACCGTTGAACAAAGTCGTTTGGCCGGTTTTGTTTGTGGTTGTACATGTAGTTTCCTCCTCCCTGCCCTCCCACCTGCTTCATACGTTTCAAATAAACAGCCTTCTCCCTCCTCGAATACAATATTCATACATTCATTTTTCCGCTCCTTTCACTTCAAAGTAACATTCACTCAGTCTAAAGTTCTCAATTCTTTTAACGCTACATTAATTATAATTAATCAGCTACTTAAAAATAACGAATATTTTATTTTTATTTTACAGCTAACATAAAATTAAAAGCGCTTTTTAACTAAATTACAACCTTGAAAACTATTTATGTAATTTTCAAATATAGCAACATCAGCTTACACAAACCTTCATTCAATCCATAGCGCTTATTTGTTCCGCCTCTTATTCATTCACTCTTCAATTCGATCAATCCGTTTTTCGTTTTGTTTCATATTATAATAAATAATTACATATTTACTGCAATATATTTATCTAAAATATAGTACTTTTAATTCAATTCCTACATAAGAATATATATCATCAGTTTGATACACGTAAGTTCATGTTTTCTTTGTTTAAAAGAGCGTGTGGTGTTGGCGTGGCGTGGCACTGCCGCGGTGTCGACATTTTGTTTGTTCATTGTATTTATCTATTTATGACACTCACACTTGCCGTTACCAATTTTAGATATAAAAGGCATCATGAGTTCGGGTGGAACACGTGTGTATGTCGGTGGACTCGTTGAGGGCATAAAAAAAGAGGACCTGGAAAGAGAATTTGACAAATACGGCAAATTGAACTCCGTTTGGGTAGCACTCAATCCCCCCGGATTTGCGTTCATAGAATTTGAAAACATGCAGGAGGCAGAGGATGCGTGTTCCGCGATGAATGGCTTCGAAATGTTAGGCGCGACACTTAAAGTAGAATTATCAAGAAAGCGCGACGGCCCACGTCGGGGTGGCGGTAACTTCAGAGGCGGTCGAGGTGGTAATTTCAGGGGCCGCACGTTCGGTGGCCCACCTGGAGGTAACAGATCCTTCAACTCTTCCTTCGGCGGCGGCGGCGGCGGTGGTGGCAGGCCTTTCAATCGCAACGGAGGCCCATCATATAACAAGTATCCCTCTGGCAATAACATGAGGTCTAGGTCACCACTAGAGCGCATTTAATTTAATTTTAGCTTTTAGTTAGGTTTAGTGTTATCATTATCTGAAGCCTTCCAAGTGTTTAAATTCAATGTCTGTCTTTACGGGGGGGTTTAATGCTGGGAAGAGTTCCATTGACATCAATGACCTAAGGAATTAGAGGTAATTGTTACACTTATTTTATTTTTGTAAAGAGGTTTCTGTATTATCGATGCCATATTCTATTGATTACTGTAATCCAACTTCTTTTATAGAACAATGCTACAGGTTCAAAAAATTCATCTATAATATTTAAAATTCTTTACTGTATGCATAAGCAAACATAATCTTAAGCAAATATGTTCAATTTAAATGTATGAAAATGTTTAGAAGTATCTCGAAATAATTGATAGCGTTATCTCACTCAAATTACTATTAACTAAGTTTTCAATGTGTGTAGTTGCATATTTCCCAGTGTGCTTTATATATAGTTGCTTGAACATTTATATTAAAAAAATCTTCAATTTTTGGATCTTTGATATTGGTTGAAAATACCTGAGCAAGATTGCATTGTGAAACACCAGCAAATTACTTGATTTGAAGCATAATAGGAAATATTTAGTACTTAGCTACAGTCAGAAGTAGCCAAAGTATGATACAGTAAACAAATCAGTCATAAAATGAATCAGTCTCTCCAACCCCTCGAAATTTTAATGTATTTCGTTAAAGTATAAATAAAACAATCTATTGTGTGTAGATTAGAAGATTTACCTTATTATATTTAGATTAGGTAGTACTGTTTGAAATGAAGCTACATGTATGTCACTTAACATCCAATTGAATAATAAACAGTAAGGTTAGAATTTTGATAGCCAACAAGATGTGTTTCAGTAAAACTTGTTAGCTAGGGAATAATCGGACATGAAATGAACTCAAAATCACCAAATTGTAATAATTCAGTTATATGGTAATTGAGATTTTATTCATTTAATCATTAATATCAAATATGGTAAGTACTTTATTGTAGAATGTTAAGAGGTCACTGTGTGCTATCATAATGACAAATACAATCAATAATTTACTTTGGACACAATATATGAATGCTGCAGAATTATCTTTTTATATACAGAGACAACTTGAAATAAACTTAGCCCAAATTTAATACCGTTTCATTGATTTTATTTACATATATGAGTTATGTAATTAGTCAAAACACCTCAACTCTGGATTAATCAATAAAATAAACATTAAACTCCTATTTATCTTGGACTGTTTATAAATTTAAATTTTCATACCAATTTTTCTTTTTAATAATAAGGAACAGCTTTAGGTAAAAGGAACAGCTTAGGTAAAAGATTATTTTTCACACAATTTGTAACTATTATCTAACTTTTATGACATAACTACATTTTTTTTGTGTACATTAAATGGACATTATAGTGTGCAACAAAAAAACTAAAATTCATTTGTGTTACTAATTGTTTTTAACATTAACGTTGCAAATGAAACTAATTTTACGGATTTATTGCATTTATTTTTAATTCCTGACGTTTTGAACCCTTTACAGCGTTCATGATCACAGGACAGACTGAGTGGGAATTAAAATTAAAAATAAACGCGGTAAATCCGTAAAATTAGTTTAATTTATTAATTCAGTTTAATTGTTTCTAATCCCAATTTTGTTTTCAGTTCCTTGGAATTTCTGATCTCGAGTCGACACTGGCATTGAGATATAAATAAGCAAGAACAATCTTCAATGAATAATTAAAACATTTTACCTAAGCACCTACAAATTAAGACATCTACATATAATTATAATAAAAGATATGATTCTATTGAACTGTTTTATTTAATTCCTTAATAGGTAATTTATGCTGGCTTAAATGATACATTATGATGGGCTACTTAGGCACGCCATCAACAGTTCCATCTTATTCAAAAAGTTTTTGCCTTCCATTTTGTCTAATTTAATTTCTTTGAATGCACCACCAAGATTTTCCCATTTCTTATCCTGCACCAATTCACTGGCAAAGAAGTCCTTTCTTGGAGATTGAGCTATGAACACTTGGATACCTACAGATGGTTCACATCTAATTGCTATCATCCTGTCACCTGAAACAATTTTTAAATAATTACATTAATGTATATAATAAAAGAAATTATTAATATTCATATATTATTAAATGGTCATGATATACATATATGTAATTTAAATATGTTTTCATGAACAATGTTTATATTTTCAACAGACAAGTTAAAATATACTTTTATTTTGGTGTCAAATTGATAAATATGCCAAATTTGGTAGAGAATATTATACTTATTAGTTGATTTATGAGACACCAAAGGATATCAAAGTAGATTGTTATAAATATGGAAAGTGATTGTTTATAAATTATTATATTTGTGATTGTTATAAATATAAAAAGAAAGGTAGGTGACAAACATTAACTTAGCTTGATCAGAGATAACTCATGTCTATAGAAATACCATTGGGGGAAGCCAAGAGGCAAGAGGAAGCGTTGCCGAGAGGTTCCACTGGCCCTGATCCAAGGTGAGCGCTGCTGGCAAGTAGCTGCCAGCCCATACAGCGGCCCACCGCCTGTACCGCCGTCATCTGGTGCTGATAGGTCTGTTGGCAAACACCACAAACATATTCCACATTATACAGCATCATTTATTTAATTGGGCATATTTTGTGAATCCTGAAACCAAGGTATCTTGATGTTATTTTAATAAAAATATAACTTGGTTTGGATTATCACCTTGTCTCACTGTGATAACTCGTTTAATACTATAATTCATAACCTTATGTATTTGCAGTAGTTCGGAAAAGCTAATTCATGTCTCGCTTTCCAAACTTAATTTTCTTAAATATGATCCATAGTCCATTTACCACTTGGGTTTAAATAAAATCAACATTTCCCCTTTGAGCTTTTTTCGCCAATCACGAACAGTTGTCAACAGTATTCTAATAACAAGATGAATAACTTGTTGTTTTCTTATTCATAGAGAAAATTGAGGGTCAATGAACCTGGCAATAGATGAGATCTCTTAGCTCCTGCAGCTCGTACGAGAGATGGCGCACTTTGCCATCTCGGCAGATGCACTTGAGGGTCTTCTCTCCAACGTGCACCACCAGCGAGGTGCGGCAGACTGCGTCGTACCTGGACAATAATAATATGTCTGACTATGAGCACCGAAGGCAGATTACCTTGTAGTTCCACTTCCATGTAAATTCAATTGATTTTTTGTGTGATACATTGGGTAACTGCTCGCTTACCAGGCGGCTATTAACATTTGGGGAGGCAGATGCGTTACCAACTTAAAGAATTAGGCCCCGACTAAACAGACGCATCTCCCATCGGGAACACGGGCGTTTTGCGCAACTCAACTTTGAATGACCGAGGAAAATTACCACCGACAATCCCGCGTTGCGATGCTACGATGCTGGAGGTTCAATTTCGGCAAAGTGCAGTTCGCAGAGCACTCTTTACCTTGGACATTCATAAGTCGAGTGGGCCCGATGTTATCCCTCCGATCGTGTTGAAGACATGTACTCCGGAGTTGGCAGCGGTTTTGACGCGTTTTTTCCGGCACTCCTATTCTGTAGGCTTAGTTCCGAAATCCGAGAAGGCCGCTTTAGCACCCGATCCCTAAGAAAGGCAACAGCTCGGATCCGTCCAACTACAGGCCTATAGCCATCACCTCCTTGTTCTCCAAGATAATGGAGTTCCTCAATAACTGCTAGCTCCTGCGGTACCTAGAGGAGCACCAGCTGATTAGCGACCGCCAGTACGGATTTCGTCGAGGTCGCTCAGCCGGTGATCTTCTAGTTTACCTAGCACACAGATGGACAGAAGCAGTTGAGAGCAAGGGCGAGGCGCTTGCAGCCAGTCTGGACATAGCCAAGGCCTGTGATCGGGTATGGCACAAAGCACTTCTTTCGAAGCTGCCTTCCTATGGGCTTCCCGGGAAGTTATGCAACTGGATCACCAGCTTTTTGGCCGATCGAACCATCAAGGTCGTCGTCGACGGTGCATTCTCTGATCCTAAATTTGTCAAAGCCGGTGTTCCACAAGGCTGCGTATTGTCTCCCACTCTGTTTTTTCTGCATATCAATGACATGTTGCAAATCAGCAACGTTCATTGCTATGCAGATGAAAGCAATGTCGATGTCTCTTACACTGGCCGCGCTAACATTTCTCGGGAAAACGTCTACGAGAGCCGGAACAAGCTTGTGTCTGAAGTTAACGAGTATCAGACTGGGGTCGACTAAACTTAGTCAAATTCAACCCCAATAAGACACAAGTTTGCGCGTTACCGCTAAAAAGTCCCCATTTGTCGTGACTCCCCCATTTGAGAACACTCCCCTGTCTGCCTCAGCTAGCATCGGTATACTTGGCGTCGAAATCTCGAGCAATGACGAGTTCCGCGGTCAATTGAAAAGTAGGCCAAATTGGCCTCAAAGAAGCTTGGTGTGCTCAGCTAGGCGAGACAATACTTCACGTCGGCTTAACGCCTAAACCTTTATAAGACGCAAATTTGGCCCCACATGGAGTATTATTCTCACCTCTGGGCGGGCCCCCTATTACCAACTTCCATCCATTTGACCGCATCCAACGTAGGGCAGGGCAGCTAGGGTTATTGACGATCAAAGTCTTTCCGATCGGCTTGATTCTTTGGCTCTGCGTAGAGATGTTGGATCACTCTACATCTTCTACCGTATCTATCACGGAGGTATTGTTTGGATTGACCCAGCGGCTGAATTTCACCATCGGACATCGCGCCAAAACCAAAAATTCAATCCACACCTCTATGTCCAGCGTTCCACAACAGCGCGATTTTCAAGGCATTTCCTGCCTCGCACAACCGCTCTGTGAAACCAGCTGCCGCCGGTGATCTTTCCGAATCGTTACGACCTGGGAACCTTCAAGAAGAGAGCATACTCTTTGTTGCAGTTTAAGCCCTCTGGTGTTGCAAGTGTTCATGGGCGGCGGTGATCACTTACAATCAGGTAAACCTTCTGCTTGTTTGCCGCTTTTTTTCTCATAAAAAAAATACGTGAAACGAAAGTATGACACTTCTTATTCAAGTCAGTCTTCTGTGAGGCCGTCGTTCTTCTTCAGACGATATATGAAACAGCAGTAGCTCCTACGGCTAACACAGTAAGACCTAGAACCTTTTCCCACTGTAGCTAACTAGATTAGATAGATATTATTCTTACTCTCTATACTACCACATAATGCTTATAAGTTAAAAAAATTTCACAGGACGCATCAAAGAAAGTTGCCAACACATTGGCATCTTTACCGTTTCTGTTTAAAAAGATCCTTTTAGGAAGTCCTCGTAGGTCATGCTTAACATACTCAAGTGTATACCACTTACCCATATGCTACAATGTTTATCTTGACACAAGACTGTGTTGGGCTGTTCAGAGCGTTCCAATGTGACACAATCAACGGGTCCTTCACCTGACAAACAACAAAACGAGTTATAATAAACTATTTTTCAATATCCTGGCTATTTCTACTCAAATTGTCTTTTTGTCAATTCTTTAAATTCAATAAAATAAAGAGGAGAACATTTTAATACTTATACATTTAACTAAAAATTCTTAACATCATTTGAATTTAAGCAAAAATTTCAAGTAAAATAATTAAACCTCTTTTGCTATGGTGTCCAGGACATATTCGCTACGTCTGCGCATGAAGAAGTGTTGCGCTTGTTGAATGATTTGTTCTAAAAGGGACTGCTCTTTGCTCATTTCCAATAATTCATAGCGGTCTGCTGCCATGGGCCCTGTTATAATCATATTTACATTATTACTTTGTAAATAAACGTAAAATACAAAAATAATTAATACGTTTTTTATGCATTTTTAGTAAGAGCGAACGCCATTTTTGAACAAAGGACTTTTGTGGAATAAAGGTTTATGTTGCACTTGCCACAAAAATTTTGAATGTACATTGGTTTACAATTAAAGAGAATTAGGAAACTATTCTTCCAGCAAAAAAAAAGCGTTAGGCGGGTAATAAATGAACAGCGATATAATACAACAACAAAAGTAGACATGGCGACAGGCGAAAGTTCGAATCCAGTCAAGATTGAAAACATTTTTGTTCAATTCATTTAAAAAAAAAATATTAATAAGCAATATGCAAAAATTTACTTTAATATAAAATTTTTAAAAATGTTAGATTATTAAAATATGTAGAAAATTAAAATGTTAGATTACATTATTAAAAATTAAGGATTTTTGTCACCAAATCAAGTGTTGGTGCCACGTCGCCTCTATTTGATCTCATGGAAACGTTAACATTATCTATACATATTTGTAGCATGTTGTGTACGCATCGTTTTGGCTGACAGTATGTAATTGTTTACTTTATTGAACTTTATTGTGATGTGTATATTACTGTTTGCTGTTTTGTGTACCGAATAAAATAAAATAAAATAAAATTTACTCACCAGCCAGTGAACGGCGTTTTGAGGGACCAAGGGGACCTGTTGCTGGATGAGGGAACGGGTGGTGAGTGTTGTTGTGGTGGACTGCCCGTAGCAGCTGATGCAGCGAATGCTCCAATACGTGGTCATGCTCCGATTTACCGGTGGACGCTTCACTCTGTAAATTAATTTCACGAAGGTTCTGGTTTTCAAATGTTTCTTTAATGTGTATTAGTAAATTTTTTCGCTAAAAACAAGTCGTATCTATTTTTCAACTGATTTCAAAAAAGATACTTGTAAATCTAATATATCGGATTAATATTTTGATGACTCCGTGGCGCAGTTGCTAAAGTATTGGCTTCGGCGTCGGGGGTCGTGGGTTCGATTCCCACACGGGACAACTATTTGTGTGACCCACAGATAGTTGTTTCGCATCTGGGTGTTTGTCCGCGTGAAATTTATGTTTGTAAAACGTCCTTACAACACAGGATAATATTATCCTAAAGTAAGGGCAGTGGATATTGTACAATTTAATTTAAAATTTAAGTTCCTGCCGTTTGAGGCACCAGATCATCCATGATCTACCCTGAAAGAGTTTATGATGTCTAGAAGTTAGATATATACAGCGTGTCGTTACCATCGCGACAATAAATGAACCCACATATAGGGGATAACTTTTTAGAGTTGTATTAAACATTTAAATTCTTTAAACATCAATATTTACCGAGTTATTAAATTTTCCAAAACAAAGAAATTTAGAATACCCTTACCTATAAAAGCGTAACGTAAAGTTCATTTGTAAAGGTCACAAAGCATATGAATCGGTTGAATGAATTTAAAAGAGACAAAACATACTAGGCTTGTAATACGACGCTGTGGCGCGAGTTGTATAGGATGTTACAAATTTTGTTTCTTTTTTACTTAATTAGTTTGTTTGAAAAATATTTTTTTTAATTATGGATTTTGTTTAACGTTCATATTTTTTTATGATTATTGGCAAGTAGCGTTAGACGTGTGTTCATTTATTGTCGCGATGGTAACGACACGCTGTATATGACAAAATAAGCTCTTTCTGTGTAGATTTATTCCCTTCAGTCTAATTAAAATTTCGTTAACAATTGCCATGAGGACATTCACATAATAATATTCTCATTTATAATATTAGTGCGGAATTAAAATACGCTTAGAGTCAAGTAAATTATTACTTACTTTAATTACTTCTGTATTATTATTGTTTTGACCATTGTTATGGCAGAGTCCAATTAACAGCTGAATGCCGGGTAGAACCTTAAAGAAAGAAATAGGACAATTAAAGGAAATACCCTAATAAGTTCTACACACCTATTATTTGTTTTTAATGTTATCTCTGTATTTATTCATAATTAGAAACAAAAGAAACAAGTAAACATGTACATTAAAAATATTAGTGCTGTTTTATTTTACAGACATTTTTTTTAAATGTAATAAAATATTGTTAAATTGGGCGGGCGTAAATCTTAGAAATCTCGTATCCACATTTACAATATTAATATAATTGGCATTTTTGTTTAAAGTTCCTTTGAGTACTTTTGTTAGTAAAATTCACACACTTGCACTTTAGTTTTATAAATTTACATAAATGTAACATGTTTTGTACATTTACATATGTTATACATTTGTTTACATATAGATAAAAAACGCAAAAGAAATCAGTAACAAAAAATACTTACAGTCGCCATAATCTGATTTCCCACTACCATATGCGGTATGGACGCGTCTAACTGGACAGCCTCGGCTGCAAGGCGAGCAAAGAGCTCCTTACAGAATAATACATTCTGCGCTGCTTCCAACTTCTGTTGCCAGTGCAACTCCGCCCCATCACCAGGTAATGTTCCCGGACAGTTGAGTGCTGAGGAGCTTAAGGTAGCAGTCACAACATCTTCTTGCTCTGTGAAAAATGTGTTCGGGTAAATCTATAAGAAAAAAAAAATTAGACCGTCATGGGACACCCAGCAGATGTGAAACATTCAAGTTAATATAAGAAATTATAATAATTTCATACATACAGATTTATAAATAGCAAAAAAGTTAATACAGACCCATTTACTTTAAAATAATTTTCTTTTTGGTCAATTGATTGCCACTGGCACTCATACTATATTAATAATAATTTAAATAATAATATTACTGTTCCAAACTTTTTTAATTACTTTAAACACTTTAATAATATTCAATCTAAAAAAAAAACAATATTAAAACATGTAGAAAAAGTACGAAAAGATTGTCGCCGCTGTGGGAATCGAACCCACGTCTTCGGCATTCGCGGCCTGATACTAGCCACTGAGCTAAACGGCTGATAGCCACAGCGACGAAAATCTTAATGCCTGCTTTCTACATTGTTATTTAGCATTTGAAGCAATGTTTGGCGCATCTATTGTTACATCCTTTGCAGCATACAAACAATTTCGAATATCGTTTTACAACGATAATTCGAACGACAGATATCGCCATTGGTTTTTATAAATTTTAAAGTTAAGATTGAACATTAAAACTTAAGTGGAGAGATTAGCACTATAAAAACTTTAAAATTTAAAAAACAATATGTTTATACTAGCTGTAAACATGTTAAGTATAGTCCGATAAAAATAGTATGAAGCTTATACAGAGGTCAAGAAGCATGTAGTATATGCGGGTACACACATACAGGAGACAGTCTTAAGCGGCGACGTGGAGGATGCATGATGGCATCAGAGCGTCATTTGCCGTTTTCCATTATGGGAAACCAGCTGATTTTGCCAATGCGCATGGCAATAAAATTAAATCGATTGAGATGTTTCACATCAATAATATTGTTATGGCTTTGATTGATAACAAGTTGTAATTTAAATGACTATTATTACAGGATGTGCGTTTCTATGTAGAATTGCCTCATACCTGCAGCAAATGAGAACTTTATCCTAGAGTGATAATAATACTTTTAAAAAGAATTAAAGTATATTAAATCCAAAACCTTTCTGGCAGAGAACAGAAATGAATGCGACCCCTTGCAACTCTGGAGGAACAGTGACTCTTAATGCTGAGGGTGCTGGTCCAGATGAATTCATACTCATAGCTTGCGCTATTTGCTCTTCTGGAGCCTTGGTTACCTGAAAAACATGATAGAATACTATCAGTAACTTTATTGAACAAAAAAATAAAATAATATGTTAAACCATATAGTAGATAATATGTGCTTTTTAAAATAATAATTAAAACAGTGCTAGAAAAATGTTAAAATTAGCAGACTTTTTATAAGCTTGCATATTTTTTAATATCAACACTGAAAAGTATTCTGATAGATGTGCACAATTATAATTTATTGAAGTTATTGTGCCTGGATTAATGATGTGGCCAATGCATATAGGACTAATTTTATTACAAGTATCACCTCAAAAACGCCTGTCTGACTGAATTTAGAACCAGCAGTTCTGTAACTCAAGTCCCCAACAATAGTGTTGGAAACTTTCTTTAATCTCCAGTTCTGTCTAAGCCGTAACAAGTCAATGTGGAAGTCTGGCATATTCCGTGTCATTCTCATAGTCTCACTGGCACGCAGTCTTTCAACACCAGCTAGCAAAACTGCTCCAGCAGCACCCAAGGCCTTCTTGCGTCCATACACTTGCACCATTGGCCGGTTGTCCACTTGCTCTGCTTGGATTGGATCTAACACCTGTTTAAATTAAAACCTGTTTAATTTAAAACATAAATGACCGGAGTTGCACTTAATATGTCGTTAGATGCAGCCCCCATAAGAAGTACAACTTCAATTTAGCAAGGAGCGTATCAGTGTTTCAAAAGTCTTCTACAATTCACTATGATCTCTTCATCTCACACTATTTTTGTAGCATTTACAAGTCTTAACTTGAAATAAATACACCTGTAAGCAGGTGGTGCAAACCAATGTTTAGTTTTTATGAATATCTACATCAACAAAACTCAAAAGAAAAAACTGTGTTAAAATATAAGTGATATTAATTTTTCCAGAAATTTCCTTACCATGTATCTCTTCTCTTTAGCTATACTTAGAACATCAGCCAACACACCTACTTCAGTGAGTGCATTTCGTAGTTTATTCCTCACAGAATCCCAAGGCCACAAACTAGACTGATATCCCGGCTCTTTATTCTCATCCTCAGATTTGGCTTCAATACTGCTCTCTCCTTCTTTTTTAATGTTGCAGAATTCATCTTCAGTCTTTGAAAAGTCTATTTTTTGTGCCAATCTGGACAGATTTTCTGACATAGACAGTGGTCTAGAAATTGTTAACCATAATAATTGTTTTGATAAATAATTATGTACTAAAATAGTGAATTATTTTTATTGGAACAGACATCTTATTCAAAATATATGTTGATAACATTTAAATGTAACACTCACGCTTGGTATATTTCTTGTCCATCGTATGTTATTTCTTGTATTTGATTTTCAATAGGCGCTTCAATAGATATATTTACAGAATTGGCCATTTTTACTTATTGTATTTTAAAATAAATATTTAGATAAAACTGTCCATTCTCATTGGTCGTCAGAAATCCATTTATGATAAAGGCGACTTTTTAAATTTAAACAGAAAAACTAACTTAATAGACCACAAGGACAAAAATAACAAGTTTATATGAAATTAATGTCAATCTAAAAAAGCGACAGAGCAACCCTTTTAGCATTTACTTGATAACTAAAAGTTTATACTTTGTTTATTACGGGTGTATCTTTTTATGCATGACTCCGATCATTCAGCCGATTTCAAACAGGAAATAAAATAAAATAATAATTGTCATGTTCAAAGGAAAAAAATATTAATAAAATTATTGATTTTGTTTTGGTTGGTTAATACTTAGAATTTATAAATTAATAAAAAGAATTCATTAATTTTTAAAAGTACATCGTTTCTACTTTCTAAATTGAAAATGTAACCTGTTTATAATTTTTGGTGCAAAAATTTACAGACGTTTTTATAAAAAACTAATATTTTAAGTTTTTTTTATTCTTAGAACTGAAAAAAAAATATGTATTATTTATCTGCGTTGCCCCAACCAATGGTTGTCGTGCATTGTTGTTATTGAGCGGTGTCTTCTATGGAAAATACTGCCAAAGTACGTGAATTCGATTCGAAATGTCATGAAATGGAAATATTACTTCAATACCTAAATAATTAACACTTTATAGTGTACAATTTTGTTTGCCTTTTGGACATTTACGCTTACAAAATGACGGATCGTTCCATAGCGGTGAGTGACACCCTTAAGTTAAATTAAAAAATAATACATTTCCAATCGAGTGGAATAACTTCCAGTTCTCATCTCGAAGATATTCATCATGCTATGATGCTACAACTTTCAATAGGTGAAGTCGAAACGAACTAGCTATCCACATAACGAAAAATACTGAATTATGTTTATGTTTTTAATTGGTGCTAAAAGAAAATTGTTTTTTTTAAATGTCTAATTTTGTCTTTTTATTACAAGCTATTTATTTTATACAACATGTTTTTTACATAAAAGTAGGAACGATTGTACAACATAATATCTCACAATATGTGGTCTTTATCAGAGTTAGTCTTCCTAATACCCTGTGTAATTGTTTTTACCTAAGACTTCAAATTATTAACACATGAACTAATAGATGTTTCAATAAAAATAAAACTCAATCTAAGTTATGTTTAATATTTAAAGTAATCATTCTAATGGTAATTTTTGTATTGGATATATCTTAAGAATTCTTTTTAATTTATGACACTATGAAGTCATATTTAATTCAAGTTATAGAAAACAGCAAAATTGAGATGTTTAGTAAATTAGTTTACAAAGTTTACTTTATTTGTGAGTTTTGCTGTTTTAATTTGAATCTTGGAAAGGACATGATTTATAGCGTAGGTCTGTTTTATTTAAAAGATTTGGATTATATGTTTTAAAAAAGTAATTTTATGATTAATTATTTTTATTATGTACAAATAAAATTGATCCTATCTGTGATTCAAAATAAGTTTTTCAACAAAATATTATGATAGGTATAATTTATTCACATAAAAATGAAAAATATTAACATAATAATTGTGATATAATTTTTTTTCTCATAGATAACTTCTTTTTTCATTTGCTTTTTACTAAATCATCTTTTTCCTTTGTGGTGGTTTGTTACTAATATCCATGTCACTCAAAAATTGTCTTTTACACATTCTCCTGGTCTTAAGTGTAGTTAGTACAACATTACTGTTAGGGCGCAAATCCGGAAGACGTGGGTTCCATTTACGCTGCAGTGAAAATTTTTTCGTCCATTTTATCTACAATTTTTAACACGTGAATCATGTTTATGTGGCTCTAGTTTTATTACGTCGGGCCGAAATCAACCCTCTTTTAGAAGCAATATTTTCGCTGCTTATCCTAATTACTGATTTATTTTATTTACCGTAGTCACGCATCCGTCAGTTAAGTAACTGTGATAGGGCCACGCAGCAGCCTCGGCTTTTGCAAGAATGGGCAGGCTCGTCCGGGTAAGTACCGCGACCTCACAGAAGACCAGCGTAATGTGAAAGTATAATTTCGCGTTTCGTCTGGTGCGTGAGGTAGTCGGAGGCCGGAATCCAATTTTCAAAAGGTTGTCAACGCATCTGCAACTCTCGGGTGTAGCAGATGTCCATGGGCGGCGGTGTTTTCGTGAACCGCCTGCTCGCTTGACAACTTTTCGCACAAAAAATAAGTTCGTAATTAATATAAAAAAAGTCTGACGTCCAAGCCAAGGTCATCGTTCGTGTCAACATGATTTGTCCAAATTCCAGTCGCGACCAAGCTTGGAGCAGGTGATAGCTATAGTGGACTTCATGGAGAAGCACCCGGCGCTCGCCCTTGGCCAGATGAGGGGTTTGGAGAAGCGGGACGAGTGCAAGAAGCTCTGGTTCAGACTCACCAGGATCGTGAACAACCTGGACGGGCCCGACCGCCCTCTGAAATCCTGGGTGAAAGTTGGTATATCCCCATTAGAGCGAATCTATCTTCTACATATACAGCGTGTCGTTACAACCGCGACAATAAATGAACACACCTATAGAGGTTAACTTTTTAAAATTGTATTAAACATTTACATTCTCTAAACATCAATATTTACCGAGTTATAAAATTTTCCAAAACAAACAATTTTAGAACACCCTTACATATAAAACTGTAACGTAAAGTTCATTTGTAAAGGTCACAAAGCATATGAATGGGTTGAATGAATTTAGAGATAAAACATACTGTTAGAAGAAGAGAACTTATAACGCGACGCTGTGGCAACGAATGAAAAGTCTCTGAATGTATGATATGAATCAGTCAGATGTAGTTTATTAGTATATACAGCAAGTCGTTACCATCGCGACAATAAATGAACACAAATATAGGGGATAACTTTTCAAAATTGTATTAAACATTTAAATCCTTTAAACATCAATATTTACACAGTTATTAAATTTTCCAAAACAAAGAATTTTAGAACACCCTTACCTATAAAAGCGTAACGTAAAGTTCATTTGTAAAGGTCACAAAGCAAGATTTACGGTTCCCACAGCGGCGACAATCTTTTCGTACTTTTTCTACAAATTTAATGTTCAATCTTAAGTACAGAGATTAGCACTATAAAAAATTTAAATTTGTAAGAACCATTGGCAACATCTCTCGTTCGAATTATCGTTTTAAATTAGCACTATAAAAAATTTAAATTTGTAAGAACCATTGGCAACATCTCTCGTTCGAATTATCGTTGTAAAACGATATTCAAAATTGTTTGTATGCTGGAAAGGATATAACAATAGATGCGCCAAGCATTGCTTCAAATGCTAAATAACAATATAGAAAGAAGGCGTTAAGATTTTCGTTAGCGGCAATCAGCTGTTTAGCTTAGTGGCTAGAGCGTCAGGCCGCGAATGCCGAATACGTGGGTTCGATTCCCACAGCGGCGCCAATCTTTTCGTACTTTTTCTACAAATTTAACTTTGGTAATCTTAAAAAGAAATAAGGCTAAAAATGTAAGCTTTTAAAACAAAATATTGAAACGTGTACTCTACACACAAATTTCGATTTCTTCTATTCTATTTTAAAATTTCTTCATGTGTTTGAGAAATGGACAATTTAATTTAAAAGATATAGGCCATTAAATATTATCGTAATATTTTCAAAATATATATGTATGTTCAAAATATAAGTATGCCCATATTGCCATGATGACTTATGATCAGCCCTGTAGTCCCTGGAGCAAAGAATAGGACCAAGGTATCCCTTGCCTGTCGTAAAAGGCGACTTAAAGGGGACCTTGGGTTCATATACTAGCAATAGTGCGAAGTGTTCTCGTAGTGTTGCAAGATGGTGAGGGTAACAAGGAAGGTTTATCCTTCTCCGAGGCGTGCGCAGTACGGAGGGACAGCGGTTCGTTATGTAGGAGATCCCTGAGTCCCTCCAAACAGACAGTACAGAATGCGGCCACCGAGGGGGTTTTAGTGGACGAACCCCACTTTCTTCTTAGATCCCCCCAAATAACTAGCATTTACGTTCCTTTCGAGATACAATAAAAATATATTAAGCTATGTCCATTGCTGTATTTGATCCGTGTAATAACTTGTGATATTATTATTTGATTTATTGAACTGTATAAGAATAACAAAAGGATATAGCACGGTACCAATCCTGTAATTTAATAATTTAAAAATGTTACTTTACGAATATGTACATCTTCGAACAATCAAATGCCTTTTTTAATGACTTTTCACGATATTTTACCGATTTTTATTGTTACTGGTATTGGCCGCAATAATGTGAAGAAAATCTCAGTTAAAACTTTAAATGGTATGTTGAACGTCAAAAAACTATGATCGGTTTGCTAAATTAGACCTATACAGAGAATAAACTCTGCGGTCGTGTTATTATTAAGTCATTTATAATTTTTGTCATTCCAGTATTGGGCAGACAAGAAATCTACTATCCGGTCAAAAGTGCAATCGAGCGGCGGTGATCCCAATACGTTGAGTTCGAACATAGAAAAGAAAATTTGGGACCTCTTCTTAGCAGACGATGCCTCGAGTAAGTTTTTTTCTTTCTTTTTTTTTATGTAAAAAGTTGCCAAACGAGCAGACGGTTCACCTGATGTTAAGTGAATACCGCCGCCCATGGACATCTGCTACACCCGAGGGTTCCAGATGCGTTGACAACCTTTTGAAAATTTGGCTCCGGCTACCTCACTCACCAGTCGAAATGCGAAAGTATTTGTCATACTTCCACTTTACGCTGTTCTTCTGTGAGGTCGTGGTACTTACCCGGACGGGCCTGCCCATTCGTGCTACAGCCGAGGCTGCTGTGTGGCCCTACCACCGTAGGTCGTCCTTCGATTCAGATTCCGATTTTTTTAGGATCTTCTACAGATCTCTATCGGATGTGATCAGATGAGAATCAGATCTATAAATTGGCATTGGATGTGATTAGATGTGAATCAGATCTAAAGATATGTGTCTATTTAAACTGCGATTATTGATTTCACGTGCTGGAACATTCCCACTTTGGCCCCCTTTTCACGGCCAACGAACTCCGCTGACCAG
The DNA here is from genome assembly GCA_933534255.1 of Iphiclides podalirius. Taxonomy (NCBI): domain Eukaryota; kingdom Metazoa; phylum Arthropoda; class Insecta; order Lepidoptera; family Papilionidae; genus Iphiclides; species Iphiclides podalirius. The sequence continues at coordinate 3,362,848 of OW152821.1, forward strand.
AGGTCATGGGAGCCAGTACAGCCAGTGCCAATCTCCACGACTCCTCCTCTGTAGCAGAAAACAGGGAGAGTGGCCCCTTCTCTAACACCCTCGACCTGTCCTGTGCTATAAGCTGGACGTAAGCAGTTATACTTCTTTATCGTAACAAAAGAAAAATAATTAAAAATTTCTCCTCGTGTGCCAGTAGTCCTCGATTGTAAAAAAAACTATACGCGTGTCGTTACAACCGCGACAATAAATGAACACACATATAAAGGATAACTTTTTAAAATTGTATTAAACATTTACATTATTTAAACGTCAATATTTACCGAGTTATTAAATTTTCCAAAACAAACAATTTTAGAACACCTTACGTATAAAATTACCGTAAAGTTCATTTGTAAAGTTCACAAAGCATATGGATGGGTTGAATGAATTTAAAAGAGATAAAACATACTGTTAGAGATTTGTAATGCGACGCTGTGGGAACGAATGAAAAGTCTCTGAATGTATGAATCAGTCAGTTGTAGTGGTATAGGATGTTACAAATTTTGTTTCTTTTTTACTTCATTAGTTTGTTTGCAAAATACTTTTTTTTAGCTATGGATTTTTTTTAACGTTTAAATTTTTTATGATTATTGGCAAGTAGCGTTAGAGGTGTGTTAATTTGTTGTCGCGGTTGTAACGACACGCTGTATATTAAATGGTATTGATGACGGTTGCCATGGTAGCATCATAAAGTTGGTGTCGCGCGTAAAAATTCACTCCCACCCTTATCCCTTAACGCTAGGGGATAATGCTGGGAGTTGGAGACGGGATAACTTCAAAGAATTCGAGCTTCCGCCGTGAATTGCGGTCATAGATAGAATTTGGTCGCAGAGGATAGGGGCGCGGTGAAACAGGAGACCCATTATGCCGAGGAGTCGTTCTACAACGATGACAGCGCGGACCGGAACCACACGGGAACGGAACCGGTTCTTGCTTTCGAAGAGCCCGCGATGGACATCGACGAGCGGCAGATGATCGTAATGGAGAAGTTGGTGAGGCTATGCTTAGTGGTTGTTTAGCTTAGTGTTGGTACTTTGTGATGACCTACGGAACCGAGACGTGGTCCTTCACTGCTGGCCGTATGAGGAAGCTCAAAGTCGCTCAGCGAGCTATGGAGCGGGCTTTGCTCGGTATTTCTCTGCGTGATAGAGTTTTAACGAAGACATCCGCAGTAGAACCAAGGTAACCGACATAGCTCAGAGCAAGCTGAAGTGGCGATGGGCCGGCCATATAGCGCGTAGAACCGATAACCGTTGGGGAAGAAAGGTTCTCGAGTGGCAGCCTCGTACTGGCCTGTGCAAATTTGCGGGAAGTCGATGGATGCAGGTGGCTCAGGATCGTACTTCGTGGCAGTCTGAAATGATGATGATGATGATGGTACTTTAATGTTAATAAACATTTCCAATCTACCATTCTACATATATATCTTCTATATGTGCAAATATTCAGCTTCCGCTTGTGTGTGTCCACAGAAGTCATAAACTAGCCAATGGCTTGACTTTACAGTTGTACACAACATAGCACAGAAAAGGCATAAAATTGTCTATTTTTTAGTCAATAGCGGCAAACATAAGCTCTAAAATGGTGTTTAGAACATTAAATTTGATGAAGAATTATAGATTTTATGGCGTATCGACACGAACACAGGACAAAAACACCTTTGAGAATAGTTAAAATTAAACCGCGATAAAATCCGCTTTAATTTTAACTATCACATCTATCTCTTATCTCTACATAATATACTTCGAAAATAATTATAGCCTAAATAAAAGAAGCTATTACGTAGAGAAGATATTATAATTATAACAAAATTCCTCTGTTCACTTCCGGCCTTCTATTTTCATTTATAAATTTTCACACAGAAAAATTGCCACAATAGACGCTAACGTCACTAATGACATTTATCTATGATCAATGGGATTTTAAAATGTCGATTTCGCATTTAACTGAAACTATTGTATTGTTCGACGAGGGGCTACGGGTGGAAGGTGTATTACCTTACGGTGGTAGGGCCACGCAGCAGCCTCGGCTGTTGCACGAATGGGCAGGCTCGTCCGGGTAAGTACCACGACCTCACAGAAGACTGGCTTAAGGTGGAAGTATAATACTTTCGCTTTTCGTCTGGTGAGTGAGGTGACTGAACCGGAGCCCAATTTTCAAAAGGTTGTCAACGCATTTGCAACCCTCTGGTGTCGTAGATGTCTATAGGCGGCGGTATTCACTTAACATCAGGTGAACCGCCTGCTCGCATGACAACTTTTGACACTAAAAAAAACCTTGAGTTGTTTTGATTCGGCTGAACGGTCAACCTGGCCGTCCAGCCAAATCGGTTAAGGACATGCCACTGATGCCAAGCCGTCTGGCAGGTGCGCGCGATGGGCGAACAGGCTAACGCGATGGCACAGTTGGCACATGCCACCCACGTGGGCTCCCGTGCAATGGATCGCTTAGCCGACGCCGCCCAGATTCAGGTATAAGACTGCACTATGTCTGCATTTCCCCATTATTTACTTGTGGTAATACCACGCACCAGTCTTCGCTGTTGCCTAAATGGGCAGCTCCGTCCGGGTAAGTACCACGACCTCACAGAACACCGGCGTGAAGTGGAAGTGTTATACTTAAAGAAAGAAAAAAGAAATGTTTATTTGGTACAACTTTTTTTTAAATTACAAAAAAACAAAAAAAGAATTGAATGATAGTCAATGCACCAAAATGGTCACCCACTCAGCATTACATTGCGAAAAAATTTCGCGATTGCTGGTTTTCAGTGGAGCCTGGACTTCTGCGTTTCGTCTGGTGAGTGAGGTAACCGAGGCCTGCTTTATTAAAAGGTGACAAGTGCAGGTTTTAAAAATGTCCATGGGCAGTGGTCATCACTTAACATCAGGTTAACCGTCACCTAGTTTGCCACTTTTTCATACTAAAAAGTAATAGAGACTTACACAGGAAATCTTCACAACTTTCGCTTCCAAACCCGACGTAAAAAGAGGGGTGTTACAAGTTTGACGTATCTATCTGTGTCTCTGCGTGTCCGTCTGTGACATTATGGTTCGGTATTTTTGTTTTAACGCTGACATGATCGAGACTCTTAAGCAAAAGTTTGAGTATTTTTGTCTCGGGTGGTTATATTTTATATTATTACTACTCGTTTCTTTTCCAGTCGCGCGCTATCGAGAGGCTGGCGAATTCCTTCGAAGCGATCGGAGCCTCGACTCACGACGTGAGGAACGCTATCGTGGACATCGACTGCACTATGAAACGCTTCTACAGCACTTCGCCCACCTAGCACAGGTTCATGTAGAGCGCCAGGCAGCTGCCAATTGCCAGGGCTGCCAGTAACTCCTACCTAGCACAGGTACAAGTGGGCTGCCAGGCAGCTGCCACTAGCTCCGACCTAGCATAAGTTCAAGTAGACTGCCAGGCAGCTGTCAATCGCCAGGGCTGCCAGTTACTCTTACCTATCACAGGTACAAGTAGACTGCCAGGCAGCTGCCACTAACTCCGACCTAGCACAGGTTCATGTAGGTCGCCAGGCAGCTGCCAATTGCCAGGGCTGCCAGTAACTCCTACCTATCACAGGTACAAGTAGACTGCCAGGCAGCTGCCACTAGCTCCGACCTAGCATAAGTTCACGTAGACTGCCAGGCAGCTGTCAATTGCCAGGGCTGCCAGTTACTCTTACCTATCACAGGTACAAGTAGACTGCCAGGCAGCTGCCACTAGCTCCGACCTAGCATAAGTTCACGTAGACTGCCAGGCAGCTGTCAATCGCCAGGGCTGCCAGTTACTCTTACCTATCACAGGTACAAGTAGACTGCCAGGCAGCTGCCACTAGCTCCGACCTAGCATAAGTTCACGTAGACTGCCAGGCAGCTGTCAATCGCCAGGGCTGCCAGTAACTCCGACCTAGCACAGGTACAAGTGGGCTGCTAGGCAGCTGCCACTAGCTCCGACCTAGCATAAGTTCACGTAGACTGCCAGGCAGCTGTCAATCGCCAGGGCTGCCAGTAACTCCTACCTAGCACAGGTACAAGTGGGCTGCTAGGCAGCTGCCACTAGCTCCGACCTAGCATAAGTTCACGTAGACTGCCAGGCAGCTGTCAATCGCCAGGGCTGCCAGTAACTCCTACCTAGCACAGGTACAAGTGGGCTGCTAGGCAGCTGCCACTAGCTCCGACCTAGCATAAGTTCACGTAGACTGCCAGGCAGCTGTCAATCGCCAGGGCTGCCAGTAACTCCGACCTAGCACAGGTTTTCGTAGACCGCCAGGTAGCTGTCATTTGCCAGGGCTGCCAACAACTCCGACCTAGCACAGGTTCAGGTAGACCGCCAGCCAATTGCTAGGGCTGCCAATTCGTAATAGGACTCTGTTGGTGATCAAACTAAAAGCCGAGACTGCCAAAATTCAAGTGATATTTATTTGAACACTTGAACATTTGAACTTTTGTTAGTAATTATTGTGTTTTTATTAAAATAAATAAATTTTTATTGTTTTTTATACAGTAAAAATAATAAATAATTATACACCTTTACCTTAAGTATATTTTGCCACATTCATAGGTTGTGTTAAATGAAGCTTTTTTTCTTTTCGAGAAAATGAATTGTTCTTTTGCCTTGTCTGATAAGTAAGTATAAACCGGTGATGCAGTCGCTGAGGTTATTAGCACCGATGCCGTGGTACATGGGTTCAAGCGAGTTTCACATTTGAAAATATTCCGAAAATTCAACTATTCAGCTCATATTAAAATTTCATCTTGCTGGCAGACCAGCACTAAATATAAAATAAAAAGAGAATAAACATACTTCTCCGATGTCAACGTGAATAAGAAATTTCCTTTTAAAACTACCACAATCCATTCGATATCAGCTTTCAACCGACTTCAAAAAGGAAGCTCTCAATAAAGTATTTTTTTAGTTCGAAATCTCAGTCATTTATGAACAGCTTTTTTTGCATGGAACTTTTTGATGTGAAACATCTATAGCCGCACGTAAAACCGGCGTATTTCTGGCGTGGCGACGCATGCCGTGGCGACGCGTCGCCACGCTATATGATGGTATATATGTACAGTCTATATGCAGTTATTAATTATGAATTAATTAAATTAACTTTAATTAATTGTGTGTACTATTACCGAAGTCACTGATTAAACGAATTAAGTAGTCGCGATTTGAAATAAATTCGTAAATTTTTGTATTTAATGAAAATAAATGTTTATTCAATAAATAGTCATCGTTATCAGGAAAACAAAATCGTAATATTTTATTTTATTATTATGACATATTTAGTTCCTATCACAATCTGTTCTTTTCTGCATATTACTTTTACAAAATAATGTCGATGTTTCACATCTGCCAGGCGTCCCGTGACGGCTCATTTTTTTTTACGCTAAGGTGGCAAGCGGACAGGCGGTTCAACTGATGTTAAGTGATACCCGCCGCCCTTAGACATCTGCAACACACGTAGGTGCAGGTTTTTAATAAAGTGAGCCCCGGCTACCTCACTCACCAGACGAAACGCAGATGTATCTTGTATCTTGTATTAACTGATGTTTTTGCTTTCAGTCCCGAGACTATTAAAGCTTCATCTGACGCAGAACCGGTGGGCTAGCCAGAACCCACGGTTTTGGGACGCAGTTGTGTAAGTACTCCACTTCGTCTTATGTTAGGTTGTGTTACTTACCCGGATGGAGCTGCTCATTCGTGCAAAAGCGAAGACTGTTGCGTGGCCTTATCACAGAGTACAAAAACATAAAATCAAATAGAAAATGTGAAATGAGTAAGATGTGCGAATTTTGTTTGGTTTTAAATGTTTAACTTGTTTCGACAGACGTTGAAGACGCTTATACACGCTAAATTATGATTTGTATTGAATAAGTCTGCATAATGGTAATGTGTCAAACTTTGTAAAACGAAGCATGCTTCACTAATAAGTGTACATTCAAAGCATACATGTTTACTACTAGGTAGTACGCTGATAAGCATATTACCTAGTAGCGAACATGTATGCTACAGCTATCAGCGTACTACCACTTTACCTTGTTCATAACTGCGGTCAGCTATAGCATACTCCCCACTCTATCTTGTTTACTAACAGGTATTATGCAAAAGTTTAGCATACAACGTAGTAATGAAATAGCATACTGCCAAGTAGTGAAGTTTGTTTTAATAGCAATTTAAGTCATGCCGAAGACTCGAAAGTCTGGAAGTTTATTGGAATAGGATCATATGGAATTTTGTTTCCTAAGAATATATTGTGATTTAGTGATATTTAATATGAGATAAATTGTAATTGTAAATATGTAACATATGCTTTAGCGATAATAAAATTGCCATTTGTATATCCTATTGTTTTATTATGAAAATTGTTTTAGAACGAAACTTAAAAGGCTATATATGAGCACCCGATTGACGAAGTGGATAGTGTCTCCAATACTGAAAAATATTGTGTGATGAACATAGTGTTTTTCTAGTGTCTTGGCGCCTCTCATCTCTAATATATATTTACTTACAAAGAAAATTTAAGTTTATATATATTTATAAGTTACCTCATATATTTACTCATAATAAAAAAAATTGTTTATTTTTTAATTTAACTTTGTGTAAAAATATATTAAACGAAATTAACTACCGAGTCATGACTTCTAGTCTCATATTAATCCGATTTTTTATTCTTTTGATTTTTTTTAAAGAATCCTTTGCGTTAAAGGTAAGTAGGTAACGAAATGTGAAGTTTAAATTAAAAAAAAAATAGTTTCGGAATAACGTTATAAAACAACGTCATTTATTTGGTCAACAGCGTAACAATCACATTTGAACAACACAAACACATTTGCTGATTCGCCTATGTCATCACAGTAGTTATTTAGACTCTAATATTTCGCAATATACTAATTTGGTGTCTGACGAATTACTAAAATTCCCTAAGTAATAAGTTTTCTCGCGATTCGTCGTATATGTCATCTCAAGGAATTTATCACGCGCGACAGAATTTTTGGCGTATTGCTTGCTCTTTGGTAATCCGGTCTCAGGCCCTCTGTGCCTCTTCCGAACGGAGTCTGGGCGTTTGTCGAACAGAAATAGTTGCCTCTGGCCCTGAAAACAAAACACAACAATATTTTTAAATTGTCTGAAACAATTATTACGGATTTATCGCGTTTATTTTTAATTTCAATTACCGACGTTTCGAACCCTTTACAGCGTTCATGGTCACGGGACATACTGTCTGAAAATAAACGCGATAAATCTGTAAAAATTGTTTCATTTATAATGGGAAATCGCGTAAATACAATAAATTATCTTTAAAATTTATAACCCTTATTGTAGGAGAGCATTATCCTGTCTTGTAATGATGTTTTACATACATGAATTTCACGCGGACAAACACCCAGATGCGATACAGCTATCTGGGCAGGGCCGAATTTAGAGGTCTGGCGGCCTCGAGGCAACAAAGGAGTTGAGGCACCTTGGTAGAGCAATTATTTTCCAAATAAAATGAACAATTTTTTTCAGTCGACTTTTCCAATAAATAATTTTATTATTTAACGAACTTTACAATTAACGAATTTAGATCGATAATTTCTGTTAATATTTAATGTAGTAATTCTGGTATTGTACAAAGAACAAACATGAAGGTACGAAATAGGTAAGTAAAACGCGAAAAAAATATGAAAGGAAAAGTTGTTTACTGGTGTTTACTAGTCTGAATTAGATTTTTTTCCTAAGTCTATTGTGGGGACCTTATTTTGGGGAGGCCCCGGGCCACTGCGCCGGTTGCCCTCCCCTAAATCCACCCCTGTGTCTGGGGGGTCATACAAATAGTGGTCCCGTGTGGGATTTGAACCCACGACCCTCGCGCCGATACCAATACCTTGATATCTGACAAAAATAATTAAGTACTTCTAATTAGTATCAATAAGGTCTCACTAAAGTTTTAGTATTTTGATTTTTAAATCAATTAATGGTTAAATATTGAACATTAATAACCATTGATCTACAATGCAATTTTTACCGTATTTATCAAATTTAAAATATTTTTGCCACAAACATGAAAATATCAAAGCTTATTGGAGGATATCATATAGATTAATTCATAAGATAAACGTAATGTCATTAACTAGTAGATTTTGTTACTGGAGATATAATTTTAACGTGAGTATTATGAAGCTCATGTCAAACACCTATCGCTAGTAACAAAATCTACAGATAGATAGAATATTGAAATCGGCCTGAAATCTATTGTTTAATAATCTTTCAGTCTATTATTTATTATTTGTGTATTATTGATTTATGGGGTATTAGACTATTGAGCAACATATTTTTATTAAATTTAAATATTTAATGAGTTGCATACTACGCAAACGAGATAAAATTAGTAATATAGTAATAATAACTATTAAACATTAGCATTAATTGCAAGCGGCCAATACTTTATTTTATCTATCAAATTAATAACAAAATTTAAGAAATTTTATTGAAAAAAAAATTGATTTTGATAATTACATTCGCCATATTATCTCGCTTACTGTTTCATTGTGCATTTTATTTGACTGCTGTACTATTTAAAATGGCATCATTTTATACACATCGAATGGGAAACTTTCAATTCACCGAATGAAAACTACTTTACTTACCTCGTGTTGATCAAATCGCCCATGTACAGAGTTTGGTTGTATCGTTTGTAATCCGTTATCCATGATTGGTAGCTGTCGGAGTATACAGCGGGGATGTTTGTACCCGAAAGCATCGCCTCAACGTAGAACTGCCAGGAGCGATCGTGGCTGCACAGGTCTGGAAAGATGGTTAGGTTCGATGGTGGCAAGTCTCTTTATTCAAAGCTAGGCTAGTGGCGAAGCTAAAGTCTTTACTGAAAGCTAGACTAGTAACGAAGCTTGAGTCTTCTTCAGCGAAGACTTGCGTGGCCCCATCATTAAGACATGGTCGTCCGTTTATTTATTTATTTATTTATCTATAATTTATGCACACAAAATACGTACAGAGGCGGACTTAATGCCATCAACATTATCTACTAATCAACCTTTGGGTGGTCCAGAGAAGTTTAAGTAGGTGCTCTGTTTTTAAAATGAAAAAAAAAAAGAGAGATCATAGAAAAGTGAAATTTATATTCCGTTCTTGATTTGTCCCCTTTTTCATTTAGGAAATGCCTACGCATACTTCCTTTAGGACGGATTATGTATGACTCGCATCGACTAAAACCCTAATGCTGTTCCTGTATCCACGGGGTACACCAAGGCACGGGAACGCTTTCACACACTTCCAACTTTGGCTTCTTCCTGGTGAAAAACCACGTCTACTTATCCCCTCTGTCATGACGAGATCTGTCCTAACGGAGACGACGATGCGCTTACGTTCTCATGGTGGTAGGGCCACCCAGCAGCCTCGGCTGTTGCACGAATGGGCATGCTCGTCCGGGTAAGTACCACGACCTCACAGAAGACCGGCGTAAAGTGGAAGTATAATACTTTCGCGTTTCGTCTGGTGAGTGAGGTGGCCGGACAGCAATTTTCAAAAGGTTGTTAATGCATCTGGAAACCTCGGGTGTAGCAGATGTCCATGGGCGGCGGTATTCACTTAACATCAGGTGAACCGTCTGCTCTCTTGGCAACTTTTCACATTAAAAAAAAATCCTGATATGTCGGTGCTTTTCGTTGGAGATCTTGGAGTCCATTTCAAAGTACTGAGGACGAGCGTACCGGTGAACCGGAATCCGATAAAACCCAATCTTCTTTAGAGCAGGCAGTGTACTCTTCTAATCCACAGAAAGAAGTTCACTTACCGATGAATTTTCATTCGTACGCATCGAATGGGTTAAGACCTCACCTTCACGGCTGAACGTCTGCGTCGGCTGTTTCGGGCAACCGGGCTGTTTCCCCTTCCTCCCGTAGTAGTTGGGCCAAATGTCCACCGTGCCCGTGGACTTGCTGGTGCCGTAGTTGCCGGGGTCCGTGTGGACGATGTCCACGAATCGCGCGCATGTTCGGTCCAGCGGCGTGAAGAAGGCGAAGGCGCCTTCGAAGAGCGCCTTCGCCGGATCCAGGCCCGTTATCCTGGAAGCAGGCGTTTGTTCCTACAGAGTTTCTCTATGGTCGTTCGTGTGAATCTTTAGTTAAGCCTCCGATTGTTCGGAAAGCGTATGGTCGCTTCTTACAGGAACCTCAAATATCCTCCACTGTTCTTCCATTTCCTATGCCGATGTTAGTATTTCTAAACGACGAGTCAGAAGTCACCAATGACTTGGTGTCGCTGCTAAGTGGACAACAATACTCATTGATGTAGTTTTTTTATGTGACTTATGCGATTTTTATTGCAAATCAATTATAATCACCTGTTTTAGGAAATTTTAATATTAGAATTATTGGTGAACGCTATAATCGAGCAGGAGGTTACCTATTCGTAATGTTAAATGTTTACGATTGGCTACCGACATCTTCAATAGATGTACAATTAGAATTGCTAAGAAAGCATGTCGGCTGTATAGCCCCTGTTACCTCACTCACCAGATGAAATGCAAAAGTATTAACACTTCTACACTGAAGTGTTAAACTTCTTACATCGGCCATTTTGGAACAAAAGGAAATGCTCGGCTTAAGAAAAGTAAAATTATGTCTTACGTCATTACGTATTAATATTGATGATGATTATTTTTTTTAGTTACCAACTGCATTCTTTGTTATTATTTTTTTCCTAGATTTTTTTCTGTTTATTTAATTATTTTTAAGTTTAAATCTTCTATTCCACATAATTTGAATACTTGTTGAGAGCATTATTTATGTGTACATGATGTGTTCGCGTATAGTGGAATATTCACTTATGTAATATAGTATATTTTTTTAAACTTGTATCTATAGAAAATGTTCAAGTGTAATGTTCTGCGATCCGAAATAAATAAAAAAAATACTTAACAATCGATCGCTCTTTGACGGGGCGCTGGTTTAATTCAATATACTCGAGCAACCTGAGTTCGATCCCTGGTACCAGCACCATTAAAATTCTTAATTTTAAGTGCTCAGACTTATCACGTGCTCAGCAGTTACGAAAAATATCGTGAGGAAACCTGCATATTTTCTAAATAAAACAATAATAACAAAAAATATTTCGAAGATATGTGTAGTCCGCCAATCCACAGTGGGTTCGCGTGGTGGGCAGTAGGCCCTTTGAACAGAGGAGAGGAGGCCTTTGCCCAGCAGCGGGACATATATAGGATTACTTATTCACAATTTGAAACCCAAAAGTGACATTACCACCGATCAGTGCGAGTGTTGAAATAGCCACTTACCTTCCCACCACTTTCCCTCTCGCCCTTGTGAACCGTCCAGTGTAGCCCATAAGGTGTGCGCCCAACGAGTGTCCCATTAGATGGACATCGTTCAGATCTATTCCGGCGTCCGATAAAGTTAACAAGGCTCTACCGAGAGCCTCGCCTATCTGTAATACGATGACGGGATCTCAATGATGACTCTTTAAGACTTGACATTGATGGAATTGTGTTATATCACAAAGAAAGCCATTAATAAAAAGAAGAAGATTCGTTTCAGTTTAAAGAAGCATTTATTTCTTATCTCAAAACTAATTTATGCATAATAACGGATTCTCAATGATGACTCCGTGGCGCAGTTGCCAAGGTATTGGCTTCGACGCTGGGAGTCATGGATTCGATTCCAATACGATACAACTATTTGTGTGACCCACAAATAATTGTCTCCGATCTACGTTCCAGGATTCTTCTTAATATTTCTGTATGTAAAACGTTCTATAGTGGATAATGTTATCCTACAGTAAGGGGTCAATGTTTTCGAAGAGAAGACTCCAAAAATTTCGCAGGCCAAGGTCGCAGCGGTCGTTGGCACTTATTACCCAACCCCTTCCACAAAAAATACAAATAGGATATTACAGAAGCTTCTACGTTTGTATGTGGTATAAGTTGTTAACTAGCTACTTCATTCACATGCGATTATCATTCATCACCTGGTAAGAGGCCTTCAACGCCCATGGATTTTGTGGCGCGAGGTTTTAAAACTCCTTAAAAGCTTTGCCTTTAAACTAAGAATGGGCCTGTCGAAGCTACCCCATTAAAAGCATTGCTAGCCTTCAAAGCATCAAATGGCACTATTGAAGGTCCCTAAGTCGAATACCTATAGGTCCAAAAATACCACTGGAAGTAAATGATTTAAGTAAACGTTTTTTTTACAAAAGAGTCCAGTGGTGGTCTTCGAACCATTAAAGTGGAATATGTAATAAGTAAATACGTTTACAGCCGTTTTCAATAGCCTATCTATCTGTAGATTTTGTTATTAGAAATAGAATTTTGACGCAAGTATTATGGAGCTAATGTCAAATAACTTTTTTTAATGTGAGAAAGTGGCAAACGAGCTGGCGGTTCAACTGATGTTAAGTGATAACCGCCGCCAATGGACATTTGCAACACGCGTAGGGTTGCAAACGCTTTGTCAATCAATCAATCAATCTCAGGCTCCAGCGACCATCAGTACGTCTGGAGACACGGCCAGCCCACTTACACTTCAGCGTGCTAATTCTTCGCGCAATGTCGGTAACTTTAGTTCTCTGGCGAATGACTTCGTTTCGAATCTTGTCTGCCCGAGAAACCCCAAGCATTGCGCGTTCCATCGCCCGCTGAGCGACCTTGAATTTGTGGACCAATGCGTTGTCACCTTTGAATAAAGTGGGCCCCGGCTACCTCACTCTTCCAGACGAAACGCAGAAGTGTAACACTTCTACTTTACGCCAGTCTTCTGTGAGTCGTGGTACTTATCCGGACGGACCTGCCCATTCGTGCAACACGGAACACTGTTGCGTGGCCCTACCACAGTAAAATACACTTATCGCTAGTAACCAAATCTACAGATAGATTACAATATTCTATATTGAAACCGGGCGTTACCCTTTTAGCATTAGGCGCGGCGGACGTTGCATATGTGATCTGCAAGCCTAGAAGACCCATTTTGGCCTCTTCCTCCCAATCCAGAAGTATCAGGTTCCTCTTCTTTTTGGCCAGGTAAGCGGTCAGGACCGCCGTGGTTGCCGGCCCGGCGGCTCGGCCCTGGTAGCCGAATGTGTAGACCACAGTGGGCCGGGAGCGATCGAGACACGAAGATTGCGCTATCAGTAGAGGGTCCTCTAATGGAGTCAATAGATACTCTGTCAGAGACCTGAAAAGGTTTTTTTTTATGTGAGAAGGTGGCATGCGTGCTGGTGGATCGCCCGATGTTAAGTGATAACCGCCGCCTATGGACATTTGTAACACGTTGGGTTACACGTTGCCTTTGAATACAATGGGTCCCGGCTACCTCACTCACCAGATGAAAGGCAAAAGTTCGTGTAATACTCCGACAGTCCGCAAATTCGTGGACAGATAAGACCACTTTGTCACTTTTTAATTTCATTTGAATTAAAATTTATAATTAGGCATTGGATTAAGTGCAAATGTGCGGGAAGTCGATGGATGCAGGTGGCTCAGGATCGTACTTCATGGCAGTCTATGGGGGAGGCCTATGTTCAGCAGTGGACTCAAACAGGCTGAAATGATGATGATGATGATGATTGGATTAAAACGACATTCGAGAAGAGCGTTGACCTCAGACAGGAGGCTGGTTAAACCAAACCTGGGTAATTCCACTAATAACACGATTCACATCATTCGCCGACCCCACCTAGGTTGAATGAAGAAACACAGAAATACGTTGAATGAAGCTAAATTGGAAACGTAGTTTAATAAAAAACGTTTTTATGATTTTTATGAGAAAATAAAGTAATATGTGTGTAAAGTACCGTAAAGACATTAAATGCAATTTATAGCGGTTTGTTTATATAACTTGGAATTATCGGTAAATGTCAAAAAGTTGTTATTGGTTGCCATGGTAATGCCGTGAAGTTGGTGCTTCGCAACCAACTCCATCATGTCGCCTTTTATCACCATCTCAAAAATATAACGGAAATCGGAATAGAGAGTCTTCTCCTTTTTAAAGTTACAAAGCTTTTAAAGCTACAATTTTATTTATTCTACTAATATAGTTACATAAAACGGACATAAAGTAAAAGGATAAGATTTAATTTAAAGATTTTTGTAGATTACTTTTAGTAACAAGGGCCTCCATTGTACCCATCACTTCTACTTTAAATTTCTGATTTTTGTTTATTTTATTTATGAAATAAAGTATATTCATTCATTAAATTTATCGATTTAATATGACACGTGAAGTAGATTAAATATGGCACCAAATAATATTTAAATCAGTACCAATATTTAAATCAGTTATCTCGATACGTCTCAAGTACTGATACTTCCAATGGCGGTTGTCCTAAAAATTCTGTAGCTGTGATATTATCGGCGTTGTTTGGTTGCATTGTGATACGCGGCAGTGACGCAGCCCAGCCTGTTGGTTAAAGGGTACGTGACTGTGTTTTAAATCACAACAGCCTTTCTTACGTTATCGAAAAACTACCGTACAGCATGTAAAGGGTTTGTGGTAAATGCCATGTGTTATAGGCATACTGAGTAAGAAAAAAAAATCGCGGTAAAATTGCCAGAATACATGTATTAAAAGTTAATGACATATGTATAAATACATATATTTATTTTTTATTTGCAGCCTGTACTAAATACAAAGTTATTATATTATTAGTTTTAAAATTAAGACGTATTATGCAACTCTGACAACTTGCAGAACTCTGACAACTCTGCAACCGATGAAGGCAAACGGTGACTGAAGGCTGACTTTAAATATTTTTACGCCAATTATGTAAAGGCCTTCTGCTGTCTTTATGTCTTTTCAAAGCATTATTTTACTATCTGTAAAATTTGTAATTGCTCGTTATGCGCGTAATATACTTTTCAGATGCCTGTGTTCATTTGTCACGTCAGTTCGGCATTATAGTTGATTCGTTTCAGTTCAAAGACGCGTTTATTTCTTATCTCAAAACTAACTTATGTATAATACCGTTGTAAATTCAATTCATCATCACAAATGACAATGGCGAAATCTTATGTAGGAAAAAATTAAGCGTTTAAAAAATTGATATCCAGGTTTTTCAATATAATTATTTTTCACAATTTTTCGGGACATTAACTTCAGTTGTTAAACTATGTATAAAAATATGTGTTTATTAACAACTCAATTGACTTTTTTGAGCTCCATTTTGGTTTCATAAGTTTGCGAGTATAACTTATGACCAGGGTAGGATTTTACTGTAATTATAGTATTTATACTATAATTTAATGCTTCGTACTATATACTATCCATATTTAGGGAAATATACTATAATTTTGTTACTTTATATAAAAGATCAATATAAATGCCAATCCAACATTAAAAGAGGTTTTTGGGTTGTAATAGCGTTGTAATGTTTACAAGAATACAAAGTGGATATTACCATATGTCATTGTTAATTAGTACCATGAATTATTTATTTATCAATGAAACGTTTACGGGGAATTCCCGTAAAATTTTTTTTCTATACTTTGCTTGTTGAAGAGTATCTTTGCACTATTGTGTGCATATTGCACTATGAGGTAGGTAATAGTGTTCATAGATGTCTAATAGTAAGACTAATTTCCTAACCTAGGATAAAAATAAATATAATCCAAAGACGCCTTTTAATTGTGTTGTGAGGCTATTTAAGATGGTAAAATAGTGGAATTTGTACTGAATTAATTCCTACTCAGGATATGTTAAAAAAATTAAATTGCAAGGTTGAAACTAATGTTGAAGAATTGATAAACTTGGAGGATGAGTAAATTGATTCCTGTAAAAACAAAATAATAAAGTGTACTATAATTTCTTTTAAAAATAATATCCTTTTCAATTTTTTGTACTATCTTTTTCATCATACCTAAATCCAATCCTGCTTTTGACATTGACATGTTAATTTGCACCAATCTGTCATTTATTATTCAATATTCACTGCTTTTTTGCCTTGTGTACTTATAAGAATAAGATAAATGTGATTTTCCTATTTTTATACAACCCATACTGCATATCGGAGTCAAATTTTGCTTCGCTACTGGCAATACCATTTGTGCATGCTCAAAGACTTCGATTGATTGCTTGCACGGCGACCTTAAGCTGTTACGTTGGACTATTGGATGTGCTTTAATATTTCGATTAGTTGTTATTTTGTTTACTATTGTTAAAATAGCGACACGAATCCTGTGTATCAACTGCAACATATGTGTTAGTAAACTATTTTGTTATCCTGCCCTGGTGCACAATACAACAGCCACAGCCACAGAAAAGCTGTTATAAATGTCAAATGCATTGATATAAGCCCAATTTTCAAAAGGTTATCAACGCATCTGCAACCCTCGGGTGTAGCAGATGTCCATGGGCGGCGGTATTCACTTAACATCAGGTGAACCGTATGCTCGCTTGGCAACCTTTCACATAAAAAAAAATATTATATATACAAATAATAAGTGGATATGGCACTAGCGCACGGAAAATGAGGCATTCAAATTACGCCAATTTGTGTAAATACATTGCAACTTTATAGACTGCTATCTCTTTCCGTATCATACGTTCTATATCATCTGTCACATTCGCCTACATATGTCAAATGTAAAGCGTAACAATTTTTAAACGCCGTCCAGTATAACCTAAAAATAAAAATATTGAAAATGTAATATCTTTATTGTTAGACTTTCTCCAGTTAAAATTCTTAATATAAAGTTGCTTAAGAGAGAGTAATGAACATTTTCAGATATTTTGACCTCTAAACGCTAAAATTTTATCCCAACTAAAGTCATGTATGGGAACCTGCCATGGTTCTTTGTCCCATAACTGCCTTCGATTAACTTAGACACATCTATGATAACGAGTAATTATTGATTTAGACGGAACTTCGAATGACTGATATGAATGAACACGATCCTGCGCCAATTCCATATATATCTAGTACATACCGAGTCACATAAATACTTGTCACCGGTTGGGAATCGAACCCACAACCTGCGTTAAAGTCTAGCAACGCGTCGAGTAATAAATCTAAAAAATCCCTAACCTAACCTAAAAAAGTGTACATTTTATTTCAGTTTTATAATCTCTCTTTTCTCGTCTTTTCTTCCATGTCAGTGCAGTTGTGCAATTCCCTCCATCTTTGTCTCTCGTCCCCTTTACCTTCCTTTACGACCAGGGCCGGATTTAGGGGAGAACAACTGGGGCAACAGCCCCAGGGCCTCTACGAACAAGAGGCCCTCACAATAGAGATATCGGAAAAGAAAAATTCAAATTCAGACTAATAAAAAATAGTAAAAAAATAAAAAAAAATTATAACAAAAAAAATACTAAAAAAAATTCATATTTTTTTCGCGTTTTACTTTTACCTACAGTACTTTGTACAAACATGATTACATAAAATATTAACAGAAATCAATCCAAAATAATTTGGGGCCAAGGGGCGTCCACTGCATTGTTGCCCCGAGGCCTCCAGACCTGTAAATCTGGCCCTGTTTACGACTTATAATAACAATTGATTTTTTTCAATTAAAACGTGCCATAACAAGAATCGAATAACTAAAATAACGATTAGAAACTAGAATGGCAGATTCTTCATAAACAACTAACCGGTTTGTGGCAGCGATTCGATAACGCGAAGAAAGCGGCCGTAACAGCGATTATGTATGCGAGCGGGATCCAACGTTACCTAATCAAACTGTCCTGATAGTCCAATTGCCGGAACCTTGAGAAGGTTGCAAGTGTTACGTCCAATATTTAGAAACTGTCATTCGTTTGTTCTATGGGATTCTGCAATGTAGTCGCGACAGTGTGCAGTGTAGTCTTTCGGTAGGACTAACATCATTTTTTAACTGATGACTACTGAACAGCAGTGAGGAGCACTTTGCAGGCGTTGCTAACCGCTGAACGATATGTTTCTCCTGTTTACCTTGCGTCTTTTTACCGGAGCTGTTGTGAAGAGTTTGCTCTCTTACCGTAGAGGTAATGACGTCATAGAGGACGGCTTAATCCACGGACCTTACACGAACTGTTTTAAGGTGTTTCATACGCGTAGAATGATTTTTAATGTGAGAAGGTGGCAAGTGAGCTAGCGTTTCACTTGATGTCAAGTGATAATCACCACCCATTGACATTTACAACACCCGTAAATGTGGTTGCAGTTACTTTGCCACCTTACAATAAAGTGGGCCCCCGCTACCTCACTCATGTCATGGTGCTTACGCGACTGACCTGCTCAATAGCGAAGTTCGTTCAAAATCTCTTATATGAAAAAAAACCGATAAAGAAAAACTGATTGGTGCAAGCCAGACAGCTTAGATTCAAAACCGCGACCTTACGTTGCAACTCTAATGCTTCACGCACTGAGTTTCAAACGCACCACTATCTCAAATGTTACGTTAGTAACTACCTCGTTTCATTAGCATATCGGATCTTAATTCTTAAGTAATCCGCAACAATAGTTATTCGCTGCAGATTACTCTCTAAAGAGTGTAGTATAAGCATCATTTGAATGCAAATACGATCGAACATTATTTGCATTTAAACTGCAAACGTCTGTTTCTGTTAGCGCATTGTCGAAAGTAGTAACGCTATAAATATTGGGTAATTTGGAAGCGTCAACAATAGACCTGCATAATAACACTAATGAACTAAGTATGTAACATACATGGAATACTTGTAAAAATTAAGTTTATAAGAGACATTTTTCATTCATTCTGTAATAACAGACATTTTTCAATAATTGATCGTTAGAATACCTCGATAATCGACTTCTAAAAAATACCCTAGGTTCTAACTCCGACTTTATAGCCTAGGCACGTTAGCTACACTACACATTATTTGACGATTTGGTTTGGTTTGATCTATTTATGCTTCATCAAGACAAAAGTCCTCCTCACCTAGGTATGCATTTTAAAGCACTGAGACATCGTAAATACACAGAAATCGAAATTAATTGAAATTGTTCTAAAAATATAAATCAACGCTGTTTTTAAAGGTGTGAAAATGGTGCTAAACCTGTAGTAATTCTTCAAAATAAAAAAAAAGTCACTGAAGCGACATAAATCACATTGGCATGCTTTGAGAATTTAAATGAGCCCAGCAGCTATTTTAGACTTCAAATAAAGAATTAGTAAGTTGAATAATTAGTTAAAACGGTTGGATAAAAATACTCTCACTTACCCTTTGTAGCATCTTAACCACGCAGACTGTGTGCATTTCAAGACACCTGTAACATTGAAATTAGTTTCAGAGGCTATTTAAGATCGATCTTTTGCCTAGTGGTTATTTTCGTAAGGTTCAAATGTTGTTACTGTTATTTTAAACATGAAGTAAGGTACATGGATTTAAATTTTGAAAATACTGTAAAAATGTCTTACAAAATTCATTGTAACACTTTTAACTTGGCAAAATAAAAACAAAAAGCAAATTATTATATATATTAATTGTTTTAAATTTAAATAACATAACAGTTATTGTAAAAATAATAAAATGTAAGTGTTGTAGTGAAAACAGAAAATGTATTAATGGAACATAAATAATGGTAATGTTTAGGTTTTAAAACAAATTTTAGATATAAGTACCTAAATTAATTTATATTTTTCGTTAAATATAACTTTACAAAAACTTTTTAATTGAACAAACTATTTCATGTAGTTGGTTTAACTATAAGTGTATTAATATAATTATATTAATACATTGCAATTATATTATTTTACAATATTTTTTTATATAAATAACAACATTTAACGTACCTAGAAAAATCAAAAAAATCCATTTAATTGCTATCTGTTGACCAAGCATTGCAATAAAACAAATCACAACGATGTCTATGGCACAATTTGCCGTTGGTCACACACAATCGAGCGTTTCGCGCACTGGCATTTGACTGATTCGGAATAATAAAGGCGGGGCGGCGGTTTTATTTAAACCAAAAAATCAAACGCCCGTGTGGATGAATGCCCTCTATATTCGATGCAATTGTATGCTAATACGACAGGCGCTTCTTCAACGTGTGTCATAAATAACACAACGACAATTCGGTTCGTTTTTTTTATACCAACAAAGGAGGCGAAGGTAAAACGTCTGTTTGATAATTAAGAATATAGATAAGTAAACTGCGTTATTAAGTTTTATTTTTTAAATAATACTTGTCAACGTAATTATTTTTGATTCGCAAAAAAATTCTTGTTCAACCACCCGAAGATTTTTATAATAGTGACGATCTGTGCAAATGTACAGAAAGTCAATGGATATAGGTGGCTCAAAATAAAAATTGTCTTAAGTCACATAAAATTGTCAAAGCGTAGCTAACTTTTTACAGGACAAAAAAGCTTGGCTTCAATCTTTTTGTTTTGTATGCAAAAACATAACTACTACTTAACACAAACTACATTTAAAACTAGCTTACATTTCAAAAATGAAAACCTGTGAGCAATTGTCAAGGATATTTATATTAAAAAAATGCTCGAAAATTAGTTATACCTAATAATTATTGTATTTAGGCGATTCTAAATGAAACTGTATAAACGGATTTATCGCGTTCATTTCTAATTTTACTTCCAGATGTTTCAGATTCTTTTCGGCGTTCATGTCATAGTTACTTATGAATGTCACACTTTGTTCACGTCTGAATGTCATAGGCCCGGGTTACCGCCAGTTTTTAAGCTTTTAAATTAGTTCTACATAAAATTAAAAGGAGAGATCTTCTGACAAAAATTAAATTCACTGGAAACCTCGCCTGGATGTCATAAACACGCTGATTGATGTTAATTAATATTGACAGAAGTGCTTTTTCAATTTTTTTCTTTTATCTTAGAAGCTTTATAATTTTTTTCGAAAATAAAGTTTAGAAAAGTTTACTTTTATAGGAGCATGATGAGATGTTTAAATTCGTATTTGTATTAAAAATTTTACTGGTAAATCTATTTAATTTTGTTATTACAATAAATTCGACACAGAACCATAGGGGTCTCTAATATAAAGAGTCCGTGTATCAATGAAATTGTTTTCTTTTAACTGTTTCAATACGATTATAAAGCTTATTTATTCCACAACATGAAAAAGGGTGTTTATATTATCGTCGTATAGTTTACCGGACACTATTTAATTATTGTGAGTGGTTTTGGACGTTCATTGCCGTTTGCGTTGACCACGATTAAGTGTTCCAGTATGAATTTTTTTCATTATTATATTTTGTTTCGTTATAACTTTGTTATACATAATTAAAGTTATAACAAACTAAAATTACTCTTTTATTTACTGATATTTTTGTTTTCAGTCCCGAGACTATTAAAGCTTCATCTGACGCAGAACCGGTCGGCTAGCCAGAAACCACGGGTTTGGGCCCCTCCACTGTGCTCATGCGTGCGTTTAACTATGGTGTGTCATCTAATCGCCATTGAGGTCGCGGTTCGGACCGAAACCCCGTTGACTGTGCAATTAGTTAATCGGTGGCTGGGAACGGTGAGAACCGCCCTGGAACGCGGGTGTACCTTGTGTACGCGTTGTGTTGGTCTCGTCGTCCTCGGAGGCGAGGGCGAACTGATGTGTTTGTTGTTCCACTAACTGTGGGTGTAGTGTTATTCGGCGCGATACCTTGTCTTGTATCTTGGTCTTGCGTGCTGGTAGTTGTCCGCCGTAGGATACCTAGTGGGAGTCGCAGGAGCGACTATACTGAAATTTAGGTTATCGGATAAGCTAAAGAGATGCTTTCCGTTGTTGTTTGGGATGCTGTTGATGTCCCATGAGCCGTGTTTGCAGTTTAGATCTCCTGCACTTATCACGGAAGGGCCTAAGTTAAGAAGCGTATCTAGGTCGCTTTGAAGGAGGGTTCTATTCCCCGAGAGGTAGGCTGAGACTAGTACAAGCGGCCTGTGGCCGGTGAGCGCTAACCTACACGCGGATGCCTCTATTTGACTTAGCTCTGGAATGTCGAGTGGGCAACAGTGCAAGGACCGTTTATAGTAAATTAGTGTGCCTCCCAGACGGTTTGCTAACCGATCGTGGCGGACAATATTGTAATTTGCGATTCTGGGATCGCGTACACTAGGTTTCAAGAATGTCTCTTGCACTAGGAAAATATCTACGTTATAATCGCGAAGGAATTCCGCGATTTCATCCCTTTGACCCTTTATGCCGTTTGCGTTGAAATACGAAACAGCCAGAGCCCGAGGTTTTGTTCTACCTGCGGTTGTACTTCCCATTAAGGTGTTTTTATGGGTCTAATTAACGAGGCGGCGGAGCGCGGTTTTATTGCGCGGACTATTGTTTTTTTACGGTTGGCTCGTAAAAGCCCAAAGGGCTTCCACAAGCGTTTTGTGTTGGCTAATTGCCCTAAGACGCTCGTGGCCAGATGTGGCGGCCGCTATTTTTCCGGACAATACGGCGAGTTCCTGCCTATTGATTCTATCTAATAAGCTGCAGATGTTAGCTATTTGCGCGAATGGGTCGTCCTTGTTTTCCGCGAAAACTGACGGAATTGGCTGCACCTGCGGCCGCGGCGCCGTTTGAGAGGCGGGCAGCTGTTGCGTGATCGGTCGTGAGGCGACCGGGATTACCAGCGCGGTTACCTGCGCAGCCACCTGGGGTTTCGCCCAGGCGTTTACGACGGGTACGGGCGTGGGAATGAATCTAACGGGCGCGGGTTTGGGCAACGTCGATTTCGCGGGAGATTTCCTAGCGGGAGTTTTCGGGGCCTTAGCGCAGCCTCTGTAGCTAGCCGGGTGGCCGGTGGCGTTACAGTTTACGCAGTCCGGTGGATCTGCGCAATCTTTCGGCCTCGTGCACTCGGTTGTGCCGTGGTCACCGGTGCATTTGACGCACCTTGGTTGAGCGAAGCAGTTATTGGCCGTGTGGCCAAAATGTTGACAGTTGTGGCACTGTGCCACAACACCTGATTTACGTGGGGGCTCGATGACTAAGTCACTGAGCCCACAGACCCTCTTAAGGTTGAAAATGGCCTTACCTTCCGGGGTAGGGTCAAGTTCCACCATGACCATGTCCATAGGGACACGGGTGCGAGGGTGCCTGAGACGACGCACGGCTTGAACAGGGTATCGAAATGGTTCGTTCGCGGCGGCGGAAGTCGACGCGACGGGCGTATCAATTGTCGCAGAGGGCGACTCGATGACTGGCGCAGAGGGCACCGGAGATGACGGCGAGGCGGCAGCCGGCGGAGGTGAAGCCGGACTGTCGCTAGAAAATTCGACGACGATGCGTCGTTCCCTCGCGAAATTCAAATATTTTACCCATAATTCAGGGTATTCTTGACGCCGGAATTCCTCTATGAGGGAACCCATGTCGACGCTTGAGGCTTTGGGGCTTGCGCCCCGCCGGCGTGTGGTTTTCTAAATAGGCCTCCCCACCTTGCGGCAGGGAGGTGTGTGCCTAAAATTAACCTTTAGTCGCCTGCGCTTTAGGTGCGCTAGGGTGAGTACCTAGCGGTCGCCTAATGCAACAAGCACACAGGTAAAAATTACAATGCCGCCTCTGAGACGAGAAATGTGTGTAGATTCTATTTACGGGCAGGAACCTGCCTACGAGCACAACACTACACTAACACTATCCGCTAGGAAGTCGGGCAAAGTTTCTTCTTTCTTCTGTAATGTTTTTTCTTTCTTCTATAATTTTTCTTCTATCTTCTTGCTTGAGACTTCCCTAACCGTAGACCGCGAAACACGACAACGATGAGGAGAACAGTGCACACCAAGAAAGATAATAAATATATCAGCAACAACGGTTGCAAGATGGCTTCCGGGCGCGATACCCGACGATAGGTTCGACGTATCCGAGTCCCCTTCCTCGACCGGGTCGATGAGGACGTTTTGCGGGCGACTCTTATTGACGTTCGCGTTTGTGTCGGCTTGGTAATTTGCTGCGCTTACCACCAGAGGGTTCGGATGATGTTCGGCTCTAACGAAGAACCGTTTGGTCAGGTCTTTAAAATATTCGCGAATCGTCGGGAGTCTGCAATCGCTGTGCAGGTCAACGTTGCGTTGATACCACTACGCACCGGTTGCGCGGCGGATGAACTTATCTTGAACTATTTGCAACTTGTTGATGTGGGGTTTGTATGGGCGAAGATCGTGCATGCGTAGGACATGATAGGCCGTACGCACGCTTTATATAACAGTAATTTGTGCCATACGGGCATTTTACTTTTGTCATTAGTTAAATTGTGGAACTGGCCGGAGACGAACGCGGCTCTATTACGGACGTTATAAATGTGCGTAGTAAATGTCATACGCGAGTCGAAAGGGACTCCTAAATATTTGAATGTTTTTCTCCCAGGGAAGCGGCTGGCCATAGAGGGATATTTGCCCCAACTTTCTGTACTGGCGAGGACTTATGTAACGGTGTGGCGCATGGGGCTTGGGGGTGCTACGCGTGAAGTGAATTGCGACACTTTTTTCACGTGAGGCTCGTGGGGAGGGTGCCCTCAACTCGATATCGAAAAGAGCGGTTCAGCAGGAAGGCCCGGATGGTGTGTACGAGCCTATTTGGCACTTTGAGTGTGAACACCTTAAACTAAAACTAAACGATTAAAAATTGTTTGTATTTTGAATACAAAGTGAAGACCAAAAGTTGGATTTTAAATTTTACCGCTCAAATGAGGCAGTAAACTCTGCCAAATGGTATACCATTTTCATACGCCATTTTATGTTTGCAATTTAGGCGGATTACATAGTCTAAGATTTGTTCTAAGGTCAATTACAGGTAAAATAGTTCGTATATCTTTGCACTACATTTTCTAATCTCACCAAGGCTAAAGAAAATGTTTTCCTTTATGAGGGTATTAGTGTCAATGAGGTCAACAATTTGTGCACGTCCCTCTTTTGCCCAAAGATTAATGAAGAAACTTTTTTGTTATTATATTATATTGAAAATATGGCATGTGATAAATTTCGTTTTTTTTACCTTTGCTTATCACGACTGTAGCATAATAAAATATGCCTTCTGTCTTCTTACAAAAACGAAAAAAAGTCATTAGTACGGTAAAGTAATAAACACATTATTTGTGTAATCGAAAGAAACAAAGGATAATATTATTTTATATGATATTTCATTCATCAAAATTAAATAATAAACACTTTGAGTATCATTTGCCTCAAAATAATATTTAATTATGAATGCTATAAATGACTAAACATCCGCCAGGTTCCGCGCGGGTAGCATAGATTATCCAAATAAAATATATACATATAACCAGAAAATAATATATAATGGACGACAGATAGAAGATTAAGAGGTAAGGTAATGTAATTTTAATTTATTTTTAAAAATGTTAAGAGATTTAGATTGTTTAATATCTAAGGGGAGAGAATTCCAAAGACGTATAGCAGTAACAGTAAAAGAATTAGCATAGAAGGAAGTGGAGTGACTAGGAGTACTAAGCAGAAAATTATTTTGAGAACGAAGAGAAATACAGTGTAAATTATTTAGATAAATAAATCGATCCTTTAAATAACGAGGAGTGGTAGGATTGAACTAATAGATATAAGAAGCAAATAAAAAAAAATGTTTATGGCAGAAACCGTTGCTTTCTAAAGAACAGTGGTGAGGATCACAATGATGATCCTCACCAAATTGTATTGTTTGTAGAAATATGTAAAACTAGCGACCCGCCCCGGCTTCGCACGGGTGCAATGTATTATACATATAAACCATCCTCTTAAATCACTATCTAGTAAAGAAACCGTATCAAGATCCGTTGCGTAATTTTAAGATCTAAGCATACATAGGGGCAGACAGACAGCGGGACGACTTTGTTTTATATTATGCAATGATAAAACTTAAAGATCGGTATTTCATTTCTTCTATAAGGCGATGCTCTCAGATGGTGGTTAAAGCTAAATTAAAAGTTAAAACTAAATTTACTCACATTTAAGTTGCTTTCCAAGTTAAGGAACGTGACTTTTTTAATGTGAAAAGGTGATAAACGAGCTGGCGGTTCACCTGATGTGAAGTAACAACGGGAGCCCATGGACATTTGCAACACCCGTAGGGTTTTGGATTGGCGGACTTCACATAACTTCGAAATATTTTTTTGTTATTATTTCTCATTAAATAATTTCAAAAAGATATTCTCGCTCGCCTTTAATTCAATATATACTCGAGCAACCTGAGTTTGATCCCCGGTGCCGGCACCAATGAAGTTTTTAACTTTAAGTGCTGACTTATCACGTGCTCCGCGGTGAAGGAAAACATCGTGAGGAAACCTGCATATTTTCTAAATAATAACAAAAATAATATTTCGATGATATGTGAATTCCGCCAATCCGCAGTGGGGCCGCGTGGTGGACTATGCCCTGATACCTGTATAGAGGAGGCCTTTGGCCAGCAGTGGAACATGTATAGGCTGTTACTTTACTGTTCGTATATAGGAAAATATGCAGGTTTCCGTATTGTATTCCTTTATCGCAGATCAGGTTTATCACGTGTCGGTCAAGACTTAAAATAGCAATGAACAAACGAATTTCATGTAACAAACAAGAGAAATAAATTGATATGTAATATGCATGTAGCATGCAATGACGTGCATTTTGTCATTTTCATCAGCTATAGCGAGCAATGACAATTAGTGTCAAAACAAAATGTGAGATTTTGCAAGACGACATCGTTATGTCGCATCGAAATGTTTACGAGTAGTCTAGTCTAAATGGAATTTATGAAGTTTTCAATTTCTTGAACATAGTATGTATGTATTTATTTATTTCATTAAGTACACCATCAGCGTATATGTGAAATAATTCTTAACTATAGGGCCAAATTCTTATACAGCGTGTCCTTACAACCGCAACAATAAATGTACACACGTCTAACGCTATTTGCTAATAATCATAAAAAATATAAAACGTTAAAAAATCCATATTTAAAAAAATATATTTTCAATCAAACTAATTAAATAAAAAAGAAACAAAATTTGTAAAATCCTATACAACTACAACTGACTGATTCATACATGCAGAGACGTTTTCATTCGTTGCCACAACGTCGCATTACAAGTCTCTCTTTCTAACAGTATGTTTTATCTCTTTTAAATTCATTCAACCCATTCACATGCTTTGTGACCTGTACAAATGAACTTTATGTTTCAGTTTTATACGTAAGGGTGTTCTTAAAATGAGTGATTTTTAAATGAGTGTTTTTTAAAATTTAATAACTCGGTAAATATCGATGTTTAAAGAATGTAAATGCTTAATACAATTTTAAAAAGTTATTCTCTATATGTGTGTTCATTTATTGTCGCGTTTGTAACGACACGCTGTATATTTGCCTATTACAGGTAAACACAACATGGGTAAAAAGAATTTAATACGCATATGAACCGAAACTCAATTTTTAAGAATATTTTTTTTATATCATTCGGTACCAATTTCTTTAAACTAAGAGTCATACGAATATACTATACAACTATATACTAATTACGCGAATATTTAGCGAGAGATATGCTAATATATTTTCTGGGATGAAAATAAAATAGTTGTTATCACGTTAATTTCAAAAAGGGGGCGAAGCCAAGTAAAAGCCGTCAAACTGGGTGTATAACACATTAGACATTAACAAAAGAAAACGCTTCCGATTGAAATCACTATCGCTTCAAGGTAAACCGTAACCATTGGGTTAAAATGACTATATTGTTCAGTTTAACCTTAACCTATAATCGAATATCGGCACACACCAGTTACAGCACTGTGCAATACCAATGTTTGACCGTGAAAATTGTCCAATTAAATCTTATAACGCGTTGAGTAATCACTTGAGTAGTCGCTTTGAATCTGTACGCAACTGGCTTATGAATTAAAAAAATAGTTTTCGTTTACTGGCAAAGAATACACAGACAACTTTATTACAAAATGTACCATAATGACTTAAATTATTTGATGTAATTTTTGTAGTTTGTCCTCGTTTAAATGATAAAATACACTTGTCCTCATCGCTGATTTTAATCAGGATAACATTTACTAAAAGTATGCCAATCTTTACAAACTGTGCACGAAATCATGAAACATTTTCGTTAGTTTCAAACACGTACTTAGTCTGTTACCTATTATACAGGGTGATTTTATAGACGACGGACATATTAATAGAGCATATTGCAAAATCAAGCAGAATTTGATTCTGCAATATGCTTATTTCTTTATTCTTATTATATTCTGTTAATATGTATCTGAATCTGGTACATTTTTTTTTCAAAGATTATGGACACCCTATTAGAAATTCCTGTCTTACAGTCTCAATACAATAACCTATTCACGAGTACTAAGATTGTTTGATGAACGCATAATTACTAAACCGCTTACCAATAGGATGACCACTCTTAACGGGATAAACAAACAATGTTTGTATTGATATTTTTTTGGTTATTTCTTATTAAATAAAATATTAATATCTTTTTTTTTTCGAATTATGGACTGCTCAAATCAAACATTATGTCAAAGTATGTCAGTACTTTGTCTTAAAAATCATCCTGTATATTTATTTAGTTCAGTATGTTAATAGCACGTAGAAGCATTTCATAACATCACATTCTTTATTGTATAATGGAACGAATTATTTTTAACGTGTCGCGCCGAGTTCAATAATTATCAATTTCGTTGCATTGTTAGAGGCTTTATAACATTAGGAAAGTGCGACTGACTGCCAAGTTTTCAGGGTTCTGTATAGAGTGCTTTCTTTGTATTGTTACTATAAAGTGTCGTAAACGATATTTCCCTATAGTGCCTATAGACTACATTGATATACTTATCGGTATATTTGTAACAAAATTTTATTATATTAATTATCTTTTCATCAAGTCCACTCGTCTAGTGTATGTATGATAGTATTACTTGCTAAGGTTTATTATTTATATGATTTATTATATTATCAATTTGTATGCTATTAAAGCTTAATGCAACTGTCTTAGTTGGGTTGCATGTAGTTTGTATCAGCTAC
Source organism: Iphiclides podalirius (assembly GCA_933534255.1). NCBI lineage: Eukaryota > Metazoa > Arthropoda > Insecta > Lepidoptera > Papilionidae > Iphiclides > Iphiclides podalirius. The sequence continues at coordinate 3,391,800 of OW152821.1, forward strand.
CAAAAGTCGAATAGCAAATTTATACTTTTCTTCCATAAAATTTAACGGTGGTAGGGCCACGCAGCAGCCTCGGCTGTTGCACGAATGGGCAGGCCTGTCCGGGTAAGTGCCACGACCTCACAGAAGACAAGCGTAAAGTGGAAGTATGACAAACACTTTCGCGTTTCGTCTGATGAGTGAGGTAGCTGGAGCCCAATTTTAAAAAGGTTGTCAACGCATCTGTAACCCTGGGGTGTAGCACATGTCCATTGGCGGTGGTATTCACTTAACATCAGGTGACCCGTCTGCTCGTTTGGCATTAAAAAAAATAATACCGTTTCGTATAACATATTACTATATAAACGTAAATGCGTATTTCTTAATTCTTATTTATTTTTAAAGTAAATCAGTAAATATTAAGTATATGCATATTGATTTATATTAATCGTATCGCCATATGAATTCATATTTTGAGGTTATTTTTATAGTAAATTTATATGGAGATACGAAACCCAAAATGCGTGACCTTGGGCAGAAAATATGTGTAGAGAACCAATTATAGAGTTAATTAAACAATAGATAATTTTAAATACCTCATTACTAATGTGGGACAAAAATTTGCTGTGGGAATTTAGTACCGTTTTGAGCAACCTTTTTATGCATTCAAGTATGTTTTGAAATGACCTATTTTCATTGTATTCTATAATTGAACTTGGCGTGCATACAGATTCAGTGAATTCGCGAGTAGTTTAGATTCATCGGGTCTGGTTTACGGTGACTCGTTTAAATTTATCGTCACATTTTGACGAGCAGTGCAATTGAAGGCGAAAAGTAAGTTATATGGTCTGGTGAGTGAGTTAGCCGGGGCCCATTTAAAAAAAAGGTGGCAACGCATCCGCAACCCTAAGGGTGTTGCAAATTTCCATGATATCTTGTATCTTGTATGTTTGTGCTTTCAGTCTCGAGACTATTAAAGCTTCATCTGACGCAGATCCGGTGGGCTAGCCAGAACCCACGGGTTTGGGCCCTCCGCTGTGAGTAAGGCGGCGCATGTGCTCATGCGTGCGTTTAAGTATGGTGTGTCATCTAAGGGCTATTGAGGTCGCGTTTCGGACAGAAACCCGATGGCCGTCGACTGTGCAATTAGCTAATCGGTGGCTGGGAGCGGTGAGAACCGCCCCGGAACGCGGGTGTACCTTGTGTACGCGTTGTGTTGGTCTCGCCGTGCTCGGAGGCGAGGGCGAAATAGTGTGTTTGTTGTTGCACTAACTGTGCTTGTAGTGATACCCGGCGGGGAAATTTCCATGGGCGGCGTTTATCACTTAAGGTGAAGTGAACCGCCAGCTTGCTTGCCTCATTCTCACAAAAAAAAAAATGTTCTAATGTTTGCCATCAATTAAAAGTGATCAGTGTAATCTTTCTCTGTGTGCACTTTCAATTTGAATATTATTAACGTGGTTTTATCTTTAAATTAAGCATCTCTTTATTGTACTGTATGTCATAGGCGTACAGTCGTTATTCAGGCGATATTCAATATCAAAATATTTTCACTTTACGGTTTCTAGCGCAGTTTCATCCTCTAAATTGTAATTAAAACCGCCGGTTCTTCGTTCTAGTTATTTATTATTAAATTTTCTATTAGTAGAAAAAAGATTGAAATTACCTTAATACTACGTAATTATCAATGCATTAAAGCTGATCTGTTACTGTGAGCTAAAACTCGATTACGAACTCTAGTCGTTGACGTTTGTTGTCTTTCTCTCTAATCCGTAGGCGTTGGGAACGTTCAGAGCTCGATTCCCTAGTTAGAATTTGTATATTTGTATTCTTTTTCTCTTCAAGCCGCTCTACTTGACTCCGAATTGTAAGATGATTTACACTTAAAGATTCCTCATTACAACGTATTTTTGAGGCCCTCGCCTGGGAACCATTTCTAGAAAGATGAGATCTTGATCTTTTGGGCATTTTATAATGATAAATAAAAATTAAACTGCCTTTGTACTTAATTATTTGCTAACTGTTGAACAGGCATTATCAGTATAAATGTAATTGAAAAAAATTATAAGAACTACTGTGTCAATCACTAAGCTGTTTGGATAGTTAAATTACAATATACTATCATTTTTAAATCCGAATCGTTATTATCTTTCGAATCGAATGTCCAAATTTAATAATTCATAAAAAATATTTATTTTCATAAGGATTAATACCAAGATACTCGCAAGATACAATGTCGCCGCTAGAAAAGGCTCATTATTTGCCTTTTCTAGCGGCGATATTTCAATCAAAATTTTAAAATAAAAGAACACTTTTTGTGGCATAACTATAATAGTTAGTCATATGCTGTTGTATGTGTTCTGCAAATTCGTAGTACATTATTTTATTCTATCATCAATAGTTTTCGCAGCGCACGCCATGTAAAGAATATTTTAGGTAATTTTTGTACGCTTTGGGTTACATTATTGAAGTTTTAGTAAGGATCCCTAATTTTTTGAAAATGTAATATAGCCTATATCATCCGGAGATAATGTTGCTTGCCAACAGTGAAAGAATTTTTCAAATCGGTTCAGTAGTTTCGGAGACTATTCAATGCATACAAACAATCAAATCTTTCCTCTTTATATAATAATAATAATATAGTATAGATGATAATCTCATTCGATTATTTTTAATAAAGATATTAGAAATAAATTATTATTAATTCATCCTTAATTCCTAATATTCATTTTAATTTAAAGTGTATGTCGGTTGGTGAAGACTACAACAGTACAGTTTAATTAGTCCGTCATGTATTTTTATTTTTTAAAGTGTTAGTCGCATAATTTTATTAATTCCATTAATAGGTATTGGTAATTGTTACGTTTTAACAGACATCGACGGCAAGAATGATAGCGGGTGATTATCAGAATTCGTTAGCCTTCGAAAACAGTCTTCGGTATTTCCGATATTATGACAAGTGTATCTCGTTATCGCGGAATTCCTTTAACGAGACTCGTACAATTTTAAAGGCCGGGAAGTTTAATTGCTTCGTCCTTGACGCAGTTTGGGGGTCAAGCGGCTTTAATCCAATTTGATACGAGCGCATGAAGGCGCGAGATAAGGTGTCGGTGCTCATTTGTGTCAAGAGCGACTCTGACGGTTATACGGGTCGTTTTAAAGTATATTCAAGCCTAAATTATAATCTAAATGGTCTTTTTAATGATGGCAATAAGCAGTTTTTTCGACAGTCGACTGACAGGTACTTGTGATAATGGCAAGTAATTCTTCATTTTTTTTATGTGAAAAGTTGTCAAACGAGCAGGTGGTTCACCTGATGTTAAGTGAATACCGCCATACCCATGGACATCTGCAACACTCGAGGGTTGGAGATGCGTTGAGTACCTTTTGAAAGTTGGGCTCCGGCTACCTCACTCACCAGACGTAACGCGAAAGTATACTTATTGTATACTTCCACTCTGAGTTGGTGGTAATTACCCGAACGAGCCTGCCCATTTGTGCAACAGCAGAGGCTGCTGCGTGGCCCTACCACCGTGACTTAAAATGCTAATTTCAATAAATTGCTAAAAATAATGATGTATGTTACAATTACAATTATAATAATCAACTCTAAAGAGTTTGTATTGATATTTGTTAAGTATTAGGATATATAATAAATGTACCGATTTTATTGTTCAAATGGCTGTTCTGTCTCTATGCAATTATGGTTGGGATAGAGATACAAAACTATGCTAGCTTTTGACATTAAGCCACAGACCGAAACTGTAGTGGAACATTTCAATTTTTATACGAGATTTGAGAGGTGCTAAGTTCGTGGAATAGGCTAGGAGCCAAAATAAAAGTTCAAAATTATTTTTCTATTTCTATATATATTCTTCTACATGACAATTACATTTTTAAGATATTTCGATTAGTTCTTATACCCTCATAAAAAAAGATTTTTCCAATAATAAGAGGTAAACTCCTTCAGTTCTTCATCAGTGGAAAATTTCATTCTGCAAAGCACTTTTTTCATTTTTGGAAAGAGGAAACAACTAGAAAACAACTTGGGCAGGGCACCAGTGCAAAACGGCTCTTGTGGATGACGATTTATCGTGTAATCATGACACCTCTGCCTAATTTCTCTCTTCGTTTTTCTTTAGCTTCTTTTAATCGCTTCAGGTATTCTGTTGCAAGAATGGGCAGTGTCGTCCGGGTAAGTACCACGACCTCACAGAAGACCAGCGTAAAGTGGAAGTATAATACTTTTGCGTTTCGTCTGGTGAGTGAGGTGGCCGGAGCCCATGGGCGGCGGTATTCACTTAACATCAGGTGAACTGTCTGCTCGCTTGGCAACTTCTCACATAAAAAATAAGCCATTAAGGAATTGTAAAGAAACTGTTTCAACAAAAAACTACCAGTGTACGATTTTATTTATTTGTACTGATTACCGATACTACAGGGATAAGCAAACCAAGCACTGTTCTAGATTAAACGACGAAGGAGTCTTATTTAAGTTCAAGTATTACGTAAGCAATATTTAAATGATTTATGATCAGTTTGAAAGGATATTTTGCATCATTTAAACAACTTAAAAGTATTAAATACATATTACATTTGTTCAGACATTTTTGGAATCATTAACCATAGAAAATAAACTAATCAATTCAATCACTCACTGTAGTCTCGGACCAGAAAAATAATAGTATTCGGCGTCACGAATATCGAAAGTGCAGCGTAGTAAGTACGCCGGACCGTTTGTAGCAAACATGCCTTCATCATAGCGTACCACCCGCCTGCCATCGTTTACAACGAGTGTTGTCAGAAAGGGAATGTGTAATTTTTCCGAGTTATTGGGTAACACATTTTATTTTGTTCTTAGTAACTATTTCATTTTTTAAACGATTAAGATCATTTTTCGATTTAATCGAAGGAAACCTCCTTACAGCAAATATACCATGGAACTGTCATTGGATAAAATTTTTAAGAAACTGCAGCGGTGAAGACCATTGGATTCCGTACAAAACAAGTGATATGTGCTTGCAGGGGTAGGGCCACACAGCAGCCTCGGCTGTTGCACGAATGGGCAGGCCCGTCCGGGTAAGTACCACGACCACACAGAAGACCAGTGTAAAGTGCATTATGACAAATACTTTCGCGTTTCGTCTGGTGAGTGAGGTAGCCGGAGCCCAAATTTCAAAAGGTTGTCAACGCATCTGAAACCCTCGGGTGTAGCAGATATCCATGGACGGCGGTATTTACTTAACATCAGGTGAACCATAATACATTTTGTTTATGTGAAGAGTTGCCACACGAGCAGACGGTTCACCTGATGTTAAGTGAATACCGCCGCCCATGGACATCTGTTTAGAAATGGGCCACACTTTCTAGTAGGTGGAGTCTGATAAAATGTACTTCATAAAAATATTTGTCCATAATATCATATTTCCAAATTCGAATTTATAGCAAGGGCAATGATCACTAAAAGGCAGGTATATAAATTTACTAATAATGTTTGTTTGAACGCCGTACCAAATAATGTGTTCCTATACAGTCAATTGAATTAAGTGCGAACTGCATCAGCGTTTTTCTTGACTTTTAAATTTTAAGTTTATTTTTGTCATTTCAATTAAATAACGTAATAAATAATAACATCTTATTAGGAAAATATATGAGAGAACTGGCAAAATATTTAAAAACAATCGGCAAATTTTCATTCATCTGGTATCCCTCAAATCACTAACACATAGATCGTATGATGCGTCACTTTCTTCGATATGCGTGTTGTGGAGATGTGTTATATTTTTTAACTTCGTGTCGTTAAGTTATATTTAGTTGTTATTGTTACATGTTTTTGTAATCGTCCATATTCTACAATTATAAAACTTTTTTAATTTGTTCAGTTGTTTTATTGGTGTTCGTGAAAAGAACCTTCTTTAGGAACGTTTGTCACGATGTTTCCGTCTTAACTTCTCGTCCCACGATTCGGCGTGAGACCAGCTTTCCCTTTTCCGTACGGAGGTTGACCATTTGTATCCAGATAATAATTGCCTTGTGCGCTAAAACATGAAACCAAACGTTTTCACTGGAAATTTTATTGATAACAGCCTGCAAAATAAACTCGTCTCATTACGAATATAGTGCATTCCACATTGGGACGGTCGAATGGACGAGTGTTCCGGACTCACTGGGGTCCCGCTCGTAAACTGTAGCAATTTGTCTCTGAGAAGCGGCGTACTCATGGACATTTGCAACACCCGTAGGGTTGCAGACGAGTTGCTGCCTTTTTATAAAGTGCCCTCCGTTACCTCATTCACCAGATGAATCACAGAAATATAACACTTCCACTTCACGTCGCTCTTCTGTGATTTCATGGTTCTTTCCCGAGCTGACTTGCCCATTCGTGCAGCAGCGAAGACTGTTGCGTGGCACTACCACATTCCGTGGGGATTATCACCGATCCCAGCCAAAGAATTGCAGTCGAGGGACACCGATGTCAGTGTGTATTCTGAACACGACCCTGTGCCGATCCGTTTGCAAAAAGCGTGATGTGTGAAAGCGGCTTAAGTTTTATAACTTAATAACTTTATAACCACTAACTCGTTCGACACATATTCTCCCATGCAAGCGATGTCCTCTGTTGTTCCGTTATTCTGTATCCAGGTTTCATAATTGGGTTCGCTGGCGGCTAGAAATGCGTCGGCTACATATATTGACTCAATGAAGAACATCCACGATCGCGTGTGGCTGCATAAACCTAGACACAATAAATTAAAAAAACAACTTATTGATAGTCAATCTATAGAAAAAAGTGAAAATATAACATTACATCTCGATATCAATCCGTTTATAAAATATAAAGGGGAGTAACGCGTGATCTGTTACTTGAGCGGCACAGGTGCTGGATTCCCAGTTTTTAACACGCTTACACTAGATTTATCTGTATGTATATATGTATGAATGTAACGGAATATTTAAGTGATTTCGCCCCACTTTGAATAATCAGATTTGAGTCATACTCGTACATTGCTCACTCGTCAAAGAATGGGTCTTTCAATTGCAATGTCTGACAATGCAATAATTTAAATAGTTTTTCTCATTATCCTGATCAGGGAATTCAGGATTAGCTAATTGCCAAATCCTATACCCGGTAGTGTCCTTGTGGCAAGTATACATTTAAAAATGTTTAAAAAAAAAACAAGATGATAGATATTATAATAATATATATTTATATATATTATTTATATATATATATTTATATATATATATATATTTATATATCTATTATACAGTACACTATGTCTTTTATTTTGTGCTAAAGGATCCTAAAGGCTATGTACTACGCCCCGACTTCGCACGGGTGGAATGAAGATATTTCTATGACTGGAAACCTCATTAAAATCCGTTGCGTAGTTAAAAAGATCTAAGCGTACAAAAATTGGGAGCGACTTTGTTTTATACCATGTAAAGATTTCCCTTACCTTCTTCGTTGAGCAGGGGATAAGGTCCAGTAGGACAGCCTGGCTGTACCTTGCTGGTGAGTCTGTAGTTGGGCCAGAAGTCAGCTGTACCTGCGCTTCCCATAATGCCGTATTGCCCCGCATCGCTATGAATGACGTCGACGAAACTCGCACTGTCCTTATTAATTCCAATAATAACAGTCAGACCTTCGTATAAGGGAAGGGCGGGGTCCAATCCTGTTATTCTAATGACAGAAACACGTTTTATGAAAAGAATAAAAGCTGTTCATAATTATTAGCAGTCAATCGCCAAAAGATGATGATGTAGCAGACCAGAACGATGATATATTTCGGCTGTTTTCAAATTAGGTACATTAATATTAATGTCTACTCCGCAGTATATGATAAAGGGAACTGTCAATAATTTTATCAATAAATAAAGGAATGGAAGAGTCAGCATGTAAATCGGTTTTTGAATTTTTCCTAAAAGCATGGCTATTATTGGATTAGGTTTGTACTAATGATAGTATCGAGTTTATGATTTTGACCATTTTTATTTCTTGTAAAAAAAAACAAACAAATTTCAAGTCTCTCTTCGGAGACTTGGATTGGTGGAATCTAGCCAGATAGGTCGGAAATATGTATTCAAACATAAATAATATCAATAACTGACTATTGAAAAGGGTATCGGGACACGTGTTCTTAATTAAATTCGAAGATGTGAATCTTAAGTCATATCAAATATGTCCCGATACTGGACAACCAATTACTACCTCAATACAAGGATATAATGATGATGGACGAAATTTTGTGCTAAACACATTTCTACTTGTTCCATGAAAGTATTTTATGGATTTTATTGCGTTTGATTAGATTTTTATTTATTTATTTATTACATCCATTAAGTAACAAAAGGTGTTAGGGTAATTAGTAAAATAGTTCTTTATGGACCCTGTTTATAGGGCATAGTACAAAACAATATTTAAATTACCGACGTTTCCAGCGTTTTTGGTTGAAGGTGTAAAGCAAAAAGAAAACCGTACAAGATTTGAATAGACTGTGTGATGATATTATGATATTATGGTGATATTATGGTGATATTATGGTGATATTATGGTGAAAGTGTTCACTAGTGAGGAGATGGCTAATAGAGAATGTTGGAAAGAAAAGCTTTGCTGGGCCCACTCCACCTATGGAACGCACCGGTATCCCTCGGTGTTGGGCGTGAGCACGCCTCGGAGAAGGGTAAACCTTCCCCGATTCCCTCGCCATCTTGCAGCAGCTCGAGGCCACTTCGAGCTGTCCTCCATGTCCCCTTTTAGTCGACAGGCAGGAGATACCTTAGTCCTATTCTATGAGCCCAGAACTACAGGGCTGGGGCCCACTCCACCTAGTGCAGAACAACGACACGAGAAAGAAGAACGGGGAGACACTTACCGCGAAATAGCTTTTCCTTGTCTCTTAATTAGGTTTCCTGTAATGCCGCTTACTTGTGCCCCCAGGGAATGGCCCACCAGATGGGTCTTGTCAAAGTCCAAGCCAGCGTCGGCCAAGGTTAACAACGCATCCGCGAACTGCTTTCCTATCTTTTTCAAAAAAAAAAGCAGTATCATTAAATTTTATTGCTAATTGCATGTTAACAAATACACTTTCCCCCGCATTATTACCGAACTAATTGTTTTTTATAGATAAATTGCTTTGTTACCGCATTAATTGATAATGTAGACGTGACGTTTGAATTTCCATTGGCCACCTTACTCAGTGCGCGAGATCTGAGGGTACCGTGTATAACTAAGATCAAGTATGTAATTCAGTATTTAATGTGAGGTGGTGGCAAGCGAGGGAGATTCGACTGATGTGGAATGACCTCTGCTCAATTACATTTACAAAAGCTGTGATGCTGCTCCGGTTAATTTTGGTCGGTTCCCTCACTCATCAGATTTTACGCAGATATTTATGTATTCTGCTATAAGCAATGTAGACTAATTAATACGCTATTAATATGAAGATAGATAGCTATAATGGGACGTAAACAAAATAAGGCATAATGGGACTAAAATGTCACAACATGGACAAACAACAAAAAGTAAAAGTTTACGGATTTCAGAAAGAAACATTGCGAGAACGATTGAGTAGATAGGACATCTTACTTCTGATCTGGTTTTGCAGCTTCAAATACAAACTTCATGCGATTATTCTATTTGTGAAGTTATACTTCTTTTCATTAAGTAACACTTTTTTAAGTTATACTACTTTGCGTTTGATGCGTGCGCACAACGACAGACAAAAAGCGACCAACTTCAAGGTGTAACCATGGCAACCAATAATAACTTTTTGACATTTAGGTACCTATAATTATAAGTAATCTAATTAAACCGTTCTCAATTGCATTTAATATCATCTTCACAAACAAAGAGTACTGGCCTAGAGGATAAAATTTTTATTTATTTTTATTTGGTTACACAAAAGAAGTATAAATTATTACATGCGTGCCTAAATATACACATACTTTTTCGTCTGCATATGTCGCCCTCTGAGATTGAATATGCTCAGTAAAACAGGCAGTAGACACTTTTATCTTCTGCTTGGACTATAAAACTTGAGAGGCAGCTTTGGCTGATTTAAGTAGAAGTAAAGTAACAGTCTATAAATGTCCCACTGCTGGGCAAAGGCCTCCTCTATACAGAGGGTATCAGGGCATAGTCCACCACGCGGTCCCAATGCGGATTGGCGGACTTCACATATTTTCGAAATATATTTTTTTTGTTATTATTTCGAAAATATTCAGGTTTCCTCACGATGTTTTCACCGCGGAGCACGTGATAAGTTAGCACTAAAAGTTAAAAACTTCATTGGTGCTGGCAAAGGGGGTCGAACTCAGTATGCTCGAGTATATTGAATTAAAGGCGAGCGCCCGGACACTGAGCTATCACGGCTGATTTAAGTAAGAGAACTATTCTTTTCTATTCATCAAGCAGTCCTGATTCTGTTCATAAGTACCACGCGACTGCACAGAATTGTGTTGAGTCTATTATATTATACTTCTTTTGGTGCGTTTGGAAGAGTTGGAGAGTAACATTTTTACGATACGCGGGCACATCTACAACCAAAAAGCGACATGATGAAGTTTTTTTTTTTTTATGGAGAAAAGGGGCAAACGAGCAGGAGGCTCACCTGAACGTTGGTTGCAAAGCGACTTCATCAACTTCACGGTGTTACCGTGAAGTTTACATTATACCTTATTGACATTTACCTATTATTAAAATTTATTTTATTATATGTTGATTACATTTAACCACTCGACATATTCAACTCACGATTGCAGTGTTTTTGACGGCATTAAAATATCCCATAATAACACCCATGACCCCTGTCTTTGCTTCCTCCCCCCAATCCAGCACTATCGTGTTGACACCGCCCCTAGAAATGTAAGCGGACATAACTCCCGTACACTCCTCGTTAGTCGAACTCCGGTTGTAACCGTGAACAAAGAACTTTGTGACGCGTTGCGTATCGATGCACGAGGAGTTAATAAGTGCCAGTGGTGACTCCAGCGGGACTATTTTCGGATTCTCTAGTGTTCTGAAAATATGTATAAACCTAATTTTGATTCGATTATGTAAAATCGATTAATAATTTGAGGCGATTTCGAATTCTTCTTCTTTTTAATTACTTATTTTTAATGCAAATAATAAACACTCACCCATTGTAGCAAATTAGTTGCGCCGCTTGCAAACATCTCGAGAAACCTGTTAGAAAATTTCATTAGCAGAACATTATTACTTTTATGAGACACAATTTGATTGCGGAGCAATGCTTTGGAATTAAATTGGAAAGGGCAGTTCCAGGTACTATCATACAACTGTAGGAGGTATGTACTACTTGAAACACACAGTAAAAACCTCTTAATTTTCTAAATCCACCGATCACAATGCTGGATACGGGCAACATGTGTGATGTTATTTCCATTTAAAGCAATTTAAGTAAAGGAAAGTAGAGTGTAATGAAAATAAATAAAAATTAGCAGAGACGGTTATCACACTCAACATGGAGTACGGAAATTGCACTGTAAGACTGTCTTCCTTGTTTTCTATTAATCTGTGATAAGATAACAACAGTTTTTCTCAGTTACGAGGAAATTTTCTGTAACTGACCTCTATCATGCCGACGTCATTAAATTATCTCTTGCAAAGTGCACGTATGCATAAGTTAGTTTACTGAACGTCATCACAATTTTTTTACGTGTTAATATTGAGAAAAGTGGCAACTTTTTCACAATTTTAAAGAAATGCTTGTGTCTGAACTTTTTTATATTACAAATTACGAAGATACATTTTGGAGAATATACATAAAGGTGGAAGAATTATGAGACATCATGAATTATAGTGCTCTTTAATGCATATTTAGTAACTTCTGATGTACGAAGCTGGCGCGAGGCCTGCTTTTAACGAGTCTCGGGGGCCCTTAGTAACTTCTGACGCTTTGTAAATGGATCTTGAACGATGATTTGACTTGATAGAAGACCGACATACACAACAAATTTATTATGAATACTTATACTACACGAATGGGCCGCCCCGTGCGCTACTAAGGGCTCACAAAAGGCCGGTAAGAAATGGAAGTATTACAATTTATCGTTATGCCCGGTGGTTCAAGAAACCGGATGACAATGGGAAAACTCATCTGAAACACGCATAGTGTCCTAAATGGCTGCTGCGGTGATCATTTTACATTAATTGCCAGGACACGATTCACTTTTTGAGGTCACAATTATGAAGAATAATTTTATTAACTGAATTACTATTTCAGATTACCTAGATAATATTGAATTGTGATGTCAATAAGCTCTTTAATTTTAAATTTGGCAATTTCAAATTTAGAACTTTTGACGTGTTCTAATCAGCCAAGAAATGGACTTATTTGGCCCTCGAAGGAATTATTAAAAAGGTACTTACCCAAAAGAAATAAAAATACTATCATGTCGGATAATCTCTTTCGAGTCATATTACCTATTTTTTAGCTATTTTCTAGCCGTGTCTATCTAGCGAATGAAGAAGCAGTTGACTGATAGGGGAAAAACAATTTCTTAATTATTCTAAAGTTATTCTATACCGTCATTTATAGGACTGAATTACTATAGCAATTTGTAATGAATGTAAGATAACTGGTACCTATTTGTTTGCGTATTACATATACTCGTATGTAGATAGCTTCCCATTTGAATATAAACGTTATTACATTCTATTCATTTGTTTATGGAGATTGATAGTATAATTACTGTAACCAGAATATTTCTGTTTTCTATTCCCGATGAAAGTTACGATTACGGATTTATGTGAATAAAACATTGTTTTTTTATGTTTCGCGCGCAAAATTTCCGTCTGTTTTTAGTATTTGTTGTTATAGCGGGAATAGAAATAAATCATCTATGAAAATTTGAACTTCACGTCAGACTATCACGGATTATGATATACAGCCAGGACAGACGGCGGACTCTTAGTAATAGGGTCCCATTTTACTTTTTCGGTACGGGACCCTAAAAAGTTGACGTCTGTTACCTCACTGACCAGACGAAACGCGAAAGTGCGTTTCATTTCCTGATTGCTGTTAGTAAGAAGCTGAACCAGGGCAATATTCTTAATTATTCTCTTTCTTTTCAACCGACATCATAGATATTTATAATATTAATAACTAATCTTATAATAATATTAATAACTATCTAGTTAAAATAAGATTATTGTTATAACCAGTTAATACACTATTACCTACTTTATACTTACGTAGGTCGTTAATACTAAAGTATGTTTAAAGTACGACAAATATTTATAGGATGAAGGTATTAATATAAATATAAAATAAAAAAAAACACAAAATTAATAAAAAAAAAATAATAAGAGAACAATTGCTGCCTTAATCCACTTCCTTTCATTTTTCGTTTTTTCTTTACGTTACAATGATAATAATTATTCTTAGTTATTATTTTACTTGGCACCGTCGTCAAAATTATGAAATTATTATTTAATAATTTCTGACTAACTAAATCAAAATCCGAATTCATTTGTGCTAATTAAATATTATATTTTACTGTATAGTTTCCTGTTTGTCGGTTTTTTTGTGTTAAAATTATCTGGCTATTTATTGTGGAAGGAGGAATTTTACATTCAAAGTGTTGCCATGGGGTCAATGATGAATGAATGAATGAATACTTTACTGTCCACCACACATAAAAGAATACACAAAATTAACAATAGACAAAGAAATTTATGGATTGCACAATTTGGCGGCCTTATCGCTTATGGCGTAAAGGAATATCTAATCAAATCAATCAGAAATCAATCAAATCATCAAATTTCTCCTTTAAATAAGGTGGAGTAGCAACATGAAATAGGACACAGTACGAAGTTGAAAGAATATGCAAATTCCGGCGAAGTCGGATGGGTAACCATTTGAGAACATGGTAATATTTACGCAACCCAAATATGAACCGAATGCTAGTATTTTGAAGTCTTTGAATTTTGAAGTCTTTCAAGCTTATTTAATTGGTCCTAAGTTATATCTATATAGCTGGCGTCAGCTTAACCAAGAATTGGAAGGAGAAGAACCTGTGCGAGCATAATTTTTGTAGAAATGATTTTTAATTATATAGCTGACAAATGTCCATACTGCGCGGCGCATAAACATTGTTCCGCTTTACATTAAATGACATATTATAAATGATTGTTACAGATGATATAGAACATATGATACGGAAAAACATAGCAGTCTATAGAATTGCAATCTAATTACACCAATTGGTGTCATTTGACTGCCGTAGTTTCGGTGTGCTAGTGTCATATTTATTTGTATATAATAAGATTGCCATGATGTATCTTTTATCGCCCATTTCTTACGATAAATCTTTGAAAAACTAAGAAAGTTCTTAAATGCATCAAAAACTAGTATGGTGGTGATCAGTTATAGAATATTCTGTGCCACATAATTTTTATTTCTTTTTGATGCAGAATCTTACAGTGCTGATTGGAGATATTTCGCTAATATTAATATATAAGCGAAATGTCTTCAAATCATTACATTCTCCAGCCAGCTTTACGATCTGCCATTACTGCTCTTTCATGAATACTTAAATTCCTTGGCATTATCAACTTAAGTGGTCGCCTGGTGGTCGAAATTCGACCATACTTAATTATGCATGGTAGTGTGCGTCATTTTTTTTATTGATTTATTGTATTATATGTGTAATTAATTTTAAATTTTTTTAGATATATTTAATCTTGTAAATATTAGATCAATAAACTGTATGATTTTGAGAAAAAAATGTATAATTTTTCAAAAATATTAGCCTTTATTGCACTCCTGCTCTATATAAACTATAAGTGTAGGAAATTTCAAACTCCTCCGTTCGTGCAATTTTCGTAAAAAGGGGTACAAAGTTTTTGCGGCACGTATTAATATTAGGTTGGGGAAAAACTCTTTTCGCAAATAGTATGTATGTACTTATAGTATAATCTCTTTGGCTATACCATTTGTATTTGGCTGGTTTTGGTATCATTAAAAAGTTTAAATGTTTAAAAAGATAATTCCAAATTCAAATCAGGAAAATGTGTGCTTTTCAATTGATTTTATTACTGTTAAGATGAGTGATTCTTACGAAGAAATTCGATACATTTTAAAATTTTACTACAAAAAAGGTAAAAATGCAACGCAAGCCGCGAAAAAAATTTGTGATATTTATGGACCTAGTGCAGTGTCTGTGAGAGTAGCACAAATTTGGTTTACGCGTTTTCAATCCAGAAATTTTGATGTCAAAGATGCACCTCGCTCTGGGCGCCCTGTTATGGATAAAATGGATGCCATTTTTGAAAAAGTGGATCAAGATCGGCATATCAGTAGTCTCGATGTAGCGGAAGAACTGGGAATTGACTACAAAACAGTTTGGCGCATTTGAAAAAAGCTGGGTATACAAAAAAGCTCGATATTTGGGTGTCTCAGTTCACTAAAAGGAACCTCGTGTACTCATTTATTGATTCATGATTCGTTTATACGACGTAATGAAACCGAACCATTTTTGAAAAACCTGATAACTGATTATGAAAAGTGGATCACGTACGACAAGAATGTGCGAAAAAGGTCGTGGTCAAAGGGTGGTCAGGCTTCACAGACAACAAAACCCGGGTTATCTCGCAACGAGGTAATGCTGTGTGTATGGTGGGATTGGAAGGGCATTATTCATTATGACCTGTTACCGCCAGGCAGGACCATTGATTCAGAATTCTACTGCGAACAAATGATGCGATTGAAGCATGAGGTTGTGAGAAAGCGGCCGAAATTAATAAACAGAAGGGGTGTGGTTTTTTATTATGATAACACTAGACCTCACAAATCTTTAGCCACTCAGCAAAAATTAAGAGAGATTGGCTGGGAGGTGTTAATGCATCCGCCGAATAGTCCTGACCTTGCACCTTCAGAATTCCACTTGTTACGGTCTCTTCAGAATTCTTTAGGCAGTGTCAGGTTAACATCACGAGAGGACTGCCAAAAGCACTTGTCGCGGTTTTTTGATCAGAAGTCTCAGAATTTATATAGCAATGGGATCATGTCCCTACCTATAAGATGGCAGAAATAAATCGAACAAAATGGCACTTCATACTTTAGTTAAATGTAAATAAACTTGATAAAAAATATTTTGAATTTTCATATAAAACGCGAAGAAACTTTTTCCTAACCTAACTTATATAGATATGGCGCTGGGTTATTATTGATCGCAAGAAATTCAAGAGAAAATATAGTTATGACACTGACAAATATATGACACTGCTGAATAAGTAATTGTTATGTTACGCGATTGTTTCAACAATTTATTTATACTCTAAATAATTGTCAAATGTAGGTGATGAAAACATTTTATGGCGCCCTTTTAATTACAATGATAATATTTCAAGTAGAGCCATTACAATTGTTATTCAATTTAAAGATAAATAATTGTATAGCGCGAGCGTACAAAAACATTAAAACTATGCCATTTAGTAAATTTATACAATTTATTTTTTATTTTTGGTTCTAGTCTCTGTATTGAAGATGAAACTCAAAACGTGTAGATAAATTGTCGAAAAAAATTTTCGTCGCTACCACGTTAGCACTACGAGCCTGCGCCTTATCGCATGTGCAATCTCAACGCATTTGTTTTTATTGCATTTTTATAACATGTATTATTTGTCTTTACAGCAAACACACTTCTTCAAGTGATATTTTTCCAATACAATGAATATGTGAAAATTTAATTTAATGACAGTATCTCATTTAAGCAAATTGACAATAGATGGCGTTATTATAAATCAGTTATAAGTAATTTTAAGCTAATTTTGTTAATGCATCAGTGACGATATTCTTTTTGTCTATTTTTCCCCAATAGCGATAATTATAAGATTTTAAATAGTGTTGGAATTATTAAATTTCACGAAGAATTGTAGAAGTTTAGTTTAGCGTACCGACAATAACCATGCTTGAGAAATAACATACAGAGATTATTCATTAACCTCGACTACCTCTGTCGGTCGTAAAATGAAACAGATTTTTAATTCAACTTCATTAAAATAAAAATGCTTATACCTACCATTATAGTATAATGCTTATTTATGATATATATTATAGAACTGCTATATTAAGATAAACCGAATGAAATAAAAGTAAGTTTTAAAAAACTATAGTCTTTTAAATTGTAAAGAGGGAGATCTGGAGCAATTAGTGTCGTCCATATGATACGCTTTTGCTTTATAATGCTCTCATTAGTTATAGTATCATTAAATAATGGTTTGCCCTAGTTGTTAGACACGAAGATCAGTCATATATTTCGTTTGCGAGTAGGTCCATTTAAACTCTATTGACAGTTATTAAAAGAGTTTGGTTTCTACCGTCACCAGCTAAGCTTGGTTTCAAACAAACTACCTGTAGTAGTGGTACCGGTGAGTACAACTACTATTCATCACATAATATTCGAATGCAGGTATTGGCGTCCTACAGCCAATACCTGTTATGATAGATTAAATAGAAATTTAATAGTATTTTCGAGTAAATCCGTGCTAAAATGCTTCATACCCAGTCTTTAGACTATGTCAGAGGAGGCAAGGGCGGAATAATAATTATCGTCTGTTCTTATATATGCTTGCAATAAATTCAGTATAATGTATTTTCCTGCGTGGAGAAATTAATGAACACAATTTCGTTTCTATCTGTCGTAACTCTTGATAAGAAAAGTGCGTTTCTTCTTGGTTCTTTTAGCACAGTAGATTGAAAAAGGCTTCACTGTAAATGTAAACCGCGTTTTTTGAAGAGAACTGGTACCCACTCACAGCAGATCTCAGCGATTACATTTGGAACAGATTTCAGACGCTCAGCGTGCCTATTCTGTATGTACACCATCATCCACCTCCTCACCGAACAAATACGCCAAAGCCAATAGCTTACCAACGGCGCCACCGAGTCAATGGTTCACAAGACCAGGAATAATAATGCGAATGCAATTTGAAATAAAACATTTTTGAAAGAAAACAAGCTTTTAATAAAATAAAACAAGCAAATTATATAGATAAGCCCTTTATTTACCTGGCCAAAACTAGTCTGAGCGTTGCGTCCATAACATCTGTGTCAGCCAAAAAAGCTGTTTAAATTGGGCGCTAAGCCATCTTTCCCTTTGCCGTAAGGAGATTGAGCATTGGTTACGAGGTAGAAATTACCCGATGCGCTAGAAAAAAAACGGAAAAAACCCTTATCTATCATGTCAAAATTGTACAATACTTATAATAAGACAGTCTTCTCTGTTTATTACCACCGTCTTGTTTTCGACGTCAACAGAATGGCACGAATAACTGACTCAAGTTTTCGTTTTGAAATCCGCTCACTCCATGTAATTTCTTATTCAGATAGTTTCTTAGAATAAAACAATGCTGTAATGTCAATATATATGTGTGGTGGTAATCACTTTGGATGAACATCTGGTTTTTTGCCACCTTGTTCCATTTAAAAATTAAACTATTTTATATCCCCTTGTAGGCGGAAAATGTTCAGAAGGTTACGTACTTAAGCGAAACATATTCTCCTATGTTTTCCACTCGCTCGGTTGTGCCGTTATTTTTTATCCAGGCGATGTAGTTTGCTTGGCCGGAGCCAAGGAACGACGTCCGATTGAAAATGGACTCTTGAAAAATTTCCACGGCACGTTCATGGCTACAGAAAGTTTCCGCTGGAAAGTATTAATTTATTAATGTATCCTTATTAATATCATAAAAGCTAAGTTTGTATGTATGGATGGATGTTTGTTACTCTTTCACGCAGATACTACTGAATGGATTTTAATAAAACTTTACAATAATATAGCTTATACATCAGAATAAGACATAGGCTATAATTTATATACATGTTTTATGTATATCTGTCTTTCTGTCTGAATGTTACGCCTTCAGCCTATTCTACGCAGACGTAGTCGCGGGCAGCAGCTAGTAGTTAATAAATAAAATTCCAAAAGATACAATAGCGTGCGTATCGTGACGTTACTGATTACTTTATGCAATTGATGTTTACTGAATATACTTACCAGTAACAAATACACTTACCTAAATTAAAGGCAGGACAACCGGGCTGTACGACTCTGCCGGCGTGATAGTTTATCCAGACGTCAACAGTTCCCACGGATTCACTGATGCCATAGCCGCCTGGATCGGTGTGTTTTGCGTCAACGAATTTTCCGGAATCCGTCGTCAATTCATTGTTATAGGAAGTAGGTTCTCCATAGAGGGGGCCTGCAGGATCAAGACCTGTAATGCTAATATTGAAATTCGGTTACATGACCTTTCTGATTAAGAGCCTCTTCTTTGCGAATAGTGTCCTAAGAATTTACGGGCTGCGTTTGTTTAAACAGTTAAGATTTCCTATGTGCTCTCATATACCAATTGATATATCCTCTTATTTAGATTATTCCCCTTTCCACCCTTTTATATCTCATCTCTTCATTTATTCAGCAGGCTTATTGTTTACTTTTTTATTTCATTCGCTCACCGTGCAATTTTCGGCACCCCGTCAGAAGAGGCCTTTTTACCCGCTACGCCACAAACTTGTGCACCTAGGGAGAGACCCACCAGGTGTGTTTTGTTCAAATCAAGGCCAGCCTCCGCCAGAATAAGCAAGGAAGCGCCAAGCTGGTTGCCCACCTGTCATTAAAATTATTCAATTGTTGCCCATATTCGTTTAGATTTTTTTTAATTGAGATTGTATGCGCTCGCGTTTCACCTGATGTTAGGTGAATCGCCGCCCATGCATTTGCAACACCCGTAAGGTTGCCGATGCGTTGCCACCTTTCAATTAAATGGGCCCGGGTACCTCACTCAGGCTACCTCAGCAGGCGAAACTTGGAAGTATAATGCTTCTACTTTACGCTGGTGTTGCAACTATAGCAACAGTAAATGTTACTAGTATTCATTTTATATGTAGGTAGCATATGGCAACTTTGTATTTTTCCTCTTCCGCTCCGGCGACCCTGGGCCAAATACACGGTTGAAACTTTTCCTGTGATTTTATTAATTACACCGCTCCACGAACACCAGTACCTACCAAGATAAAGGCCAGTAGTCCAGCGCCTTACAGCCGGTCTTCTGTGAGGTCGTGGTACTTACCCAAACGGACCTGCCAATTCTATTAGTATAATCTAATCTAATTAATATAATAATTGTGTCTATGTTAGCTCATTAGGTGTTTATTGTTTTTATTATATTCTATGTTCATTAGTTTTTCGTGAAACTACAAAATTTTGCACAGGTACGATAGTTCGTCTAAGAATTGTCAATATAATAATAAAACTTTTGCACAAAAATAAATAAGTTACAATGCAATTCTAACATAATGATGAGGACTTCTTGGATTTACTCTAATACAACAAGTTAAACTATTTTAAATGTTTTGCCGCGTTAAATTTTATTTTAAAAACCAATGACGCGACAACTTGGTCATAACGTCTGTTATTTAATAATATTATAAATGAAATGCGATTTAACCTGTAAAAAAGTTTTACTAACATAAAATACTCGTACAACAATTTATTCTATTAATATGTCATATTATATTGTCTCTCTATTCACCTTTTAGCCCTTGACTCATTATGTAGGATATAATATAAAACTCATATTTATTTATTTTCTGATGAGGATTAAACTATCGAGCAATTCCCAAATCTAGATCAATGGTATTGGCAACATCAACAATTATATGTAGGATGTGTCACTTCGTGTTTTTAACATTTCAACCCACCTTCTTGACATTAGACACGGCGCGCACGTAGCCAAGAAGGATGCCCAGGTTTCCGTCGCTAGCCTCTTCCGCCCAATCCAAGTAGAGTACGTTAGAACTGGCTAAGGATAAGTAAGCGGTGATAATGGCGATGGAGTCATGTGTGGTCACGTTGCCAGTGAAGCCGTGGATGTACATGACCGTGTCGAGAGCTGGGTTGATACATGACGCGTTATTTAGCAGAGGCAGAGGCATCTCTAGCGGCGTCGCTTGAACGTTCTCCATCGTTCTAAAAGAGACAAGCCAGTTACTTCGAGGTTCTACTTCTGGGAACAGTAAGACGTGTTAAATGTTAAAACGTGTTTTTGAAAGTATTCAACATTAATTCTGTGCAACATTAAAGTTTTGTTTTATTGCACTTGGTACACTAAAAAAAGTGGTGAATACTCACAAACCATAGGATCGATTTTAACGGGGTTTATGACAGGTTGACAGTACAACTTCCTCGCAATATTTAAGTATCGCTTGATCGTTATTAATTTACTTAAACAGAATATATACGTCATTAGCTACTGGATCAATTGGAACAGTTTTTAATTTTTTCAAATGACAAGGCTCCCAGTACAAAAAAAATACCTTCCATAAAAAATGTGCTATCAGTGATAAAATTTTAATCACGTTAACTTGAATTTTCAGTTTCATAATAAAAAACTAACCAAACTAACAGAAACTACCATCCAATTCACGCGGACGTAGTCGCGGGCAACAGTTAGTTATTATATATAGGACTACTAAGTAAGGTAAAAAGAGAAGTTAATTTATAGAATAGATCGCACGGTTTTGAAGTGTTTGTCACTATTACGCAAACAAATGGTGATGCTATAATTAAAGTATGTGTATATTGTTAATTTAGTTTAAGTTTGATATAAACATTTAAATGTAGAATAAATGGGTGAAAATAAATTATGCATTTGAAGAAGATTATAAACGAGTGCAACTTGTCTCACCTTACCTGTTAAAACATTTCAAATATGCCGCCTGCGTAATTTGGATGTACCCTGTAAAATATCACATTTTATTTAAAATATACACTTTTCATGGGGCTATGATGTTTTTGGATTTAATTTATGAAAATAAATCTAATTCACAAATAATTTATGTTCAACAAAATCATTATGAATTGCAATAAGAAAGGAAAATTACACACGGACTCGGTTATTATGAGAAAATTATCATATTATATTTTGCACTAACAGATAGTTCAACGCTGGATACCATTGAGGATTCGTTACCCTACGAGTCAAAATTTGTGTGATCCATAAAAAGTTGTTCTAAGTATGGGTGCCATTTTGTAACCGTCTGCTCGATCTCTATAAAGTTTTAACCTTTAGTAGTTCTGACGAAAGATCGAGTTATTTTATTACTATTGTAAACTATGGCCATGAAATGCCGTACAGTTTCCTTCTATACATCTGTTTAAACAACCGACTTTATTAATAAACTAGCGACCTGCCCCAGCTCCGCACGGGTGCAATGTTAAATGTTTCTTTCGACGTCCCATTAGAAACCTCTAAAATTATCAGTGATTCTCTACTAAACTATGCATGAATTATACATAATTATAAACCTTCCTCATGAATCACTCTATCTATTAAAGAAAATCGCATCAAAATCTGTTGCATAGTTAAAGATCTAAGCATATATAGGGACAGATAGACAGTGGGACGATTTTGTTTTATACTATGTAGTGATAGAAGACTATTGACTAGTGACGAAAGTAAAAAAATCTTTTTATTGCCAGATAGCAATTACATTATATAAATGCGAAATATTCTTAAATCAATAATTTCAATATTCAATATGTAACAGCTTACATGTAAAAGTTTGTTTACAAAACGCAGACATTTTTTAAAAAAAAAAGTCGTTATTTTAATTAATACTTACCAAGTCCAATCAACGTCAGGAAAATCTTTAAGCAACACATCTCCGATCTTCGCATCCTAATATTATACTTGGAGGCGACGTGATATAATGTAAGCGACTTTTACGATTATTTAAATATTTAATCTAGCATTTAAATATCTTAATTTAGCGTGCGAAAGAATTAGTGATTTTAAATTTATTCGTTTTCAATTACGGTTGAAGAGTATTCGGTTCCGAGGGGGACTAATATTATTAATTGTTTGTGCGACAGTAAATTTTTGGTTAAATATGCGCTAACTCTGCGATATCCTGTATATGGAATCATTATTCCAATAGACACTTTTCTTCCTCGGGCCGACTTCACAAGTTTACGTTAAATAAACATTACATTAACAAAAAAAGATATGTAAATTTGACGCCTAGTTGTTGTAATTTCTTCTTTAATTAAAGATAAATAATTAATTGTGAAAGCGAGCCGAGTGTATAATACGAAACGTGTAATAGTACTCAACATATAAGTAAAGTGAATAAGCCTTACCCAGTTTCCCGGATACAAGTGTAAGATAATGATGTTAGGAGATAAGAAATTTGATAAAATATTCATTTACCACTGAGGGTCGAAGCTGCGGCCTTAGATCTGTATTCTAAGTCCCATTTATTTTTGTAGCACTGCGCTCACAAAATTATCCGCATACAAAAATATATGTGTGGTAGGGTCACACAGCAGATCTTCTGTTGGACGAATGGGCAGGTCTTTTCTGGGAAGTACCGCAGGTCTGTCCGGGTAATGGTACTTACAGCTAAAAGAGTTTTTTATTTCAACAGAAAAAGAAAAGGGAGGTCGGTGGAAGTTATTGTCATCTAAAGGATACGCTTTTATTTTTCGTACTGTCGTTAATATAGTGTCATTCATTATGATCTGTTTCTGGTTGTGAGACCCTAAGATCATTCATACATTTCGCTTGTGAGTAGGCGTGTCTAAACTCTATTGATAGTTACCAACAGAGTTTAGATTCTACCAAACTTTACTGGTGGTGGTACCGGCGAGTACAACTTCGAGTACTATTCACACCATAATATGCGTATGCATTGTCGTAGCAATCTGAGGCCTGTTATGATAGATTAAATAGAAAGAACAATTATCTCCGTGCGGAAGTGGTGCTTTATACCTATTCTTTAGATTAAACTGAAGGAGGCAAGGGCGGAACAATTTTCGACCGTTCTTTTTTTTTATTACTTATTACATATCTGTACAATACAATAAATTCAGTAAAACGTATTTTCCCGCCCGGAGAAATTAACGTGTCCAATTTCCCGTTTCTAACTGTCATAACTCTTGTTAAGAGGAGTACGTTTCGTGTTAGTTCTTCTAGCACAGTAAATTGAAAAAGGTTGCACTGTGAATGTAGAATGTGTTTTGAGAAGAGAACTGGTCAATTTGAAATAAAACAGTAAAATTTAGTTATCCTTTTATTGTGTCAGCCAAGAAAACCCTTCAAATTGGGCGCTAAACCATCTCTGCCTTTGCCGTATGGAGAATGAGCATTGGTTACGAGGTAGTAGTTACCCCGTGCGCTAAAAAAGAAAACCAAAAAAATACCTTAACTATCACGCCAAAATTGTACAATCCTTCTTCTAATTAGACAGTCAGCGTCAAAATTAGGCAAAAAAAGAATAGGGAAAACGTGAACGAAATCTTCCATGATGCCTGTAGGACTGTGGCATTCACAGGCTTCCTCTTTCTGGCTGGTAGGTGTTGTAAGTTGCACCGAAACTTATATGACACCTTTCTCGAGCCCTCGCGGAGCAGCAGTTAATTCCACACCTGCCGCTCCGGGATTTCCAGGGCAGCAGTTGCCACACTTTCTCGCTCTGCGGCTTCCGGGTGACGTTACGTCCACGTAAAGAGCAAAAGCACCCCGCGACCTCTTATCGTCCACCGTGACCCGAGCCAAGCCTGGTGGCGATAAGTCGCGCCCCATGACAGCTATCAGCTCTAGGCCCTGCCCCTCCACAGGCTGGGTTCTCCTCCAGTGAGTGTTAGTTCTCCGGGGCATATACGTTGCAGTGATGGCATTCCACATTGGGTTCCCTATCCATCAAGTGCCACAGGTATCTCCCGAAAGGTAACATAACTCAACCCGATGGGGAATGAAATGGGCATTATTCTTGTATTCTGTATCAGGTCAAAGAGCTAAGCGAAGGGCTAACTTTCAGTCAGTGTTACGTACTAGATTATGTTACCTCTTCAAAAGCTCAATGGATGGCGGTCTAGGCTGTTTTAATGGCAGCCCTGTAGTCTGGGGCACATAGAATAGGGTAAGGTATCCCCTGCTTCTCATAAAAGACGACTAAAGTGTCCCAGTGTCCCCTACAATAGGTTCACGGACAACGGAGATGAGGCCTGGTTGTACTTTTCATTACATATACCATATCCGTTGCATATACCACCACATTTTACCGCGGTACAGCTAACTCTGTTCGACATAAGTCGCGATCACACGGTAGATCGGTGTGAAGTAGAGGAACTTATACTTTTGCTTTTCTTTTTCTTTTGTTGAGGGAGAAAAACGGAAATCCACTCGATATAATTTTTTCATTTGAATTAAGCAATTATGCAATGACAATGTATAAGGGTGGTGGTATTCACTTATCGGTCGATTAACGTCTGGTTTTTTGCCGTCATATTTCATTAAAAAAACATAACTATCGTCCCCCAGAGGGCGGAAAATGTTTGGAAGGTTACGTACCTAAGCGAAATATATTCTCCTATTATTTCCACTTGAGCGGTGGTGCCTTTGTTTTGTATCCAGGCGAAATAGTTTGCTTGGCCGGAACCCAGGAAAGATGCCCTATTCAAAATAGACTCTTGGAAAATTGCCGCGGAACGTTCATGGCTACAGAATATTTGCGCTGGAAAGGTTAGAGTGAATGTTAATAAGAGTTAATTTTTTTGAGTATTAAATTTTCTCTCGTATCCATTGCGATATAATTGAATTTCAGAAGTTTAAAAATTGTTAAGAAAACATGTACGTCTCTTTATATTAGAACGCCATCCCATGCTTCTACCTGTGATGCTGTGATGGATGATTTTTTTGATTGCTTTAAAAGAGTCACACATTTGTATGTATACAACAATTTGCCAGAGCCGCCGAATTTTTGATTTTGATTTTGATCCGTTAGATTTTTCAAATGACCGTGAAAGATCGGGAACTTAATGACGTTCAATAATATATGTTTAATAATGTTGTTATACTTTTTATTATATGACATATATAAGTGAATATGGCAGATGATATAGGACATATGATACGGAAAGGGACAGCAGTCTATAGAATCCCAATCTAATTACACAAATTGGCGTAATTTGAGCGCCTCCGTCTTGGTGCTCCAGTGTCATATCTACCTCATATTTACATATCATATCATTGCGGGACCGCATTCGATGATTAGGTCGACGTTTGTCTGATTTGTCTACAATAATCTTTCTCTTGACTGACAACTGTTTTAGCTGTATGAGAACGCAGTAGCTTCGGGCATAGAAATGGGAGGCTAGACCGGGGAAGACAGAAGACCTCCGTGAAGTGTAATTATAAAACTTTCGCGTTTCGTCTGGTGAGCGGTAACACGAGCCCACTTATTTTAAAGGTTGTCAAAGCATCTGCAAACCCTGAGGTGTTGAAGACTTCAGTCACATCATTAAAATTTGTAGAAAAAGTTAAGTGCAGAGATTAGCACTATAAATAATTTAAATTTTTAAATTTCAGTCACATCAGGTGCCTGCTCGTTCGACAACCTTTCACATAAAAAAGTGTAAGTTGGAATTTTAAACAGCATTTCGATCTTCTTCGGTTCTTTTGACAAATACACAGAGATATTTAAAAATTAACCTGTGGTTAGTTAAGCTAAAATTCCAAAAGACACAATAATCTCTTTAGTGATCGGCATATTTGTAGAATTATCACAAAGCTATTATCTATTACTTAATTAGGTAATTTTTGAAAACCACAATAATTCATACGTATAAATAAACTCGTGACGTGACTGATCATTTTATGCAATTGATGTTTTCAGAATATTCTCACTAGTAACAAATGCACTTACAAAAACTTATGGCAGGACAACCGGGTTGTACGACTTTAAGGGTGTGATAGTTTATCCAGACGTCAACTGTACCAATGGGTTTATGGATGCCATAACCGCCTGGATCGGTGTGTAACACGTCAACGAATTTGCCGGAATCCGTGGTCAATTTATTCTTAAATAAAATGCTTCCTCTAAAGAGGGGGCCTGCAGGGTCGAGACCTGTAATACTAATATTAATATTCAGTTAATATTTTTGATTATTGATTAAGAGCCTCTTTGGAAAAGGTGTCCTTAGAGTTTATGGACTGCCTTTGGTTAAAGAGAGTTAAGATTTTCTCTGTGTGTCTCGTCATTTATTAAGCATACAGCATAGAAATAGAAAAAATGCGTCAGATGTCCTGTCATTTATACCAGGCAGTCGAGCATGGATAAGTGCTGTATAAAATAAACCTACTATTATTTTCAATACGCTTATGTTCTCAAATTAGCAGATCAATCAGAATTATTATATTTTATTTCATTGAAAACCTTGCCAGAATATATATTTATTCAATTTTACCCAACAGATCTATTTCGAGGCTCCATCTAATATGCGGTCAAAATGAGAAATTTCACTGCTTTCAAAGACCAAAGGTATTGTTGTAAAAACTATTCAAAAGGTCAGAGCATTCCGGCATTGGAGCATTTAGTTGTTAGCGGTTAGCAGCTACAGTAATTGACCTAAACTTATATATTTTGGTAAATAAGGAAACTTGATTTGTTCATTCAATAAATTGAGGTGTTACGATAATACGGACATCCCTGAAATTTTCAACACCTAGTAAAAGTTCTCTCACCGTTAAGAGGACACACAAGGGGATACACAAAGAATTCCTTCCTTTTTTTAGTGAGATAAAACAATATTGCCTTGCTAACAATGAACCAATGGTCAGTTTTGATGTCCAGTCAATTGTAACCTAAAAGGGAGCTAAAAGAACATGACATGCCGGAATAGTATGCATTAGTACTTAAACATTGTCTTACATTTAGCTTGGAACGAGGAGTTCTACATGAAATTGGAGATTAGTAACTCTTTAACTTTTCTAGATGTTTTGGCCATCCGCAATCNTAATTGTGACTCAAAGTATTGTGACTGTCGTGACCAGTCCGGACTACTTTTTGGTCACATAATTTAGGCCGTTACACCATTATGTGTTTATCCCCTTATTTTTAAAAATTTCAGGTAGCTCATATTTAAAAAAAATTAATTTGAAATAATGCAAGGCATTATCCTCAATTTTATGATTCCACTCGCTTACCGTCCAATTTTCGGCTTCCCGTCACGAGAGGCGATTTCACCCGCTACACCACTAACTTGTGCACCTAGGGAGAGACCCACCAGGTGCAGTTTGTCCAAGTCAAGACCAGCGTCAGCCAGAATAAGCAAGGAAGCGCCAAGCTGGTTGCCCACCTGTAATTGAAATAATTCAACTGTTGTAATTATTCGCATACATATTTTATTTTTATGTGAGAAGGTGGCATGCGAGCAGGCGTCACCTGATGTTATATGATAACGCCGCCTATGGACGTTTGCAACACCCGTAACGTTCCAGACGTGTTCCGGCCTTTTAATTAAGTGGGTCCCGGCTACCTAACTCACCACACGAAACGCAGAAGTATAATGCTTCTACTTCACGCCGGTCTTCTGTGACGTGGTGGTACTTAACCCGACGGAACTGCCCACTGTGGTAGCCCTACCACAGTTAATGAAATAAATGTGTCCAAGTTAACTCATAAAGTGTTTATATTAGTATAAGTCTATACATGTCCCACTGCTGGGCAAAGGCCTCCTCTGTATAGAGGGTATTACTGAGCAGCTGGTAATTCAGCACTTAAAGTTAACAATTTCATTGGTGCTGGCATCGGGGATAGAACTCAGGTTGCTGGAGTATATTGAATTAAAGGCTAGCGCCCGGACACTGGGATCACGATTGAATCTCTCAAAAGTTCTATAAAAAAAAGATATATTCCATTAAAATACCATATTGTATCCCTCTTCACCTTTTGTTTAAGCGCTTGACTCACTATGTAGGATTTAATATTAAACTGAAATGTATTTTAGTTTGTGACGAGTATTAAACTATCAAGCAACTCCTCAATACTAGATAAATTTTATCGGCAACATGAGCAATTATATGTAGAATAAGTCGTTTCGTGTTTCGAACATTTCAACCCACCTTCTTTACGTTAGGCACGGCGCGCAAGTAGCCGAGAACCATGCCCAGGTTTCCGTCACTAGCCTCTTCCGCCCAATCCAAGTAGAGCACGTTACAAGTGTTCAAGGACAAGTAAGCGGTGATAATGCCGATGGCGTCAGGCGTGTTCACGTTACCGTTGAAGCCATTAATATACACGACCGTGTCGAGAGCTGGGTCGATACACGACGCGTTAACCATCAGAGGCAAAGGCATCTCAAGCGGCGTCGTTTGAACGTTCCCCATCGTTCTAGAAGAGACAAACCAGTTACTTCTAAGTACTGCTTCTGGAAACAGTAAGGGAAGCGGATAAGTGGAAAGAGTGTGTAATAGTCGACAATTATGCGCAACGAAGGGAATCTGATGATTTTTTTGGTTAAAGAAATAAACATAGGAATGTAAATGAACGAGTTTTCGAAGCCGTTAATAAATATACGTCTGTTATTTCCTGTAACATCGAATAAAATGTCCTAGTATTATATTGCATGAAGTGGAGTTCATAAGATTTTATTGCATTTGCATTAATTAAGCATTATTTTATTAAATTAACCTCATGTTTGAACAAAGTAAACAGAATTATCTTCTTTACTATAATAAAAATGTAACTGATCATTGTCTGTACATGGAAGATAAATGAGCAAAAATATTATTGGGGTTTTTATAATTTTTGTCTGTTTGTCTGTGCGTTTGTGCGCGCTAATTGAAATGGCTTAACCGATTTCGATGCAACTTTCATTAATGCATTGTAGTAAGCTTCGCTTAACATCTAGTGTTAATTTTATTTAAATCGGTTCATAAATAAAAAACGTTATATTTACTTAAAGAACCACGTAAGATTTATTTGATAAAATGCTATAAAAAAATCATAGTTAGAAAACTCTATTAAAAAAAAAAAAACTGCTAAGGTAGAAATGTACGTTAATTTAAAGAATAAATCGCACAGTTTTGTAGTGGTTAAAGAAAGTGCATATTGTTAATTTAGGTTAAGTTGGATGTAAAAATTTACATATAGAATAAATGTGTGATAAAAATAAAATTATAAGTAGATAATGAATGTCTCGCCGTACCTTTTAAAACATTTCAAATACGCCGCCTCCGTAATTTGGATGTATCCTGTAAAATATCGCTTTATTATTTTAAAAATATAAACTTTTTATTATATTATTAGAATTTAATTTATTAAAACGAAGTGTCAGATTCACAAACTCACAAGGATATTGCCAGAGAAACGATTTATATTTCTATTGTTTTGTTTCTCTTTTATCAGCCTTAAATTACTGAAAAAGTTTCAGCTTCAGTATTAAATAGACAATTTAATACTGAATTGTCGTTATTTATATTGTATGCTATCTTGTAATAAAGTATCTATCTTGTGCTTATGTCTATTTGGTAGATACACAGTATCTTAAGTTCATTATAGAAGATTAATAAATTTGTTTATGTCAAAAAAATTAAATATGTCATTATAGTCTAAAAGCTAGCAAGCTTTCGAGAGAGAATTTGAGGTAGGCCAGTTTTTAGATAGGATATCTCTCTCACTCTCCCGGATGTCATATGGGCTATCTGGGTGGCGGTAGAGGTTGCACTGATGAACGCAGTATAGAAGGCAAGTTTGTTTATAAAACGCATTTCAATTAACTTCTCCATATTTTTTTTAACATTATTTAAACGAAACACATTTCAATTAATACTTACCGAGTCCAATCAACGTCAGGAAAATCTTTAAGGAACACATCTCCAATCCTCGCGTCCAAATTTTTACTCGAAGACAACGTGAATAACGCAAGTGACTTTGACGATTGTTTAAATACTTATCATTTGTTTATATATTGCGTGCGAAAGAATTAGTGATGTTAAATTTATTCTTTTTTGCAATTAAGTTGAATAGTATTCGGTTCCCAGGGGAGACTGATATTATTTAATGTTTGTGCGACAGTAATTTGGGTTTAATATACGCTGCAATATTCTGTATTTGGAATCGCTATCCCAAGAAACACTTTTCATCCTCGGGCCGAGTTCAAAAGTTTATCTTAGATATCACATTCTTATCATCATCATCATGAATAGTGGAGGTCTTGCGGCTGATGATGATAGGCCTCCCTCCTCTTAGAACGCCACAACGAACGACACTTTGCCATTTGCATCCACCCATTGCCCGCGAATCTAATAATGTTGTCGGTTCACCTAGAGGAATATGGCTTTCTATGGATTCTATGGCTTTCTATGGCTTTCCAACATTCTTATATAGAACAAAAAAGATATGTAAATTTTACGCCTAGGTGTAGTTATTAATGATAAATAATAAATAGCGAAAGCGAGCTGAGGGTATTATATACGAAACGTGTAATAGTATTCAAGACATTATATTAGTACAATGAATAAGCCTTTCACTTAGTAAGCCTCACGCAGTTTCCCAGATACAAGTGTAAGATACTGATGTTAGCAGATAAGCTATAAAAAAAATCATAGATAAAAAAAATTTTCATTCGCCGTAGAGGGTCGAAGCTGCGGCTTAGATCTGTAGTCTACGTCCCATTTGTTTGGGTAACAGTGCGCTTACAAAATTATCCGTATACAATAATATATCTGCGGTACGACCGGTAGCTTGTTGCTGTTGCACGAATGGGCAGGTCTGTCCGGGTGAGTACCACGAACTCACAGAAGACCGGCGTGAAGTGGTGGGTGAGGTAAACGGGGAAGGGTTAAACGGGACCCTATTACTAAGACTCTGTCCATCTGCCGCCAGGCCGTATCTCGAGTACCGTGATAGTTGGACAGTTGAAATTTTCCCAGATGATGTATTTGTTGCCGCTATAACAAAAAATAGAATAAAAAATATGTAAGTGGGGCTCCCATACAACAGATTTTCACGGTCGGTGGTAGGGCCACGCAGCAGCCTCGGCTGTCGTACGAATGGGCAGGCTCGTCTGGGTAAGTACCACGGCTTCACAAAAGACCAGCGTAAAGTGGAAGGATAATACTTTCGCGTTTCGTCTGGTGAGTGAGGTGGCCGGAGCCCAATTTTTAAAAGATTATCAATGCATCTGGAACCCTAGGGTGTAGCAGTTGTCCATAGGCATCACTTAACATCAGGTGAACCGTCTGCTCGCTTGGCAACTTTTCATATAAAAAAAGACATTATTTTTTTTTGCCGTTTCTATAGATAATGGTACGGAACCCTTCGTGCGTGAGTCCGACTCGCACTTGGCCGGTTTTGATTTGGTTGCCAACGCATCTGCAACTGGTAAAGTGTTTTAGGTGTCCATGGGCAGCGGTAATCACTTAACCTCAGGTGAACTGCCTACTCGTTTGCTATCTTATAACATAAACAACACACTATGGAACACACACGGCCGGTTTCAATATTCTATCTATCTGTAGATTTGGTTACTGGAGATAGAATTTTGATGTAAGTATTATGGACCTAATGTCAAATACCTTTCGCTAGTAACCAAATGTACAGATATATAGAATACTTACTAGCTGCTGCCCGCGACTACGTCTGCGTAGAATAGGCTGAAGGCGTTACATTAAGACAGAAAGACTTTTAAGACCGATATACTTAAAAATATGTACATAAATTATAGCCTATGTGTTATTCTGATGTATAAGCTATATTATCATAAAGTTTCAATAAAATCCATTCAGGAGTATTTGCGTGAGAGAGTAACAAACATCCGTCCATATATACAAACTTTTGCGTTTATAATATTATAGTAAGGAAGTAAGGATTGAAACCGGCCGT
Source organism: Iphiclides podalirius (assembly GCA_933534255.1). Taxonomy (NCBI): domain Eukaryota; kingdom Metazoa; phylum Arthropoda; class Insecta; order Lepidoptera; family Papilionidae; genus Iphiclides; species Iphiclides podalirius. The sequence continues at coordinate 3,424,475 of OW152821.1, forward strand.
AAATGACTAAAACTATGGATTGCTTTTCACGTTCTATACATACACCTTTCGTACACTTAACTTAGGTACACACATGATTATATACAGCATCAAATGTACAACACTTTCGCAAATGGATGAACCTAAACCAATGTATTAGCATGTGAAGGGTGGTTGAGAAATAATTATTAAAACAGTCTTAACGCAGGGCTCGTCTTTAACTCACGTTCCCCGTGCCCCTACAACATACTTTACATGGCGCAGCCGGTATTTAAAAAAGGACTAACGAAAAAGAAATTATGAGTAATTAGAAGTGAATAAATAAAGAATAAACAAATAAGTGTAAAAGTAGTACGAAAAGTGAAAGAATACGAACAGTTCGAAGTACAATGGAGGCAATTTTACAACCACCCTCCACATGCTAATGCATAATATGACACTTGGGACTACCTACAAGATCTCTTGCGAGACTTTCAGCCAGTGGGGCGCCGAAAATCGTGGTCTTTCCCTCTGTGCGGGGCACCGTTACATCTCTATTTCTATGTTTGTGAAAGAGACTAATATACATACACGCTTCCCGCTTCAAGTTTGATTCAATGGTTAAGTAAATCAATGTTCAATTGGAGATCGAAGAGTCCCAAACGCACTAAGTAGTGATATTATATCATAGTTGCGTAAAGCCTAAAAACCTTTTAAATCTCCTGAATTGGAGGCCTTGCAGACGCACGGAGTGAAGAGCGTTGGTTTTAGTCTTGTGCCTGTTCTGTCATTTAGGCAAGTGTTCTGAACTAGTTCATCTCGGACAGTGAACTAATTCATTCTATTACTTCTATTAGGTATTAGTGCTATTCGAGTGACGGTAGCGTGAGCCATCGCGTTTGGTTTGTGAAAACTACGCTGAATACCTATTTATAACATTTTAGTTTCTTTTTATCGTCTAATTGGAAAAGAAAGACAGGAAGCAGAAAGAAAGAAATATTTATTCGGCGCATTACATTATAGGAGAAAAATAAAGAACAAGAAATAACACTAGGATTTATGCACCAAAAAGGTTTCCGCTCAGTATATAGCCGTGGCAGAGAATACCACGGCACTGGTTTTCTGCGGACACCTTGTAAGATTTGCGTTCAGCTCTATGCATACAGCCAGAAAAGTTGATTCAACAGTGAGTACAGAACTCAAATACTTTTTACTTTTACAACAAATACTTTACAGGCATCCAACTAAACCAAACGAATACCAAATGACATATTTTGTACATTGCAATCAATTAATGTGTCTACCATGTTTCAATGAAAATCAGTTTTCTTAAATAAATATTGGGTGACTTAAAATTGTTTAGAGAAAATTAAGGAATATGGGGCGAGAAGAAGAAAAAAAAAATCGCATCTCCATACAACTTGTGCGATAAGCTGTTAGTCTTATTATAGAAAGTAGAAATTATTTTTCAGGAATTTTATATCGGTTCCTGGCGGAAAGTTGTTCAGTTTCATGGGGAGAACCACCCCCTGAAGTTTCGCTGACTAATTTAAAGTCACCCCATATATTTTTACTTATTACTTGTTTAATAATATATACATATAGAATTAAATTAAGTTTAGAATTAAATTGAATTAAGAATTAATAGAAGAATAAACTAGATATTAATTTTATAATTATGAATATGATTATTACATCAATAAAAGTTATTATTTCATTACTTAAATAAAAGCTTGAGTATCGATAATTGCGATTTAAATTTAATTTCACTTCACTAGTCATCACTAAAACAGCACTATCATTGGGTGCCATGCGCGATACTATATATAAGGTCAACCGGGGTAATTTCGTCGTATTCCCCATTACTTCAAGTTATTTCTATAACGTCAATCCTCATGGGTCAATCCCTGTGTATCATTTTCCCAGTTTGACGCTAATACGTATTTAAATAAATACTCAAATGGTAAGCTATTCCTTAGATATTAAATGAATTTTATTTGCTTCATTTTTGTGCATGGTTATGGAAGCTAAACTAGACAAAAAAAAAAATAAAGGATGCATTTAAAGATGATCTAGTGCAAATGTGTAAAATGCACTTATTTCTCACAGACGTATTTGCCCGATGCTAAAACCAGATGTTCTCAACATTTTGCTTAGGTGAGGTAACTTGTGCAAGGACTAAGTATGAAGTTATTATAGTGGTGACATTTTCGAAAAAAAAAATATAATACTATATTGAACTTTATTAAAATTATATGAGGCACTGGTCGGTCAATATTTCGATATCATTGACAAAATTACGAGATCAATTTGAATTTAGAATCTAAGAAAACGATCTACAGGAGACAAATTCTATTTCATAAAAATATGGCGCAACTTACACTTAATAAATTGTAATACTCAATTATATTATCTAGTTTCTTATTCTATTTATTCTTAATTTGATTTAATTCCAAACTTAATTCTATATATTAATAAACAACTAATAAGTAAAGTAGGACAGACTGGATAACAAAATTCTGTTAGAAATATACAAAAATCTAATACTGTAATAACGGTAACTAATGTGGTATGGTGAAAGGCACGAGTTATAAAAATATGGCAAGTTCTTATCCTACCCACGAAGAATTGCCACTTCTAAGTGTAGTAGAGTAACATCTCGCGGGTATGTTGGTAGGATGAATATAATGCTAAATACAAATCCTCATACTTAAACATTCTCCGATAAGACTAATTAACAATAAATGGAATAAAATGGTTAAATATAATGGTCTGGAATAAAATACTTTTAATGAAAAATAAAATCTTCATATTAAGGTTTATCATATTTATGAAGAAGTAACAGATATAAAAATGTGACATCTGCTTCACGACTAAATATTTAACTTTAAGTCACAGTAACTTTCAGGCGTAAGATATCAATGTTATAAAATTCTGTTACAAATAGAAAAATCAAATCAATAATAATTTGGTGACTACTGTAATATTCTTAAGTTGTTTATTGTTTTATTGTTGTTATAGCGGCAACAATACAATACATCATCTGTGAAAAGTTCAACTGTCAACTATCACGGTTCATGGTGACAGACGTACAGACAGACAGAAAGATAGACAGACAGACACAGACAGATAGACGGAAAGGCAGACAGTGGTTTATTACTACTAGGGTCACTTTTTACCCTTTGGGTACGGAACCCTAAAAGGCAGATCTTCGTATTTTTCTTGATGTATAATAAAACGAACATATGCTAATAGCATAATGCTTTATCATCATGCATGGTTGACTCGTCCGGCTATATAGAGAAATGAATCGTTTGCAAATAAATACTCCTAGCAAGCTTCTTTTCAATACGTCTTTGGACTGTGTTGTTGTTTAAAGGAATCTATATATTAATAACGTGAATCAAAAATTTTGTACCCCTTTATACGAAAACTGCGCGCTCGGAGCGGTATGAAATTTCCCACACGTATAGTTTATCTATATTTTAATACGCGAAGCAAAAATTTTGTACCCCTTTATACGAAAACTGCGCGCACGGAGGAGTATGAAATTTCCCACACATAGTTTATATATACATTAATACGTGAAGCTAAAACTTTGTACCCCTTTATACGAAAACTGCGCGCACGGAGGAGTATGAAATTTCCCACACTTATAGTTTATCTATATATTAATACGTGAAGCAAAAACTTTGTACCCCTTTATACGAAAATTGCGCGCACGGAGGAGTATGAAATTTCCCACACTTATGGTTTTATAGAGATGGAGCGCATAATGCTAATATTCTTTTAAATAATGCACCACCACTTAGTTCATTTAATGATATTAGATGCAAATTCAGGTTGACACGGTGGCGTAGTTGCTAAGCTGATGGCTTCAGCGCCATGGGTCGTGGGTTCGATTCTCACACGGGACAAGTATTTGTGTGACCCACAGATAATTGTTCCAGGTCTAGGTGTTTGTTTCCAAGGGAGGTTGACGTCTGGCAGGCAGCTGGTCGTAAAAGTTCACCAGCCTGATTGATAAGGGCAGAAGGATGACGATATCAGATGCAGATTTGTGTTGTGTTGTAGTAATCAACACGGTATTATCTGTAAACATACGTAGCTGAATCTAAAAAGAAATGTATTTAATGTGAGATTCGGCTATGTGTACGGCTAAACTGATATTAAAGTTTTCTGTGAACAACAAAACAGACCTTTTTTATGTAAGGAGGCAAAGAAACAAGCGGGTCACCTGATGGTTAGCGATCACCGCCACCATGGACACTTGCAACATCGGAAGAGTTACAAGTGTGCTACCGGTCTTTGGGGTATGAGTAGGCTCTAATCTTAAAGGTTCCTATATCGTATCGGTCCGAAAATACCACTGGCGTTATTCGTTCCACAAAGTGTGGTATAATTAATAAAGTTTCACGTTTGTCTTGTTTTACAAATATAAATTTGTATCTCCTTTTTCTTCTTCAGCGTGTGTTCGCCCATCATTGGGCATACGTCTCCAATAAAGTAAAGATTTAAATTTTTCTTTCATCATCATCATCATTTCAGCCTGTTTCAGTCCACTGCTGAACATAGGCCTCCCCCATAGTCTGCCACTAAGTACGATCCTGAGCCACCGACATTACTGATATGATCGACATTTGCATAGGTCGTCACTCCATCTAGTGGGGGGTCGTCCTATACTGCGATGGATATTTCGTTTTAGATTGATACTAACTTTTTCAATATTTACATTTTTTTTAATAACTTTAATTTTATATTAAGTTTTAGGGTAAAGTAATTTGATAATTCAAATTAAAATTTATTTTGACCCAATATTAAAAAGAATTTCCTATTATTGGCCTTCCTATTATACGCCGTGTGGTGTCGGCGTAAGAATAAGCCACCCCATCTCATCCCGTGGGTGTCGTAAAAGGCGACTAAGGGACAATCCACAAACATCTGGTGTCCACCCATAGATGGCGGGATAACCATCTCAACTCTCCAGACCCTAAATATCCGATAACGGGCAGCAGCCAACGGCCGTCGCCAACCCGCTTGCCAGGCGTGGCAACTATGGCAAAAACCCCTCTTCATGATGGAAGTCCAAATTTTTCTTTAATTTTAATTTATAGAATACTGTTGTTAAAGTTTTAATGTAAGTAGTAGGCAACATGACCGTGACCTCTCTCGTGCTGAAATTGTCCTTGCTTAGCAGTTCATTTGTTCAGTCACAAGATCATATTTTTATTAACGAAAAACAAACCCGACTTCAAATATCTCGCTCTGTATTCATATTTTTATAATTGATTTCTAGTAATCCCCGGAGTATCTTCGGAGCCCAAGATCCAATACCAGTGATATCGTGAGACCACATTGGAAGCACCAGCTTTCAAATAAAAAAAATCATGAAAATTAGCTCACTCAGTCAAAATTATGAGGTAACAAACATAACAAACTAGCGTACACTCGTAAGAAGTGAAACTTTTTTATGACGTTATTTTTCAAAAAATAATTTACTATATGCAACTTTACAGAAATTGGTTAAATAAAGTTAAATTAGATAAAGTTTAATAAAAGGCTTTTATTATCATAGACATAAATACAAATTCTACAATTATTTCATTTTAGCTTTGTATAATATTTAGTTTCTTATTTGTAATAAATAGGTGGCGTTAGTAGTAAATTAAAACACACTATGGTTTGACCGTTGTAATTAGTATGAGGGTCCGCAAAAATTGTTGATTAAAAAACTTGCAACGTGAACCTTGTTTATTTCAATTAACCTCACGGACCCAAAATACAACCGCTTTGAATTTGTACATGGTCCTTCATTGCCGAATAGTCAGCCAGTGAGTAGAAGGCAGACATTCGACTCGCGCGCGAGTGTTGTGAGTGAAGTTTTTTTGGAAAACCGAACTTGCGGACGTTGGATCGACGTCGTATCCGCAAGTTCCAGGAGCCGATCGAGGCTTCGAAGAGCATCATCGGTCAGCTTCAGATTGTGTCTTCGGTGAAAGGCGCAGTCAGGTCACGGTGGGCGGTGCCTGCCTTTGGAGAAGAGGAAGTCTCTACAGTGTCGGCCTCTGAAGTATTAGAGCTAGCACTGTCATTACTACAAATATTATTATTGAATTTCATTAATTGTAATAGAATTATTACTATCATTGATGTCGTTATTATATATTCGTGTTATTAATGGCTTATGGTAACTGAAATACGAAATATATTGTTTACATTTTAGAATTAGAATTAAAATAAACCCTTTGATTTTGCTGATCACTTTAATATAACATATAACAACAAACAACAAACAAACGTGGGAAATATCGCCATCTAGCGTCAACTATTAAAACCACTAAAGAATAAAGACGACATAAAACCCCCTATTCAACACAAGATGGCGTTAGAGGAACATTTTAAGATAAGAAAAAGATGGCGCGTAACGCAAAAATGTTACACTTAATTTTTTTCCAACCCCGATAAAAAAGTTTCACTTCAAAAAAATGCAGTTGAAATGCAATGTAGAAAGAAAGGCGTTAAGATTTTCGTCGGTGTGGCAATCAGCCGTTTAGCTTAGTGGCTAGAGCGTCAGGCCGCGAATGTCGAAGACCGAACCCACGTCTTTCCACAGCGGCGACAATCTTTTCGTACAATTTTTTCTACAAATTTAAAATGCAGTTGAATTAGGAACCTCCTCCTTTTTTGAAGTCGGTTGAAAATAAGATCTCTATCGATTACTAAACAACATTTACAATTCACATTCATAACACAAAAGTAAATATCAAAATATTTTATTTGTTTATTCACATAAGATACATACTTACATACTTTTTAAAACTCAGCATTTCACATTATAGTAACTTGTTTTGATTATACTATATATCATACACGAGGCCCCGCTTACCTGTTTTGGTTCAGACGTTATAGTTTAATTTTATTTATAAATATATACTTTCTACTTTTATTTTCCAAATCTATATTACAAGTTTTTTTAATGGAGACAGTGTTATGATGTCATGTCATTTAAATCAGTACACATTTACTGATGCTTTATAGTTTTTCGGATTCTATGAGCTTTATTGATTTGGACCTGTGTCTGATTCTGTCGGTCGCCGTGGCCAGAGTGGCGATTGTGTTAACACGTCTTTTTTGAATTTCATTGAAACCCATGTAACCGTTGCGGCGTGAAGAAATATCAAAATTTTTCATTTATAAATAAGTCTTAAACTAAAACATTAATGCATTTTTTACAGTTTTCCGGCCTCGATGAGCTCTTTTAATTTGAACTTCTGAATTTTGCCGGACGCCGTTTTCGGGAACTCATCGGTGGTCTTCAGCATTCGGGGTATTTTGAATTTTGCCAGATGACCGGTGCAGTGCTTGCTCACATCGCTGGCAGTAACGGTAGCGCCTTCTCGTATCCTCAGTACGGCGCACAACTCTTCCCCAAGCCTCTCATCCGCAACACCTACCACCTGTGAAATGGAAAAACGCATGCAATATTATTGATAATGATCCTTAGATGTTCATGTGAAGATTTGCTGGGTAAAGAACAAATATTTAATTTGTCTGTCGTCATAGGCATTAAGTTAAATTTTGATTGGAGAAACGATAACAATCGCTAGAATTTGATGTAGAAACCGCACGCAAATAGTGGGCAGAGTTTGGCAAGCACATGGAAAAGGGTTTCACAGCATTTTTTTTTTATCTTTTACATAGTATCAACAACCTTTTTATATTACCTGACTCTCGATAATGTCCGGATGTGTGTTAAGCAGGTCCTCAATTTCCTTTGGCGCAATATTCTCGCCACCTCTGACTATGATATCTTTTAATCTGCCGACTACTTTGCCATAGCCATCTGGTGATATCGTGAACTTGTCTCTGAAAAAAATATTGTCTTATTAATTTGCTTAAAAAAAATGGTAAAAAATATATTGTCACCAATGAGTTTCTATTGCCGGTTCTTCTCAGGTCAGTGGTTTTTCTTTTTCGAACTAGTAGTACCTAGTAGTAGAATTTTGACAATCAATAAGTGACTGTAATGCTTCTATATTGAATAAAGTTATTTGTATTAAATGAAACTAGTTTACGGATTTTATCTAATTTTTTATTTTGATTTGAACTTCGATATTTGACTTGACGTTTCGAATCCTTTCCAGTGTTCATGAACGTAAACTAGTTTCATTTAATATGGATAATATTGGAGTAAAATCAAGAAAAAAGATATTTGTATTGGAAATTAAAAAAAAAAACTTTTTTTAATGTGTTACGTATAACTTGTGGTGTCTTGGTGGCGCAGTTGCCCTTGGTTTCGGCGCTGGAGGTCGTGGGTAAGTGCGTAAGTGTCCCACATGGGATAAGTATTTCGGTGACCCACAGATAAGGGAGGGTTGACGTCAGGCAGGCGCCCGGAGGTAAAAACATTGCGAATACTTTTAAGTAGATGATTCACATGTTGTATCGACCACACTAAGGTGGAACAAGAAGAAGAGGTGCTGCGTATACTTTGTACTTCCGCGCTTGAGCACTGTTTTACTTGATGGTTTTGATATTTTAATTAATTAAGCAGTGATTTCGACGTTAGAGGCGTTTTAAGTAAGGGCACTTTATTATTTGAAAACAGCAGTGAAATATATATGGGCTGTTACTTTAGTTTTTTTAATTAAGATATGATCGTGATGACCTTACGTATGTATAAAATGAGGGCGTATCTGAGTTATTTCTGTGAATCTATGTTATGAATCCTGTTACAATTGCGCTAAAGTTTTTAATAAGGAAACAATAATTAATAAACGAGGAGGGTCGAGTGATAAGACTCACCCCGTGCTCAGCCATCCCTCGTCATTTAATATTTGCTTGGTCTTTTCGGGTTCATCCCAGTAGCAGATCATATTGTTGTAGCCACGTGTGACCAGCTCACCAGGGCTGCCGAATGGCACAGTTTTACCATTTTCGTCGACAACCTGATGATGATAGAAGCCCATAACCTTTAATATCTACCTAACTTGTAACATATACGTTACTAAACTAAAGGACGATGATCATTTTTATGTGCCCTAGCCATGTCAATTTGATTATATTTGATATTAACATTTAAAAAACGTAAGATCTCGATTTAAAATTTATTTATTTTTAACCGATTTCAAAAAAGGAGGAGGTTTCTCAATTCGACCGTATATATTTTTATTTTTTTTTATTTGTGTTCGTGGATTACTTCGTCGTTTATGAATCGATTTTAATGATTCTTTTTTTGTCGGAAAGGGGATATCCCGAGGGTGGTATCATAATATGGAACCTCGGATCTGATGATGGCATCCCAGAGAAATCGAGGGCCATCATTGAAACATTTTTAATACCTATAACATTTATAGGTATTAAAAATGTTTTAAATTTTTTGATTGAAGTCGGTTTTTTTTTTTGTTAAAAATTATACTTGTTATTATGTACAGTTGCAGTTAGTAATGTTTTCCTGAGAAAATCTTCATATTCTTAGTTCAAGTCTGACATTGAAAATTAAGCAAACTAATTATGTCCGGCGCATTCACACAGTTTCGAGAAAATACGAACTATACTTTATTATAATTGACACATGCTTATATGACGATTAAATTAAATTAAATCAAAAGGAATTTAATTATAATAAAATTGATATTAAATAAGCATTTGAAATGCAATAAATGAAATATTTCTTTTAATTCATTTATAATTTTCAGCTTTAACTAAGTCTAAACTTTTACAAGTAAGTCAAATTTTAATTAATAATGTCTTCTTAAAAATATGAATATTATGGACATTACGGTAGAAAGGGTCACTGTCGTTTATGCTAACGTCAAAACATCCATTGAAAAGATGTAAGTGTACACAAAATTGACTTAGAAAATATAACATTTTAAAATGTTATGGCAGTCGACGTGGTAAGGTATTTAATATAAGCAATAAAACTTATTCCAAGATATTTACAAGTAGCAGAAAAAACTCAATCTATTTTAATCTAATTTCAGCAATGAATATAAGCTTTCTAAACTTATGTATGATCCTATATACATTTATACTAACAAGAATTATGTTCTTTGCATTCAAAAAGATTTGACATAAATAAGACAGTTCTTTACAGAGTATTATAGTTATTTAGTTAAGTGAGATTTACTTCGCATAGCTCTCTTATGACGCAGTACTAAATTGACGGAAACTCGAAATACAGGATTTTACGTAATTGAAATTAAATTAGTAGTAACAGACCACTAACTAAATCTTATAAAAGGCAATTTTACCGCTGTCTGTAATGACTAGAGTAGATGTGATAGCTCCGATGCTTGCAATAAGCTAATTTTCATTTCGTACGGCGGCGGTGCGTAGTTGAGGTAAAGTTTGAGTATGTAATAGTTCTTCTGATGCTTAAGGTGCCTCTCCAACTGGCATAGGTTAGCTGTTAGCTTGTTAAAGTCTTTCTTTATATCAACTAACTGTGGTAGGCCAACACAATAGTTTTCGCTGTTGCACGAATGGGCAGGTCCGTCCTGATTAGTACTACGACCTCACAGAAGACCACCGTGAAGTAGTTGTGTTATACTTCTGCGTTTCATCTGGTGAATTTCGCAGCCGGGGACCACTTATTAAAAGGCGGCAACCTACAATCATACGGGTTTTGCAAATGTCCATAGGCAGCGGTCATCGTTTAACATTAGGTGAACCGCCAGCTCGCTTGGCACCTTCTTACATTAAAATAAAATGTAGCAACATATTAGCTACGGGTGTTACCACGCTCATATTATTTTTACACAGGTCTTTATCAAAAAGATTTCTATTTCCGTCCATACTTCAAGGCTCAACGCTATACAAAGAAACTAAAACTGCTGTTGCATTTATATTGTCATTGGTCGTTTTACCTTTACTTCAACGTGATCTTGAAGGTAGCCAACTGTCTCGGCCACTGTGTCGATGCTGTCGCCTGGTACGGATTGGAATACGCTAGCCGTCGTTTCCGACATACCATATAGTGCCTGAAGAATAAGACATGAGAAAAAATTTAACAACCTACTGTGGTACAGACACATAATAGCATCTGCCGTAGCACGGATGGACAGCTGGAGGAGGGAAGTGCCACGGCCGAACAGAAGACCCCTGATCAAGAGAGTGCTAAGTGAGGTAAGCGGGGCCCACTTTTTTAAGGTTGTTAACGCATCTGCAAGCCATGTGGGCCAAGGTGTTGTAGATGGCAAGCCAAGGTGTTGTAGATGACCATGGGCAGCGGTATTCACTCAACATCAGGTGAACCGCCTGCTTGCTTGACAACTTTTCACAAAAACAATTAAAAAATATCACGTTAGCGATACGAGAAGGTATGCTGAAGAGTCCCATACAGAGTCATTTTCGATAATTAAATATATTAATTCTTATGCTTATTATCCTTACTAATGCCATAAATCCTTACTTCCTTATCCTAACTAATGTTGTGAACGCGAAAGTTTGTGTGTATGGGATCATAGTTACTGTTTCACACAAAAACTTAGAATGGATTTTAATGAAATTTTCCAATAATATATCTTACACATCAGAATAACACATAGGTTATAATTTATAAAGATGTGGTGTAAATTGTCTAAAATATAACGCATAACTGTCAAGAAGGAAAAAATTAAATAGGAAAAAATTCTGCCATTTGCGAAATAATCTGGTAAATAAAAAAAATCATTGTTGATTCCCTTTGACCACGCGGACGAAGCCGCGGTTAACAGTTAAATATATAAATTATAGATACTGTTTCTTCAAATGTATGTTTCGGGTGGAACGAAAGTTAATGAGTTTTTCCTCACCAACACGGAGTTCGCCTTCATGTATTTCTGGATGTTCCTGATGAGCTGCGGGCTACAGGGAGCGCCCGCTGCCAACGCCATCCTGAGCTGCAGCGGCAAGTCGCCTTTGCTTTGGATCTGAGATATTATATCCACATACATTGTGGGTGTGCCGGTAACCGCTGTGCATCTAATACCAAATGTTTTAAAATAAGTTAGCCCAGTGGAAAATGGGAACAGGTGCGAGGCGAACAGATCGGGCGTATTTTGCGTGTGGCCAAAATTTTCTCCCTTTAACATTGCTTTACAGCTTAAGCGTTCAGAACTGGGAATTTTTAATTTTTTTGTGTTTAAGCAGAGACATTTTGTTGAGACATTTAATGGTAGATTAAATAATCTAATTTATGCCCTTAAAAGTGATAGATATTTTTATTATACACCATGGAGATAACTTATTTTCATTACCATATTACATTTTAAGCTGACTGCAGCGAGATAAGAAAAAGAAAGAAAGAGTTGTGAAGTAGTAACAGTCAAAATACTCACTTTTCAGCTAACATGGCGTTAATGTTATCAGGTACACTGTATGTCGGCCCTGCCACTACCAAACTAGCGCCGTGTCTTAAACCGCTCAGAACTGTCACCACCGACCCAAGAGCATGGAAGAGGGGTGCCTGGTAATTATAAGGCTATTGATTAATATTGATTAAAAAAGTGCAACCTACATAGCTCAGAGGATTAGTACGCTGAAGTGGCTGTGGGCCGGCGATATAGCTCGAAGAATCGGTAACTGATGACAAAGAAAGGAGTGAGTGTGTGGAGGCTTCGTATCGAGTGAAAGAGTGCCTGAAGTCGATGGATGTAGGTGGCTCAGGATCCGTGCTTCATGGTATTCTCTGGGCCTATGTTCAAGCTGAAATAATGATGATAAGATGATGCTGATAATTATGATGACGATGATGACTACCATGAAAATAAAGAAAATAAAGTGTAATAATGTTATGCGTGGTCACATCACGTTTTAGTCACATAATCACAGGATTAATGTACCTAAGCGTCCAGTTATTATAGCACCATCCAACATAGTGACATACAATGGGTTTAAGCACTTAAATAGTTGCTCATCTTTAGATTTAATAAATGCGCTGTTATGGATTAATGAATTTTTATATGGAATACAATAAAAAATACCTGAATGCATATCTTTTGGTGGCCTTCGTTGAATCCGTTTCTTTTACCTATGAAGTACGTGTTATTAACTACCCCTATGTGGGAGTCCAACGCTGCTTTGGGGTCTCCTGTAAAAGTTATAGCAGGTACTTCAATAAATTATCTTGGTGTAATATAATAAAAACTTATACTTGGATTATTTTATAATACCTGGATACTTCGATTAATCGGTCATGAAATGATAGTAGAGATGTGTTATTAATGGCAATAGCTATTAATGAATTTACTTTACGGAATATAATGTTGCTGGCCACCAGCTAAAATACGAGCCAAATCACATTCGGACTAAGCCTAAATAATCTCCGTACATCGTTCAACAGATGTTTAGTGATAAAGTCTATGGCATCTAAATACATAAATCAATAGAACTTGAGAACTTGAAAATTCCCTTTCAACTTTAAAAAAAATATAATACTTCCACTACGACCAAATGTGGACCTTTGTGAAAACCCAGGTATAAAGGATACAAATAGAAACTAAACTAAAGCAGGCCAAGTCAGATTCAGACTAAGCCTAAATAATCTCCGTACATCGTTCAACAGATGTTTAGTGATAAAGTCTATGGCATCTAAATAAAAAAATAAAAAAATCATCTGGTGATGCAGTGGACTTGAACATGTTGAAATGATGGTTCATTTTAGCATGTTCAAGTCCACTGATGAAGCACGATCCTGAGCCACCGATACATGTGGGGATAGCCACAGAATATACAAATAAAAGCAATAACATTCATTATTTAGCCACCTCATCACTTTACACAAATTAAAAAAAAATTATACTTATAACTTTTAAAAAATTCTCATTCACTGTGGCTATGAAACTTACCCGTGGTGCCTGATGTGAAGTGGATAATACTGCCATCTTCCGGTTTCAATTCACTTCCGTACTTCGATATTTCGTTAGTGTTGTTGTTTAAAAGGGAATCAAATTGAAGTATGCCACTAAAAGTAGAAGAATATTTCGTAAGTTAATAAAGTTAATAAAGTAACGTTTGCCTAATCTGTATTTTCCGGTATTTCCGATCTTGTTAATGGAATCCACTAGGTAACGTCATGTTAATTATTCATATTTTGTCATTGTTTTTTTTGTTGAGTTCCATAATGTTACCATAGTCAGGTGTTAAAATTGCATTATTACGGAATTTTTCTGAGATAAATAAATTAAGTTATATTACCTTATTTTCTCTTTTTCTATGCTAATCAACGTGCTCAATTCTGGAAACCGTTCTGATTTCAAGGAGCCGGGCTTTGCACTATCCAATTCGGGTATAAGCTGTTTCAAAACGTTTACGTAGTCCCTATTTTTTATTGCACTCCCCATCACGAGACCTTTTAACCCGGTTTTCTCGATACAAAAGCTTAGTTCGGATTTCTCGTACACTGGATTTATGAGAACCTGGTAATTATATCGAAAACTGAGTATACGCGAAATGTATAATTATGAACTTCTTTTGTTATTAATTGTAGAGACGTAGAAGTGGATTCATATAGTATATAAACTGCCTCTATTCCAAATCTGTTCAGCGCGAGCGGTTGGAGCGTGAAGAGAAACAAAAACGTTATAAGTGTTAACATTGATAACATTAATATTATGTTGTGCGTTTTTGTATATATATATCAGTTTATATTTAAAGTACATGAAGGTTGATATGGACATATATTATTCTTTGAAAAAGTTGTATATATCTGTGTACTATTGTCATCAAATTAAAGTTAACTTAATTTAATGACATAAGACATTAAATCAGTATTCTGATAAAAATTATCTTTAATTTTTGTCAACAATGTCTTTTTTCCGATCTAATTTAGTTTTTTTCTTAAAAATGTGTTATTATTTATAGATATGTTAAGTTACTCAGTGCGTTTACTTTACTTACTGATATCAGTCCGGCCCTGGCAGCAGCCACAAGGGCAATTATCCATGTACTTGAGTTGTGACACCATAGTCCTAATCTGTCCCCTTTCTGGAACCCGTTGGACCGCAGTGCGCATCCAAGGGAATCTGCCTAGAAAAATACATTAGCATTTGTTAGTCTGTATTTTTTACATACGCATTTATTTTATTTATTTACTTAGTCATTATTGCAAACACCTTAAATAGGGACTTTGCTAGTCGAACCACGGCGTGAAGACAAATTGTTGTATATATATATATATATATATTGGCTTTACTTTCAGAACCTTTCTCATTTCGGATTCTCCAGTACTATCTGGTTGGGAATAACACAGCCACATGAAGGAATAATAAGGACGCATGAACTCAAACATTTAAAGAGACAATTAAAAAACATTCAAAACGTTTGATGGTAAAGGTGGCTATGAATTTAATCACGACCATTCGCAAACATTGCTCGTAACCACCAATTCTATAGAGGGAAATTAATTCGGGGAAAATGATAAACAAACTAATTATGATAGCACACAATCATTTGTAGTTTGTATTATCTATGGAAATGTATACGCTGAGTAAAGAAGGTGCATCTTTGCTCCTGGCAATTAATGATTACTTTGGTCGATTGCGTAACTTTATACGGACGGTTTATAATGCTTGTGGAAACTGCGGCGTTTTTTTTAATATATTCATCTTTAACATATTCAAAATCAATGAATTCTCCACTAGTTAACACCTGATCTTAGCAAATCCACCAAAATTTATACGAATAAAAGGTTATAGATGCATTTAGTTTTACATTCGTCCGAATTGTCTGTTTTAAAATCGTATCCATCTAGGACTACATATTATGGCAATATTCATCACAATTTGTGATGGTTTTATGTCAAACGCTTTACACAGTCATTAATAAAGAAGTAGACATATGATCTCTGACAAGAACAAATAAAATTTTTGCGATTGTATCAAAATTTCCAGATGACTAACAAGTTCAAAATATATGCAGTATTGTCACGATTTTTTATAATGCTACAGTTCCGGAGCTCTATTACTAAGAGCACGCAATATACGACTTAGAAGTCGATTTAAAATGTCGTTCACTGAATATATTTATAAACTGCAACATATAGTTTCTTGTATACAACTGTCATGGTAATAAATCAATCGAAAGCATTAAATACATTTTTGACATAAAATTTTGAGAAAAAAAAACAAATAATTTGAATCACATGATAACGTTACAATGTAACCGAAGAATTGAATTGACTTTCGAGATACCTGCGTCAATAGTTCTTCGTATGTGAGGGTGACATCCTCATACACTGATCGAATCGCCACCCTGCCCGGATATTTGTGTGCGCTCTCCTCTAGTACATCGCTCAGTGTCGCGATGGTCAGAGGTTCAGAGCCCTTGTTGTGAAGGTAACTCTCATCCGACGAGAGATGACGCGCAACTCTGCAAATACTACATCTTTGTACTCTGCAAATACGATATCTAACTCTGCAAATACGATAACTAACTCTGCAAATACGATATCTAACTAAGCAAATCCGATATCTTTTCTAAATAGTAATTTTTGGATAAGGAAAAGGACAATATGGTAATTTATAATTAGAGTACGTAACACTTTCTGCCGTTGTACGAATGGGCATACTCGTCCGAGGAAGTACAGCCTCAAAAAAGACCGCGTTTAGTGACCACGTTTTTAAAGTTCCTTAACCAGAGTAAAACGGGACCCTATTACTAAGACTGCGCTGTCTATCTATCTGTCCTTCTGTCACCAGGATGTATTTCATGAACATGTATTTCGTGATAGTTAGACAGTTGAAATTTACACAGATTATGCATGTCTGTTGCTGCTATAACAACAAATACTAAAAAATAAAATTCAAAAAAATTTAAGGGGGCCTCCCATACAACAGACATGATTTTTTTTGTCGTTTTTATAAATAATGGTACGGAACCCTTCGTGCGCGAGTCCGACTCGCTGGCCGGTTTTTACTTTATAATGTATAATCACACCTTTGAACAGACGCTGTGAATTTTTGTCACCCTTTTTAAGTGCTACTAACGAGTTGACCAATTAAGTAGATAATAAATAAAATAAGAGAAAACATAATGATAAGACAAAATAACAATATAACATTGTGTTGTTATTAAAAATAATATTTAATTTATTGACCACTCCGTGGCGCAGTTACCAAGATATGGGCTTCTGCGCCGGTGCTTGTGGGTTAGACTCTGAAACGGGGCAACTGCTTGTGTGACCCACAGAAAAAATTTTCGAATCTGGGTGTTTGTCCACGTGAAAGGGCAATGGCAGGTGACTGACAGGCCATACATGACTTTAGTTGTGATAAAATTTTAGCGTTTAGAGGTCAAAAATATCTGAAAATGTTCATTTCAACCAACTTTATATTAAGAATGTTATTTAATGCTTTTCAAAAATATCTGAAAATGTTCATTTCAACCAACTTTTTGTTAAGAATGTTAATTGGAGAAAGTCTAACAATAAGATATCATTTCCAATTTTTTCATTTTACGGTTATACTGTGCGGCGTTTAAAAATTGTTCCGCTTTACATTATTTGACATATGTAAGCGATGATATAGAACGTATGATACGGAAAGAGATAGCAATCTATAAAGTTGCAATGTAATTACACCAATTGGCGTAATTTGAATGCCTCAGTTTCGGTGCCCTATCTACCTATTATTTGCATGAATCTTCCAAGTTAAATATAGGAAAGGTACAATGTGGGCCACAAATACTTTTTTGTTATTCTGGTAACTTTAACGTTTCGGAAAAATCTGTTATCATGTTAAAAATGAGTATAAAACTAAAAATTTTCTATTAATTTTTTATGTAACCGCAGGTTAAGATTTTTACAATTTAATTGTATTATATTTTACTTAAATTGCAATTGTTCTATAAATTAATTATTGATAAATGTCTTATTCAACTTTTCTGTCAGATTTAGGTATGAGGTTCATTTATTTTAAGTTTTAAATATTTACCTTGTATACTTAAGTAGCTCCTAATTTTATTATGTTACTACATTGTTGAAAACTTTTAAATTTTTTATCGCTCAAAATACGACATGGATATAGGAAGTCACTATTTCGTATAACGCTTTCATGTATCTATCCAACTTATCAATAAAATCGTGGCTTAACCTATTTATTTTCCAGTCTAAAAGGTGTATAAAATGATTTTAGTTTTGTTTATTTTATGTACAGGAATTATTATAAAGCAACAATTATCAGTTCGTTAAAACCAGGGACTAGAATACATTTATATAGGGAACGAAAAATCAGACTTCATTAAAAATATTGTATCCCACTATTCTTCGTGGACACCACAGAGACACCATACAATGTACAAGTCAGTCCCAATACTAAGACGAATAAAATGATTCTCATATTACGTTGAAATCCTTTAAAAGATTTAGGCATTTTATATAATTCGACGTATGTACATAGTCGGACATACGCTCGAAAGTCTTCGGCAGTCGGGCAAAAAATCTGACATGCTGTTCGTGATATCCATGTATCTACATAGGTTATTTAGGCCAACATAACATTAATTAAGAAGAAGGGAACGTAGCGATTCAATTGATTTCAACGCATAAATTAATTACGTATATATATATAACGAATTTCATTAAAATAAATTTTGTAACGAACAATCAACATAATCGATTATTGGCCACGCGAGAGACAAATGTGTATTATTTTCGGCAAGTTGAATTAACTATGACACTTGTAGAATATACCGATATGAAGTGTTCGAGTACTAGTCAGATCAAAATGAAAATAAAAAATACATTTATTCAAATAGACGCTTGCGCGCTCTTAGTTTCATGGAACAACGACAATGGATATCAGAAATCATCAAAATTATTTTATAACACGTTCCATATCTTGTCATACGAGATAAATATTGATCCAGGTACAGGTTGCCTTGACCACGCTGGAAACCGGTTACAAAGCGATCAGCATTAAGAAACAAGCGAGTGCAATTTTAACACGGTTATCGTACTTTTCTTACGTGACGAGTAGATGGATCATGGCGGTGGGTTTTAGGTACAAATCCGAAGTAGTAATGTGCGAGAGAAATTGATGTACTCGTAAAGTCGACCACTGTTTGTCCTCAACGGCGACGTTATCTTACTAAATGTCTGTACGTCGGTATGTTTTGCAATAAAAAGTTCACTGTTAGGCCGCTGATAAAATCTGATTAGGCTACCAACTGCTATTTAATTTAATAAGGTTGGTGAAATGTCACATTAATTATATCAGCTTAGCTTGATAAGTTCACAATGTGACAGTGAGTTTCATTTATTGCCGTATATGTGATTATTTTCATTTATCTGATATTTAAAAAGGCGATGTTACTTGGTGTAATAAAAATATTATGCATCTATCTTAAGAAGTTTCAAAGGATACGAGTTTAACATAAAAAAAAGCCATATATAAAGAATTGCTTCGTTTCTGGCCTCTAGTCGATGGAGTGACTTGGCATATCTATGTATGATAACTATTTATAAGAATAATTACAAAAAAGAATGTTTCTCCTTTACTTGGTAGCATAATTAGAAGGTCTGCTGAGTTTAGAACTAGATAACGTTGTATACATGCATTTTTGAAGTATCAATTACATTATAAATGCAAACGTTAGTGTCACTATTGCTTAATTTTCACCGCTTACTTCACATAAGGATAGCTTTTAAGTTGTTAAACACGTATATTTTTTTTGTTTTTAACCGACTTCAAAAGGGGGAGGTTATCAACTCGGATGTTTATATGTTTTTTTTATGTATATTCGGGCATTACTCCTTCATATAAAGACGGATTTGCAAAAATCTTTTTTGTTGTTTGTTTTATTATGAAATGGTGGGACCATTTAAAATTTATTTATGAACTCTCAAGAAAACGACAGCAAATCAACTGCGATTGCTGCTATCGCATAAATATGGATTGCACAACAATTACATGAAATAACATCACGTATGTACACTTAAAAACGTTATGCAGATCTATTCAGTCTATTGTTTATACAATTAATACGTTGTTTTCGCGTTCTCAGCTATCATGTGTGCATTGTACTCGTAAGTGTCTACTTGCTTGACAGTGGGATAAATTCAAACTGCAACTCTGTAGGCAAAACCTCCTATCAACAGTATTCGTTGACATTCACAAAGCAATTCAAGTTGAGTCGTTGTCAATTCGCCAACGCGGTTTTTAATCTTTGTAAATAAACTTGTAGCCAAACGAGTGCGAATTAAACTAAGATGAATATTGTAATTTCCTTGATTTTAGTAGGATTCTTGACCTATGCAACATATAGGATATATTATCAAGAATTGATTACATTAGATTTAGTATTATCATAAACTTTTTGGTGCTAATAGAATTTTCTAAAGTTTTTTCAAATAGAAAGGTAACGTAAAACCTGTATTAAAAATAATAAAAAACATAGATAGGTTTATAAAGCTGTACTTTTTTAAAACCTCTAAAACATTAAAAATGATATGACCAATTTTGCATGCAATGGGGTATGCCCCAAGTTTGTTATACTTATATGTCCTGTTAAAAGCAACTGTCATCATAAATATGCAATGATAGTATATTTAATCTACAAGTCAGTCTACTAGTCCGTTTTTCAAACTGAATATAAGTTTTCTGACACGATGACACGGCAAAGTAAACAGTGTAGGTACTCAGTTTAGGAGCATTACTATAAATGGAACGTGTTATTTATGATAATAATAATAATAAATATCTTTATTCACATAGACGCTTGCGTGTTCTTATGAAACGTCAAAAATTTACAAAGAAATTAACACGTTCGTAAGTTACCACCGGTTCGGAAAGCAGTTTCTGTTGAGAAGAAACCGGCAAGAAACTCAACAGTTGCTCTTTTTTAAAAGGTCAGTTTAGGTCAGTATAGGCTTTAGTCATAAGTTTACTTTTAATTTTTCGTTTAAAGTCATCAAGAAAGAATTGATATGATATTTACAACAACATCAACGACTTAAACAACAAAATTTTATCATATGTGTATAATTTGATAATCTAAATGTTTATGACTGATTTGTCAAGTCTGTTAAATTGGTGGAAGTAGGTTTTAAAAATGCCTTTATTTAAAAGAAATATTTTTACTACCTGCTACTACTACCAACCCATTTAGTTTTTCTTTGTGTGGATTGATAATAAAGAAAGCTGATATGCGTCTGTGGAAGAATTTGTGTTTATTTTAGTACTTCCAAGGTCGTCATGTTATATGCAGTTTAGATATTTTGAACCGTAACGAATTCATCCGTTTGAACAGATAAAAGTACAAAAATAATAAAAAGTTGTTTTAAGCTATCATGGAATAGGTATACGTGTGTTCTTTTCAAAGAAAATTGGAATATTATTAAGCAATAAGCTGTTGTAAAATATACAAAATCGTTTCGTGTACCGTTCAAGATAGCCGTGATAGCTCCTTGTCCGGGCGCTCACTTTTGATTCAATATATACTCCAGCAATGAAATGAAATTTCATTTCAATTATAAGTGCTGACTTATCTTGTGCTCAGCGGTGAAGAAAACATCATGAGGAAACCTGCATATTCTCGAAATAATAACAAAAAAAATACTTCGGAGATATGTGGAGTCCACAAATCCGCAGTGGGGTCGCGTGGTGAACTATACCCTCATAATCTCTGTATAAGGAGACCTTTGCCCAGCAGTGGGACGAATATAGGCTGTTTCTTTACTTTCACGGTTTAGGAATGTTACTTGCCTGAATGCAGAAAATCGTAATAAACCTGTCTGTTTTACGTCGGTGTTGAAAGTTTGCGCGGTTTATAACGGCACAAAAAAGTGACGAGCACTAAATGTTTTTGGGAAAGAAAGTGGACAGATATGAGTAAATTTCTTAAAACGCTTTTAAAAAAATGTAACCACTGTTCTAATTTCAATAGCCGTAGATAGTGATCAAGATTACGTATCAATCTCAAAAATTTCAAACATAAAAGCCCATGAATGTTACCCATTGGGATAACTTTAGATTTTTGATTTCGCTCTCACTCAATTTTTGCACACCTTTGGCTATATCAGTTATGGTTTAATCAAACAGCTGACCCTCAGTGTATTTATGATATGATGAATATTATAAGATATGGTAATCTTTTAAAAACCGGCCAAGTGTGAGTCGGAAGGGTTCCGTACCTTTATCTATAAGAACGCCAAAAAACCTGTAAACCATGTATGTTGTATGGGCGACCCATTTAAATATATTTTTATTCTGTTTTAGTATTTATTGTTCAATGAAAATGTAATGTATCTGTGAAAATTTCAATTGTTTAACTATCATGATCCATAAGATAAAACCTGGTGGCAGACGGAAAGACAGACAGACAGTCAGCGGAGTCTTAGTAATAGGGTCCAGGTTTACCCTTTGGATACGGAACTCTAAAAATTATTAGCGTGAATTAAACAATGATAAGATTATACAGTATAGTAAAATTCATCATCATCATCGCCATCAGCCGCAAAACGTCCACTGTTGAACATAGGCCTCCCCCTTAGAACGCCACAACGAACGACACTTGCATCCATTTGCATCCACCGGTTGCCCGCGACTCTTATGATGTCGTCGGCCCACCTAGAGGGAGGCCTTCCAACTACATAAATAAATTATAATGAATGCAATAGCTTCTCTTTTATTTTGAATAACAATATTTATCAGTAACCTTATCATTTAGATGCGCCCGCTATCTAAAAAAACTCGTTAAGAGATTTTCGTCCATAAAATTATTGAACTGTTCTACTATAACGGATATTTTTATTATTTTATCATGCCTTGTTAATATTATTGATAACAGAACAGTTGTTAGAAATATAAGTAATTTTATTTTACGTTTAGAGTTATAGAGTTACATACTTATGTTTAGAGTTATAGTTTGTTCAGACTTGTGGACATGACGCGTAATTAGTAAATTTTGAAATGCGATTACTTTACTAATACCCAGATTGAAGTACTTTATAAGAGAAAACACATTAATTATCAGTTATCAATAATGGACCATGTACAAAACCAATCGGTAGTTATTCTAATCTCATAATACTTATAGTTGATTGAAAATGTCTTAAATTGTCCCGCTATTCAAATCTCCCAATATATTTAATTGAAAAGGTTTTAAATTGTCCCGAATAAGTTATAAGATACAAAATGAGGAACAAATGTATTGGTAAAGATGTTTGACCCACCTGCAAGTGAGATTGTGTGGGACCCTTCGGCGCACTAAAGCAGCGGTTTTCGTAAACATGCTGACACTACTGAGCAATACCGGTGCCCAATGTTGACTGCGTTAAAGGCAAAGACACTCGTTGCGTCCGGAAAGCGGGACTTAGATAAAGAGCTAATGTACAATTATTAGGCTGGCTTATCACTATACGATATAATATGTAACATATCTCGAGATGTATATTAAATCCCACGATTGGGGTTGGAATGCAAGTATGTGTTTTCGATCAATTCAGCTAAGGAAAAATATTTATAACTAGCAGTGAAATGAAGTGAAATGGGCTCCTGTTGTAAATTATGGTGTGTGATATTAATTTATGGCCTGATATAGCATAGCATCTCGCACACTGGAAAGCCACCTGTAAGGTTAATGGCAATGACAAGACAAAGTCAAATCATATATAAAAATGTTCGTCTCGTATGCATTCAAGTCCGATTTAAGTCTGATCACAATTTAATTTTGTGAGGGTTTTTAGTTTAATGTACGTATGGTACGAGTTGAAATACCATTAATATTTTTACACAAATATTTTTATTTGACAAGATGGCAAGCGAGCTGGTGGTTCACCTGATGTTAAGTGATGACCATCGCCCATAAAAATCTGAAACACTCTGCTGCAGATACGTTTCCAGCTGGTTACCTTCCTCACCACACGATACGCGGAACTACACTTTCACATAACGCCGGTCTTCTATAAGGCCTTGTTGATTCCCCGGATGTGCCTGCCCATTTGTGTGATACCAAAGGCTGCTGCGTCACCTACCACATTCTCAATCACAATTCTCAATTGTGTTAGACAAAACCGTCGTGTGGTCTTGATTATTTTGTAAGATCACAATAGTTCATGTGGAGGGTTATTACAAATACACAAAAAAATATAAGGTCAACAATGAATAGATAATATAATGATGTAGATTACAATTATTTAAAAATCGATAAAATGGCAGATATGTAGTTTATATTATACACATAATTTGTTGATCGTCGTTATCAATTATATCTGCAAAGTCATCACAATCTAGAAAATAGCCGGTACATGATATCAATAACTAACTATAAGATAACACCTGAGTATTATGATTTATTTATTGCAATTTACCAACAATTGGAACATTTAGTCCGTGAAAGACCAGTATTGTGTGTAGTAGCCTATAATGCGTGTTCTAATACAGGGAAACATCGCTTGCAGTAACACATAAGCTTTTGAAACTAACACTAGATTTTAAAGAACAAAAACAATGGAAGAAACGATGGACAAAATGAAAATGATGAAATACAAAATTTAGTAACAAAATTTTACGAACACCAAATGACTTAAAACTTATCCTTGTTAATATTTTTTTATGTGAAAATTTGCCAAGCAAACAGGTGGTTTACCTTATAATAAGTGAATACCGCCGCCCATGGACATTTGCTAAGCCCGAGGGTTGCAGGTGCGTTGACAACCTTTTGAAAATTGGGCTCCGGCCACCTAACTCAACAGACGAAACGCGAAAGTATTTATTATACTTGCACTTTACGCCGGTCTTCTGTGAGGTCGTGGTACTTACCCGGACGAGCCTGCCCATTCGTGCAACGGCCGGAGCTGCTTCGTGACCCTACCACAGGTTAGAATAATATCATAATGTAAGGTCTATATTTGTAATATATTTATTGTATTGGTATAGTTGGATTCCGCCTTACGGTGTGGAAACCGTTGGGGTTGAGCGGGCTTGTGAAGCATTTTTAATAGCTTCCTAAAGGATAAGGTGTGTAGAAATTAAAATTGTGGGGTAGTTAAAAGTGTAGAAACTGTGGGGTATGTACATTTTAACAGATAATCCAATATTTTTTAATAAAATTCGTCTTCTTAGGGTATATTACGAGTAACATTTGAAATGACAATGCATTTATGTAAATATGAAGTCATTGTAAGTTCTTCGTAATAATAAAATTCATATAAAAGAAAAAAAACCTATTTTATGAAAATGTTGTAGATTTTCTCGGCACCTTTTTTAATTCGACTTATTATCAATTAAGATATACAAAATTATAAAGTCAAGTTCACAGTGACCAGCTGAACGTAAGAAAAAAGGAAATACTAGTAAAAGTCGTCGAGTTAGCTCCAAAATAATAATTATAATAAATATTTATCCGATGCAACTGCTAAAAGTAATAGCATAGCTCTCCGACTGCCACCGTTCTATTGCAAACACATTCCTCTTAAGTTGGTTTTGGCTCAAAAAGTTATGATGCTAGTTATTCAACATTCAATGAGTGAGGTCAAAAATGAATGTATGATGCAATAACGTTAATATACGCTATTGGTTAGAAAAATGCTGCAACCACGTGTTAGAAGAAAACGCAATGTGGTATTTGGACGACGGCATGGGAAATCACAGATGGTAATTCTTTCACAATAAAAATGTATAAGGAAATATACAAGGAAGAATTATTATTATTAATAGTTAATTCATTAAACTCAATTTTTGGAAATTTTATTGTGAAATATTAAAAAATTTAAATGTGAATACACCTTTATCTGCAGTTGCGCTGAGGACTCATCATTTTCTTGATGAGAATGGTCTGTGGACAACAATGTCTTTGGTCCGACGGGGCCTCTTTTGGCTCAGATGCAAAAGATGGTGCTCTTTGATTCCACCCGCGCCTTTCGTTCTTGTTTTTTCTTCTCGCCTAATATGCCATGGTTTGATCTCCCTCGTCCAGGATTATGTTTGTCTGGGATTCATTTTATTTTTGTATATGTGTACAGTTAGTACGTACTTACCTTTTCAACTGAATTAAAAAAAAGGAGACCTATCGCAATTCGTTAGTATAGTTTTCTATGACTGGAGTTGTTTTTTTAGGTTAGAAATCACGGAGTTCTGAGGTAGCTTTGAAGTTCGCAATGAACCGATTTAAAATAATTTTTTTTGGGTTCGTTTTAGTTCCCATAATCATTAGGGGAACTCCTCAAAATCAAATAGAAAATGTATAGTTAGTGAGATATTATAAATGGGTTTTGATTTTTGTTGATAAAAATGTACTTTCTGTAGTGACTGAATGTATTGAATCCGTTAGACAAAATACTGACAAAGCTTTCAGTCTCTTAAAGCATATACACATAAATTTAAGTCACGTGAAAAATATCTTTAAAACGTCAAAGGTTTATGACCCGAAAAATGGCCTGATATTTCGCACTGAACTGGCGGTTCGTTTAAACTTTAACTATAGACAGTCATCGAGGAAATGCAGTTAACGCTTTTGGCACCATGCCGCGAAGTGTTAGTTGGAAATTTTTTTTTTTAATTAGTTTTGCAATCGTTTGATATACCAAAAATAATTGAAGATATACATACTTATTTCTTGCAGTGGGAATCGAAAAATTTTCCGCCAGCCACCACCACTTTTTGGAATTATATGTTCTCAGCGCTTTATGGGGACATTTAAGAATCTTGAAAATATAAAGAAGGAAAAAAGAAGAAAATAGTCCACAATTTCTACTTGAAAGTCCGTCACCACTTTACAATTCCTTCGTTCTTGCGAATGTCATGAAGTGGTTGACCGCTCAGTATCAGAAGAGCGTATTCATTGGCTACTTCTTGCATTATAATAAATCCGGTCGTTTTTCTTGAGGGTCAAGCGTTCTTTCGCGGTATCTGATCTAGCGGTGGCTGAATCGAGGCCGTGGCTCCACTGCCCAGTCCACCCTCCGGAAGTGGCGCGTGGGGCACGCGACGATACACCTTCCGCCCCCCTCAATTTCTTGTGACGAAACATGCAAATTTCCCCGACCTCCTAACGCCATGATACCGATCGCGGTGAGTGAAAATGCGTTCATGTGCGCCGTGGCACACGTGCGTTTGAGTATTTTTCGGGAAACCTATTGACTGGGCATTCGAACATTCACATGTACAAATTAATCACTGCTAGCTTAAATCAATTTTGTATTTTTTTATTTGATGGAGTGAAGTATGTTATTAATCATTGTGCGTTTTATTTTCGGACGTTTTTTAAAGAAATACCTAATTAAAATTGCCTAAATGAAAAGCAGCAATAAAAAAAAGTTGGAATAAAAGTATCGTAGTCATAAATTGTGGAATGACATATTTATTTCTAAATAGGGCTAGTTACGGTTACGGCGAAGTTGAACATTCCGAGTCGCCTCATCACCATACAAATGGGTCAATGCATCGCGGGGGCATGGCTAGACGTTGCCGCCGCGGGTTCTGTTTGTAAATCCGGCTTACGTAGCAGCCGACTTTATTCAACTGAATCATGCGAGAAGTCCGCTCCGCTACGCAACTGCCGCAGTCATGCTCCGCCCGCCTAACGGTCAACATATACCGCGGAACAGGCAAACATGATCACCCGCGAACACCGGTTTGTTCCCGAATAGTGCTTGGTTGAAGGTTATGAAGTGACGATGTCACAGGCTGCGGGCGGCAAGAAAGGCGGTAAGGGCCCGCCGAAGAAGAACACAGACGACGACAAATCGACCGCTGCGAAGATCGTGGACGAGAAAGAGGAGACATCCTCGAACAATGGCGATAAGAAAGACATCAAAGAAACCAACGGAGATGTTCCGAAGCCACCGAGCGCCGGCGTCAACATGCGGGAAGCGGCCGCCAAAATCCTGGGCCTGGCGCAGAAAGGGGAATGGTCTGCAGTGGAACAGACCCTCAAGGTGCTGGAGAAGCTGGTGGCGGCTGGCGGTGAGGATACGATAACCGTACCGATGGCTGGGATACTTGATCCGGTAATTTCATAACTTTCCTTGCACGATTCTGCACGGATATACGAGAATATTGAATGTTCAGGAAGTGTTTTAGATTCCAGTATATTACATTTTTTCTTTTAATTTTTAGCAAGCACACTATTTAACATTAGAGCCGTCTAAACCGATAATTTTGGAAATAATTTTGGAAGCGAATTGTGTGTTCGTAAAATTGCACTAAGGGCGCCTCATTGTTAGTGTAGTCGTTTTTAATATGCTTTTGACATCACTGGTTTTTCTCTTTACGTGATAGAAAAATCATATAAATATTTTTGTTGCTTAATTTTATGAAACCGCCAACAAATCTAAGATCTGAAAAAGCTCATAGAAATTTATGTAGGACGTGCGGTAATAATTTAATATTTTATGGCCGTGAATTAAGAAAAGCATTTTCCATTATTTTCTTTTACGACCCTATGAAGGCCGCGACGTCAAATGGCAATGAAGTTTAGATCTACACGGACCTGATAATTTTTCCTTACTTTAGTATTTAATTTTTATTATCCCCAGCAATCGAGCCCGTTTAATAACACTTTTCTGAATGACTAATATAAAGTATACGCTACAGTCAGTGATAATATGTGAAGTTTATTTTTTGTTTTGTAGTTTGTCACGAACTTTTCACGAAATTTTGTCTTGTTTTTGGTTTCTTTAAGAAAAGAGATAACGAAGTTTTTGAGTTTCTTATTTCGGTCAAGATAGATTGTTTTATATTACAAAAACCTGATTAATGTAGAAAACTGCTCGACTCTGATTAGTGAAACTTATAGATATTTTTTTATTTATTAACTTTTACCCTACTGTATGTAAGAAAATTGCTTCGACTATAATTCACTTGAAATTTGGTTAGAACGTGGATTTGAGCGAAGAAGTCTTAAGTGTATTCTATGAGAACCATTTAAAACGTGATACATTTTAAGGAAAAACTATCTGATCATGGATGAGACATTCATTTTAAATTATATTAAAATGTGTAACGAATAGGATATATTTTAATTGTAATCAATGCATTGAATTCTCTTAAAACGTTTTTATTATGTTTTCTTGTGTTATGTAAAACTAACATGTTATGCAGTGTTATATTTTGTCCGGAATCTGGCAATGTAAGAAATTGTGAGAGTTACAAGAAAATATTTAATATTTATGAATTTGTTATTATGTTACGATTATATTGTTAATGATTCAGTGCACGAATATTTGTTAATAAAATGACAGTTGACTATTAGTTTAACTTATTTTAAATTATTTTTCGTAGACATCGGATTATTTAATGAGATGTTCTTACATAGAAACTATTGTATAGAAATTTATGTCGTCATCACGCATTTTTCAGATCGGTATTTATATAAAGCTTTTATCTATTTTTTTTATGGGAAAAAAGTAGCAAACGAGCAGGAGGCTCACCTGATGGTAAGTGATCACCGCCGCCCATGGACATCTGCAACACCCGAGGGCTTACAAATGCGTTGCCGGCCTTTTAGGAAAGATAACGCTCTCTTCTTGAAGGTTCCCAGGTCGTAACTACTACGAACATCTCGTAAATTTTCCGGTAAGTTCTGCCATAAGGTATAAGTTTTAATTTTTAACTTAGTTTGGATGCAAGTGGGGAAACTTCAGAAAGTTTGTCATGAAATTAACCTGAATTCTAAATAAAATCTTCAGATTCACAGAGAATCTGGATATCCGTAGCTATCTACTGATTTATGGCTTTTTTTTATGTGAAAAGTTGCCAAACGAGCAGACAGTTCATCTGATGGTGGTGAGTGACATCTGAGATGCGTTGACAACCTTTTGAAAATTGGGCTCCGGCTACCTCACTCACCAGACGAAACGCGAAAGTATTTGTCATACTTCCACTTTATGCTGGTCTTCTGTGAGGTCGTGGTACTTACCCGGCTTGAATTCGTATTTCTTTTTTTTAAATATTCTTCAAGGCATTCAATACCAATTTATTTAAAATATGTAATGTATATATTATTTATTTAAAATAAACAAAAGTCATCCGTAAACACGTCACATAGTAAATTTGCCTTGAATTAAGCGAACTATAAATACAAGTTTATTCGCAGTACCTGTAGTACAAAGGGTAGAAACGTGTTAATTATGGTTTTATTATTATAGGTAACTTAGTAATAGAGTATAGTGTAAGGTTGCTGGGCGTATGACTAACGCTGATAAGTTACCGTTCTTCGATTTCTGTACTGGTAAATATCTCAAATATATGCTCAGAGGATTGCGCCTACCTAGACTGCACCTGTAACTTATGAAACACACTGAGCTCCTTGTGGAATGAATCACTTCATTCACTAGACGAAATGCAGAAGTATAACACTTCGTCTTACTTACTGGTCGTGGTATTTAGTAACGACTATTTATTGTATGGCCCTACTACTACAATATTAGGATTATGCGATGGAATTTTAAAAAGTGGTTGCACTGGCCACATTATTCTGTTGGTGATGAAAATAAAATGCCACCTTTCTGTATCTATTGAAAACGTGTATTCTTGGTAGTAGGGCCTCTCCATACATGATATAATATTTTATCTTCTTCACTTTATATAAATGAATCAAATAGCTAATTATTTTGTTCCGTTTTAATTTATAATGTTGAGAGTTAAATGATTTTTTTTATTTTGACGACAGAATATGTTTTGATGTAATGAAGGCATTTCATCGAAATCAGCATCACTATCAGGATAGTGATGCTGATTTCGATGAAATAAAACATGAAGAAAATGAGGATGTCATGTTTGTTAGTGGTTTACTATTCGAAATAACAGGCTGAATTAGATTAGGTGGTTGCATATTCTTAATATCCATTTCATTCAAAAGCGACTTTAATAACAATATGCTAATTGGCCAAAACCATAATTGATGGGGAAGAAAGGTTATCGAGTGGACCCCCACTAGATGCAGTGACGACCTGTGCTCAGGATCGTGCTTCGTGGCAGTCTGTGGCGGAGTCCTATTTTCTATTATCCTGATTTCCGCCAAAGATCTCTTTGAAGATAGTGTCTAGTATCCTTAGAAAATTTCCCATTGATACAAAAAAAAATGTGCTTGAATACTCGCAGATTTTTAGAATCTTTTGATTACTCATAGCTACAAGAAACTTTTTTTTGGTAATCGAAGGGATCACTGATTTTTCATTAGACTACCTACTATACTTTAAAAAAAAGCGTGGTTCTTGAATGAATTAATCTATCTTTCGTTTCCAGTTCGAGCATCGCGTGCTCATCCACAACAAAGTATATAACCAAAAACTTTCTAAATTACCCCTCACGAATAAATTATTTTTGCCTGTGATGGATGATATCGAAAAACTATTGACGTAAGACTTTTTGCCAAAGTTTTATTTTCTTATTTTTTTCAGTTTACATTTTCGTTTTGGTTCTTTAGATTATTTATTTCAGGGAATATCTTGTGTTGATTGGTCAATTAGATAGTTTTTCCAATAAATGTCATGACAACCAAAAAGGTAATTACTATTCTAATAATAAAGTTGATACGTCTGTCTGAGATTTCTAAACAAACGCCAAAATTTATGTGAAAACTACCGTTTATAAGATGTCTTATCATTAATACCCGAAAAAGACTCGAAAACCCTTAATGGAACGCAACAAAAATTATATGTTACAAGAACTTCATCTACGTAGTCAAAAGATGATCTTTTGATATCTTGATGGTTTTAGAAGCTCTATAAATAAAAATTCAGCTTCCATATATTTGTATTCACAAAACTCAACCTAGCCTATGTTGATAGGTTGACTTGATATATGTTCACAACATAGCTGTTGAACTGTAGCGTGTATTTATACACTTCTTATTCCGAAGTTAAAAAAAAATAAGCCACAGCGTAACGTAATCGGGTTCAGCTTTTATGAATATAAATCTGTGCAATTAATGTACATCATTTAAATTTTATTGTGATTCTATTCCTCGATTAACTAGAACGAAGTCGCGAGCGTAAGCTAATAATTACAAAACACTTACTGTGTAGGTGACACAGTAAGAAAACAAGAGAGTATTAGAGAATACAGTGTAATTTTTAAAACGTATAAGTTATTAAATATAATTTAGTCCAAGTTATTAAATTTATTTTTGATTTAATTTCACAGTTTTATTTGTGCATTTGGTTTTTATCTTTAAGTAATTATTCCACTAATATATGTTTGATCTTAAGTAATCTTAATAACTTTAAGAAGTATCCAGTGTCAACAATTGTAGATAAAACTTTTTAAATAATAAAAAAAGCATGACTAAAGTTAGAAATTTGTCCCTGAACAGTTTAAGCAAGGCCAGACACTAATCTCTAATACAGTTCACCTACCTTGTGTGATCCATTGGGTTATTTCACCAGAAATTTAAATGAATGTCTAATATATAAGAGTTTATGGTTTTTAGGGTTCCGTACCCAAAGGGTAGAACGGGACCATATTTCTAAGGCTCCGCTGTCTGTCTGTCTGTCCTTCTGTCACCAGGCTGTATCTCATGAACCGTGATAGTCAGACAGTTAAAATTTTCACAGATGATGTGTTTCTGTCGTCGCTATAACAACAAATTTAGTATAAACACAACAGAATAATTTTTTTTTATAGGGTCTCCCATTCATCAGAAATAATTTTTTTTGCCGTTTTTATAGATTTTACAAAGATACCGTGTTTATAGATTATAGCGTTTCATAGCATTTTATTTATTCAAACTAATAATTTATCGAAATATTTATTCAAATAACTATTAATGTGATTATCTCTATTTGTCCCTAGTTATAACTACAACTTCGCTATTGTGTTAGAATTAATAGACCTCTGCGATATAGATTATAGATTGAGATAGGCTTTTGTTTAAAAAATAATAGATATAAAGTTTTCTACGGCTATTTTAAAATGTAATAAAGATTATTCTTTCACTGTTTATGCTTATTGTTAAAAATGAAGACTGTTTCACATATGTACAGTTATATATCGCCAAATGAGTGATGTCTGAAAGTAACTACATACAAAGTAATTTCATCCACACCACCTCGATGTCCAACGTTTCACAACAGCGCGATTTTTAAGGCATTTCTCGCACAACCACTCTGTGGACCCAACTGCCACCGGCGGTCTTTCCGAACCGTTACAACCTGGGAACGTTCAAAAAGAGAGCGTACTCTTTCTCAAAAGGCCGGCAACGCATTTGTGAGCCCTCGGGTGTTGCAGGTGTTCATGGGCGGCGGTAATCACTTACCATCAGGTGAGCCTCCTGCTCGTTTGCCCCTTTTCTCCATAAAAAAAAGTGTACATACAAAAAAAGTATTTTATCTACTTTATTTTTTTAAGCATTCGGTGTTTTAAACTTCGTAGTATTCATGAGCAACGACATAGACATGGAATTTTTGTACGTCCTCAGACCATAGTTTACCTGGGCTACCATTAGAGTATTTTAATTATTCATGTTATTACTAATTATTATTGTACTAGCGTGAATACGATCATAGATCATAATAAATGTACACACACTGATGAATTGCCAAGATCATAAAAGTTACATTTGCGGTGCCGGCCTTTGTGGTAAGGATAGGGTCTCCTCTTGAAGTGGTATCTCTTCGGAAATCGTGGTTAAAAAATCCACGAGAAATGTACGGTGGAGGATGATATTTAGTGGTTGTCACTTTTTACGGTGATGAAACTAAGTTGCGTTGTGAGTCTAAACAATAACTCGGAGCACTCCCTGGTATAAACGCGATAGAAGATGGAAAGAGAGGCAATGTCTCGTGAAGGCCGAACGGTCCGAGCGGAGCGTACATGATCGTCAAAGGTCCCAGAATCTCTATGTCGGTTAAAAATAGGGATATTTAAAAAAATATTTACATGCGTTGAATGTAAGGTTTCTCCAGAGATCTGCGCCTAATCCGTACCACCTTATAATTGACTTTTAATGAAATTTACGTGCATGAAATTCAAATAATAATAATATAATGCGTTCAAATATATATATATATATATATATATATATATATATATAACTGAACTGACAAAAGATTGATTGGGACTGGATGGTTAAGTTTACATAGTATTAACTGATACTTCTTAAAATATATCCCTCTGATTCTGTGATCATTGGCGTAACATTTGTGATGTGCCACCGAATTTAGTGGATCCTTGATGATTTATCTCGCTAGAAGCAGCAGGTGTGCGTGTTTGTGTGTGTTTTAGGTCTGTAAACTGGAAAAATCTTGTGAACACGCGTTCGATAATTGAAGTTCTAGACGTTTCGCCCCACGTCGCGCGGCAGCTGTATATTCGATATCTTGGCAACGGATCGCGTGCCGATACCTCGCACGAGACATCTTTCACGTTTTTACTACTTCTACATTGGGCCCCTTTACAGCCAGATCGATCAAAACATTTGTCATGTATGATTTGTTTTGTTGCTCCGTACTCACGAAACAATGTAGATGTGACTGCATACAATTCACCCGTTAACTTGAAATGGATGGAGTTTTTGACGTTGAAAAATATAACAGAATTAATGCGGTATAAGCCACTGTATGGTTGTGGTTATTGAGATTTTGTTTTCTTGTTTGAATATGGCGGTATATGCATATGTGAATACACGAACGATTACATGCAATACTATAATTTTTCTCATAATAAGCAGCTTGTTTTCCCTTACATTGGGAAAGGTACAACTTATTTTCTTTTTCTTGTGATTTTGAGTGTACATTTATATATTTCTGCAATTTGTAACTTTTATTTTTATCAATATTAATCGAGACAGCGATACTTAAAGGTACGCATACTTATGAGCGCGCGAAATTAACAATTAAGAAACAACTTGTTTAATCAATTGATTTGGAAGATATGTGAAGTCTTAAGTTAATACGTTTTAGAGTGGAAGGAGGCGATCGAGCAGTGGGTTCTTACGATGTTCACTGTCGGTCCAAGGTGTTGCAGTAGCATAAAGGCCCATTTACACGATGCCATTTCCTTGTACATACAAGAGCAATAATTGAATGCAATAAATTGCGCGCAATAATTGTTTAGACCATGCATCAACGCATGTAAATATTTTTTTAAATATTTACATGCGTTGAATGTAAGGTTTCTCCAGAGATCTGCGCCTAATCCGTACCACCTTATAATTGACTTTTAATGAAATTTACGTGCATGAAATTCAACATTATAATGCGTTCAAATATATATATATATATATATATATATATATATATATACTATATTATATAATTATTGCTCTTATATGTACATTTCCTTGTACATATAAGAACAATAATTGAATGCAATAAATTGCGCGCAATAATTGTTTAGACCATTTGTTGTTTAGACCATGCAACTCATTTATTGTTTCAATTTAATTGTATACAACAGGCAAGAAACTGGCACCATGTAAATGGGCCTTAATATTTATACTTTTCACTGATCGTGGACCGTGGTTCTTCCACGGAAGTACTGGCCCATTTAAGGAAGACTA
The DNA here is from genome assembly GCA_933534255.1 of Iphiclides podalirius. Taxonomy (NCBI): domain Eukaryota; kingdom Metazoa; phylum Arthropoda; class Insecta; order Lepidoptera; family Papilionidae; genus Iphiclides; species Iphiclides podalirius. The sequence goes on from OW152821.1 coordinate 3,459,857, forward strand.
GAGCAACATGCTCTGCGGTCATTTCAAACTTATACTTTTTCGATCACGATTTATTTTTATTTTTCGCGTATATGTTTTATTTTTTTTTCCGACATTTCGACCATTTTACAGAATATAATTATGGTCTGTAATACATCAAGTCAATTTCTAAGACAAGATTTATATCAATCTGAAGTTTTATAAATATTTATATTCGCATAAACATGCGTTAACAAAAGTAATCGTAATACTCGTACATTCATATGTAAAAATCCGTGTAAAAAGCCTGTAAGTACCTATTGATTTATTGTTTTTACCCGAATATTATACCATGTTAAATGAAAATATTTTACGGATTTTGTCGCGTTTAATATAATTTTTACCGCTGTTTCGAACCATTTCTAGGGTTCATGGTCACGGGACAGACTAAGTTGTTTAATTTCTGAATGTTAGAATTAACTCGGGCTACCACCAATTATAAGTACTACCTAATAATAAAATGAAACTTATATTCGATTGTTTCCTGAGAAACTGTTTCAATTAGAATTTATATATTTTGTTTTAAAATTGAATGCATTTAGAAACAAAATTCTTCTAACGGTTCTGTCTACATTTTGTCGTAGCCAGCCCTTACACGCGATCCGGTTTTCCTTTTCCGAATTAATTATGATAATTACAATTTTTCGATACGAGTTGAGGGTTGGAGGGAAAAAGTTTTCTTTGGATACCATTACCTAATAGCGGCACGAATAATTTTACCATTTAAGAACGTATGTATTGTATCTCCTGATTCAAAAAGAATAATATTCACGCACTCATTTACCCAATACAGTAACTATATATGTGTATAGAATATAATGTTATTGATTCTATATAAAATATTAAATAAGGGATAAATTCTGACAATTAAAATACCTCTGCTTCACAGATTGTTGTAAAAGAAAACCTTGAATGTCATAACGGATTTATCATGAAATTATATTTCATGTAACCCAAGATACTTTACAGAAACTGAATTTGATCACAATTTTTATAATATACTTGATTTCCTCAGACAACAATACTTCGTTTAGTAAAATATTAGAATATGGTATCATGTTACACATTATATGGATAAATTTACTTCTGAATCCCCATTGCTTTAAAGAACTTTCACTTGAATCAAATAACCTTTTCTCCATGAAACAAAATTAAATGTAAAATTAATCTGGATATCATTTTTAGGTTGATTTACTATAGATTTATTGAGAATTGAGATGAATTTATATTTAAAAAATATAGAAATAACTGCGAACTCGCCAATTTAAAACACGAAAACGTCAATAAACCTACCAATATAAACAAAACCGGTACACGTAAGCAATTTAGAATTTAAAATTGTAATCTTTCAAGTGTTGGGTCGCTATAAGGATAGCGTGCCTTTAATGCGCCAGACGCCATCAAACTGTTATAAATGCGACAACTTACAGCAGAATGTTTCCACTTTTCGGTATGTCGGTGGTAAACTTCCATGAATAGAAAAACTTTAAATGGAGTAATAGAAGTAAGTGGTGGAGGAAGATAAGATATTTAACTTAAAGTAAGGTGATAAGTGTTGAGAGGGAATGAGACAAAAAATATAAATTCTGTAATACATAGATAGTAATACTGTAAGTATTTATTCAAATCAAGCCTTCTAATTAATTGTAAGAGGAAAAATTGTCTTATGTTTGACTAGTGTCTATAGAAATACTAGAAAATAAATACTAGAAATCTACAGAAAGGATAGTAGGGATAGTGTGGTCAGGTCAGTCCGGGTAAGTACCATGATAGGAAGTGTTGCACTTCTGCGTTTCGTCTGGCAAGTGAGGTAGCCGGGGCCCACATTATTATAAGGTAGCAACGCATCTGCAATGTTGAATATGTCAATGGGTGGCGGTTATCACTTAAAATCAGGTAAACCGCCAGCTCGCTTGCCACCTCTGCACATAAAATTAAAAAAAAAAAACAAATTTTAGAAATTATATAATTTAAATAAATAAAAATGCAATATAATGAAGGAGCTTGGTATGAACAGAATAAAAAATATTTTTATCCATTATATAGTCGGCTCTATGTAGCGTCTTGCTTTATTATTGCATGGTGTATCTGAGATAATGCCACGGAGCAACTTCTGTCGTTGCACGAATGGGAGGCTTCCGGGGAAGTACCTCGGCATCACAGGAGAACAGCGTGAAGTGAAAGTATGCCTTCGCGTCTGGCTTGGCGCGTGAAATAGGGGTCCCCCTTTTAGAGGCTAGAAAACTATCAGACACCCCTCTAGTGTTGTATATGTCCATGAGCGGCGGTTATCACTTAACATCAGCAACCACCTGCTCGCTTGCAACAAATTTTCACATAAAAATATGTTTATTGTCGTTCAGCTTTTTGACTTATTCTATTATTGAAAGAAGATTAGTTATCTTAGAATCGTAAACGTTTATCTATTCTTTCTTACTGGGCACATTTCGCTTCGACCTCGCATTTTAGTTGTATATGGAGATACGTTTACCCTTGAACGTTATTATCGCAGGACCAATGTCCGTGAACGGTCAAAATAACGCGACTGTTTCCGTTTGTACAAAATTCTTCCAACGTCCTGCCCCACATAATTTTGATTATGAGCCCAATGTTAGGGTTTTAGTTTGTGTGTCAAGGTTAGGGGCCGAAAGTTTTGCGTGTTCGCTTAGAGCTATTAATCGATGGGAGATTTGGCCTTGGCTGCTACCGCAACATCCTTGGCTATTGCTGACCTGTCCAAAATCGGCAAGGTCGCACGATCGACGTACAGCTGGTTACCTTTTCTTATCGCGTTCGAAAAATGCTGCCACTAGCTACTAAGCGCAAGGAATTTATGTTCTAATACTTTGAGAATGTTTAAAGGGTTCTTTTATTGACATAGACTACGTTTGTAATATGCGTATTGTTGTAATTTTATTTTTACACTGCAAATGCTTTTGGGGTGTTAGTGAAGGTATGACCTCTTTGGAATTATACTACTTTTGGCGTTTTGAAAAAAAATATGAAAGTAAAATTTTTACGATGCGACATTAGCAGTCAAAAAGCACCACGAGGAAGCGATGTGACAAAGCGATCGCTCTGCAACCAACTTCATCATCCTCACTTTATTGCCGTGGCAACATTTTGACATTAAGAACTTTTTGACATCTACCTATAACTCCAAATTTAATTAAGAAACCTTTATCAATTGCATTGAATATCTTTTACACAAATTAAAAAGTGCAGGGGATAAAGTATTTAGATATGTTTCTTTTGTTACGCTAAAGAACTATAACTTCTTACGTACATACAAAAAGTATTCATATAATTTTTTTGTCTATACTAAGACCGGGGGGTTTAGAGGTTAGGTCAGGTTAGGATCCATAAAGGATTTTTAGGCGTCTAAGGACCTCCTTGACGACCTGTAACACTGCATTGAACTTGAGTAGCTTCTTTAAGGAATAACTTTTCGTATTGGTGTCCAATACGAAAAGTTGTTCCTTAAAGTAGTAGTGTATCCTCTTTAAATAGACTTTTACGACCTGCAGTGGATATGTTAAATCTGTTATAGGTGTTAGACAAAAAAATATATCCTTTCTTTTTCACAAAATTTATTTTAATGTTTTAGCAATATTCGAGTAAAAGAAGAATTAATTACTAATTACTCTAATATGCATATAAGTCGTATGGTTTACAGAATTACGGGAAAATGAACTTTCAACAATGGACAGTGACTCATTATAAATTACAAATTACTCAATGCCCGTTTTAATTTTCGTAAGGTTCCAGATCCAGTTACTAGAAAGGGTAGGTCTGTAACAATGGGGTTGAACTTTTCGCGGATGTGACTCAGCGATATGTGCTGGCGGGGTCAGCTTTAGCGGTATATTAATTTGCTAAAAGCCTCCCTCCGGATATTGCAATTTGCCATGACACCTGATTTACGGTGATGCGGTGAAATCGAACGTGGATTGCAGGAAATTGGAAATAGCCTAATAGTCTACAAAAAAAAAGTTTACATAAATAGTCTTTCACAAAACTATACATATGATCACGTGAAATTTTCAAGGTTTGATCAATGATATATATGAAGAAATAGATCTTCATTTATATGTATCTTTATTACCTTAGTTACGAATCTCCATTTTAACTCTAATACCACCTTGGTAATTTCTATCTAAGTATCAAAGATATTGTAAAGCGAAATATATGGAACTTATGAAACCTATTAATAATATTTTTAAATTCTCGACGTTTTGAACCCTTTCCAGCTTTCATGGTCACGGGACAGACTAATAAAATTGTTACTTTTGTTTTCTTGATTTTACGCGAATATTATACATATTAAATGAAACTACTTTACGGATTTTATCACGTTTTTTTATTTTGATTTAAATTGCCGAACGTTTCGAACCCTTTCCAGCGTTCATGGTCACGGGACAGACTAAGTTTTTATATGTCTTGATGTCATAGTTAACCCTGGCTACCGTCAATTATTTTGTTTATTTTTATTCCGATCCACGCAGAAGGAGCTTATGGTATCTTGAGGTCTGGCAGTGTTGGTGTGCTTGGGTTTAATTTTATAAATTATGGGATCCCAAGCAGATGATAAACTCCAACCATCTTCTCTATTGAAATTAGGATGTTCGTTTATTTCTATAGCCTCACGGATCATCCTTGGAAGGAATCGGTGTTCTTTTGCGAGGATTTTCGGTTGATCAAATCTAATATAGTGGTTGGGGCGTACCGTTTCTTATAATGAATATATAGCTAATGTACAGAGTTTATTTGACATCAACAATGTGATGTATAAAATAAGACTGAAATGACATAAAATCTATGGTGCTAGGACAAAGGTGTGCATTGGCTCTCACCTTTGTCCTAGCGCCATTGGACAGTCTTCCTAATCTAATCAACGTCTTAAGTAAAACTATATTAACTATATTATAATATTAATATCAATGTATTGATTGATTTTACTTGAGACGTTAGTTCCTGATGTACAGCGGTAAACGCCTTTTACGTTTAGGGCTTAAGAAGCTTGGTCAAAAATTTTAGTTTTAATGGCACTAACTTACTTTACAGGCCTGTTGCAATGACAGAGGCCTGGCTTGCAGCGGTCGATTTTTAATAAAACAATTGCCTTTACTGTAAGAAAACATTAAATGCATGGGACGTAACCCGGATCTGAAAGAATTATCTGTCAGTCAGACAAACGGCTTCCGCCGAGTGAGAACCGAACTCATGACCTTCCGCAGCGAAGCCAATAACTTAACGACTGCGCCACGGATTTTTTTTTCATTTTTCATTAATTAAAACCGTTTTAAAAAGAAAACCGTCATTACGACAACCAGATCCAGTTTTTAATGAAGTATTTATATTCATAGTACAAATTACTTGTTACTCATTCACGATTATATTACGTAGGCATAATATTACGCTTAATCTAACTACTATAAAGATAGCTGCGCATTGTCGCATATCGTTACGTGTTTTTTAGGTTCCTTTTCTGTTTAAATATTATTTAAAAACTTGCATAACATTAGAATGAAAACTAAACAATTGTTTTGAAGGAAAAAACATTATAATTGTTACAATCAACAATGACATAACATTAAACAGTGATCAATATTAAGTGCCGACGATAAGTATTAATATACAAGTTACTTTGAACAAGAAATGTTAAAATTTAATATTTCGTGATACAAAAAAAATATTTATAATGATTTATTGTTGTATTTTGCATTATCATAGTTGCAGTACTAAGATATTTTTGAAATTTTACGAAACTAGGGACTATCGATCGTTATACGTTTAAGATAAAAGTATGGAAACTATTTCATTACAAGCAGGCAGATCAAAGTGTTCATTTTTCAATTTTTATATGCACTATTTAATAATCCTAGTAATTATTACACGATTGTGAGCATGAATGAACAGTTTTAAATTTTTTTCTCTATTTTTGGTTCCGGTTCTTTTAAAAGAAGATGTAAAGCGTCTTCCGCCTATACACAACATTCATGTAAAAGTTAAGTAAGTAATTAAATCGAAACGAATGTCTCGACATGGCCCAACCTAGTCTACAAGTTTTGTTGGTGTAAGTACAGAGTTAATACAGTCTTCCGCTAATAGATGGCACTGTAATTAACAGATTTCTGATCTTTACTAAAGAAATAAATAATCTGTTTATATCTTTTTTATATTTATTTTGTGTATGATGATATTTGAGGGCCCAGTTTATATCTTCTTTTAAAGATGCCTTGAGAATAGAGTCGTTGTTATGGCAGTGCTATGTATGTAGTACATACCAACCAAAATCTCTAAAAGAGGTTTTTTTATAAGAACGATGTTTAAAGAGTAAGGTTGGGGAATATCTTTGGTGCAATTACATAGGACACAGTATATGATATTCTTTTACGTTTTTTAATTAAGTTCTTTCATTAATTTCTCTTTTCTAATTTAAGAGTTGTACGGTGATTATGTATCAAGGTCCACGCCACGGCTAAGTTCCTTCTAACTTTATAAATGAAACGGTAAATGGGCTCTGCAATAAAACCAACATGTAATACGTTTACAACGCGACCCGAATTACCTCTATTATTACTATGCAAGATTTGGGTGCGCCACTTACGTGGACGTCAGGATTGCCTGCCAGTGGTAAATTTACGTTGGTTGCGATTGTTGAACCTGTTGTTTATTAATATGAACATTAACACAGTTACAAAAATAGCTCAAATCCGTACGTTCGGTCAGTTTCGCCAGTTCCGTCATTTGCCCATCTGATAATGCTGCTTAGCCTTTGCCCAGCCGCAAGATTATTTGGTGACAGTTGTTAGTAAAAATAAAATGAAATAATTTTTATCATCAGATTTAAAGGATGAAAAATTTATTTAATTGGCTAAAAATAAATATAAGATTATTTATAATTTACAATCATGTGATTACCGATGGGAGGGATGGGACGTCTAAGAATATGAAATTAAATTCAAATATGTGATATGAACTAAATGTAAAGCTTGTGATGGACAGTGCTCTTAAAATTTTATTTAGGTTTTGACACCAGTTATTATCAGTCTTTTATGGCCTTTCTCGGTGGCGCAGTTGCTAAGCTTTTGCTTCGGCAGCGGAGGTCGTGGGTTCGATCCCCACACAGGACAATTATGTGTATCCAGAGATAAATGTTCCGGATCCGAGTGTTTGCTTCCCTAGGAGGGTTGACATCAGGCAGTTTCAACGGTGGTGGGGCCACCCAACTCTTCGCTGTTGCACGAATGGGCAGGTCACTCAGGTCCTTCCACGACCTAACTGAAGACCGGCGTGAAGTTATACTTCTGCGTCTGGCGAGTGAGGTAGCCGTAGGCCCACTCTGGCAATGCATTTGCAACTCTTCGATTATTGCAAATGTCCATGGGCGGCGGTTGTCACTTTCCGTCAGGTGAAACACCAGCCCGCTTGCTCTCTCACATAAAAAAAATAAATAAAAGAAAGGTAGTCGGCCGGTCGTTAAAATATAGCCAAAACCAACTACAACATGATTCGCATATTGTGCTGACCCAACCTAGATGGAATAAGGGCAGAAGGAAAATGATATCATTCTTCTATATGGAATGCAAGGCAAATGAGCCAGTGGGTGGTCCCTCGATAATTAGTGACTTCCTCCACCCTCGGGCATACTAAAAACCAGAGACAACCGCAGCCCATTTTATTAAAAGTTGGCAACGCATCTACGGGCGTTGCTAATATCCATGGGCGGCGGTTATCACTTAACGTCAGGTGAACTCGCTTGCCACCTTTTCACATTAAAAATGATGCATTCCCAGCCTTTATCTAGGAGCGTGGCTCTCTTCCTGAAATTTTCTTAGCCGTCCGGAATAACTGATTCCTCAAAGTGTTCGCACGTGGCAGTAAATTCTTAAATAACGTACCTACAAATTTAAATTGTTTATAGTGCTAATCTTTGCACTTAAGATTGAACATTAAAATATGTAGAAAAAGTGCGAAAAGATTGTCTTAAGTGCAAAGATTAGCACTATAAACAATTTAAATTTCTAAAAAAGCAATGGCGACATCTCTCGTTCGAATTATCGTTGTAAAACAATATTCGAAATTGTTTGTATGCTGGAAAGGATATAACAATAGATGGCGCCAAGCATTGCTTCAAATGCTAAGAAAACAATGTGGAAGAATGCTTTAAGATTTTCGTCGGTGTGGTAATCAGCCGTTTAGCTCAGTGGCTAGAGCGTCAGGCCGCGAATGCCGAAGACGTGGGTTCGATTCCCACAGCGGCGACAATCTTTTCGCACTTTTTCTACATATTTTAATGTTCAATCTTAAGTGCAAAGATTAGCACTATAAACAATTTAAATTTCTAAAAAAGCAATGGCGACATCTCTCGTTCGAATTATCGTTGTAAAACGATATTCGAAATTGTTTGTATGCTGGAAAGGATATAACAATAGATGGCGCCAAGCATTGCTTCAAATGCTAAGAAAACAATGTGGAAGAATGCTTTAAGATTTTCGTCGGTGTGGTAATCAGCCGTTTAGCTCAGTGGCTAGAGCGTCAGGCCGCGAATGCCGAAGACGTGGGTTCGATTCCCACAGCGGCGACAATCTTTTCGCACTTTTTCTACATATTTTAATAACGTACCTACGTTAGAGTAGAAACCTTTTTAACTGTAGGTTCCAAATCTGATATGTCCGAATGGTAAGTGTGTAGATAAGAGAAAAAAATTAGTCTTGGTCTAAATTGGGAATGTTTGATTAATAAAATAAATGCTAAAGATGTTTTGGAATTGTGACCAGTCAAAATGTGGAAGAAAAAGAGAATAATACATTACTTATAACATTTGTCATTAGCAAATCAAATTGATTTTAGCTAATTGTTCTGCAAATCACGAATGACATGAAGGTCAGATGTTGTTCATGATTAGTAGACTCAATATCTAATATATAAAATTCTCGTGTCACGGGGTTCGAATTTGAACTCCTCCGAAACGGCTCGACCGATTTTTACCAAATTTTATATGCGTATTCAGTAGGTCTGAGAATCGGCTACTATCTATTTTTAGTCCCCCTAAATGTAAAGGGGGTAGTCCACCTTAAATTTTTTTTTATTTTTTATATAAAACTTTTTGTTTCTATTTTTTTATGACACAGAATACTAAAATATATACATCCCTAAATTTTCACCCCTCTACGCAGACGTAGTCGCGGGCAGCAGCTAGTCTAATATATAAAATTCTCGTATCACGGTGTTTGTAATTGAACTCCTCCGAAACGGCTCGACCGATTTTCATGAAATTTTGGGTGCATATAGGTCAGGGTGGAGAATTGGACAAAATCTATTTTTCATCCCTCTAAATGTTAAGGGTGGTCCACCCCATTTTTATCCACCCTACAAATAATTTATATGGCAAAACAACATTTGCCGAGTCAGCTAGTAGTATTATAAGGTTTATTTCATGATCTGCAATCAATTTAGCGGTTATTACGTAATCCGACGTATCGGTGAATCATATTTTATGATTATTTCGCACCACCACAGCTGCACCAATATCTAATTGAATCGTCGCAATATTATTTCCATGCAATTTTAAGGCTGTTGTATAAATTTTACAAGACTTTTCACATAAAAAATCCTCAAGCAACTTGAATGCTTTTAGTGCTGGACTTTGAATGAAACATTACTGGGATGAGTCACACTTTTGTTGCATGAACGAGCTGGAAGTCTAAATATTTTCCATTTTGGGTAAGGTTAGCAACTTGACTGCAACTTGAAGCTCCACACGACTAGCGGTAATCACTTTACACCATATGAGTCATCCTTTCATTTGTCACCTTCTTTTTCTTTCCTTTTTTGGCGGTTTTCCGCCTTCTTCCTTTAAAAGAAATTTTTCATAGTTATATTTACAATTATCTTTGATTTGTCATTGTCCTCTTTCCAAAAACGTAGCATTCAGATTAAAACGAGAACTTGGCAACTTAGTTTTCTAAAATTCTATTCATAAACATTGTGTGTCGTAAAATGGCATATCTAATTTAAAGTTTCAAAATTCACCATCACCAATGGTTTGTAGTTTCGACGGCAACATTTTAAGACAAAATCCATTGTATTTTTTACCACCCGTTTGTCGTAATTTAAATTTTTTTTATGTGAAAAGTTGCCAAACGAGTAGACGGAGCTTATGTTAAGTAACAATACCGCCGCTCATGGACACCTGCTACACCCGAGAGTTCCAGATGCGTTGACAACTTTTTGAAAATTAGGCTCCGGCTACCTTACTCACCACACGAAACACGAAAGTAGTATACTTCCACTTTACGCCGGTCTTCTGTGAGGTCGTGGTACTTAACCGGTCGAGCTTGCCCATTCTTGGAACAACCCAGGCTGCTATAAATTCGCTTTAACTCAATAAATAAACTTTTTCGAAGTTGCTTCGCTTTAAAATGGGTTCCCTTGAACTTTATTGTTCGCACTGTAATCAACTAAGGGTGTAGGGTAATCAAATATAATTATCAACCTCGTATATAAGTAATCAACGTCGGTCATGCCCACGCTCCGGTCTAATCACTGAGAAATTTGCACAGTCATTACTACGTCCAGTGAAATATATTGCATGCTTCATGCATGTTTTTTTAATTTTATTAGGAACAACAAACACATGTGCTATAACTTTCGCTTCAAGGACTAAATCTAAAAGCAGTTAATCACTTACGAACTACAATTTAATTAACTCAATACAATATTAAATTATTTTCACAAAATAACAACAAATTCACTCCTTGATCGAGTCAAGTATTTGTTTTATGAGAGAAAATAGTAAAGACAAACTCTCGTGCTAATTGATCACCGCTGACCATTTAAAATACCCGTGGGATTGCAGTCATATTGTTAGTGTGCCCCGGTTACCTTACTTACCAGGCCGGTCTTCTGTGAGGTCGTGGTACATCTCCGAACGAGCCTGTCTATTGCAGTAACAGCAAATGTTGCTAAGCCACTTAATTACACTGTGGTAACTAAATGGCCTAATTTTACAGGTCACTGTGCTTTTCACCATGCAATTTTAAATTTAAAGCAGTTCGAAGGCAGAGTGATGTCCTCTACATTCTTTCTACTTCGTAAAAGAATAATTGTCAAATAATCACACCCTTATTTCGTGTATTATACATCTTGCTTTTTAAAGTTAAGTAAGATACATTTCTGTGAGTGGGTTAACTAACTTCAGATATTTTAATGCTAAGGAAGATCTCACCAGAGAGTAGTCTTATGGTACTTATGTAGCCTTCTTAGAAGCCGATCATTCTTTACATCCGGTGTGATTTCGATGTGGTTTTAACTTTAACTATTAATAATTATATAAATATTCTAATTTTAACTATTAATGATTTTTCTTCGCTACTGGTCTACTAGTAAAGTATTAGGATATGCTTATTTACAAATGCTCATGCAAAAAGTGTTGACTGGTTTTTAATTGTCGTAAAATAGTTAGTCTATGCGTAACTTCAGGCCTTTTTCAATTTATTATGTCATTGTCATTTAAAGGTTATAAAAATACATGTCCCAAGTATTTTTTCAATAGTTTCAGGAAGGAATTCAAGAAACTTATATGTTTTAAATTATTTTATGTGAGCAGGTGGCAAACGAGCCGGCTGTTCACTTGATGTTAAGTGATAACCACTGCCCATGGACATTTGCAACATCTGCAGAGTGACAGATGCTTTGTCGTCTTTTAATGAAGTAGGCCCCGGCTACCTCACTCACCAGACGAAACGTAGAAGTATAAGTCTTTCACCTCACCAAGGTCTTCTGTGAGGGCATGGTACTTACCCTGATATACCTGTCTATTCATGGAACAGTAAAGACTGTTGCATAGCCTGAAAACTGTTGCGTAGCCCTACAGTTCACTTCACTCTTTACTTAATATAGTCTGTATTAATGAAAAGTGACAAATTTCAGGTGCCGCCCACCTGAAATTTGTATAAGGGGATTTTAATGTAGTAAAATTTCAAAACATAAGTACCATTGGAAAAGGAATCTAACATCGTCCATTTCAAGTTTGAAATACGAAATTGGGTACATTTAAAAAAAAGATGGGGCTTTGCAGCTTATCTTCGACTTATTGTGAAGTACCATCCTGTTGCCGCCTACTGAGACCTTGTGGTGGGAAAAAAGGTAATGAACCTTCAAGCTCAAAGAATGGTAAAATTTTCTTTATGAATCACGATCGCCTGAAGCTTTTGCGCAGTTCTTCGCGTCAGAGGAGATTCGTATCGCATTTAGAGCTATAGTATATTATATTCAGATCAAAGCTATGAGTTCACATGGTTCCTTTTTAAATAATGCAAATATTAAAACTACACTACGGCATAGTGCATGACCCGGTTTCGGTTAAGCTAATCCTATCGAGTTTCCTAATAGCATGCATTTTATTTTAAAAAAAATGTTTAATAGAGTTGGCGCTTCATATTCGCAAGTTATTTTTAATTGATCGTATCTCTTTCGTTAACTGTCGGCTCCCAAACGAGGCCTCGCCTTAGGCCGTCACGCTATTACGGGCCTATCCAAATTAAACCATGTAAAATATATATTTGCAAAAAATACTTACTTAACAGGCTTCCTTGCCGCGGTTGGAAAGTCGTTTAACTATATAACGTTTTCTACAATTAAATAATAATTTGAGTAAAAGTCAAAAGCTTAATGAGAAACTTGAACAGGTGGGATAAGTCCCTTTTGCTATAAAAATACTTGAGTCATGAAACGTATTTCTATATTTGCGGTAATTGGATTAATGGGGATATATAAATGATTAATTCCTCCAATAGATGGAGTGAGAACCTGTGCAAATGTGCGGGAAGTCGATGTAGGTGGTTCTGGATCGTTGCTTCGATCTTTCGTTAATCGTTCGGTGACCTATGTTCAGCACTGGAATAAAACAGGCTGAAATTATGATAATAATGAAATAAAAAGTGCAAGACTGAGTATTGTAATAGGATGCTTTTGTACTCGATACTGTACATTTCGTTTGTGTACAATTTTTAGGATTATTCACACGTAATGCTAGACTAAGGCGGCGCGAGGCTTGGAGCAAATATGCACAAGAGGCTCTTTGTCTTTTTCTTTGCCTTAAATAGACTTCTTGTCAATGGACAAGAAGTCTATTGATGGCAAGTATAATGATACTGAGGATATTTAGACGCTCATGACCTATTATATTCTTAAAAAGTTTAATACACTAACGTAAAAAATGTTCTGAACGTAGGTGATCATAAAACGGAAGTTAAAGTTGCAGAATCCTCTTTGGGCATTTGTGATTGTAATGATTTTTTTTTATTGTAATGATTGTAATAATTTGTAACAATTAAATTATTTTAAATTACAGAGGCTACAGCTGTTTTGTGAAGCTCAGTGCTAGGCTGATCCAATTATGTTCATACATTGTTGTTAGCGTAATAACTGATTGTATGATACACTGATACAAGTATTCAAGTTCAGACTTTGACGTTCATACAGACAATTTTTATCGTCTGAACAAGCCAGAAATATTTACTTTTAACTATAGTATACTTTCCGAAAATTAAACGGAGTTTGTATTTATTTATAATAAAAGTAGGAAGCTAACTTTGCTCTTCGTAAGCTGCGAATTTTATTAATTTATTATGATTATTATCAGTACTATGCCAAATGGTTTACAACTTATAGGTAAGCCGGCGATCTAGATATGACATTCATGTTACAAAACCAAACGATACGGACTAATCAATATTTAAAAGCAAAGCAACGCAAGTTTTTAGTACGTGTAAAAATATCCTTACTGATGATGATAACGACGTATCATAATTATGAATCTGCTCTGGTAGTTGCGTTAAAAAATATGATAAAATTATAAGAGCAAACATAAACTAACAAAAACTTTCAATGAAATGTCATATTACGAATCTGTTTGGTTTCTACTAAGTGACTTAGCGAGAAAACGTAATTCATGCAAAAACTTCATGCCATGGATACAACGCCATCTATCGATCGGTATCGTCACCATCAAAATTTCGTGGTCAAAACAAATATGCTACACTTATAAATTTCGAATAAGGATAAAAGGTGTCCTTATAGTCATTGCGAAAAGGATTTTTTGTTTCGAGTTTAAGATTTTTATATACAAACTTCAATTCGTAACTTTTTCGTACGTAGGTTATGTGCATTTTCAAGGATCTTAATATTGAATTCTCTACAAAATATATTCAGCTGTTACTTTGCATGGGTTAATGATTTCAGAATTTCAATTCAGATCCATCTTGCAAGGTGACGCACATTTATCGTGATGCAAATAGCCTATGTCGTTTACTGAACCTTCGGTAATCCGTTTGTCAAAAATCATTGTCCCGTTGCTCCATCGAATTCATGGAAGAAGGATATCAACAGACATATTTAGCAGTAATAATATACCAGACTTAACCCTTTCTGAATTTCATACGACCGGGAAAGCGATCAGGCCATAACACTTTGTAAGTAAAAAGAATCAGGATATTTTTTATTGCACGCCGTGAATTTGAGTTTTTAGACGGCTATCTATTCGTTTCATTGAAGGAATGTTAACTAGGTAAAATTCAGTGTGATAAAAATGATAATTACATAAAAAAGTTATGCATAATGTATTAAAACCACCTGTATTAGAACTACCCCGACTGTGTTAAAAGTACTAACTATACCTCTTATTTTTTCGCAAACAGAAGCGAATCTAAAGATATCTCATATGTTCAAATCCATCAGTGTTTAGGCTGTTGAGCTTACTAAAGAATTAAACATACATACAAATACTACAAAAACAGTAAACATACATAAGCCATATCTACATAGACATTTTTCTAATTTTTCGATTATATATAGGTTTTTTCAGGTTATTTTAACGTTTTTTCATCTCAAAATAACTATCTTTCATTTTAATATTACAATCTTTCATTTTAATATAACAATTTTTCATTTTAAAACAACATTTTTTCCTTACAGAAACAAACTTTCACTTTAAAATAACAATTAAGAAAAAACGGTTAGATCTCTAGATGTTTGCATCTAGAGAAAGAAACCGTAAAGTCTTTCTGGTTTTTCTTACAACTTCCATATTAATTGAATTGGGTTATAAGCATTTTCATTATAATGTTTCCTTCGTGAGATAGAGGCAGCTATTTAGACATTTAGAAAGACGCACACAGACTGTAAAAAGACATCAACGAGTGAAATGAAAAAATCGGTTTGCTTTATTCGATTACTATTTATATCTTAAAACTTACAAACTGGGCGGTAGGTCGGAAGGTCGTGCCATGTTTTTCTTATTTTGGTTCCGTATATAAAATTTGACCCATTATACCATCATAACAAAAATGGTAAATAATCACCACCGATTTTCTCAGGAACGGGTGGACCTAGCAAGTTGAAATTTATACCAAATACTGAGGTCTATAGTCCCAAGTAGGTGTATAAAAGCCAAGGACTAAGTCAACACGATGAAAAGATATGGGCAAATTTAGATTTTCGCGAATTTTGAGAAAATCGGTGGTGACACACGGATAGATAGACGGACAAGAGAGTGATCTTATAATGTTAAGAGAGGCCATTAATCAAAGAAGAAGAAGAAGAAGTGATCTTATAAGAGTTATTTGTTTACCTTTTAAGGTACGGAAACCTAAACATGTCGAAATTATCATATATTATTTTATTTCTAACAGTTTTTTTTAAATGTTACGGGTTTTTTCCAAAACGTCTGTTAAACACAATTTTTTTTTTTTTTTTTTCCTTTATGGCGGTCTTTAGGTATTCGCCAATGTCCACGTTAATATAGGAAAGTTATTAAGTGGATTGGTTATCGAACAGATTCGGCATAGCAGAGGCATAAGAGATCATATAAGGGAATTAAAATTAAAATAAGAAAAAAAAATATGTTGAGAACAAGAAAGAAAAAGTAATTTCCTGTTGAATTACCTAGAACAATGACAAACAGTTATATTAGACATGAACCTTGAATCCGTCAAAGTTTAATTTTATTAGATATAATAAAGTCGCATAGAATATATACAAATGGTGAATTAGTGTAAGTTAAAAGGGAGGAAAAATTAATAGGACGAGGGATGTAGGGGGGAAGGGAATCATACAATGATGTTGATAGTTTAGGACATTCAAAAAATATATGGTTGGTGGTTCCTTCATCCAAACCACACTCACACAGAGAACTATCCCTAATCCTAATCTTTGCAAGGTGAACATGGGTGCATGCATGACCAATTCTTAGTCTGCAGATGGTGGATGTGGCATGTTTGTTGGCCTTATTATACTTGAAGAACCAGGGCTTTACAGGAACTTTTGGTTGTATATAAAAGTAAAATTTACCCTTTTCTGGAGTTAAAATTTGATGATTCCATTTGTTGGTTAGTCTCAATTTAGCTAGTGGAATAACATCATGGGAAAATGTAATATTTTTGATTATGCCATTATGTATAGCATCTTTAGCTAGGCTATCAGCTGTTTCATTTCCACAGATTCCACTATGGCTGGGAATCCAAGCCAAGGATACATGTAATTCTTTTTGGTGGCATTGAAATAGAATCTTTTTAATATTAAGAACTAGAGGGATTTTACACTTAACACGAAATTGATTATACAAAATAGCTAGTAGGCAACTTTTAGAGTCTGTAAATATTATTGATCTGTCTAGGTTGTGTGACTCAATATACAATAGTGCTTCATATATAGCAGTAGCCTCTGCAGTAAATATAGATGTAGGGGAAGGACATTTAAAATTAAGGGCTATTTTATACTTTGGGATCCAAACTGCTGCTCCAGAGTAACCCAATTCACTGAATTTGGAAGCATCTGTATACATTATTAGCCAATCCTTCCAGTATCTTTTAATGGCCAAACTCAAGTTAAAATCTGCCATCGGACAATCTTTCTCAATGCCCAGGTCAAGATGGATGTCAGGTTTAAAAATTAATGCATCATAAGGAATATCAAATAATGGGTTAGTCTTACATTGAAAAATAGGAGAGGGGAAACGGAGAAAAGTGACCAAACTCTTAAACAGACATGGAGGATTCTTGTGGACCCAATAGTTGCTTGAAGAGACATATTCAGATAGTTGGTGAAGCCTAGGAATTAAGGGGTGAACTGAGAGTTGACAGGTCTTGAAAAAGAATCTATCTGAAAGATACTGCCTTCTTAAGTGAAAAGGAGGATCAACACACTCCACCTGAAGGGCATTATTAGGTGAGGACTTCATTGCACCCATAATGATACGCAGGCTTTTATATTGAATTTTGTCTAACACGTTAAGTGATGCTTTACTACATGGCTCAAAAAGAAAGCATCCATAATCGATGTGGCTACGAATTAGTGAGTTGTAAACTAATTTTTGAGAGAATGGATGAGCGCCCCACCATACGCCAGAAAGGGACCGAATAATGTTCAAATTTTTCTCACATTTTTGGGAGATATAATCAATGTGAGTAACAAATGATAATTTGGTGTCAAGAAAAACACCTAAAAATTTAACTGAATCACTTATGGGAATATGCTGGTTATCATAAGTTATTATAATATTTGGCACATTTTTACGCCGAGAGAAAACTACGACATTACTTTTGGAGGGGGAGAGGGATAAGCCATGTTCAGTTAACCAATCTTGCAAATAGTACAAAGCGGAATTTAGACGTGAGCAAGCTGTAGAGATGTTATCTAGGGAAATGTACAAGGCTAGGTCATCTGCATACTGAAGAACATTACAAAATGAATTGACAGAAAGCTCTAGATCAAAAGTATATATATTATAGAGGAGAGGACTAAGGACAGAGCCCTGAGGTAGGCCTTTCCAGACAGTTCTTGATGGAATGAGTGAGTTTTGAACATTTACTAAAATTGACCTGGAGGAAAGGTAGTTAAAAATAAAGTTAACAATCTTCACTGGTATGCTCAGCTGTAACATTTTCTGTCTGAGCACAGGAAGAAGAACATTATCATATGCTGAAGAAACATCTAGAAATACCCCTACAAGGTATTGTTGCTTTGAATAGGCAATTCGGATATCTGTGACAAGCGTGCTTAGGCTATCCATTGTGCTCAAACCTTTTCGGAATCCAAATTGGCTCTTTGGTAGATAATTTTGGCTTTCCAAAAACCACTCTAGGCGATTTTTTATTAAATGCTCAAGAACTTTGGCAATTGTACACGAGAGAGCTATGGGTCGAAATCCAGATGCATCATTACCAGCCTTACCAGGCTTAGGGACAGGAATAATGATTTGCGACTTCCATTCATCGGGTGGGATGCCAGTAATGAATATATTATTCAAAAATTTAAGTAAAATCAGTTTTGTTCTTTCACTACTATTAATTATAAAGGAATAGGGGATTCCGTCAATTCCTGGTGAAGAATCTTTAAGACCACTAAGAACACAGAAAAGTTCTTGTGGAGAGAAAATGGGGAATTAAATTTATCAGCCGGTTTGCTGTGAGGGAGAGTCAAAAAATAGACATTCATCATAGTTTGGGGCTGATGGTGGAGCAAGTTTATTCAAAAAGTCTCCAATCCAAACAGAATGATCATTAAAAGTAGGGTCTACACTAACCATTGCACATCGAAACCTTTTAATATTTTTCCATACAAGTGATGGAGGAGTATTGGGAGACATGGATGTACAAAACCTGAGCCAGCCAGCTTGTTTCTTTTGGGATAACAATTTCATAGTCTCTGCTGCAGTTTTTTTATAAAAAATGTAATTCTCTGTGGTCATTGACTGTGAGTATCTACGTTCAGCCTCTTTTCTCTTTTTTTGCATGCTGTGTGTGCAGTCATGATCCCACCAAGGGGGAGATGGAATGTTATTTTTAAAAGGAGTTTTGAGTGGAAAGACTCTGTCAGCTACAGATAAAAGTAGATTTCGAAACTCTTTATAAACTGAAAGGACATTATCTTTATTAATTGGGGGTAAATCTAAAATTTGACTATCTAAAATTGATGAGTATAGTGACCAGTTAGCTTTGGATAAGTTATATTTTTGACGAGGTCTAAATTGATTGTTTACAAATAGAGAAGAATTAGGAAATGTAACAAAAATTGGGAAATGATCACTACCATGCGTAGAAGGGAGTATATGCCATGAAAGAAGAGAACGAAGATCTGGTGAGCAAAGTGACAAATCCACAGCACTTTTTGTATTTTGAATTGGGATGTTCGACGGGTTGGAGAGCCATCATTTAGAAAACAAAGATTTAAATTATCAAGTAGTTCTAAGAATATGAGGGAAAGTGCATCAGAATACTGAGAACCCCACATAGTATGGTGGATATTGAAGTCCCCCAATATAACAATAGGTGGTGTGAGAGACGACAGAATAGAGTATAGCTCTGAAATAACTGAAGCATTAGGTGAAGGGATATAAATAGATAAAATTGAAGTATTAAAAGCTTTTACTCCTACTATATTTATAGAAGAGGAGTGGGAGGGGAAGGAAATAGAAGAGAAGGGTACTTTCCTTGAAATAAAAATAGCACTGCCTGCATGACCATCATTTCTGTCATCTCTTAGGCATGAATACCCACAGACTCGGAAATGGGATCCTGGCTTGAGCCAAGTTTCTTGGATAGCTAGAATAGAGGGATTAAATTTATTAATGAGATGAAGAAGTTCATGTTTTTTATTTCTAATGCTCCGACAGTTCCATTGTAGTATCGGAGGGAAGGTTATTAGTGAATGAAATCAGCTGAGTAAGTTTTTTGTTTTAAATTAAGTGGAAGATCAACGTCACTGAAACGAGACAGCATACTAATCAACATGGAAATTAACAGTTCAAACAGATTATCATTTGGGGTTAAGGTATCCTTTCCAACTAAGGCACTGCCATTAGGAATTATTACAGATATTTTTAATCAATAGATAAATGTAATAATTGTAAAAATTCTATAAAAAAATTGTAACATAAAATTGTGGTTTATTCTTTTAAATTGTCATAATGAAAAAGGTCTGGAGGCAATTTAAATTAGTGTTTCGTGGTTTAAATTATTCATTCTATGATTCATTTATAAAAAAAAACACTTATTCCAGTTTTACGATATCATTTGTGACGGTAGTCCCAATGACTACTTTTTTTTTAAATTTTTGCATTGGCAAGACGATACCGTTCTTCGATTATCGAAAGATTCTTTCTTTCGATCGGTACCTTCCTTTGATATATTTTATTTTTATTAAACATGTAAAATCTTTATTGATCTAATATTTACAAGATTAAATCTATAGGTTAAGGTTTATTAGATAATATGTAAGTACCTGGCAAATGTGAAATGATATGATATAAAAATAAAGAAAATGATCTGGTATAGAAAAAAAAGTAAAAAAAATAAGTGTAAATGATCATGATACGAACCGCGGCCGTCTGTTTTGGGGCCGCCCGATTACCGACCGAGCTATTATAACATTTTTTTGCGGCTTAATTTACTGTCATATTTGAAGGTTATTTTTCATTCCCTGAAAACAGGGATAAAAGGACATTTTCTTAAAATGAAACCTAGCCAGATCGATATTTCGCCCCCGAATCTACGCACATACTAAATTTTATGAAAATCTCTGGAGCCGTTTCCGAGATTCCGATTATATATATATATATATATATATACATACAAGAATTGCTCGTTTAAAGGATAAGATTTTAGATAGATTTAAGTTTGATAAATTTGTAATAATTCATAGTTAGAAGGAAATAAGGATTGGGTTAAGCAACGACCTTAACCAATTAGTGTTAATTTAAGTGTAACAAAATCTATGCGGGAAAAATGGTAAATAAGTTAAATCGATCTAGTAAGTATCCTAAACAAGAGCATATTAGTTGTATTTAAACATTGGAATGCCTAATTAACCATATCAAAAATTAAAATATATATATATAATATATATATATATATATTTTACATGTACTTAAAACGATTTATTAACGATGTTGATGTCACGTTGTCGTCATAAATAATTTACTACTCGTACAAAGTACACGTAATGCACGTAAGGAACCGAATTTGCAATAAAACAGTATTAAGCCTGTATCCGAGTTCAATTCGAAAATCGTTATGATCCTTCTTTATATTTACGAGTACGTGGCGGAACTTATAAACTTTGTATTTTTATATTGAAACCAATAATTTGTTTGATTTGAAAATATATTGCCGTACCGTTATCATTTTTATATTCAAACTTTCTTTTTTATATCCTTAAAATATCACTCAAAAATTAACATTAAAAAAATGTTAATTTTTGACATGGTAACTGTACTAGGGCCACGCAACAATTTCGGCTGTTGCACGAATGGGCAGGTCCATCCGGGTAAGTACCACGACCTCACAGAAGACCGGCGTGCAGTGGAGTGTTATACTTCTGCGTTTCGTCTGGTGACGTAGCCGGGGCTCACTTTCGGGCGGTTATCACTTTACACCAGGTGAACTGCCAGGCCAGCTCGCTAGCCACCTTCTCCCATAAAAAAATGCAACCATTCATGCAAAGATCTTGCATGCTTGTGTATAATAAAACGTTAATGAGACTTTTTATATTTACAGACTACCGGAATGACACCATTAATGTATGCGGTGAAGGACAACCGCACCTCTTTTGTGGAGCGTCTCATCGAGCTTGGCTCTGATGTCGGAGCAAGAAACAATGTGAGTTTGCCATTTTTGAATTATCTATTCAAATGATTGAAGTATTAGTTTATATGTGGTTGAGGGCAATTGTGTTGCAATAAAGAAGACGCATGTACATACTGCGTGACATTTAAAAATTGTTCCGCTTTACATTATAATACTACATATTATGTAAGTGAATGTGACAGATGATATAGAACGTTTGGTACCGAAAGAGATAGCAGTATATAGAATTTCAATTTAATTACATCAATTGGCGTTCATCGTGTCTGTGTACAAAATCAAACACCAAACGCTTTGCTGTATGTTAATATGTAGCAGTTTTGAGCGAATTTAATTCCTTCGATAGTTTTTCCAAGTCTAACGCAGTATTCTTAGAAACTTATTATTTTCTTGTCTACACTGCCGATGGGGCGATAAGAACTTTCGCTCGCAATTTACGCTCGTTAAAGGTCCCGCCGGGTCGCGTTGTGCCATTTGCAGTAATGCTGATGGAAGTTAGATTATACGAATGGAAATTTTTTCTTGTATATAAACAAACATGCACTATGGGATTTAATTATACATGTATTGTTAACATATATGACGTAAGCGTTGGCCGAATTCTAATCATCTATCTAAACTTAGGTTAAATACAAGGGTTTCAGAAAGACCCTAAACGGGTGGCGAGCTCCTGATACAAATTAGAGACAGCCAATTATTCAAATAACAATTCAGTGAATCAACAAACAGCACGCCTGGGATATAACATTACGTATGAGCGATATTAAAGATTTTTTTTTTACCAATGCCCTCATTAATTATTGAAATCTACTCTATTTGGGACAGAAGATTTGCGATAACAAGCCGTAAAACGTACTTTTAGAAGGTCTTAGACTACCTAGTCTGAAGCCTTCTGAGGCATTTCACTATATCTGACTATTGCGCGCAGTTTTTTTAATACTACAGCGTTAAAGATTGTGAGATTGTCACAGATGTACGGTGACAAGGGAAAATATCAGGCACCAATGTTAGAAGCGACAATTGTACGTAGGAATTGCACTTTGTCGTGATCACCTCTGAGATATGCGAATGAAAAAATATGTGGACAGTGTTCACAGTTAGGCTAAGATTACTTTGCTTTTTAGGGTTCCGTACCCAAAGGGTAAAACGGGATCCTATTACTAAGACTACTCGTCCCTGTCTGTCCAGGCTATATACCAGGCTGTATCTCAATGTATGTATCTGAACCGTTATAGATAGACAGTTGAAATTTTCACAGATGATTTTTGATTGCCGCTTTTATAGATACTGGCACGGAACCCTTCGTGCGCAAGTCCAACTAGCACTTGGCCGGTTTTATCAGTATATGATAATGAATTAAATATTGTTTCAGGACAACTACAATGTGCTGCATATATCCGCTATGTATTCGAGGGAAGATATCGTCAAGCTGCTTTTGTCAAAACGCGGAGTCGATCCATTCGCTACGGGTGGAGTAAGTTTAGAGAATTTAAATTTTTATATAACACAGAGCATTCGTCGTCAATTTTGACTATTGACATAACAAGAAAAAATGTTATTGCACCGGTGAAATACGACAAGTGCGGAATTTTTCAATGTCAAAGTAATTTTTTTAGGATCATCTTTCATGAAAGCAAAGATATACTATCAGTTGGCAAATTAAGACCATTCCAATGATGAATCGACAAAGAATCGTGGATGCTAATCAAATTATTTATTCTGAAAAGGCTAATTCATTGTCTTCAATTATGCCTGAACATTCTCTCGTGAGGTGTTACATTAGGAGCTGTACAAAGTAATGATCTAATCAAATGCAATGACTGATTCAATAACCGTTAGCTACGAATACAATTTAAAAATGTGAGTTATTTATGTATTTTATGGGTAAATGTATTTTAGTATTGAACTCAGTATTTTTGCCCTATTTAAAAATAAAATGAAATCGTAGTCGTCGAAGTATATGCATGGATATTAGAAGAATTGGTTTCCATTCGTATTTTTTTTATAATGTGCATTTGGCACTATTGAGCTGATCCTGAAAAAGTCCATGTATAATATTTGTGACACTTTATTGGAAAATAAATATTTTATGTGTTCAATATGTGTAATAAATAAAAGTCCATAGGTATGGCCGACTCTATTCGATGGTTGGCAAGCAAATATTGAGGATTGGCCATTGCCATTATAGGATCATTTTTAAACTACAGACACTTAGAACTTTAGATAACTGATTATTGGCGTTCTAAATTCCATAAGAACCACATGGACCCTCTGACGTAAGTCTCTCCATAATTTCGTATGTGTGTCTGGTGTTTTCGCAAGCTCCTTCCACCTATAAGTGGAAGTAGTCGGTCATGACTGAGTCCAGAAACGATCCATCAGATGCTTAAAATTTTGAAATTCTGTCAAAAAATTTGTTTACAAAATTTTGTCAAAATATTATCAATAGTTATTCAATATGAAATATTTCTCCACCGCTCGGAGTTTAGTCCGACGACACTATAACCCTAGCATAATGATGTATTATAAAAAAACCTGTTCTACAGTTCGTCCTTACTTTCAACCACAGTGGTAGGGCCACGCAGCAGCCTCAGCTGTTGCACGAATGGGCAGGCTCGTCCGGGTAAGTACCACGACCTCACAGAAGACCGGCTTAAAGTGGAAGTGTGACAAATACTTGAGCCCAATATCCAAAAAGGTTGTCAACGCATCTGCAAACCCTCGGGTGTAGCAGATGTCCATGGGCGGCGGTACTCACTTAACATCAGGTGAACCGTCTGCTCGTTTGGCAACTTTTCACACGTAAAAAATAAAGAAAACAAATCGTGCTGTCGAAGTGGCTAAGGTCTGGGCTGAAAAGATACAGAAGAAGAAGAATGATCAGTAATTACGACATCTTTATCGTCACGTACAGTAAGGGACAGTATAAATTAATTGTAATTGCGAAGAAATTCAGTAACTTACGAAACATCTTATTTACAACAGTAGGCTCTTCACATGGTTGGCAAAAGTGGATGTCTCAAAGGCAAAAAAAAGGTTTAAGTAGAGGGAGCAGTACGTAAGTATATGAGGTATTAGGAAACAGTAAATCCAGAATGCCTATTTTTTTCAAAACTGTCTTTTTCATATTCTTTGTGATTTTATCGTATTCAAAATCACACTAAACACAATATTAATGTAAAATACAAAAAGAACTCGATAATTATATAAGTAAGTACTTATTATAATATTGATACTGAGAGCGCATCACTTCACTACCTAAATATTTTTTGGTACTGTTTTAAAGTAAACAAACACGGCGATTAACCAGCACGTGCCGAGTACTCGGTATTGCTCTATCCCTTTCTTTATCTTAAGAAAAAAAGAAAGCGATGCGTATTACTTGTGGCTCGTGGTAATAAAGAATACAGCAATCTTAATTTGAGTGTTAACAACGCCCCGTTAAACTTTTGCAAAAGTCATAACTGTATTTTTTTAATACAATTAAATGTTAACCGACATTACCATATCTTTCAAATAAAATTACTACAGGAATAGTATTGTCAGAATACTTTACTAGAACTCGAGTTTGCTCTTTTTTACTCGAATAATATCGTTATAGTCAACATTTAAAACCTTATTTGTAGTGCAAGTAGTAATCACCAGTAGCGATTTTATTCATGTAAATAATTATACTAAACCTGTAACGGAATAATAAGGATATGGTTATTATATAAATGCTAGTTTCTAAATTACTCACAGGAAAAATGTGAAAAAAATTTACAAGATGTAAAAGGATGTCTACATGACGAATATGCAATAAAACCCAAAGTATCGTTATAACACATTACCATATTATTCGGTGGGAGGAGCGATATATCTGTCTTTACATAAAATATTATATTGTCTACACATTCGAATTATGGGACTGTTATGAGATACATTATTACGGGTAAGCGGTATAAGGAAAAGATGCTGTCTACGATTAGATTTAGTTGAACATCTTATTGAATCAAGGCACAGGACGTCAGAATCAAGGGTGTGATTAACTATTTTATTCAATGTTAAGAGGTCACTAAGTTGTCGTCGCATAAGAGAATCCAGGTTAAATCTTGCAAGTCTTCCATTGTATGTAAGCAGAACTTTTCGCAGACCTACCTTAAAAGTTGAGGTATGAAGGCCACACCCACAAATCTTGGTGGTAGGGCCAAGCAACAGTCTTCGCTCTTGCACGACTGGGCAGGTCTGTCCAGGTGGAAGGTGGAAGTGTTATACTTCTGCGTTTCGTCTGGTGAGTGAGGTAGCCCGAGCCCACTTTATAAAAAGGTGACAACTCATCTGCAATATGGCAATTTTTAGATTTAATTTTCGACGTTTCGAGCCCTTTCCAGCGTTTATGATCAAGGGACAGTCTGCAGAATAAAAGCCGTAAAAAAGTTTGTTTAACAATGTATATTCGCTTAAAAACAAGAAATCAATATAGGAAGAATACTGATGTACATGATATAAATTCTAGAAACAAACACAAGCTTTTAACGCCAGTTATCATGGGGCGGTTATACGTTTCTTAAACAAAATCGTCGTAAATGCGCAAAGCCTGCCTATTAACAAGCTTAAGAAATTTATTAGTGAAAAATGTGTTATTGTAGTTATATAAAATGGTGTTATATAAATGAAAACATTCATTCCCCTGGGAATGAATAGATCATTCCCTAGCTATTTCTAAAAAAAAAAACGTTAAATATTTTGATGTTTTGAGGAAAATAAATTTAAAAGAGGATAAATATGTCGATGAATTAAAGATTTTGATTTTGAGCCACCCTCTTACGAAGGATATTCCTCTTCCCTTTGCTTTTTATGCTTTGCCCGAGCGATATCCTAAAAACCCGCACGTCCATCTCGCGCTTTTCGCGGATGAAACGACGTTCTTTAATTCAGAGAGATCAGATCAGTCTCTCAGAGAAACTCAATCAACTAACTATTCACCCCCAAAGCACCGCTGACTCGTTCAGTGATTGGTTCCGCAAAAGGAAAATAGAAGTAAATCCCGAGAAGAGTGTGGCAATTCACATCACATTTCAAATGTAATAGTTTCACAAATGTAATGAACGACATTAGATGTAGTAGTGGATCAGTAATAATTTCGAAAGCACGCAGAGACTAGCTTGCTGTCACAACATCATACTGCGATTCCCAGAACATCGGTTGTTCAATATGCGAATCTCTCTTTTTCAAGTGAAAGTGTTTGTGTTAAATCAAGTGGACACTTTTTATACAATCAGCAACATTTGCCAAATCATTAGTATTAAAAAATGTCACTTCTTTACTCCTTTTTAACGTTCATAAAGTTTCTTTAAGTTTGTTATACGAAGATAAAGACGGTCAATTTTATATATTTAAAAACAAAAATATTAAATGTTGTTACTGCATTGGTCTACAATATAAGGATGTACTTTGATGGAAATATATTTGGAGCAAATTGTTCCTCTTAAATTGGTTGTTCATAATCAAAATAAAATCAATTAAGTATAATGAACAGTATGTTTTGTACCGGCATTGATTATTGCTTGCGAGCCAAGTTTGTTTACATACTTTACGTAATCTCAATCTACCACCAAAACTGGGTCAAGTGGCCATTCAATCCAACTTAAATTCGTTTTACCTTACGCTGTATTATTTGGTTTAGTCACGGCTGTCTTACGATTCATTAGTATTTTATTTGTTTTCACCATTCAACGTTTTTAAGCTGGGTATCCATATCTGAACATAATATGTTAATGACATAGTATTATAAGTAAATAAACACTTTCAATTTCAAATTTTGAGGATCGATGTAGTACGTAAGTATCAACGTATAAAACAAACTAAGAAGAATAAAGAATTTGATTGTGCAAGTCACAAAGATAAGTTGGATAAATAATATAATAGACTATGGTTTGAATGATAAATTACAAGAGAGAGGGATAGAAAATTTTTATTTGTTTCTATTAAAGCTGTTATTTTTTTTTAAATAGGAACGCGAACTCAGGTACAAAACAAAAGAGTGCCAAGACATTTACTTATTTAACATGTGTGCGCCATAAAGAGTCGTAGCCGTTTATGATGGTCGTTTTTAGGGTTCCGTGCCCAAAGGTACTCGTATATCACCACCCCCCAAAAAGATTTGTACATAGGTTTTAAATGCACCTATAACGTCACGGCTGTTACAGATTTATCACTTAACGTCAGGTAAACCACCTGCTCGCTTGTAAACTTTTTAATTTTTAGGTAAGAAGGTGGCCAACGAGCTAGGGGTGTACCCGTAGCGCGTTGGCCACCTTCTCACTGCACTACACTTAACATAGGGTGTACCTGATGTTAAGTGAGAACGGCCGCCGATTAACATTTGCAACACGCGTAGGGTTGCAGATACGTTGCCACCTTATTATAAATCGATTCGCACCTCACTCACAAGACGAAATGCAGAAGTATAAAACATCTTCTGTGAGGTCGTGGTACTTACCCGGACAGACCTGGCCATTAGTGGAACAGCGACTGTTGTGTGGCCCTGCTACAGTAAACTTTTTACATAAAAGAAAGAGTGTATGTCATAACATTTCCTTTTACTTTAGAGTAGACAACAGACCGCCGTGCATTTGGTAGCTAGCAGACAGACCGGCACCGCTACCAGCATTCTCCGAGCACTGTTGACCGCTGCTGGAAAGGACATTCGACTGCGCGTTGACGGGGTAAGTCATGAAACTTCCTTATTACGTTTTGTTACCGAGGACTGCAGCGCATACGTCGAAAAAAAGTTACCTCTTATGCAAGTCCCAATGCAAAGGCTTCTGCACAGAGATCAGCTTAGGAGCAAATTATGTATTTAAAAAATTAAGCTAGTAATATTATAAGACCAAAAGAAATATAATAAGATAAATATTTATATGGATTCTAGCGGACCGGACAGACGTTGTCCTGTACACACGACTTAAATTCGACAGCTTAGAAATTAAAAAATGTAGTGGACTGAATTGTGAATCTAAATGATTTTCGAATCTACCTGAGGACACACAAAAAATTTCATTAAAATCTGTCCAGCCGTTCAGGAGGAGTTCAGTGACGTACACACGTACAGAAGAATTATATATATAAAGATAAAGCAGTAAAGGAACGAGAAAAACCTATAATTTTAATTTTAGAACATCATAATAAATCATACGCTTAAAAGAAAAGGTCAGCTGTTCATTTTAATTGTCTCTTTCACTCTTCTTTGTACATACAATCAGAATGCGGCAAACGTTTCCTTTGAAAATAGAACAACGGCTAACTTTTCCCCTTATTTATTTGTTCTCAGCATGAATATTGTTATTAATTACGTCGCATGGTCCGCTTAATGAATTCATGTCAAGGGTTGTAGTACGCTGTAGCGAAACACAGAGGTATGTAAAATAGAGCTTCCTTGAGAATGCTTAAGGAACGTATGTAGGCTACGGCTTACATACGTTCTTAGTCTAAGAGGTTTTTTAATTAATTATTATACATTTACTATTTTTCGGTCCTAATAACGTTGATAAAATGAAAAATAGCATACGCTACCTCTATTTGTAGGGAGAAAGAAATTAAGATGCATGTTGTCGTGAAATCGTTGGAAATGTGCCACCGTTGTAGCTAACAGTGGGCCATAGATAACGAATAGAACAGGAATCGTTGTGAATAATTCACCGCATCGATTGTTAGATTTAACCTATTTATACGTCAGTAATGACTATAAAATGTTATGGTAACGTCACGATGTTGATATTAGGTTTTTGATTGGAGAATAGACGGGCGGGATGCAACACCGGTCTTTGCGATCGCGTGCAACGATCAGTCGCCTGGCACCGCCATCCGCCGCTGAATCGGGAATTACCTCGACGCGCCTGTAAACATACAATGCTTTTACGGGCGGCTAGTAAAAAATAAGCGGCAAAGTTCTGAATTGAGCGACTCTGTGCTCGCTGCCCGGCACACGCAAAAATTAAAAAGGTGTGCCGTTTGTTGCCTTCAGTAAAACGGCCGCAAGGTTGATATTATAAGGACATTCCGGCACAACGGCTCCAATACGACCCACGCGAATAGAAACTAGCTAATTATCCGCCGAGCTTTAACCGCCTTGTAAACGTCACGACGTGAAATTTACAATGCAAATCAGTGGCGGAATATTAGTTATAACGTCGGCGCTGAAATTCAAAATTAGTTATTTTAATAGAATCCGTCTCAGTCGGTCCTTCGGCACGACTAGGGCAGGGCTGCTTTGCAATGTTCGCACGCGTCGCTATTGTTTTAGAATAGAGTAGTCTTAATGGAGGATCAAGTACGTATACAGCTCCTTGAGAGTGCATCGAAATTTATCATCGCATGTGCGATGCTCGCTAAACGATCGATTTCCACATTCCACTGAGCCGCCTGCTGAAGATTGCTATTCGCATAAGTCAAGAGCTACTATTTCTGTTCACAATTCGGAAGCTCCGTGCAGTGGTATGCCGCAAGTGGCGTGAGTAGTTTGTGCATAGACACCGCATTGAATGGAATTCAGTGCGGGGTGTGAATCGGGGCGGAAACGATCAGTAGCGTCCGCACCATGAATGGGGATAGGAGGGATGCCCCCAGGAGTGCGAACCTGAGCTTGAGCTCCGGTAGCCGAAGCCCGCCCGCCCTTCAGTCTAGGGATCTGCAGAAGCTAGAGCTCAGTTTCATCGAGCTGAATAAGGAGCGCGCGAGGCAGAAGGAATGGAAAAGGCTAATTCGCGACATGGTGTTCCAGAGGGGCAAGATCCCGTTGCTGCTTGCGGTGGAGGCGGGCAATCAGAGCATGGTGCGGGAGCTGCTCAGCGCGCAGACGGCGGAGCAGTTGAAGGTAGGGAATTTTTTGCTAGAACAACAAGGTCTTTTCCGCATTTGCCCTACTTTAACCATAAGCATTCACGTGGGCTATAGCTTATCATATTTTAAATGATTTCGATATGTTTGTTATATAATGTTAATATTCAGATTTTTTATTGCATTTCCTTGCTGAAGAGTTATGCTTAACCTTTGAGCGGGAAAAGAACCAGCTCTGTTGTCACCAGCCACGGCGTTAAGCCTAGGACATAAACTTAAAAAAAAATGATGTGCGGGGGACCACCCCACGGACCTAAAGTTTCAACAGCAAATGGCACAAATACATAACCTAAACATGAAAACTCATATTTGTGCCATTAACTTACTTCAGCTGCCTCCGATGCCGCCCCGGCCCTGACCGAAGTACCCCTTAGATGAGAGGCAGCCAAAGTGTCTACACAAGTGGCGTCCCAAACAAGGGCTTTGCTTCTCTCCCAGGGGACAATGTTAAACCGTCGGGTCTCTTACCGTCGTCGCGAAAAATGTCACAGGGCTCTAAAATAGGTGGAACATTGATGGAAACAAGAGCCCTACGGATGATGTCGTTCAGGGAACCGTGGCGGGAAAAATGGCCAGCACTTTTTTTTACAAGAAAGCCCGTGGAGACCAAATTTGTCTACACTGACACTATAAGGGCATTGACGTGGTTGACAAATCGGTGCCCCCAGACGGGAGGCAAAAAAAATATTCAGATTATTTTTAGTGAGGTTGTTTAAACATTAGCGATAATGGTGCATCTTTACTATTATGAAATGGTAGGGGCTTTTAAAATTAATGTTAAATAGCACTTGGGAGCTTCGTTCGTTCTGGTTAGCTAACTTTTAACATGTAACTTTGAAACTCATAGTGTTTCGTGTATGATCTATTGTCAAATCACAAAGGGAATGCGACTGACTTGGCAAATAAAAAACAGAAATATTGGGAAGTCGATTTAAAGAGTAAATTTGGCGGCCGCTGACGTACAGGCGTCGACGCCAGCTGGTGACACCGCCCTCCATCTGGCGGCGAGGAGGAGAGATGTGGACATGTCTCGCATCCTCGTGGACTATGGAGCGTCAGTGGACGCGGTGAACGGGGCAGGACAAACCGCTTTGCACATCGCTGCTGCCGAGGGTGATGAACCTCTAGTCAAGTACTTCTATGGAGTACGCGCTAACGCCGCTATCACAGATAATGAAGGTAAGAGACGAAACGTATTTGTGGTTCCAGATTAAATAAGCATTCAGTAACATCTGTATATTTAAAACGGATGTTTGCATACATATATGTGAATTTATTTTTTCACAGAGAAGGTGTAATGCTATCCCTCTTAGTTGTAAGTCACCACTAGATGGTCTTGCAGTAGCCATGAATATTCGCATAAATAAGTATTCGAATACTACTTCATTTCTTTTTTTTTCTCTATTTCGACATCGAACATCTGCAGGTTTTTCTTGTTATACAAAAAGTTTGTGCTTTTTCTACAGTTACTACTTTTATCCTCTGTACCGAGAAGATAAATAAAAATCACCTAAATTTACAATTCACTGAAATCAATTCTCATTTCTATATAGACGGATTGTATAAATATTACGTTGAAGTTTTATTAAGATGAGTTGAGTACGAGCACATTGTTGTTTAAACTTTACAGTGAACGCGCTTATGTAAGTGAATGTACTTGTATAAGTTCTGTTTACGTTTTGCGCCATTCCCTGTAGTTCATAACTTTTCATTGAACAAGTTTGTGTCTTGAAATAAGTTTCTATCACCAGTGTAATGTAAATTTTTTATACGTATTTTCCTTAATTCAATATGATCTTGAAACATGTTCTATGTATTATATGGAACGGTAATAAAATGTTTATTATAAAAAATAATATGTTTATTATTTTATTACCGTCTCATATAATTCAAAAAACATAAATATAAACATATTATTATTAGCTATAAGTACTTCATTAATAATCATGTTTCAAATTTTTTTAGGTATATTATAAAAGTAATCTAGATAGTTTTGTTTATTTTATAAGCTATCTAACCTAAAAGCTTATTATATTCATACTAATTTAATTATTTTAAAATATGTTACACTTAAGTAAGTTAAATGATACAATTTCGAACGTAGATCGAACACCCATGCACTTGGCGGCTGAAAATGGTCACGCCACCATCATCGAGCTTCTGGCGGACAAATTCAAGGCGTCGATATTCGAAAGAACTAAAGATGGCAGTACCTTAATGCATATCGCTTCATTGAATGGACACGCAGATTGTGCAATGATGCTGTTCAAGAAAGGGGTGTATCTTCATATGCCTAACAAGGTAAGCAGACTTTAATAGTATGTTTTTGTTACAAGGTTGCATCAAGTTTATCAACGCTACGTTCGATTAAGCCTTATTTTATTTAAAAATAAATAGTAGTTACATTTTGATCCTATCAATTGTATTTATTGTCTTTGACCATATTAAAAAGATCATTCTGGTCAATTCAGAGTTTAACCATCCTTTTGGCAACTAAAATGAAATTTGAAAAGCCATTGACAGTTGATATATTAAAATTTGATATAGATCATAATTACGAAATTGAGTTGGCTATTTCCCCGTAGTCGGAACTGGGAGTCTTGGCATTTACAAACTCGTTTACAACCTCAGTCGTGTTTTATTTCACTCACGGTGACTTGAGGTGGGGTGGGGCTGATTAATTATACCACCGGTACTTGTCGAGGTTAAAAGCTGAACTCCACATAAATAAGAAAAGGGAGTTTCCGTTTATTCTCTTAAACCGGTGTAGGTATAATCTTTTACTTTTGCAGTCCAAATTTATTCATTCTGATATTGTTGTAAATTTTAACGTATTTTTGATACAGCGCAAATGTTATTTTTTTTCTTTTCTTATGTTCTCTACTGTACAATTTCGCTTACAATAATTCAAGTGACCTTTTTTTTGGTATCGGGTTGTACATGACAGGGTTATGTGGGGTTCCTACCCACTAAAACCCCCTCGGTGGCCACCTTCTATACATTTGGAGGGACTCCGGGATCTTCCATGCAACGCACTGGTGTCCCACGGTACTACACCTGAGCACGCCTCAGAGAAGGATAAACCTCCGATTCCCTTCACCCTCTTGCAGCAGCATGAGACCACTTCGTGCTGCTGCCCACCCGTGTCCCCTTTTAATTGTCTTTTATGTCAGACAGGGGAACTACGGGGCTGAATTCAAGAGTGACCTATGCCCCTCTAACGATTCTCTTTAGTGTCACTGCGTTCTTTCTCAACATGGTTCATGGTCGCAAGCTAATAATGGAAACCCGTCGCTAAAAAGAAAACGTTGTATTGTGTACCCTGACATATTTATAACTATTTGTTTATTGATTTATTTAATTATTTTATGTTAGCTTTACTTATTTTGTGTTATTATTATAAGATATTATATAAAACAATTCTTATATTTATTCTTTTATTATTTAGTATTCTACTTCAGGTCTGGTCGCTCGCATTTAATTCAAAATACTTAAGCAACCCGAGTTCGATCCCCAGTGCCACCATCAATGACAAGTGCTGACCTATCATGTGCTCAACGGTGAAGGAAAACATCATGGGGAAACCTGTTTATTTTCAAAATATGTAATAACTAAAAATATTTTAAATATATTATGTGGAATGTAATCAATAACAAAGTAAAACAGTGGGAAGGCATGGTGGTCTACTCTCTGTATTAGGATTTTGCCCAGCAGTGGGATATATATATGTTATTTTACTTTCCAGGATGGAGCGCGAAGCATACACACGGCGGCGCGTTACGGTCATGTGGGCATCATCAATACATTGTTGCAAAAGGGCGAGAGTGTGGACGTCACGACTAACGTATGTTCACATAAACCATTTCCAATATAGAGCATCCACTTTGTTCTTGCGGATCATATAAATTTTAAATCTATATAAGAGGTAACTATTTTAGAACATACTAAACTGACTTACTGCAGGATAACTACACAGCACTCCACGTCGCAGTAGAGTCGTGCAAGCCAGCGGTGGTCGAAACTCTCTTGGGATACGGTGCCGATGTGCACATAAGAGGGGGAAAGCAGCGAGAGACACCACTGCACATTGCAGCAAGGATACCTGATGGTGAGTTATGTGATAACGTAATATATTTTTGCTGTACAAAGAAATACTTAATCCCGGTTTACGAGTACTGCGATACCAACACAACGCATAAACAGTATGCAGCTGCATTTGAAGTGCTCCTTCCCGCCCCGAGCCAAATAGCCAAGTGACTGTAAGGAAAAACCTAAGTCATATAAATGTAAAGTGTTATAAGAAACAAAATAGTTTTCATGATGTGTAAAGTTTGATAATCCATAATGTTTATTTACTACTTCGTAATGACCTCTGTACATGGGACAGTTAGCATAAACAGTAGAACAAATAGATGTATAAATATAGGCTTTACTTTTCTTTCTTTACCTTATAGGTGACAAATGTGCAATAATGCTTCTCAAGTCTGGTGCGGGGCCAAATAAAGCCACGGAGGACGGCATGACGCCCGTGCACGTGGCCGCTAAATATGGCAACTTAGCAACCTTATTACTACTCCTAGAGGATGGTGGCGACCCGCTTAGAAAAACAAAGGTGGATAATTTTATTTCCTCATACTTAAAAAATACCATAGGCATATACATATTAAACGTAGGTTTCACTTATATTCGGAATAAATATCTATAGAACAAACTAATGCATAAAGCATTAGTTCGTTCTATATATCTATATCAGTAAACAGTATAAACTGTACCAGGATCAAACCTACCGTATCGAAGCCTATAACTGTGCCTAGAGAATCATAAATTTTGTTTATTGAATTATGTAATTGTTATGTATTTATGATGAGCTTTTGTGGATTAACGTTGAATTAAAGAAATAAAAAAAGCTATTAAATTTTTAGTCTCTATATAATAAATATCGGCGCCCTCTAAATTTGAGGCAACAATTTGAGTGTGTTTGCTGTAAAGAAAGCACATTAGATAATACCACGCATTGCTAAAAGTGCAATAAAAACAAAGTAGATGATAATTACATCGAGATTTTGCCGCCATGAGGATATCGATTACTTAGTTTAGTGGCTAGAGCACCTGCGCCTTTTTATTACACACTAGGTGATTTTTTTTTAATTATACACGTATATTCAAAGATAAATCTTTTATCTTTCAGTCAGGTGAAACTCCACTTCATATGGCGTGTAGAAGCTGTAAACCAGATGTAGTACGGCACTTAATAGAGTTTGTAAAGGAAAAAAGAGGGGAGAATGTTGCCACGGCGTATATTGATTCTGTTGATGAAGATGGTGCAAGTGCCTTACACTTTGCATGCAAAATTACCAAAGAAGAGGTAAAAATGCCATCTGCAGATAAAGAAGTTGTAAAGTGCCTAATGGAGAATGGAGCAGATGTAACATTAGTGACAAAACATAATCACGAAACAGTTTTTCATTTTTGCGCTATCGCTGGTAACAATGATGTCATGACTGAGATGATTTCTGACATGTCGACAGCTGACGTCAGTAAGGCTCTCAATAAACAAAATTCCATCGGTTGGACGCCTCTATTAATAGCATGTCATAGAGGACATATGGAATTAGTAAACAATTTACTCACTAATCATGCTAGGGTAGACGTCTTTGATGTTGAAGGTAGATCAGCACTACATTTAGCCGCTGAACATGGTTTCTTGCAAGTATGTGATGCCTTGTTAACTAACAAAGCATTTATAAACTCAAAAGCTAGAAATGGAAGAACAGCTTTGCACTTGGCCGCCATGAATGGATATGCACATTTAGTAAAATTTCTAATACGAGATCACAACGCAATGATTGATGTACTCACCTTAAAGAAGCAGACGCCTTTGCATTTAGCTGCAGCCAGTGGACAAATAGAAGTGTGTAAATTATTATTAGAATTAGGAGCCAATATTGATGCCACAGACGAGCTAGGTCAAAAACCAATCCATGCAGCTGCGCAGAACAATTATTCTGAAGTGGTTCAATTATTTCTACAACAACACCCGAATTTGGTCATGGCCACCACTAAAGACGGAAATACTTGTGCCCATATAGCAGCAATTCAGGGTTCAGTAAAAGTGATCGAAGAATTAATGAAATTTGATAGGACCGGTGTTATTTCGGCCAGAAATAAGTTGAATGATTCAACTCCATTACAATTAGCTGCGGAAGGTGGTCATGCAGACGTTGTACGAGTTCTCGTTAGAGCTGGTGCTTCATGTACTGATGAGAATAGATCAGGATTGACAGCTGTTCATTTAGCAGCTGAACATGGTCACACAAATGTGCTAGAAGTTATGCGGTCAACTAATACCCTAAGGATATCAAGTAAAAAGTTGGGTCTAACGCCGCTCCATATCGCAGCATATTACGGCCAAGCTGGTAAGTCAAATAAGACGACATGAAATGGATCTTCAATTTTTATTATAATATTACTCATTTATTTATATAATTTTTTTAAACGTTTTAGAAACTGTTCGCGAGTTACTTTCACACGTTCCTGGCACAGTAAAATCAGAACCTCCAACGGGGATGTCTTTAGTTCCCGTGTTAGGTGCGGAATCTGGGCTTACACCTCTCCATCTTGCGGCGTATAATGGAAATGAAAATGTTGTGCGATTACTTCTTAACTCACCTGGAGTTCAAGTCGATGCCGCTACGAACGAAAATGTTAGTTACTTTAGTTTACTTAATGAAACAAAATTTTAGGAAGTTTTAAGAGACAAATTATGTTTTTAAGAAGAAAGTTTACTAGTTATTTGCTAATTTTCAGGGATACAATCCATTACATCTTGCGTGTTTTGGTGGACATATGTCAATTGTAGGTTTATTATTAAGTCGGTCAGCAGAGCTGCTACAAAGTATCGACAGACATGGTAAAACGGGACTCCACATCGCTTCCACATATGGCCATTATCAAATGGTTGAAGTGCTCTTGGGTCAAGGTGCGGAAATAAATGCAACTGATAAAAATGGCTGGACACCGTTACACTGTGCAGCAAAAGCTGGACATTTGAACGTTGTGAAATTGCTGTGCGAGTCTGGAGCCTCACCAAAAAGTGAAACAAATTTGAACTGTGCTCCCATTTGGTTTGCCGCATCTGAAAATCATAATGATGTTCTCGAATACCTGTTGCATAAAGAACACGATACGCAATCTCTTATGGACGATAAGAGGTTCATTTATAACCTAATGGTGTGCTCTAAGAATCACAACAATATACCAATTGAAGAATTTGTATTAGTTTCACCAGCACCAGTAGACACAGCTGCGAAGTTGTCAAACCTATATATAAATTTATCTACTAAGGTATGGTATTGATTTTAACACATTTTTTTGTATTTATATATTTATTTTGTATTAAAGATGTTTTTATGATTATTAGGAAAAGGAGCGTGCCAAAGACCTTATAGCGGCTGGTAAACAATGTGAAGCGATGGCAACAGAACTGTTAGCCTTAGCTGCCGGTGCTGATTCAGCTGGTCATATACTTACCGCTACAGATAATCGTAATATCGAATTTTTAGACGTATTAATAGAGAATGAGCAAAAAGAAGTTATTGCACACACAGTCGTCCAAAGATATCTTCAGGTAAAAAATAGGTAACTTCGTCTACTATTGTAATGCTACCTATTAAGCAAGCGTTGTGATATTTAAAGCTCTTGATTTCTTTCAGGAACTCTGGAGAGGGAGCCTTAAGTGGAGTGGCATCAAAATTATGTTCCTTTTTTTCACGTTTATAATATGCCCACCAGTTTGGCTGGTATTCTCTCTTCCTCTAGGCCATAAATATAATAAAATTCCAATCATTAAATTTATGTCGTATTTAACGGCCCATATTTATCTCATGGTTTTGTTAGCGTTGGTGGCGATAACTCCGATTTACAATTCCATATTTAGGGAAAGCTTAGTCCCAAGATGGTATGAGTGGATGTTGCTTATATCTTTAAGTGGACTTTTATTGTTTGAGTTAACAAACCCCAGTGATAAGTCTGGATTAGGGTGGATAAAGATAGCTGTATTATTATTAGGAATGATTGGGGTGGCGACCCATGTTGTAGGCTGGATATTCGTCATGCCTAAATACTGGCCAACGTTAATGTATTGTAGGAATCAATGCTTCGCTCTCTCTTTTCTATTGGCGTGTGTTCAGATTTTGGATTTTTTGTCATTTCATCATTTGTTTGGTCCTTGGGCCATTATTATAGGAGATCTAATGAAGGACTTGGGTAGGTTCTTAGCTGTTTTAGCCATATTTGTCTTTGGGTTTTCAATGCACATAGTCGCCTTAAATCAACCGTTCAGGAATCTAAACAAACCGGAAGACAATAAATACGCTCGACAAGCTAGAAGAAGACTCTTCTCAGACGGTCAGTGTTTTTCTTTACTACTTTTTAGTTATAATATCACGTCACACTAATGAGAACTACTCTCAGATTGGACAAGAACATTTAAATTTAAATCGTTAAAATTGTAACAGAATTAAAATCGTTATTGTATCTTTTCAACATTTGAAACACTTTTAACATTTCTTTTTGCTTAATCATAGTTTTACAAAATAGATAATAGTCTACGGATGAAACGACAGACATATGATTCACAATGGATCAATAGTCCTTCTGGGGAATCTTATCGGAGGAAACAGGGACCAACGGGACGTAAGTCCGTGTTAGAGATAGAGGCAAATGATGTTTACTTTTATTTTGTCGCTCACGAACTATATCATTCATATGGTGGTTGCAGTACAAATCGATGTGCTTTTTATTTTATTTGTTTTATTTAAAATCCATCCGCTTGCAGGCTTGAATGTTCGTCGCCACATCGGGAATGTTATCATGGTCTATTGATATTATTGAAGTTAGTACTCGTTAGAAAGTGTTTGCAACTACTACACAAAATGAATGTGGAATGTGATAGGTCTGTACAATACAAATGAACACTCTTAGCATAAGTTACAATGACATACAGAATTTTTGGTCAGTTTCTATCATCATCAACTAGCGAAATTGTCGAATGTGTTCACAATAATATCTGCCAAAACACGCTGCGTGAAATTGTACGGGAGATGTGTATTCCAGGTGCCGTTGCCGGCACGGAACACGCATTGCTCGTCGCAATCATAGTTTTAGTGGAATGAGTGGCCGACCTCACCGCATTTGATGGAGCAATTATGTTTTGCGCATGCCGTCGCTGGCTTATGTCCTGCGTTTGTCACACCAGTGTCCAGAGGTATCACTTTATGCTACGGATGTGTTTTTTGTTGTCGTCGTTGTGGCACATTTTGTGTGCCGACACCACTCATGTACTTGCCGTAGAGAGGATTGGGGTGGAATGATGCAGCGAGATTGGTTATTATTTCTATTTTGTTTTTAATATCACAAACATTCATGAAATACAAACAATAAAACATTACAGTACAGTTATACTAAACGAGATTCCATCAAATTAACACGTATCAATCTACCCAGTCCATGCACATTTAACGTTAAAATAGTGACATTTTAAAAGTGATTTGGGTTCGGTAATGCAATTTATCGTAACGAAATAGTTTTTGTTCATTTTTTTTATTTAAATACCCAGTTAATCTCGTGACATTTTGTTACGATATGTAGCATTGTTTCGAATAAATCTTAGATTTTGTAGTAGGGGTAAATTGATGCTAAGTAAAACATGAACACAAGACTTCATCGTTTACAGCTTCCTCTTTTGGATGAAGATTAGTGCATTAAGCTACCCCTACCTCTCTCTTGTGCTGATTCCAGCAATCCGAGAACTCGGTCCATTTGAGTATTGTCTTCTAGTGACTTTATCACCGATCGAGGCCTTCGAGAAATTGTTCTTCGCCCTTTTCGGCCAGATTACGTTGTCCGACTTAAACTACATATCCAGCGTGAGGGCTTGGTGGACGCAGAACCTGTTCAAGTTCGTCTTCGGGGCCTACTTGCTGATATCTGTCGTGGTGCTAATAACGCTCCTAATTGCGATGATGTCGGACACTTATCAGCGCATACAGGTAATCCAAAGTTATTCGGAACTCGGTGTCTTGTTCGCAGTGACCATGAATCCACTGTTCTCCTTCGAGCTGCTGTTCTTCGCGGTGTTCGGTCAGACCACCACTGAGCAGACGAGGGTGCACCGAAACGACACAAACATCCAGCCGGCATGGACGAATTATCTGTTCAAAATTGTGTTCGGAATTTACATGCTGGTATCGGTGGTGGTACTAATTAATCTCCTGATTGCTATGATGTCAGACACATATCAGAGAATACAGGTATATAGATACATCTATGTGGCGCTAAGCTCGACAACGCTGTTTAAAAATATTTCCATATAAATAATGAGATAAATTCTATTATTCCGATGTTTTAATAGCAACATACTCTAAAACATACGCAATGCTTTTACCAATATCTGCACCGTATTTAAATAAATAACCAAATCAAAAATGTTTAATATTTATTATTGTTAACCACGTTAATTACTGTTAGTAATAATAAACATTAAAATTGAAATTTAACCTAAAATGTATCTAATATATATTATAAAGCTATTATTGTATTTATTTTGCCTGTTTTATGTGTAATTTTATCTTCTATTTCATCGTTTATGTACGAAGAAATGATACCAATACTGCTATCGTACTTATCATGTGTCAATATTTACATTTTAAAAAGGAGGTAACTAAATTTAAAAAGCTTTCGACGCAAGACTATAAAATCTGTTATATTTTTTTGCAAAATGAATCATAATATTTAATCCATTATTGGGAAAAACTACCCCCTTAACCCACAACACCATCACGAACTATTGCCATTGAATAAGATTTGTTATGGTTTTTGATACATTTTCAGGCTCAATCCGATATAGAGTGGAAGTACGGTTTATCAAAGCTTATTCGCAACATGCATCGGACGAACACTGCCCCATCTCCCCTAAACTTAGTAACGACGTGGCTCATGTGGCTTATTCATAGATGCAAGGTGAGTTATTTTGTTTGTATCCATTTCATTTAATTTATTTTTATTGGTTGTTAAATACTTACCGTTCTATTGGTTTAGTTATTGTTTACTTAGTCCTTTTAAACAGTTTTACGAAGATATAACAATGCTTTTAGAGTCGTCTAACTAAGAAGAAGCGGCCCAGTCTGGTGCACATGATCGGAATGCAAAGGCAAGATCAGTTGAGTGCAAGATCGAAAGCGGGTGCGAAATGGTTATCCAAGGTAAAACGTGGACAGGTCGTACCAAAAGGTAACATTAATTTACTTATTTTTTTCTGAATTAAGATAGATTACTCACAATAGAAATGAATTAAAGACTACACTAGCTAATATCCGGACACTGAGCTGTAATATATTAGTTTCTCATTCCTAATTCAATATAATCGAGCAACCTGAGTTCAAGTCTCGGTGCCAGAACCAATTAAATTTTTAATTTCAAGTGCTGATTTATTGTACTCCTTGTACTACTGTATTCCTTGTTGCATACGTTGTATGCATGTTCTGTAGTTTCTAAAATAAGTTTCCACAAGTGAGAACATACAAGATATTATTTGAAGTACGCAAATCCGCAGTGGGGTCGCGTGGTCGATTTTGCCCAAATATCATCTGTAAAGGGGACACCTTTGCCCAGCAGTGGGACGTTTATAGGCTGTTATTTTACTTTTACCATTGAAAATGATTTCCCAAACTAATGCGTTCACAATTTTAGATTCGACACGTCTCTCAGTTGTACATTTAAGCCCACTGGGTTCTCAATTGAGCTTCAACAACATGACGCGCATCGAGAACGTAGTCGACTGGGAAATCATCGCGAAGAAGTATAGAACTTTGATGCGAGACGAGCCCGATGAGCCGATTTCGAAGGAAAGCGAGGCCGATACAGCCGATGAGGAGTCGGAGATAGTACCCAACAATGTTGCTGCAGCGCCACCTTGAACGAATTAATTGGAACGTACAGGAAAAGTTTTATATTATACATAAAGAAAGAAGCGAAGATTGTTTAATTTTTACTTATTACGAGTTTTAGTAAATTAAAAAAAAAACCGGCCAAATGAGAGTCGGACTCGGGCACGAAGGGTTCCGTACCATTATCTATAAAAACGGCAAAAAAAATTATGTCTGTTGTATCGGAGCACCACTTAAATTTTTTATTCCGTTTTTTAGTATTTGTTGTTATAGCGGCAAAAGAAATAGGCAAAATAGGCAATATGGCAAAATTTCTGCATCTAACGGTTCATGAGATACAGCCTGGTGATAGACGGACAGACACAGTCACCGACAGCCGTAATAATAGGGAGTCTGTGGCTAGTCTGGGAGTATACCCTTTGGGTACGGAACCCCTAAAAATTACATATAGAGGCGCAAAACTCGAGGCTCATTTACCTCTGGAAATTCTCTACGTCGTTACACATGTGTAATGTGTCGTTACACATGTCTACTGGTATCACATTGAACTTATTCTGTGTTTAAAGGAAAATATTGAATACGAGACAAGACCTTTTTCTGTTTAACTACGTTATTCGGTTTTACTAACATAGATGTTTAGACATCAGTCAAGCGATTTAGTACCCTACAGTACCCATAACCAATACGCATTTAAGGTTTGCGCATAAGTATGTACGTATATTGCGTGATATCAGTTGGTTACGTATTTTGAACAAAGTACAAAATGTAAATCATTTTATACAATTTATGGTATATGTTATAATAACACAGTGTTTGTTAGATCTTCTTAAAACAGTTTAATCTAAACTACATGAAGAGGTTAGGGCTTGCAAATAGAGTTCATGGATACATGAATAAGTTTAGAAAAACTCAGATTAGTTTTCGTAGGAAATTTCTAGTCATTTTAAAAATTTTATTTATGCATGTTATAACAGTTAAATACTTTTCAACAACCATGCTACTATATTATTTTATATTGTAATAATTTAAACAAGGAATACTATTTTTTTAACAATAAAAGATATTTATCTATTTTCTAAAAACGAAATTAATTTCAATAAATAACTAATTTCAGCAGTTTGTAGGGATTTATTGTCAATTACCACTGACCAAAATATTGACTTGTAAGGAAACTTATTTTACGCGTAAGGAATACATAATATCTTTCTTTAAAAGAATTTTATGCGTACAATTTATCGAACCTTAAGTCAAATCCAAAGACGTCCATGATTATACAGTTTGATTTCATATGTTTTTTATTGAAGTTAAAACTTCCGCATAACGCCTTTAGG
This sequence comes from Iphiclides podalirius, assembly GCA_933534255.1. Taxonomy (NCBI): domain Eukaryota; kingdom Metazoa; phylum Arthropoda; class Insecta; order Lepidoptera; family Papilionidae; genus Iphiclides; species Iphiclides podalirius. The sequence continues at coordinate 3,503,675 of OW152821.1, forward strand.
TAAATTTTTGTTTGTTTTTTAAATGAAGTACAAATTATTATTTTAACAAAACATTGTAGTATTTCATGATTTAATAATCAGAATCTATTATATTAGATATCGGATTTGTCTGAACAGATACTCACTATGTCCATGTTTGTTGATGTATAAAAATTAATTTAGAGAATGATAGAATTTAAGTTGTAAATATGTTATAATGTCGATGTTGTATCAGCAAAGGCCTAAAGTAAATTATTTTGTATTAATTTTAAGTATAACGGTAACGTAGGAAAATTAAATATTTTTCCATGTGTAGAAGTCCATTTTAGCATAGACGTAATACATGTATCTTAGTGTTTATTATGGATGTTTTTGTAAATAAACGTTTTGTGCATTTGGGTACTTATTTTAAATAAAATTAACAATACAAAAAATAAATTGTACAGACAAGTACTATAATCTTTTGATTACATGCCTATGAATTATTATTAACTTTACCCATACTTTTTTTTTATTCTAAAACGGGAACACATAAACTAGTTAATTCTATAATATTTCCAGAGATAATTCATCATATTTAGCCTAGAAGTTTAGTTGTCATTGACGTAGGTAAGTATTATGACTGCACTTTGTACATTCATTGATCGATATGATCAATGAATGTACAAAGTGCAAATCAAATTACAAACTTTGATAATAATTTACTTGTACTCCCAATAATAATCCAGGCAACAGGCCTGGATTATTATTGGGAGTACAAGTAAATTATTCAATATTATATTGAAATAAGTCAATAAGTTTAGGATGTATTCACAATGTTTCACAATTGGTACCATTCAGTAGTATTCTGCTATTCAATGCTAATTCTCTTATTATTCTAGGGTAGATCAGGCGCTCTTCTAATAATATAGCAAGTCATATTAGAAAGTCTCTGTACATATTGTATGTAAGATAATGTGTCTACCGTATTGCTGGTCCGTCTGGTAATTAGTGATAACCCCCATTGAAATAAATACGCCTTTGATTGACGTTCGCCGGAAATCCACAAGCAAAAGCTGTTTTATATCGATCATTTGACGTGCTTTGGTAATTCCTCGATGTAATTGGCACTGTAACAGCAAAATTGCGACATGAAATTGATTTTAAATAGTCTTTTCTGAGTCTACTAAACTAATTCCTTGGAAAGTTTTGAAAATATTGAAGTATCGACCCTCACTTTCCACGCCCACTTTATTAAAAGATCTACCCATCTGCAGCCGTAGGGAGTTGCAAATGTCCATGGGTGGCGATCACTTAACATCAGGTGAACCGCCAGCTCGTTTGCCATCTTCTCACATAAAAAAAAACCTCAGTCGAAGGTCTGTCACTGGGCGATATATTTGGACATTTGATTTTGCGCCATCTCTTTAACTCATGATTAATTTTCTTCTAAACTCGTTTATAACAATCTTAAAACACATATTATACGAAGAAGATTGGAAGTGGTTCTGAAATAGATGACGCTTATCATAAATTTTCTTTTTTCATTTAATGTAATAGATGGCGCTTTTATACCTTTTCCTCAGTGTAGAGATTAAATTGAAATTAATTTAAAAAGTTTAAAATGTCGGTTATTATTACAAATATGTCAAGAATGTGACAGCTACACAATTTTGTCTAAGTTTACACTTACTAGTTTTGTTAAAGGCAACATCTACGACTGGCATTGATTAACAAAGAGAATGTAATCACTACGTTTTTGTTGATTAAGCCTAAGGATGGTTGAAGTCAGATGGTCGGACAACCGTAAAACAGTATGTAAATGCATGCGTTATAGTCCATCTAATTTAAGAAATACATTTTGTTGTATTAAGCCTGGCACTGAGTTCAAACTTATACGCTGAATTCAAATGATAAATTGTTTGATGCCATATAATTTCGACGTATGTAATTTCGAGGCGTGCTTACGCGCAGTTCCGAGGGACACCGGTGCGTTCCATATAATAATAATAAATAATAATAGGTCTATAATAGGTCTATCTTAGGTCCCCCCATAATAATAGGTCTTTATTGGTCTAAAATCACAAATAATGTAGGTACAAGTAATTTAAAATACAATTATATTAGTCAGATTTTAGACTAAATGGTCTGGGGTTCAGGTTCGTTACACACATTGTGCACAACACTGATATTCTACCCCAGCCTGACATTACACAGACTGACAGAACACTTTTAAAATTTTAAGTATTGAAAACTAAAATATAATAGTAATGGGAAAAAAAAATAACAATATCTAAAAAAACTTCACCGTGAAATTAAAACATAATGATAAATGTAAACTGCCTTAAAATGTCTTATCATGTGCTACCAGAGAGCTGTTGTTGCATCAGAATCCATTTTTTATATTTTGCTTTAAAATGATGTACTGACCGCAGCCCGCGAATAGGTGGTGGTAAATCATTCCAGCATTTTGATGAAACAATTTTAAAGCAGCCTGTTTGCACTAGATTATGTCTAGGAACAATAAGAGATTTAGTATGCGCCGTAAGTCTATTATTAACATTGGATGCCCATTTAAATTTATTGTATAAATAGGGCGGTACTTTAAAGTTGAATAATGAGCACATGAAACAAGCCAGTTTTAAAGTTCTTGTAGACGATATGTTTAATATACCTTTCTCAGCCAGATACGGTCATATATGATGTCGCTTAGGTATAGAATAGCAATATCTTAAGCATGCACTTTGAACCCTTTGAATCGCCTTTGAAGTTTTTTGGAAAAGACACGGACCGTATACGATATCGAAATAATGTAAATGAGATAATACAAGCGTATTACATAACTGCAACCGTAACTTGTTGTCAATGAAATGTCTAAGGTTATAGATAGTTTTGAGAGCTGCAAAACATTCACTTATTTTTGTTGGACATGTTCCTGGAAGCGTAGATTCTCATCAATTAGGAGGCCTAGGTTACGAACGCAGTTTTGAAGAGGCACAGTAGAATTAGCAATTTTAATGCAAGGCTGAAGAGATTTTATAAGGTTCGTTTGATGTTTTGTTCCACAAATAATGTACGTGCTTTTTTAGGATTCAAGACTAAACTGTGTTGTTCGGACCATGCAACGATATTCTCGAGATCTTGATTGAGTTCCGCAACTGCCTTCGATACCCCATCAGCTGAGATTGGCACATGAACATAGAGTTGAGTGTCGTCTGCGTAGAGATGAAAGCGTGAAAATAGTATTTTTTGGGCTATACCCGACGTGTAGATTGCAAACAGCGTAGGACTGAGGATCGACCCTTGGATTAATCCTCTAGATACCGCCAATGGTTGTTTAAAAGTATCGGTATAGAGACACAGTCAAAAGCACGAGAGAAGTCTAATAAAAAAAAATGTGTGCGTGTACTAGCGTACACTCGTAAGAAGTGAAACTTTTTTATGACGTTATTTTTCAAAAAATAATTAACTATATGCAACTTTACAGAAATTGGTTAAATAAAGTTAAATTAGATAAAGTTTAATAAAAGGCTTTTATTATCATAGACATAAATACAAATTCTACAATTATTTCATTTTAGCTTTGTATAATATTTAGTTTCTTATTTGTACTACATAGGTGGCGTTAGTCGTAAATTAAAACACAGTATGGTTTGACCGTTGTAATTAGTATGAGGGTCCGCAAAAAATGTTGATTAAAAAACTTCCAACGTGAACCTTGTTTATTTCAATTAACCTCACGGACCCAAAATACAACCGCTTTCAATTTGTACATGGTCCTTTTTTTGGAAAACCGAACTTGCGGACGTCGGATCGACGTCGCAACCGCAAGTTCCAGGAGCCGATCGAGGCTTCGAAGAGCATCATCGGTCAGCTTCAGATTGTGTCTTCGATGGACGGCGCAGTCAGGTCACGGTGGGCGGTGCCTGCCTTTGGAGAAGAGGAAGTCTCTACAGTGTCGTGCTCTGAAGTATTAGAGCTAGCACTGTCGTTACTACAAATATTATTATTGAATTTCATTAATTGTAATAGAATTATTACTATCATTGATGTCGTTATTATATTTTTGTGTTATTAATGGCTTATGGTAACTGAAATACGAAATATATTGTTTACTATTAAAACCACTAAAGAATAAAGACGACATAAAACCCCCTATTCAACACTAGATGGCGTTAGAGGAACATTTTAAGATAAGAAAAAAATGGCGCGTAATGCAAAAATGTTACACTAAATTTTTTTCCAACCCCGATAAAGAAGTTTCACTTCAATAAGTATAGTACCTTTACCTTCATCAGAAGCAGTTAGAATATCATCGACTATGTGTGCAAGTGCAGTAGTAGTTTTTTGAGAAAACCCGATTGCAGAGTAGGAATAATATTATTGTATTCCAGATACGGCAGAATCTGAATCAAAACGCATTTTTCCACTACCTTAGACAGTGCGGATAAGACGCCAATAGGTCTCAGGTCGTTTTCACTTTCTACTTTGGACTTTTTGGGTATAGGCGTTATTATTGCACATTTCCATTGCTCTGGGAATGACCCTTTTAAAATTGATTTGTTAACAATAGATGAGATGGCATTCAGTGCATAAGGTAAGGTAAGGTTTAGCATCAACGGAGATCCCGGATTCCCCACTAAACTCTGTCATCTAATGACAAGGTATCTTTTGAAGATTCCATGAAGATAGTGTCACCAAATGTGTCAGCCATTTTCAGGCATTATAAGTATCGGCGGTGATTAACCGCCACCTTCTTACTTAGAAAACTGGAATTTTTGAACCAATTTTTGTCTACGTTCTTAGACATGTTGATTCAAGAGGTGTCAAAATGTACACTATTACATTTATTAAACATCTCTCTTTTCTCCAAAAATAAACAAGTTTGAAATATAGCTGTGAGAGGAATAATTGAAACAAACATTTTATTTTATTTTTATTATATTAAACAAAATTCCCAATGTTGATGGCATTATTCAGAAAATGCTCAAGAGATTACGGATTAACAATTATTATGCGCACTGGCTGTTTACGAACGAGAGGATGTTGCAATTGAAGGTGCCGCTTTTCACTTGCGTGACAATCCTACGTAGCTCCTTGAACGTGCTGTTATACTTGGAGGTTGCAATCTTCCCGAAATAATCTAGGACTGCCGTGTCATTGTTCTTATTCTTGCTCATCTTGACAATGTCGTCAATGTAGTCGATGCTCTCTTGGCTGTTCGCCCATTTGGAGATGCTGTTGTACAACGCCACGTTCTTGTAATAACCGTTGCACAGTCTCTCATTGCGATTGTGGTAATCCCTCAGAGTCGCTTGGCACTCTTCTTGGTACTCATCGGGCGGGCAGCTTGTGAGCACGTCATTTATGGGCTGATGAATGACAGTTAATTAGTAATGCTGTCAGGAGTGTGAGTGTGATTGATTCGATGTGGTTTACAGTAGTACAGTAGTTACCTTAACGAAGACATGACATATAAAAAGTGAAGACGCCTTTTTTCAACATTTAAAAATATGCAGATGCAGATGCAAAGGAATGTACGGTAGTACGCTCATATCAAAAGTTATTAATTTCTGCATCTAAACGTCAGCAGTATGATCATACTCGTATAAATTTAATAACTGAAACTACTTTCCTGGTAACCTATCTATTAGCTCTCGATATGCCTACGATTTTACATTGTAGTGTATGTTAATACTATAAAGCGTATATCTGTAACTAGCTTTTCGTCCGCGGCTTAGCTCGCGTTGAAGCCCTTAAATAAATATATATTTTAAAGTTTTTTCCAATTAAAAAATAGCCTTAGTCCTTTCTCAGGCTCTAGACTATCTGTGTACCAAAAATACATTTAAATCGGTTCAATAGTTTTGGCGTGAAAGCGAGATAGACAGACAGAGTTACTTTGACATTTATATTATTAGTATGGATTTATATGTCAAACTGAATTAAGGAGTCGTAGTATTTTGACAGTTCCAAATAGTTGATCCAGTTTAAATTCGAAATGCAATTTTGAGATTTGTGCACTGCAGCGTGGCACTGTCTATAATCGCGATGCTCAAATGCCCAGCTCTCAAGTGCGATGTGGATTCGCACTTAAGCACGTACGGCGTGTTTGTGATTTCCGAACGGATTTGTACTATCAACCGGAATCTCTGCAAAACCTTTTGTTTTGAGTCGAATCAAGGACAATTCCATTTCTAGCATTCTTCACCTGTATTCTAATCTGTCAATTTAACACAATATTTCGTTAGTTACATTAACTTTCACCGTCTTTATAACAACGTCTATGATTGAAAATTTGTATACGTATAAAAAAACGACGACAAGATGACAATAAGATTAATTATAAATATAAATAAATAAATATAAATATTTTAGGACACATTTTTTACACAACGTTCTCTAGTCCCAAACTAAACAATGCTTGTACTATCGGTACCAGATAACTGATAAACATACTTAAACATACTTTTCTTTCGTAGATAAATAAATATTATACATATATAAACACATACAAACACAAACATATATAAATTCTTCTCAATATTACGACCACGATTATTATGTGAAATGGCGATACATCTATCTTCTATACATTATGGGTACGGTTTACAATAAATGCCAAAATTTAATTAAAAACTTTATAGGACACGTATATTCGTAAAGGGTTTAAAAAGTGTATCATGTATTTTACATTTCCATGTCTTGCAGGCTTCAGAAAATATCAATATAAACATTTGTAATGAATGTATTCCATTGAGGTCTATTAACTTTTTATTTAATCACTAGATTCTCAGTATATACATTTCCAAATCAAATTGTAAATTCAAATGTTCAAAGCCCAGCGTAATCCAAATTATTCGCTGTTGCACCTTTAATGAAATGATTAGGCTGATGATCATTAATTTGGCTAATTTGGGTCTAAACAGTTAAATAACTCCACATTATTTTGTGAAAAGCGATTCTGTACATTTGCTGGTTAGGTATTTACTTCATCCGATAGAGATTTGTTAAATTTATTTAAATAAACGATTTTAAGCACGAATACAAATTAGACACTGAATAGTAGTATTGTGTTAAATTGAGCAATTAAAAATTTATCTTATCTAATACTGTATGATCCGTAGAAACGTTTTATTCTTTTTTTATTGAAATTTTGGCCTTTAGATTTAATCAGATTTTGATAATTTTTGAATAATGTTCAATTGTTATTTAAAATAAGTTAACTGAGATTTTACAAAGACATAGTAACACTTTCCCATTATATGTAGGCCATACAGTTATGAGACAGATATTGTTATGCCGTTGGTATCACAATACTTTAACATCGCTTGCGATATTGCAATAATTTAATTACAATTTACAGTTTTATAATGGTAAACATTCGGCCATCATCTCGCACTTCAAGACTTATGTGTTGACTCTTCAAGGATCTGGGATTATTAAGATGAGAATAGACCTATCTCGTAAACCACATTAGGATACAATACTTTAGATTTTGTTTAGAGGGAAGCGCCTCGATATTGGCGTAGTTTATCGGTCAATCAAAAACAATAAACCATTAATAGGTACTTGTGTCTCTTCTTTTCTGCACGAACATCCCTATGCTAATGTTATTTTAATAGAATATAAAACAGTTTCATTCGTATTTGATGGTGGCTTAATTTTGTTTTAATGCCTCGAGCCCAACTATTCCAAAGCGTTGATGGCTTCATTACAGATAATTAAACCATATAACCTCGCGACCCGTAAGGGACCGATTTAATCAGCGGTTAACTTTAATACAAAGTTAATTATACACGTTATACAGTAAATTGAAACAATAGAGCTTAATAGAAGGTTATATTTACCTAGGTTATATTGACCAGGGACAACATTTTTTTAGGTTAAAAATATAAACATAATATAATGATTTTATTTTTTTCAAGTCATTAGAATTATGGATAGCTACCATAATTCTATTTAATGACATATTTTGTAGTAAGATATACTAATTTAAAAACATTACAGATGTACAAATATGTTATGCTAATGTTAATTTATAATTTTTTTAATTGCTATGTGGATTAATGTGTATATTAATTTAAACTTGCTGTACCCTTACTAACCTCTTGTTTATAAAGGTTCCGAATATATTTATAACTTAATTCAGACGATCTAGACAATCTGATTAATTCGAAGAACATTATTTAGAGCGGATGTAGAGGACGACGTAGTCACAATTATAAGTGGAAATCCTTTTTTTCTGTCTAATTTCTTGGAATACATATATTATTCTTGAGATCATTTGGTAAATGAATAAATATTTCACTTCATGGTTCACCAATAAGAATGCCTGAATAGAAATACTTTGCATTTCCGTGAAGACGTACTTTCCCGGGCACCGTTTATTTATGAAACAACATTATAACGATTGTGTCTTGCCTCAAAGACTATCTAGTGTGTTAACTATCAACAACTGCATAACAATTTGCTGTGAAGTCAGTAACTAAATTTTTAATACTTAATATAATTAACGAAGACATCCGCAGTAGAACCAAGATAACCGATATAGCTCAGAGGATTAGCAAGCTGAAGTGACGATGGGCCGGCCACTTATTCTAGAACCGATAACCGTTGGGGAAGAAAGGTTCTTGAGTGGTAGCCTCGTACTGGCCATCACAGTGTAGGACGACCCCCCACTAGATGGAGTGACGACCTGTGCAAATGTGCGGGAAGTCGATGGATGCAGGTGGCTCAGGATCGTACTTAATGGCAGTCTGTGGGGGAGGCCTATGTTCAGCAGTGGACTCAAACAGGCTTAAATGATGATGATGATGATGAATATAATCATGAAGACAAAATCTGGCCGTAATTAGGAAGAAGCAGGAGCCACAGCATCAGTCTCCTGCAGGCAAGTGTGATGAGGTAAATGTCACCTGATCGATTATTGTAAGTATCCGGTTGACGGCCCCCCGGAAAGTGCCCGCCAATGCTGCAGCCGAATTCTTCAGTTGTTTCGCCGCTTTGGCCTTTGCGATGGAGACGGCCGTCCCCACGTCCGTGCTGTTCGTCGTTAGGAAGATCGTCTTGACCAGCGTGAATATAGACACGAAGCGTTTCTCCGGCGAGCACGTGTCCCCCGAAGTCAGGGCACTGGTAGAGACGTTTTTTTTATGTGAAAGGTCGTCAATCGAGCTGGCGCGGCGGTTCACCTGATGTTAAGTAATTACCGCAGCCCTAGCGTCCTAAATAAGTCGCACTACACACGTCGTCTTCTCTAAATGAAAAATTTTAATTGTTTAAAGCGCTAATCTTTGCACTTAAGATTGAACATTAAAATATGTAGAACAAGTACGAAAAATATTTGTATGCTGGAAAGACAAGCAATGCGCTAAGCATTGCTTCAAATGCTAAAAAACAATGTAGATAAAATACGTTAAGATTTTCGTCGGTGTGGCAATCAGCCGTTTAGCTTAGCGGTTAAAACGTTAGGCCGCGAATGCCGAAGACGTTGGTTCGATTCCCACAGCGGCGACAATCTTTTCATACATTTTCTACATATTTTAACAATGAAAAATATTTAATGGAGTTGCAAAACTTACATGCTGTCGTAGAAGAAATTAAATAGCTTTACAACAACACTATTGGCCATCCATTCGCTGTTGCGGTAGCCACCAATACCTTTGTCAGGACAGCTCGCCAGGCATACTGTGGCAAACGTTATTAATAACGCTAACCGGCGCATTCTGTGAAAAAAAAATTAACTATCTTCAAATATTTTTATACGTGACGCGACTTCTGTCCTTTTGGCTGCATTTCTAATTCGATTACTATCTACATCTATAAGAAGAATAAAAAAAACAGCACCTATAGTAAAACTCCGGTATGTATAGCTTAAGTGGTCACCTCGGTGGCCATACTAACAACTGTGAGAGGGGATTCTAGGATATCTTGCGGAGCGCACGCTTCAAGATGTGATTAACCTTCACCAATTTTCTCTCTTATCGAGATCACTTCACACCCGCCGTCTACCGGGTCTACTAAAGTTGACGGTCAGACACGACGACACCGATTTCCGAGGCTAGTGTCAATTTTATGACAGGCTTCCATTATATCAGCCCCGTTTAATGATTTCGATTAAGTATCGTAAGAGCTACCTCGGCAATGTAAACTACCTGATAATCTTGTCAGGCTTTATCTCGTTGGCATTGTAATCTGAACAAAATATTATTCAATGGACAATAGTCCAGTGAAATGAAGTCATATTTTGAAAAATACAGATTAAAGTAATGTCAATATTGAGAAGGGAATGAAGGTGTTTGTTTAAAGGGGCAGAATGGCTAGAATTTTCACAAGCGGGTCAAAAAAGAGAAAATTTTAAAGAATATCGTAATTACTTTAACACATATTATATGCAACTCCTGGACAATCTACACCCAGAAGGCGCGTATTTCTCTCGGCGATATATATCAAAACGCACAGGATGCCTGGGGCTGGCAAAAAAATTTTTTTTAATGTGAAAAGTGCCCACGACGCTTACTTTTATGCAACGAGAAAAAAAAAATGTCTATTACATTCCGTTTACGAAACAGCCCTGGAAGCATTCTAAACGCGTTCACAGAAAAATGGGTAAGTCCAATTTTCAGACACTAGAAAAATATCTTAAAGTTGTCGTATTCTAAGATAATATGGATTAGGATATTATCAACGTTGAAAAACTTTAAATATTGTAGTATATTGTGGCTGATTATTCTTATTACTATATATAAATACGTAATACAAATGTTTTACCTTTAGATTGTATTCGCCAATTTTACACCGCAAACTTTAGTCAGGTGTCCAACTGCGCCTTATATAAAATCGTGGCAAAATTTTGCGTTAAAGCCAGTTACAGACTATTCGTTTTAAATAAGTATTTCGTCACTTTCTTCACAAAAATTAAATTCGGACATCTTAAGTGATAGCCACACAAAAGTTAGATAATTATGTTCGAATATATATGTATAATTCCGGATACTTACTTATATCCGTCAATTAAGTTAATGAAACGGTATGCTTCATTTTTAAGAAATTTTTATTACTTCTGCATATTAAGTATGTAGCTATGGAATTAATGTCAGTGCCAATATTTTTATGATCAAATAAACATTGGTTTTTATTGCATGTATTGTGTACTCGTCTTTAGATCTAATAGCACCATATTTAAAAATTAATGGAGTTTTTTAGACACGATATGTTAATAAATTTGCTAAACGTGAAGTCAATTGAAACATGAAATGAAAGTAATATAATCGGCCCGATAATAAATAATAATAAACGCAGACGGCATTGAAGCAAAGAATATTTTTTTTTGACTTATTCATTGCCACACCGCGTAGTGTTCGAATCGCATGATAGGCATGATCGTCTGTGGTCTTTCTAAGTTTGCCATAATGCGTCAAGGGCGTTTTTAGAGTATCGTACCCAAATGGTGAAACTGAACCCTATTACTAAGACATCCGCTGTTTGTCTGTCCGTCTGTCTGTCCGTCTGTCTCCAGGCTGTATCTCATAAACCGTGATAGTTAGACAGTTGAAATTTTCACAGAAGATGTATTTCTGTTGTCGCTATAACAACAAATACTAAAAAAAACAGAATAAAAAATATTTAAGTGGAGCTCCCATACAACAGACATGATTTTTATGCCGTTTTTATAAATAATTGACTTGGCCGGTTTTTTATTTATAATCCTTGTAATTTTATTTGTTTATGTGAGTTATGGTAGGTGGCGTTTTTGCTCTAAATCCATAACACAAATATCGCGATGTGGATGTTTTACTGTAACCACGATATTGTAAAATATCCCACCCACATAACCATGTTCGCTCAGAGAGGGATTTCGTTCTATGAAACTTACATGCATAACTATTAGGTTATGTTTTACTGGTCATCAGATCAGGTGAATAATAAATGCTTGAATAAGTTCATATAAAAAACTTTTACACTAAGTATGATCCAAATGTTAAATAGGTAATAAGGAACAAATTTGCTTTCCGTGTTTTATTATTTCCTTTTACTGTGAAAGATAAACCAAGTAAACCCTGCATACCTATTAGTACTTGATTAAAACGTTTAGTAAGAGTAAGAATAAAATAGAAGAAAGGCTAATCGATACAATCGAGTTCTTCAATCACCATAAATATTTTAATGGGACTCTAGATCGGAGCTCGCTCGGCTATCGGGATTCCCTGGAGATGTCAAAAGTCGAAACATTTGATTTTCCTCCAAAAAGACAAACAAACCAGCGCTTACAGAACGCACAGCCACTAACCCAAATTAGAAAAAAAACTGTATTTGAATCACATGGCCTCATTCGAAATAAATGTCATTTATATTACCAAAAATGTTCCAATGGATATCCATTGGAACTTTTTGGTCAATTGATAATTATGTGGATGTTCTTCAGAACATCAGCCCCGTGTCAAACAGTGAATTGATGTTAAATAACAATAACAACAATTTTAAATTTTCTACAAGTCTTAATAATAACAACTGTAGTTCAGAGTATTAATCAACAGTTAAAAGAAAAACCGGCCAAGTGCGAGTTGGACTCGCGCACGAAGGGTTCTTACCATTATCTATAATAAACTAATTCGTAAGTACCTATAGGTTGCCTAGCAAATGCCACGTGTTTATTGTATGGGATGCCAATAAATATTTTTTTTTCTGTTTAGTAAATATATCACCTGAGAAAATTTCAACTATCTAACTATCACGGTTCATGAGATACATCCTGATAACAGACAGACAGCACAGTCTTAGTAATAGGATTTTACCCTTTGGGTACGGAACCCCAAAAATGTAAACTGTTAAGATTATAGAAGAAGAAGAAGATATAATTATAGAAATATTACAACAACAAAACTTGAACATTTTTCCATTGTCTTAAATGACATCACATTTCCGCTTCATGCTTCCACACGGAACGGACGTTAATCTGAGCCGGAGGGCCCATGCCAACCGACCCGGAAGCCATCTTGCAACCGTTGTTGCTAATATCATTTCTTTTATCTCTCGGTGTGCACTGCTTGCCTCATCGTTGTCGTGTTTCGCGGTCTACGGTTAGGGAAGTCTCAAGCAAGAAGAGTGAAGAAAAATTATAGAAGAAAGAAGAAACGTTACAGAAGAAAGAAGAAACTTTGCCCGACTTCCGAGCGGATAGTGATAGTGTAGTGTTGTGCTCGTAGGCAGGTTCCTGTCCGTAAGTAGAATCTACACACATTTCTCGTCTCAGAGGCGGCATTGTAATTTTTATCTGTGTGCTTGTTGCATTAGGCGACAGCTAGGTACTCACCCTAGCGCACCTAAAGCGCAGGCGATTAAAGGTTAATTTTTAGGCACACACCTCCCTGCCGCAAGGTGGGGAGGCCTATTTAGAAAACCACACGCCGGCGGGGCGCAAGCCCCAAAGGCACAAGCGTCGTCATGGGTTCCCTCTTAGAGGAGTTCCTGCGGGAGGAATGCCCCGAAATATGGGCAAAATTCCTCAATTTCAAGAGGGAACGGCGCCTAGCCGTCGAATTCGCAAGTGACGGTCCGGCTTCACCGGCAGTCACCTCGCCGCCATCTCCGGTGCCCTCTGCGCCAGTTATTGTGTCGCCCTCTGCGACAACCGAAACGCCCGTCGCGTCGACCTCCGCCGCCGCGATCAAACCTAACGCGCCTTCCGCGCAATCAATTTCGGCCCCCTTCCGCGCTGTCGTTCCCGACTCACAATCGGACGGCGGCTCAGACATGGAGGTCGAAACGACCCCCGCTAACAACGCGAACGCCGACGGCTTCACCGTCGTCAAATCACGAAAAAAGGGTAAGAAACGCCCCGCTACCGACAGCGACCCCGAAAGCGAGGCCGCCCCGTCAAACCGTCCCACCGCGACGCCCGCCAAAAAGGCAGCCGCGTCTGCCCAGTCGGAACCGACATTCGCCTCCGAGCGAAAAATCAAGCCACCGCCGCCAATATTAATACAAGATAAGGCAAAGTGGCACCAGGTTTGTTCGTGGTTTGAACGCCACAACATCCGAGACCCCCGGTCGAAGAATACGCATATGGGTATCCGCGTATACCTCGATTCTTCGGACGACTTCCGTCGCGTAACTAAATACTTGCGCGAAGCTAAGGTAGGTTTCCACACCTACTCACTACCCGAAGAGCGCAAACTTCGGGTCGTAATTAAGGGCGTCCCAAAAGAGTCGGATGTCGATATGGCTAAGGTCGACATCCGCACTCAGGGATACCCTGTCCACGCCGTGCGTCGTCTCAGGCACCCTCGCACCCGTGTCCCTATGGACATGGTCATGGTGGAACTTGACCCTACCCCGGAAGGTAAGGCCATTTTCAACCTTAAGAGGGTCTGTGGGCTCAGTGACTTAGTCATCGAGCCCCCACGTAAATCAGGTGTTGTGGCACAGTGCCACAACTGTCAACATTTTGGCCACACGGCCAATAACTGCTTCGCTCACCCAAGGTGCATCAAATGCACCGGTGACCACGGCACAACCGAGTGCACGAGGCCGAAAGATTGCGCAGATCCACCGGACTGCGTAAACTGTAACGCCACCGGCCACCCGGCTAGCTACAGAGGCTGCGCTAAGGCCCCGAAAACTCCCGCGAGGAAATCTCCCGCGAAATCGACGTTGCCCAAACCCGCGCCCATCAGATTCATTCCCGCGCCCGTACCCGTCGTAAACGCCTGGGCGAAACCCCAGGTGGGCGCGCAGGTAACCGCGTCGGTAATCCCGGTCGCCTCACGACCGATCGCGCAACAGCTGCCCGCCTCTCAAACGGCGCCGCGGCCGCAGGTGCAGCCAATTCCGTCAGTTTTCGCGGAAAACAAAGACGACCCATTCGCGCAAATAGCCAACATTTGCAGTTTATTAGACAGAATAAATAGGCAGGAACTCGCCGTATTGTCCGCTAAAATAGCGGCCGCCACATCTGGCCACGAGCGTCTTAGGGCAATTAGCCAACACAAAACGCTTGTGGAAGCCCTTTGGGCTTTTACGAGCCAACCATAAAGAACAATAGTCCGCGCAATAAAACCGCGCTCCGCCGCGTCGTTAATTAGACCCATAAAGGCACCTTAATGGGAAGTACAACCGCAGGTAGAACAAAACCTCGGGCTCTGGTTGTTTCGTATTTCAACGCAAACGGCATAAAGGGTCAAAGGGATGAAATCGCGGAATTCCTTCGCGATTATAACGTAGATATTTTCCTAGTGCAAGAGACATTCTTGAAACCTAGTGTACGCGATCCCAGAATCGCAAATTACAATATTGTCCGCCACGATCGGTTAGCAAACCGTCTGGGAGGCACACTCATTTCATTATAAACGGTCCTTGCACTGTTGCCCGCTCGACATTCCAGAGCTAAGTCAAATAGAGGCATCCGCGTGTAGGTTAGCGCTCACCGGCCACAGGCCGCTTGTACTAGTCTTAGCCTACCTCACGGGGAATAGAACCCTCCTTCAAAGCGACCTAGATACGCTTCTTAACTCCTTCCGTGATAATATCAGGAGATCTAAACTGCAAACACGGCTCATGGGACATCAACAGCATCCCAAACAACAACGGAAAGCATCTCTTTAGCTTATCCGATAACCTAAATTTCAGTATAGTCGCTTCCGCGACTCCCACTAGGTATCCTACGGTGGACAACTACCAGCACGCGTCACCGAGTGTCCTAGACATAATGTTATTCAGGGAGGTCTCGCTCGACATCGAGTCGATAGAGACAATCCATGAAATAGACTCAGACCACAGGCCCGTCCTGTGTAAACTGGGCCAGAACGCCGGCGCGGTCCCTCCGACCAAATCCGTAGTGGACTGGCATCGTCTTGAGGTCAAACTCAAGGCCTTGGACCCCCAGGACTTAGTAGACTTACCCGAGACGATAGCTACGTTCGATGACGCAAATCGAGCGATAGCGAGTCTCCGCGAAACTATCACTTCCGCAGTCACAGACTCGGAACGGACGGTGAAACTGTCAGGCGACCGGCGGTTTAACTTTCCGCCCGACCTGCGACTGCTAATTAGACAGAAAAATGCAGCCAAACGCGCCTTCGACCGACACCGATCGGAATCGAACCGAACCCTACTTCGACGCCTTCAGCTAGAAGTCAAAGATCGTGTTTCGGAACACCGACACACAACGTGGGACACTCTCCTAGAAGACATCGAGCCATCGCACACCGCCTACTGGCGGTTGGCCCGCAGTCTGAAAGCAGACCCCCGCGAATCTCTACCGCCGTTAGTTAGACCTAATAGCGCTTCAGAAGCCCTAGATGACTCCGAAAAAGCCGAATGCCTTGCGGACAACCTAGAGCAGCAATGTACGCCATCGCGCGAACACACCGATTCGGTCCACGTAACGGAGGTGGACCGCGTAATCGAGACTAGGGCTGCGCTTCCACCGGAAGGCGAACCCTTAAATTCAGTGACCCCCGAAGAGGTCCAAGATATTATTAAAAATTTAAAACCAAAATCCGCCCCAGGCCCAGATAATATAAGTAATAAGATTCTCAAAGCTCTCCCTGGGCCGCTTATCTGTTTACTGGCGACAATTTTCAATACGCTTCTCTCCAGTTGCTCCTTTCCGGACGACTGGAAGCAAGCCACGGTTATCGGCATTCGCAAGCCGAATAAACCAGCCAATAAGCCCTCTAGCTATCGTCCCATCAGCCTCCTCAGTTGTCTGGGGAAGCTCTACGAGCGGCTACTGTTAAACAGGCTCAAAGAGCACGTATTTTCCAACGGCCTTCTGCCGACGGAACAATTCGGCTTTCGAGCTAGACACTCTTGTCCCGATCAGTTATACCGCCTAACGGAGCACATCCTAAAAGGCCTTAACGACCCCAAACACATCAGCACAGGGGCTCTCTTCTTCGATGTCGCAAAAGCATTCGACAAAGTCTGGCACAACGGCTTGCTTTACAAGCTGTACACACTCAAAGTGCCAGATAGGCTCGTACACACCATCCGGGCCTTTTTGTTGAACCGCTCTTTTCGATATCGAGTCGAGGGCACCCTCTCCACAAGCCGCCGCCTCACGGCCGGCGTACCACAAGGCTCCTGCCTCTCACCCTTGTTATTTACGCTCTACACGAGCGACATACCTAGAGACCCCCACGTCAATCTCGCGCTTTTCGCGGATGACACGGCGCTCTTTTACTCAGATCGCAACCTCAGTCAATTAACGACTAGACTCCAAAGCGCCGCTGACCACCTCGGCGATTGGTTCCGCAAATAGAGAATCGATATTAATCCAGAAAAAGTGTGGCGATTCACTTCACTCGTAGCACCCCCAACCCCCATCCGCCACACCGTTACAAAGGTCCTCGCCAGTACAGAAAGTTGGGGCAAATATCACTATATGGCCAAACTCTCCCCTGGGAGAAAACGGTCAAATATTTAGGAGTCACTTTCGACTCGCGTATGACTTTCACTACGCACATCAATCAAGTCCGAAATAAAGCCGCGTTCATCTCCGGCCAGCTACACAATTTAACGAATAAGCATAGTAAAATGCCCTTAAGGCACAAACTACTGTTATATAAAGCTTGCGTAAGGCCAATCATGTCCTACGCTTGCATGATCTTCGCACATACAAATCCTACGCGCATTAACAAATTGCAAGTAGTTCAAAGTAAGTTTATCCGCCGCGCAACCGGTGCGCAATGGTATTAGCGCAACGTCGACCTGCACAGCGATTGCAGACTCCCGACGATTCGCGCTCATATTAAAGATTTGACAAAACGGTTCTTCGATAGAGCCCAGCATCATCCCAACCCTCTGGTGGTAAGCGCAGCATACTACCAACCGGACACAAACGCGAACGTAAACAAGCGTCGCCCGCGAAACGTCCTCATCGACCCGGTCGACGAAGAGGACTTAGATACGATGGACCCACCGCCGGGGGTCCCGCCGGCTAACACTACACCCACAGTTAGTGTAACAACAATCACACCAGTTCGCCCTCGCCTCCGAGCACGGCGAGACCCACACAACGCGTACGCAAGGTACACCCGCGTTCCGGGGCGGTTCTCACCGCTCCCAGCCACCGATTAGCTAAATGCACAGTCGACGGCCGTCGGGGTCTCGGTCCGAACCGGCGACCTCGACGGCCCTTAGATGACACACTATAGTAGTTAAACGCACGCATGAGCACATGCGCGACCCTACCCATAGCGGAGGGTCCAAACCCGTGGGTTCTGGCTAGCCCACCGGTTCTGCGTCCGATGAAGCTTTAATAGTCTCGGGACTGAAAGCAAAAACATCAGTTAATACAAGATACAAGATTGTCTTAAATTTGGACAAACCCTTTTGTCTGCTAAAACTTTCTTCCCAGTTATATTTTGTCGGTAGTAATATCAAAGTAGATTTTCTCATGATTGCATAAAAGTTATCGGTGTTGGTTATTAAAGTTATCAGTAATCATATTATTTATTGTTTCTACGCATATATTACACATTGTTAAATGAAACTATTTTACGGTTTTTTTATCGCGTTTGATTTTAACATTCTAAAATCCGTATAATAGTTTAATTTAACAATTATCAGTAATCACTTATGTTTCCTAAAGTTTTGATAATGCAGCTATACTATGGAACTTGACCAGTCTTAGTAGGGATGGAATCGAAATTAGTAGAATCGAAATAATTGAATATATTAAATATGATTTGCAAGAATAAGTATTCAAATGTGTTGAATACAAGTTCTAAATCACGGCTTTACGTAACAGTATAAAAAGTAATACTGTGTATAAGTAACACGACTCTAAAAAGGTCCAGGATAAAATTATTACTACAGAAACAATAAAATTGAATAATATACGACAAAAAAAATCAATAGCGTGAACTTCCGGAGTGAAATGATAGTACTAAAGTCAAACAATATCGAAAAATAAAAGAAGGCCGTAAATTTTGGCACCACTATATGTCATAAAATAACTCATAAAGATGTACGAACAGTTGCAATAAAGCGGGGCGCCGGATATTTCGAGAAACAAATGGAGCGTTGAGACGTTCCAAGGGTCCATTGAATGAAACGAACGGTACGGCGCGGAATTTCCCTTTTTTTATTTCATTCGGTGTCGAAATAGTTATATGGATAGAGTCCAACATCCGGAGTTGAAATTCAAGTGCCGGCACTGAAACAAATATTTTATTCTGATTTTCCGCACTTTACTAAGTAATAATAGCCGCGATAGAACACTGAGCTAGGACTAGGGCTAGGACGCGCTTTTAGTTCATTATAATCGAGCAGTTTAAGTTCAAATCCCGGAGCCAAAACCAATTTCAAGTGCCTCTAATAACCTCTGTAAATATGAGGCCGTTCCTCAGTTGTATTATTCTCTGTACTCAGTGTGAAACTTAAAATGAGAATGTTTGGTAGATAAAAGGACGAAATCCTTCGATGCTGTGGAATTAAGTATATGTTAAATTCTCCTAATTAGGCTGTTATAATTTCCAATGGACAGTTTTTGAAGATAAATCTGATTGACCCGTGTGGTTATATGTATGCATATGCAATAAAAATATTAACAATCAATTTCCAGGGGGGATCGCGTGGTGGAATGTGTACTAATACGTTCTGTACAGGAGAGACCACTGCTCAGCAGTGGGATATTTATAGACTGTTGCTTTACTTTACTTTACTGTCAACACTACTAAACAGTGTTTTTACCTGAAGTCCCTAAGTATCTACAGCAAAGTAATCATGTCTAATCTTTTAAATCTATTGATGGTGATTGCATCAGTTGTACGTTTTTTGTCATTTCCACCGTATTTAAATCAAAGTTAAGGAGGAAATAATTCTATGTTCATATCAAACACCCAAATGGCACAAAGGCAAACATAAAAATACGGAAGAGTCGTCTGTTCATCGCACAAGAGCCTTAAGAGGCGCGAGTATTTGCGTAAACGCGCCCGTATTTAACCGTTTCGTTATGTTATCGTGGGGGGTTGCAAAAACTTAATGTAGCAACACGTCGGGCGGCAAGTTATGAAGGGCGGGGATGATTTACCGCCGCACCAGTTGCTATCGCGATCGTGCGATACTCCCACGCGAGCTTTTACATACCCGCGAAACACGTTTCGTCCCCGCAAAGCTTTTAGATAACGACACGAGAGCGACACCTAAACGCCAACGATACGAAGCTTCTCGGAATATATCTTGGGGTGTAAAAAATCTTAGTGATTAGCAAATGTAACTACCACCGGTACCGAATATTAGTTAGAACAACTAAAACGAATATTAGTTCTCACTTAATGGGTAGGCGGGATCACGGACATAACTTTACTCTAAGACCAACTCTTGATGTACTTCAATAAGAATTGAACCCACTACTTGAAATCGCGAGGTGACGTGTCCGGTTAGGCAGTCCGGAATCGCAGGTTAGGCAGTATTTAACAGTGTAAATCATGACCTGGTTATATATATATATTTGTATATATATACTCATCACGATATCTCTGGAACCATAAAGAGTAGAGACTTGAAATTTGGCAGGAATATTTCTTTCACCGAGGAGAGGTCAGCTAAGAATTTTACGAAATGTTACCTGTTGGGCCCGCCAGTTAGTAATAGGGGAGTATGACCCATTAAATGAAACGGGTATAACGTAGTGTTATATAATTATTAAGCAACTGTGGAGCATATAATCAAATTGCTTTCTTGTTTCATTTGAATGCTTCTCATTATTGAATGTAAGTTTTGTTGGCGTTAGGTTGACACTACCGATATCAATATATGGAAAATACCTGCATAAAACAGAAATAACTCCTGAGCTTAAACAATCTTCACACGCCCAAGCTATTAAGACCTATTTGAAGATAAAAGGAATCAAGAGCTCAAGAAAGTAAGTCTAAGCGACATTAAAGTTATTCCTGAAGTTGCCGAGAATCTGCATCTAATGGTGCTGTTGAAATGAATTCAATGGATTAATCGAATTGATCGAAATTATAAATTACCAGAAAGACAAAAAATCTAATAAACTAATCAAAACAGACTCCTTCGTTACACTACGTTTCACATGCAAGACCAAGTACGAAAGGTTCTAAAACGCCATCAAACGCCAAACGTTAATCACACTTTCCATTGTGCGAAGGATGACTAAATTGAAGTGCATCAACATGGACCATCATTTCTGTTCTTTTTATATTTCCACCCCAATTACGTCTGTTACTAATGCTACTAACTTAGTTACAATAAGCTGCTATAACTGAAAAATGCAAACGAGAAACATAAAACTGCTAAAAATGGTCGGGACCCCCTTCGACTAGGCTCTCACTTTGTCACGGCGGAGGGACTTAGTACCCGTGGCTTGGTTACCCACGGTGAATTCAAGAGTAACTAATTGAAATTTAAGTAAGAGTAAAATGGCCCGGCCAGTGGTTTAAGAGCAGCCGGATGGAACTGCAACGAGTGGACCACACTGCACAGAGGTCGGTGCAACGTGGGTTTTAGTGGGATACCACTAAAATAAACCCACATACCCCTGCCACACGTCCGATGGCAGGGAATCGACAAAGGATTTTTCCCACGATGAAAAAGGATGTGTGGGGATGTAGAGGTTCCTACAAGGTATGTTGGTATACCAAACACGAACGACATGAAATCATCTTGTTCTACTAATGTACCATAATACTTTTAACATTTCTTATACAATTATTTTTATATTTACGTACTAATGTAAATACATATATAATCAGAGGAATTTTTGAACATTTATTAAGAATTTAATTATTTTATTAAAACATCAAAAATAACCAAAAATGACAACAAACAAATACATTTTGAGCCTTGATACCCTTGTTGGGTACGTAAAACGTCACAATTTTGAAATTTATCAAATAAACGAAAAAATTAGGTCAACAGGATACAGTATACATCATTAATGTATCTTGATCTTGTAAACGTAATAGTTTCCAGGTATTCACTGACGGAATGAGATTTTACGATCACACCTGCTATCCAGTTATATTTATTCGCTTGTCTATTTACCAAGTCAAGCGAAATAACGTACACTACTGAGTGTTCAAAACAATACTTTAGTAAACACAAATGTATGTTAAAGGTTGAAAAAAGACAAGGCATTTTCTTCGAGAAAATTCGAAGCAATCTAGCACGCGTAAATTATAATACTCTTTAACATTATAATACTTTCAAGTCTTTATTTCTTAAGGTCTTAAATTGACGCTTTTAATTTAAAATATTTTTTTTATTTTATTATTTACACTTGTTTGTTGTTACTTGGCTTAAAAGAAGTATTAAGTGCTAAAACAAGATAAGTTCGGATAAAAAGATTCAAGTAATAGTATATTATATTCTTGGTTCGTGAATCGTGTTTTTAGGCAGTCCCACGGGAAAAGAGGAACTACGTCATGTTTTCGTAGTAACAAGAAAATTACGCGAATAATTGTTAAAAAGAAGTTTAATAATTTTGGCTTACATGATACAGCCTAACGTCGAATCTTAATTAAGTGCAAGTAAGTAACATAAATTACTTTGTCCGGTTTTAAACTATGTCCTGTTCGAAAGCTTAGCAAAGCAGGTGCAGACTGACTACCTGTCACATTAATATACGGTTTTAGCTTCATGGAATGTAATTGGTATTATTTCTATCGACGTTAGATCAGATTTAAAATAACTTGCTGGATTAAGCCCATGTTCCTTAGGATGTAACTATAGGAACTTTTTTGCAGTTGAAAATCTTAAGTAGATTTGATTAAGATTGCTGGCTTAGATCCCGTTTATTTTGCCGAGGATTCTGTATCTCCAAAGTTCCAAAGATACCCTACCACAAATAATTTATTACAACTGAACTAAACAGCTTTACTTTACTTGAATAGGTGATGTTCTGGCAATCAGAAGTATGGTGCATGTAGTGTCATACCTATCATATTATTTGTATATATCATTGCTCAGAGATGTTAATTACATTCTATTCCTTCTAGATTTCTTCAGTGACCAAGTTTTGTTTTGACAGTTTTGAAAGACGTTGTTATTCTCGTTCTAAACAACGATATATATATATAAGATATATATATAAACTATAATATACAAATAAATACTAGGTAGAAACTGAGGCACTCGAATAACATCAATTGGTGTTATTAAATTGCAATCCTTTCTGACAATCTTTTCTGACTGCTAATTCTTTCAAAAAAAGTTTGTTTTGTACGTTTATTTCAAACTGAAAGGTCGATAGTGCAATGCATACATAAGAAAAGATCAATGAATTATTACTTACTTTACTTTTTCACGTGCTCAGTGGTAAAAAAGAACATCGTTTCGAAACTTGCATATTTTTTAAATAATAACAAAATGAAATTTCGTACATATGTCAAGTCGGCATACACTGAGGTAGCGTGGTGGACTATGCTCCAGTAACCGCTGTACAGTGGACGCCTTTGCCCAGCAAAGGGACACATATATCATTTTACTCATACTTTACTTTTATGGGACTGCAGGTTAACCTAAAATTCCAGAATAAATCTCAGTCATTGGCTTCAATAAGTTACGGTTTCTAATTTCATAATTGCAAGAATTCCTGTCTCAGATGTAAGCCCGGTGATAAACTTTCTTCATTTATCCCTTCAGCGTTCCAATCATTTAATGAATTCTACCCTTTTCAATTGATATCATTAGATTTGTTATTTTTAATAGAAGAACAGGAATTTTGACGTTTACTTTAGTGACATTTCTTTGACGATTTATTACAAAGACTAAAGTTCCACCCTCTTTAACAATGCTCGCTCCCCAAGAATAATTAATATAATTTATAATGACATTAATTACCTTGAAGCCGTTTTGTGGAATATTAGTGGAAGGAGTAAACGATTGAAATGATGAACCGCCACGTTCTTTGACGATGAATTTCGAGTTTCGGCAATAAATGTTGATCCCTTAATCAATTCAATATAACACCCTTTGGCCCATTAAACCTTATTGTTTTAATTTCACATAGTGTGAAGTATTTATTTTAATTAGACTCCAAAAGTAAAGTAAAGTAACAGCCTATATATGTCCCACTGCTGAGCAATGGCCTACAAGCGAGCACCCCCATACTGAGCTATCACGGAATTTATTTTAATTAAAGTATTTTAATTCATAGATAGATGCATTGCTTTAAAATAGAGACTGATCATTTGAATATAACCGCCATTTCAATGTGTTAGGGCCACGCAACAGTCTTCGCTGTTGCAGGAATGGGCAGGTCCATCCAGGTAAGTACCACGACCTCACGGGAGCCCGGCGTGATATAAGAGTTACACTTCTGCGTTTCTTCTGGTGAATGAGATGGCCGGGGCCATTTTATTAAAAGGTGGCAACGCATCTGCAAACCTTCGGGTGTTGCAAGTGTCAATGGGCGGTGGTTATATCTTAACATCAGGTTAACCCTAAAAAACTCGCTTGCCAACTTTTCAGATAAAAAAGTCTTTTCAGATAAAAAAAAAATAAGTTGAAATTTCTAGTTTTTTATAGTGCTAATCTATGGATAATTGGATTGCTTTTATGTGAGTTTGGGATTGTTATATTTTTAACATATCTATCACATTATAAATTATTTTTATTTATACATATAAATCCACACCTGTCCATATAATATGATACATATGGATAGGTTTAGCCAGTTAATTACACATTACACTCTTTCAATGATGTTAGTTATTAATTTGGGAAATTAATAATTTTTTTTTTAATAAATAGAGCACTTGTTTTTGTTCTTGTTTTATTGTGAAAAATGGCAACGGTTCACCTGGTGTTATTTGATAACTGTACCGACCTAGACATTAGCAAAACCCGTAGGTTTGCATATGTTTTGCTTCCTTTTAATTAAGTGAAACTACTTCACTTTATCACGTGCTCCGCGGTGAAGGAAAACATCGTGGGGAAACCTGCATATTTTCGAAATAATAACAAAAAAATATATATTTCGAAAATATGTGAAGTCCGCCAATCCGCAGTGGGGCCGCATGGTGGACTATGCCCTGATACCCTCTGTATAGAGGAGGCCTTTGCCCAGCAGTGGGACATGTATTGGCTGTTACTTTACTTTTACTTTTACTTCACTTTCCAGATGAAGTGCAGAAGTATACACTACATTTATATAGTATATATCCACATCGGGCTGGTCTTCTGCGAGTTCGTGTTGCTTCCCCGGACGAGGCTGCTTATTAGTGCAAGACCAACTGCTATATGAACTTACCACGAATAAAAAAGACGATTAACCCGTATACATTTAACTTTCAAAGTTGAACTTAAGTCTCATGCGATAATCGGATTTTTGAAAAAGTTTCTTCCTAACGCAAAACAAGGCGGAACTCGATAGCAGTGAAGAATACTTAACTTTCCTGAACTTTACAACTGTGGGCAGAGTTGCGCGGATACGGCTTTAATAATGTAAAGAACGCGATGGGTACTGGTTGAGCGAAGTAAGCATCAAAATAATCGTCGTCAAAATAAAAGCTTTTCTATGACGATATGTGGCCATTTACATTCTGTCAACAACCAGACACGTATTATTGAAAGTTTTGTTTGTCAGTCTGTTTAATACAAGAAAATTTGGATTTTAGTATTTCCGACACCTATTAATACCCTTAAGTTTTTTAAAATTTTTATAAAACCATACTATCATCTTGACATATGTGACAACGCTTAAATGTATGAGTTCATTGTCCGGTCGCTTTTAATTCAATATACTCGACCAACCTGAGTTCGGTCCCCGGTGCCGGCACCACGAAATTGTTAACTATAAGTGCTGACTTATAACATGCTTAGCGGTGAAGGAAAACATTAAGAGGAAACCTGCATCATTTCGAAATAATACCAATAAAAATATTTTAAAGATATTATGTGTATTCTGCTAATCCGCATTGGGGTCCCGTGGTGGACTATGCCTTAATAATATCTGTACAAAGGAGTTGTCCAGCAATGGCACATATATAGGTTGTTTCTTTACTTTACTTTTATTTTGTCTCGTCATTAATAGCGGTAAAAAGAATCGTAAGTTAGTAGGGAGCAATGAATTGTATAATTTACTTCAACTAAGCAGACTTGTTGCATAGTATGACAATTTTAGACAAATGTGTACTTATCGTGTGCTGAGCCAAAAGTCTACAGGATAAGGTATTAGTTGCAGGGGCGCAATGTATGGCTTATACGTGCTTAAAGTGCTTTGAACGTTATATGTAGGTTAATGCTAATATACAGGGATAGACGTGTATTTCCTTTTAAACGTATGTCCCCGTTAGTTTTTTCTATCTGAAGTAAGTAACGTTGTCGAATCACTTTCGCATTTCTCATATACATTTACCGTTTATTTTTAGTGTGATGAAAATTATTCATTATATTGTTGAATACATTCGTATTTTTATCAAACTTCTGTCATAGTTTTGAATTTATCTCGGTATCTAAGGACAATAGATAATAATTTAGCATAACTTTGTCTATGAGCTTGTTCAGTTTGCAGAGATGTGCTTGCTGTTTATCATAGGAACATTTTCTGCAACAGTTTTTATATTGAAATTTGCGTAATAAACTTAAGGAATAAAAGTAATAAAGCGGTCTACGTTGTATGAATTATTTATATTGCAGGATTACAGCAAGGAAAGAAAAAATCGGACGAGTTCGTTACGTTCCGTAAAATGTTTAAAGTCAGCAAGTTGTAATTTCTTTTTACTGAATTGAATATTATAAAAAAAAAAGTTATAAATAGCAGTGTGCAGTTATGATGTTTATAATTTTTAGTGTTCCATACCAAAACTACATAGCATAAAACAAAGTTGTCCCGCTGTCTGTCTGTCCCTATGTATGCTTAGATCTTTAAAACTACACAACGGATCTAGATAATCTAGACAGAGTGATTCAAGAGGAAGGTTCATATGTATATAAATGTAATACAACTTGGTAGTAAGTGACGTAATTACATAAATAGTTATTAAAACAGGGTAGATACAAAAAGGAGAAATTAGTTTTTTCACAAAATCAATCCATTAGCCCGTCCGTGATTAAGCGGTAATTGTGTGTGCGGAATATTATAGTTGTTTATTAAGCCAGCTTGGATGAAATTGATTAAAGTATTATCTGGTGTGATGTATTATCACAAACTAACAATTACCTATCACTTACAAATTAGAGCGCAGTATATAATTATAAGTATTTATAATTGTTTATGAATTGTGGATGATGGAAGAACATTCGAAGTATGGCTATTTAACAACTTTTTAAAATTAACTAAGAATTTAGTTTCTTTTATACACTGAGGTAAAACAGCAATTTCCTTCAGAGACAGGGCCAACTCATCCAAGCTTTGAATTTCCGCCTACTCCATGATTCTCTATACAATTGTAGCTGCAGGTATTGTAGATGTTGAAGTACTTACTATCAGATTTTGACAGTTCTTATTCCTTCTCATAAAAGTGATATTTATTAAAAATATAATTACCAATTATTAGCAGAAAATAAATAGAATGTAAATTAAAATCAATTTGAAATTAATTCTGTTGTTATTTATTTGTTTTGTTGTAACTGATGTAAGCGCTTTAAGTACGTAGACTATTAAAGCTTCATTGAACGCAAATTCCGTGGGCTAGCCAGAACCCACGCCCTATTAATCCCTGTCAGAAAAATAAGGAATTTAATGATAAAATAATCTTTAAAATTCGATGCAAGCTCCAAAAACCATGTCACGTAGACATTTTGGTTATGGTGATTTGGATGGCTAATTTATCCATGTCGATTAGACATTAGCAATAATAATGGAATGTCTTGAATATTAAATAAAGCCCAATAATTTCGATTTTGTGAGAAATTCATTGGAACTTGTCCTGTGAAACTGCGATTCAAGTTGCATTTTACGTAGACGGTATTGTACGTTCTCCCGACGAGAAGACGCTCTTATTTCGCATCGCGAATTTATTACTTAAAATAAATTCAAAAGCAACCAAGGACCAAGCGGCAAAGTTTTAGTTTGAAAATGTTTGGTCCTTCAATCTTACCAAATGGAGTAACAAACACTTTTAATTATTTCATTCCACCATAAAGTTCAGTAACAAAAACCAAAATGAGGTATCGAGAAATGTGAAATAATGGAATATTTCATATTGTGCTTAAATTATAGCACTTCTTATTTTTATTTGTATGATAACTTTAATAAGAATAAGAAAGATTAAGCCTTTGGAAAGAAAGGTGTTTCTATCAGAAAAGAGTATTATTCAGCTAAACAACATTCAAGATAAAACAAAAAAAAATAGAAACAAAAATCTGTCAAGGTACGTTATTGACAGATTGATTGACACTTAAAATTAGATTTAATTTGAGGCTTGTTCAAATTTTAAAAATAGATATATACAGAAGGCAATAGTAATGATTATGAACTTGAATCACAAAAAAAGTAACAAGGTAAATTCCCTGTAAAATTTTCTGCAGCAAAAAAGGGGCTGTTGTTCATTGGTTGCTTACACGGAAGAGATACTCAGTTTAATTTTGCGTTGAGAACAATAATCGATTTATTAATATTTATTACTAGCTGACATAAGACATAAACAATGACACATAAATAGGCTTAGGACAGTTATAACATCAGGAACGCATCAAATATTACATGACGATGATAATAAAGCGAAACCTCAATTCTAAGACGATAAAAAGTTCACCACCTATACTTGTATAGAATTCATTAAAGTGAGTAAACAAATTAAATCTTTAGAACTGAAGTCATTCTAATGTTTGCATACCAGCCAGTTTGTGGAAAGCCACCTGTTTCATCTCGGGGGATAACACGAACACGCTTTAAGCTGAGTTTGTTTTGTTTGAACGCAAAATATTTATAGCTTTAAATTTTTCAGCTTCTCTGCGAACAAATTGTAGATTTATAAAAGAAATCCACAAGTTGCACTAGAAGTACTTAGCTATAATAATTCCATGAAGTGACACGAGACAGATTAAAGGTACAGTATTATTTTAAACAGTTTATATTAAAAACAAACAGTTTTATTAAGTTTAAATAAAGAATAATCATTTAAGTAAAAAAAAAAAAAAAAAAAACTAATGTTTTGAAATACTGACATTGTCTATTAATGACTCCTAATTCGAAGACAACATTTTACAGACGATAAAAGACAAGTAAATAAATGTTGATGTTTATACTATCATATGAATTAATTTAATAATTAATTTGTAAACGGTACAACGTATTCAAAGCACGTCGCAGTTTATGCGATAAATAACAACAGTGAGTTAAAGTGCCAAGTCTTCTAAACGGAACATCATAATATATACGAAATTATGCATTTATAACAAATCTTTTTCTCTTTCCCTTATCCCATTTTGGTGGGGTTGTTCACGTTGTTGACGACCCGAATGACGTAGTCGGTAGTGTACCTGCCTTCTGCGCCAGAGGGTGTGGGTTCGATCCCCACTACTGGAAAAATATTGTGTGATGAGCATAGTGTTTTTTGTTTATATATGTATAATGTGTATTTATTTACAAAAGAAAAGTATGTTTAAGTATGTCTGTCAGTTTTATGGTACCCATAGTACAAGCATTGCTTAGTTTAGGACTAGAGAACGTTGTGTAAAAAGAATGTGTCCTAAAATATTTAAGAAAATAATTATATTGTGAATGCTACGTTTTTTTTTTCGCATATGGGTGTTTTTCTAAGTGGTTTTATGTTTGTAAAATGTCCTTACAACACTGGATAATTTTACCCTAAAGTAACGTCAATGTTAAAGTTTAAAAAAAATTGATAACTTTTTATAGAAAATGAAAAAAACAGGCAAGCCGATCCCCTAGTGTTAAGAAATTGTTGTTGTATGCTGGAAAGGATATAACAATAGATGGCGCCAAGCATTGCTATGCTAAGAAAACAATGTAGAAGAATGCGTTAAGATTTTCGTCGGTGTGGTAATCAGCCGTTTAGCTCAGTGGCTAGAGCATCAGGCCGCGAATGAACGAAAGAACGAAAGAACTTTAAAAAAAAGGGAAAAATAACTAATCGACAAATAATTAAAAATAAACAAAACAATGATCTGGAATCGAGAAAAAAGT
Source organism: Iphiclides podalirius (assembly GCA_933534255.1). NCBI lineage: Eukaryota > Metazoa > Arthropoda > Insecta > Lepidoptera > Papilionidae > Iphiclides > Iphiclides podalirius. The sequence goes on from OW152821.1 coordinate 3,533,703, forward strand.
AAAAAAATAAATGTGTAAATGATCGTGACGCGAACCACGGCCGTCTGTTTTGGGGCCGCCCGATTACCGACCGAGCTATTATGACATTTTCTCTCGCGGCGAAATTTACCGGCATATTCGAATTATATTTTTCATTTCCTGAAAACAGGGATAAAATGACATTTTCTGAAAATGAAACCTAGCTAGATCGATTTTTCGCCCCCGCATCTACGCACATACAAAATTTCATGAAAATCGCTGGAGCCGTTTCCGAGATTCCGATTATATATATATATATATATACAAGAATTGCTCGTTTAAAGGATAAGAGATATACGTTTTGTCCTTCTAGATAAGCATGTAATTGACACGTGTTCCCCTTTACCTGTTGAACCTCCCTGGCGATGGGCCAAATGATAAACTGTCGACCGTCGAATCTACTAAATTCCTCTTATTCATGTCCAGTCACCAGTCACGTTCTCGGAGCAAACCTTTGATCTTTACCGTTCCCGTATTTCTGGATCGTTTTATAAGGTAAATGACTATTTCTATAGATCGTTTCAACGTTCTATGACCTCAATGATAATTAAAAAAAATCAAGTCAGTAATGACGAAATGTATGTACATTAATCCAATAGTTAATTAAGTGCCAACAATTTTTGCAAAGCTAATTTGCTTAATACCTATGAACAATAAGCGTATGGACAAATTTATTCCTTTATTTGTTTATTCTTCCAACACTTTATATAGGTATTACAAAGGGCGAACTTAATGCTAATTGAAATTCTTCACCAGTCAACCCGGGGCGTAAAGAAATATATGGGTGCATTAATTGCGACTTAAATTACGTATTATAAATTAAAATTATAAGTACTTACTACTTGGTAATAAGCGATGACAAAAATTCATTTATAAGTGAGTTACGATAACCGTAACGGTATATTGTTCCATTTCAATATGTTGGCATCTGGTGCAAAACTTTATACCAGAAATTGACAATAACACGGGGTAATAGAAAAAATATTTTGTAAGTGCTACAATTCGTTGATAACATTATTTAACACTGCCCAAATATAGTTGATCTTCGGTTCAGCATACTCGTAATGTGTTGCTACAGCTGACTTCAAATTCTGTCATCTGTTCAGCAAACTACACTATGCTATCAAATTCGGTCCCTATATGTTGATATTATTAATAACTTGTGTTTCAAAACTTTGTTAGACTCTTTTATTTATGCCTCTTTTTTATTGTGGATATAATTTGCTCTTTTAAGTTTTATTTTATTAGTAGTATTTAATTTAAACTTCATCGATAAGTCGCGTCGCAGAGGTGTTATCATTTAAATGGCGAGTGTGTCACTGTGGGAAAACCACGCATCAGTTTCTGATCTCGTCCTGAGTAGTTAGCTTGGCTTTACTGCTAGATGAATTGGTTATATTGTAAAAAAATATATAAAAAAGTTGATTATATTGTTAAAAATATATATAAAAAAGTTATGTGTGTACTTATGTAAGCACGTAAAAAGTAATACTTCTTTAAGGTAAAGACATTAAATGCAATTGATAACGGTTCCAAAAGAAGTAACTTCTAAAATAAAAAATTCATCTACTGACGGATCTGAACGTTTTTTTTTTACTAATAGTGAAATAATCCTTATGAAAATAGTTGTCAGAAAAAGATTAAATTTTAGGTTTTATAAATATTAATTAGACAATACTTGGTATTTCAGCATTAACGTCTGACGCATGTATCTATAACGCCCAATAAGAAAAGAGGGTGAGTATCAGACAACCGAAATCAACTTGAGCAAAGTCGCAAGCACACAATCCGTATAGGTAAAGCGGGAATGAAAGACGATGAATAATTATTTCACCATATGACAGAAACTCGCCTAAAAGTCCCCTCCCTCAATCCACTGGATAAAATCCCGAGTATTTGTGTCACCATCTTATTTTTTGAGATATTTAGTAAATTTCTTCCCTTTCTTGTTTTTTTATTTTTGTTATCTTTTTCATTTTTTTATTAACGTCCATTAAGTCAACGTCAGACATTATTTAAAAGTCAGCATTTAGAGCAAGCAATTTGCTGAAATGGGGACGGAATTGATATCACACAATCTGTTTTCTGTTAATTTTGTGTTATTTCCTTAATTATTGTGATGTCAAATAATCAGCTTCTCATATGATAATGTAGTTAGTGAAACGAAATATGCTTTAACAAGACGCGTTCTTGAAATTTGCTATCAATTCACGTCCAATCATCGAATCGCTCAGAAATTTCACTTTCAAAGTTATCTTTGTCACATTTGTTATGAAGGGCGGAGAATGATTTGTCGCGATCGTGAGATACTCGCGCACGAGCTTTCACATATACACTCTACGCCCTCGTAAAGTCTTTAGATAACGACACCAGAGCGACACTTAAATGTCAGCAAAACGATGATACGACCCAATATATATCGTAACATAGTAGATCTCAATGGTTTCTAAATGCAAATATAAAGCCTCCAATTAAAACACTGACACGTTAAATTTTAAAAGGAATCAGACAGAGATTACATTAGATCTTTTTGAATATAAATGTAATAAATGATCCAACCTGTTATGTACGTAATCTACAAACGGAGATGTAAATAGCGGTCGCAATGCCCGTTGAACTTATTGAGCGTGACAAAGTGATACTTGTCACCGTATACAAAGCCAAATATGTTAACGATGACAAGTACTTATTATTCAAAACAGCAAATCTTTGTGCACGCCACTTTGATTTGGAAATTAGGACTTCCTGGACGGGGCAGTTAAAGCCGTGCGTTTATGATTTAAATGTTGTATTTGCTTTTATTTACAGTACAATTGTTCCCTTGCCGTAACACAGTCTTTTGACTAGCACCAAAGCTAGCGGTATCCTGGTAAAAACTCCTTTAGTTTTCACCAGGATACCACCAATTATTTATGTTTAAATTTAGCAAACTGTCCGGCTGTTTCTAGTTGTATACATTTTTATTAATAATACTTCATTTGTTTCTTCAGAACAGTAACACTATAATTTGTTTTCGTGTTTTCTTGTGTTTGATTAAATTCTAGTTAAACTGTGTATGTTTTATAGATTGTAGGGTACAATGTAACTTACGATAAATAAATAAAATAAGACGTTCCTGTTATGTGCTAGTCTTAAGTTACTGGTTCAAAACATGGCCATGTGTTCCACGAGGATTAAATTTAACGAATATAGCGTATTAACTATACGCTATGCTCGTTATAATCATATGCTACATTTGTAATCTACTTATATATAAGAATGACTTACTTGATTTATTGTACTTATTCGTATACGAAACATTATTACTGAAACCGTTATTTACGGACTCTCCGCAATGAGATTCTTTAAAACAGTTTTATTTAATAATGATAATGAAATCAGAAGAAAGTTATAACAGAGTTACAAATGAACTGTTATTAAGACTCGAAAAAACGTGTCATATAGATTTTACTAACTGATCCGGCAAACGTTGTTATGCCATAATTATTCACAAAAATTAATAAAATAAATAAAATTAGTTATAAGCCTACTGAATATACATATAAAATTTCATCAAAATCGAAGGAGAATAAACACTAAAACTGTGTCACAGGAATTTTATATATTAGATTAATAAATATTCACTGAAAATACACTATTTCTACTTTTCTATTACTCACTTTCTTGATTAGAAAATATTTAGTTAAATGTGTGGAAATGTATTGAGTATTTATTATAAACAAGTGGAGATGCATAATCTTTATTTTCCCAGAGGGGTGGCAACTGTGAATATGTGTCTGTGTCTGTATGTATTTGTTTCTGTATGTATTTGTTTTTGTATGTATTTGTTCGCACCCGTGTTTTAATGCAGATAAGAGTTTATTGCATTGCTCCGTTTATTTGCATGTAAATTAATGTAAAGAAGTGTGCGTCGCGCCGAATCCCGTTTGCGGAAATTAAACCGCAGTATCAAGATGCTGGAACGTTCTACATAAACATTTGTGTGTTTATTGACTTTCGTCACACCACACATTAAGTGTTTGAGTGTTATTTTTTAATTCAGGGTGTTATTAAAATTTTCTTTTTAAAAAATTATTTGACAAAATAACGCAATTTTTAGTTAATGATGACACTTTAGTATAGGTATTAAACTTATTTTATTAGGTTACGATATGATTACTTGAATTTTACTTGTTTACCTTTTGGTCATACTGCGCGCACTGTCGCAAGAGGTCGTCATGGACGCTAAGTATGCCCAGACATAAATTGTTAAGCGCGTAAACTTGTAACCGGGTCATCTTTTTTATAATTACATAACATTAATTAATATATTTATTATGCCAATATATTTATGTCTGCGCCTAAGTTTTTATGAAGCAATTTATTGCACAGACTCAACGTTAATCGATACGTTAAAAAAATTATAGTTGAACGTCTGTCAAATAGTTCCTCCCTGACACACATTTTTCAACTTTGTAACGGTCAACAAACGCGCTCTTATCTATTTTTATATTCATTTCATTGTGAAACAAGTCTCCAAATATATACAAGATTACCCAGACACTTTGTATTTGCATTTATGTCCAATACGAGACAAGTTCATTTATGCCTTTATCAGCTACTTTTATACCAACCAGTTCCCGGGGCCGTTGAAAACAAATTGTGGTAGGTGCAATTAATAAAGAATAAAATAAGCATTGTTCTTTCTTTATGTAAAGATTTGTGTAAAATTTTACGTAACATACTTTTGTCAAAAAGCGCTAAACAGTGGGCCCTTTCCGCACAGTACATTTGTATCGCATTTGTCTTCATTAATATATGACGGTATTCGCCGCAAGAGGTTATGACCAACGGGCGGAATCATATTTCACACTCAAACTTTTTTTCGATTCCATCTTCTCTTTATTTTTAATTTTTTTTGTTTTTATTTTGTTACTTCCCCGCGTATTTTCATTTACGGTAAGATTAAGAAAGCGATTGAAAGTTAGGTCCTCCGGGTATTCTATAGAACGTAACATACGTCAAAAAGCGCTAAACAGTGTGGCCCTTTCCGCAAGTCACAACTCTTTATGACCAACGGAATCATATTTCACACTCAAAATCTTCTCTCTTTTATTTTTTTCAATGGCGATTGAAAGTTATGTATTCTATAGAACGTATCGTAAACTAAAAAAATATTCATATCGATCTGGTCAGTTATATTAGTTATTTTTTTAACATTGTCCTTACAGTAGGATAACATTATCCTTCGATGTAAGGCCGTTTTACAATTGTAAATTTCAAGCGAACAAACACCCAGATCCGAAGCAATTAAGTGTGGAGCACACAAATGGTTGTCTCATGTGGGAATCGATCCCAAGGCCCCCGCTGCCGAAGACAATAATTATCTTAGTAATTGCGCCATCGAGTCATTAGTAAAAACGAAGTGTATATTGATGCAATTTTTTCGAATAATATAATTTTCGAATAATAATAAATTTCTTGTTGTTATTTCACATTTATTCTCATTATTTAAAATTTTATTTGCTGATCCTACCATAAACTCTCACCACATCCTGGGTTGACTGCTAGAGAATGTCTCTGGGCATTAAGTCCGCCCTTTCTTACCTTGTTTTATTAAAGGTTGGCAATAAAGATTAAATGTATAAATAAATAATGCAGACATAAAAATATTTTTTAAGGCTCAAGTATTTTATAGCAAAGGGACAAATCCCACCTGTTCAAGTTTCTCATTAAGCTGTTTACTTTTCCCGTTATAAATTATTCGCTGTCTAGAACTTGAGAAACAACAGCTTCCTCAGTAAAATTAACGGGCTCTAAGCCACCAACGGCTTCGTGAGGATCGATTTTCCATTTGAAACCGTCTGAGCTTTGTGTTAAAACAATCGTGAATTAATAGAATCTTCTATTTCGGGCCCACGCCAAATATGTAGGAGAACAAGTTTAAACTATACTTTTAATTGCTTAATTTCCTAGAGAGCACGGGCTTAAAGCAACCTATCAGGTCATTATAAATTTGATCTTATCTAAACTAATGTTGCATTTCATTTCATGAAACTGACAGGCCTTTTTGTTTGCCAGGTACAATAAGTACCATGGTGCAAAAGTGATTTAAATGTTAGAGTTAATGTGTTTTCGTTCAGCTTTTAAATAGGGTTGATATTAAACATGTTTCAGTGCCAGATAAAGAAATTAAAAGTACATGTAAAGTAAAGTAAAGTAAAGTAACAGCCTATACATGTCCAACTGCTGGGCAAAGGCCTCCTCTATACAGAGGGTATCTATCAGAGCATAGTCCACGACGCGGCCCCACTGCGGATTGGCGGACTTCACATATCTTCGAAATATATATATATATATATATATATATATATATATATATATATTCTGTTATTTATTTCGAAAATATGCAGGTTTCCTCACGATGTTTTCCTTCACCGCGGAGCACGTGATAAGTCAGCACTTAAAGTTAAAAACTTCATTGGTGCCGGCACCGGGGATCGAACTCAGGTTGCTCGAGTATATTGAATTAAAGGCGAGCGCCCGGACACTGAGCTATCACGGCTCAAGTACATGTACCTATTTCAATAAAATTGAATGTTCATCTTCATATTCATTCGTTCATTGTTCTTATATCTTCTGTGCGTGTGTATGGGACTGAACTTCTAAACGGCTGCACCGATTCTAATGAAATTTGTTCTATGTTGAAGTAGATTCGAGCTTGGTTTAGATTCGGCACACCACAATTTATTTTTATTTATAAGTTGCTGTCGGATTTAAGACGTGTGTACAATACAACGACAGTCCGGTCCGCTAGTATGTTTGTAAAAAACTAGCTTTTGTTGGTTTGTGTCTACAAAACTCAAAAATTAACCCATGGATTGACTTGAAATTTGTTTATAACATGACTATTGAAAAGGAGATTTATGTAATTTTTATTCCGAATGTTTTTTAGTTTTCTAACGAAAAAAAAAAAAAAGCGGCTACGAATCGTGGCTTGTGTACATATTATTATTATATAATATATTTTTAGGACATATAGAATTATGAGATAAACGTAAATTCTGAAGCACTTTCGTGCGTTCAAATACGTGGATATATTTACTGCTCTTTTAAAGACGAAACCTTGTTCTAGTTTCTCCTCCCCTCCGATCCCCTGGGAAAAATCTCTAAACACCGATCTTGAACCAAAGATAAATTTATGTACGGCATTTCAATCACTTCAATCTTTTCATCCGATCTTTACCTAGAAATCAAATTATTTCTTATCAAAAGGCGGAGAGGATTTATCTGCTGTCCGATGTATTATATACTCTGCATTGATTTATGTATAATGTAAAAGTGGAAAAAGTTTACCTGTCTTTCGTAAAAACGGTTATTTTTTAATATTTTTTTAATTAAAGAAATAATTAAATATTAAGAAAATGTATTGCGATTCAAATCGATACTTAAAGTTTTTGTTGATTGTAATGTTCATGAAAAATACCTTCTGATATTTTTTTTACCAATTTCGACTTTTGACATACAACTTCGTAGCTTATTAAAAAATATATTTTAAAGCGATGCTGTGATTACATCAGAATTTCATTCATTAATTATACTTAGCTGTGAACGGTATGCAAGTTTATTTTTTTTGGGCGCACGCAAAGACCACCAGTAGAATATGCAACGGACGACTTTCACGACCTGAATGGCGTAGTGGGTAGTGTACCTGCCTCCTGTGCCAGAGGGTGTGGGTTCGATCCCCACCACTGGAAAAATATTGTGTGATGAACATAGTGTTTTTCTAGTGTCTATATATGATATATGATCTGTGGTTTATATATGAATAATATTTATTTATTTACAAAAGAAAAGTATATTTAAGTATGTTTATCAGTTTTCCAGTATTCATAGTACAAGCGTTGCTTAGTTTGGGACTAGAGAATGTTGTCTAAAAATGTGTCCTAAAATATTTAAAAAAAAATACTGTGGCATCATACCGTAAAGCTTATTAATGTAATTTATTATTAATGTATTATAATATGAATAGCTTATTAATGTATTTAATTTAATCAGAGCTTCTATTTTTGTGTTATTACATGAATAAATACATTTCAGATTTTGAAAGAGACATAAACACAATATATCATTCATATAACGTACCGCCATTACTGTATTGGCTGTTATTCATTATCCCTTACTAATCTCAAGTCTTAATTACATTCTGAGGTGGGCCTCCATTGTTTCACATAAAGGAGAATAAAGACGCATGCGTTGTGGCCCGAATACTTTTACTACCGTTGAACATGTGGTTCATATATCATTTCATAGATTACCGTACTAAGTAACGTATTAATGTTCGAGCGATTTCTTAATTCTACCTACTGAGCAACCTAAATTCATATTGTGGGTATTGTTTTATATATTTGTTTTGTTGTTGACTGATGTTTGCGCGGAAGGTCTTCTTATACTTGGCACTTTTTTTAGGGTTCTGTGCCGAAAGGGTAAAACGGGACCGTATTACTTAGACTCCGCCGTCTGTCTGTCCGTCTGCCACCAGGCTGTATGTCATGAACCGTGATAGTTAGACAGTTGAAATTTTCACAGATGATGTATTTCTGTTGCCGCAGCAACATATATGTGGGGGAAATGTCCACGCATACTCTTCCTCGCGGGGGCAAGAATGGAATTTGTTGGACTTGCACCTACTAAAACCCCCAAAATGTTCCATTTAGGTGCATATCGTCAGGGCCACGGGAATGCTTTCGCACACTTCCGCGACCCAGCGTTGGACGCCTCAGCAGGCCCCTTCTCGGTGAGTGATTCTCCTTCAGGTAAGGCGCGCTGGAACATTCAGTGCATCTTCCTACACGGCCCATTTTTCACGGCCAACGAACTCCCCCTAGTTCACTGACCAGGGCCATGGGAGCCAGGAGAGCCAGTGCTAATAAGCAGCAAGCCTCCCAGCGCCCAGCGCCGGTCTGTGGCTCGGTCGCTCACTACATTTCGGCTGCGGCGGCGGCTAGGGTTAACGACGCATTAGAAAGAAGCATTGCCAATAAAAAATTCTTTTAATTTTTTAATACAGCATTCCGTAGTAATAATGTGGTATAATTTATTCATTTGTCATTTGTTTTTTTTAATTGGTGGCAGGTGTTAGAACTGAAAATTTAACGCGAGTAAATTTTCGGTCCATGATTTATGGCGACTTTTGTTGTGGTCTCAACGACAACGATAGCCGAAGCCGCATCCCGTGCCACTGTTAAAAAATTATTTAACGAGTTTAAGCATCTGGATGAGGGACGTCATTCAACAGCGACACCTGAAGATAACATCAGTTCTGTGAGACGCATGACAGAGGAAGATAAGAGAGTGAACTGCCAGCAGATTCGCTTCAGTGCACTCAGTGAAACGAACGGTGGAATATTTGACTACGGCAGGTATCGAGATAATAAGTTTTCTTTTTTAATCGGAGACGCAATAACGGAGACTTTGAGCAACGTTAAAGTATGAGCAACTTTCTACACTGAGCCGTTTATTTATTTACTAAGATTTTTCTGTGTGATTAACTTTAAACACCACTTATGAATAATAGTAGATATTCACTGCACAGTATCATTACTTACTGTACTTTACTTTGACCGATATTTGTTGCTTTCTATCCGTAGACTATTCAAGTACCATCGAACGGAGAATGAGAACTCTTCTTTATTTAAATGTGCTACCGTGTTTGCAACACAATACATGTCAGCTTCAATTATTTCTCGTCCGTGGTAAATGTGTCAAAATAGGATTGAAGTGGTCGAAAAAGCTCCGCCTCAATTGAATGGAAATCGCATTGACAGTTTCGGTACGGTAGCAGAGCCTAGTTGCATTGTTATTTTATATTCTGATTTTTTGTTTTTTAAAATACTACAAATTAAAAAAAGGATTCAACGGTCACTAGGCACGGTACACAGCGCACCTGCAATGCAATATTTTGACCGGTTTACCGATTTTCTTACAAAGACTCGATAGAGCCCTGTCACACATCTTAAAATCGACAAATTATAAATGAAAAAGTAATTAAAAATATTTTTTACTTGAAGGAATTGTGAATCTAAACCATTCTCGAAACAACTTGAACAAACAAAATATTTCATCAAAATTGGTCCAACCGTTTAGCAGGTGTTCGGTCACATATAAACGCACAGAATGACTACATATATAAAGATAAACCTACGCAAATACAAATAGTGTTTAAATTTAATTTTCATCACCCCAAATTTTGAATACCATACAAGGTGGCGGATGATGATCTCATCACTTTCGAACGGCTATAACAATTATTATATTCCTAGTCCATCAGCAATGTTTATTTAATAGTGTAATTTTGATGATTTAGAAAGACATAAACGTAGTGTAGATAGATATATGTGGAACAAATCTAAACTCGCCACGTTAGACCTCTCTAGGGAAAGCCAGTATAAAGCAAATTCTCATTTAGTAAAATAAATATTGTATATGTAGAATAAAATAATAAAAAAAATATAGTGTTTAATATTTACCAAAATTTAAAAAAAAATACATATTTATTTAAATATTTTGCATTCAATCGCAAAGTTTGCTGTGCTGCACTAAAGCACGCAGCTGTTGTGTTGTTCAGTTCCCGTGCATCGGCATCAATACTATCCTTTTAATTAAAACGTCGCTCGTTTCCCGAATCCTTGTTCATACGCTGTGAAAGCTTTCTGTTATTTTGTTATCCATGAAAAAGTATTGAACATAAATTAGGAAAAAAGAGTTTACTTCCAAAATCAAAGGTTAGGTAGAGTTTTCACGTTGAGACCTCAACCAAACTTAGCCCAATAAATTATGTGCTAAAAAGAGTTAACGATATCCCAGTTTCATCGAGTTTATTTCAGTCTCAAATGTTACAAGTCTCAAAATTTTTCAAATTTTATCCAAGTGCGTTTTATAAGAGAGTTATAAATATGATTGTAAAGTTGAAATGTTTATAATTTTCTTGTATTTGTGTAAGTGCTCTTTGCCTACGTCTTTTCCTCTGACTTATGTTTCTGCTACATAATGAAGATATTTAATCGGTTTTAAGATAATGGTTAAAGATTCTTGTTTATAACGAAACAATTTCACCATTTAGAAAGGCGGGAATATCATTTAGAGTTTTATTGGTTCATTATGAGTCCTTGCTGTCGGGCAGTAGTCATTCACGACTTAAAAAATCCTCACATCTTGAAGCATAGCTTTGCAATAATTCATGATTCATTTTTGTTTTCGAACTGTTTTGCTCGTAGATTTAACAGGAGAAACTTCAAAGAAAAGTTCAAAAATAACATGACTATTTACAACGATAATTGGATATCCAGTTTTAATGGTGACAGCTCGTCGAAGAACACGTAAAATTTTCCTTCGGTTCAAAGCACTTGAGTTGTTCCCTCACAATTTGCGGCTGTCGGGAACAAAACTAATTTTGTAACGAATGCAAACCGGGACGCAGTCACAAATGGAATTGTTTAAAAATGGGAACGCTGCTTCTGAATTAATTACTTACCTAACTGGATCGCAAAATGAAATTCCACCTCCCGCGGGCGCGGTGGTCCGGCTTGAATAAAATTAGTCACCAAACAAAGTGTACAAACCTCATAGCTTTTTTAAACGAACGTGTGTTTTTCGTTTACTGTTTATTTTCGCTCTCTAACCGTGCTGTTGTAGAATGAAGATAACACTAATAAGAGACAATATAACTGTTTACGTACTGCCTGTTCTATATTACAAACGCGATCTTTAATCTGTATATATAAAAATGAATCACTATTTCCCTTGGTCACGCCATCACGCGTGAACGGCTGGACCGATTTCATTTTTTTTGTTGTGTTTGTTATTATCAGGAGGTTCTTATGAAAGAAAAAAATTAAAAAAATTGGCTGAAAAAGTCTAAAAACAACACTTTTCTATATTCCCGTAAAAAAATCCGTAATAATACTTAAAAGTCAATTTGAACTTTAATACAATACCATAAAGTTTAAGTGTTAGCGGAGGGGTTCCGAGAAGGCAAAACAAGTGAGTAACTGTGGTAAAATGTCACTTGAAATGTAAAGGTCTGTTTACTGTGCATCACTACATATAAAACAAAGTCGTCCCGCTGTCTGTTAGATACATGCTTAGATCTTTAAAACTACACAACGGATCTTTATAAGCTCTTTTTTACTAGATAGAGTGATTCAAGTGGAAGGTTCATATGTATAATACATTGCACCCGCGCGAAGCCGGGGAGGGTCTCTAGTATTTTTATATAAACTATACGTAACCTTTTTTTTTTAAGTGCAAAGTAAGTTAGCGAGCACATGGTTCACCTCATGTTAATGGATTACCGCCGCTTATGGACTTACGGAAAAGTACGTTGCAGATGGGTTGCCAATCATAAATAAAATGGGCCCCGGTTACCTCACTTACCAGATGAAACGCGAAAGTGTAATACATACTTCCACTTCATGCCGGAAAGACAATCACAACATTCGCCCATCACGATCTTGTTCCGAGATTCCGTAAACAACTATTTAGTAGGTTTTAAATGCTGCTTAATCTCAAAAATATTTTTTTTAACAATGCCCAGTAATCGTATAAAGTAAAGTAACACATATCAAGCAACAATACATGTTCCACTGCTGGGCCAAGGCCTCTATACAAAGGGTATCAGGGCATAGTCCACCACGCGGCCCCACTGCGGATTGGCCGACTTCACATATCTTCGAAATATTTTTTTTGTTATTATTTCGAAAATATGCAGGTTTCCTCACGATGTTTTCCTTCACCGCGGAGCACGTGATAAGTCAGCACTTAAAGTTAAAAACTTCATTGGTGCCGGCACCGTGGATCGAACTCAGGTTGCTCGAGTATATTGAATTAAAGGCGAGCGCCCGGACACTGAGCTATCACGGCTCTTAATCGTATAAGCTTTAGGAAACGTAGTGAAGTTTTAATTATTCTGCGACATTCAAAGGTGGTCTTGAAAATTTACTTGATGACGTACATACATGGATCATCCTTCATTATCTCAATAGTCTCCTTCGCAAGAAATACATACGACCAAAGATTTTTTTATGTGTATAAGAGACGGTGACATAAAATATTCATTCTTACTGATTTGGTTAACTTTTCATAGCTAAATATAAAATTTACGCACCTTTGTTTGACTATAGCAAACATTATCAAGTAGCGCCCACGGCATCTTTGCTTGAACAACATAATTCTTCATCATTTTCTACTGTTAAAGCTCTATAAAGTTTTTAATAACCAAATGTATTTTTTTTAGAAAAAATGTCCATTGAAATATTTAACTACCTAAGTAGGAAGCAACAAATAACGAATTCAAGTAACCGTATTAAAATTATCATTAAAATTATCGTATAAAACAAAGTTGTCCCGCTGTCTGTCTGTCCCTATGTATGCTTAGATCTTTAAAACTACGCAACGGATCTTGATGCTGTTTTTATTACTAGATAGAGTGATTCAAAAGGAAGGTTTATATTGCACTCGTGCGAAACCGGGGTGGGTTGCTAGTATTTAATAAGATTTATAAATATCTATAAGCATTTTTATTATGTGAAACCTGATGTTAAGTGATGGGTTTCAGATGCGTTGACAACCTTTTGAAAATTGGGCTCCGGCTACCTCACTCACCAGACGATACGCGAAAGTATTTTACTTCCACTTTACGACGGACAAGTCAAATAATAGCTACCGATCGAGCCGAGGTCCGGCCCCCTCGGGCACCCTCGAATCGGAATGCTAAACGCGTGTTGAGTGACAGCCCAAGCCGAGGTCCCCTCTCGGGGACCCTTGAGCCTGATCACTCCATGGACCACCCCCCAAAGCGCCCTAAGAGCTTGGCAGCCTCCCGAACCGGTGATAATAATAGCGTGTCGGCCCGAGCCGAGGTTCCCTCGGGAGCCCTCGAGCTTAGTCAGCATAACGCGTAATAATAATACGCTGAGGTTCAGACTAGGCGGTCCGAGCGCCAGGTCATCTCAAGCCCGTCGGAACTGTGAAGGCCCCTAAGGCCAACAGTAGCTCATCCAGCCCAAAAAAAGAAAAAAATAATAATAATTTACGCCGGTTTTCCGTGAGGTCGTGCAACTTACCGAGACGAAGCTGCTCATTCGAGCAACAGCCGAGGCTGCTGCGTGGCCCACCACCGTAAAAGCATAATGTAAGGCAATCTGTGTGTTTAACGAAATTGGGCCAGTGAGAAATTTTGGCTCAATTTAAAATAATATCGACTTCTCTCATACCTTTCTTCTAATCGCAATGAAATACTCTTTCATTGAGAAAAAAATGAGCGCATATTAAATATCCAAAATATAATATATTTTAATTCTTTTTGGTCATTAAACATTTAATGAAAAAAATTACTGCAGAAAAGAAGAAAATAAGGTAACTAGAATTTGCTAGAAGTGTAAATATTTAAATTATTAAAATTCGCAAAAAAGAGTCAAACCATCAAAATACGAGTATTAATTATAGTCACAATCGTTAGACCTAGTTATATGCTCCTGAGATTTGAAGGGAAAACGAGTTTTCTTGGTAATAAGTTAGTACCAGTAAAATAGTCATTTTTGAATGTAGGCACCAATAAGGTGAAATCACCTAATAAGAATATCTGGCAGTTGCATACTTCGTCGTATATTTAAAATCTCTGTAGGATTTTAAAGAGTAAAGTAAACATTTTACAACACATTAGGAACGCATATCCACTACAACAGGTACTGATTAAAATAATATACTATTAATTATAGTAATAAACAAAGCATTTTGTCTAATAATTAAGCATACTTATTTTATAATCCTTAACCGACGCAAATTATGGTATAGGAACTTTATCATCGTAATTTTCTAATGTTAGTACGTATCAGATGAGGTACTTTTATGAATTATGTGCCAGCCGGAAAGCCCTCACCGTCGAACTTATAATAAATGTCTCTACTTCCCGATATAGACATGATTTACCTGCATTAATTTGAGAGTAAGGGATTTGCGAAATTTATTGCTTCCCACTTATATCTAGAATAAAAAAATTGTATTTTTTTAATATTTTGAGGTACAACTTCAGTATTGCGTCCTACAAAACTGTATTAATTTAAATTAAATTTTGACCAAGTATAAAATATGTTATTGTATCTCTAACTGTGGCGGGGCCAAGCAATAGGGTTCGCTGTTGCACGAATGGGCAGGTCCTTCCGGGTTCCACGACCCCACAGAAGACCGGCGTAAAGTAGAAGTGTTACACTTTTGCATTTCGTCTGCTAAGTACGTTAGCCGGGGCCAACTTTATTAAAAGGTGGGCAACATCTGCAACCCTACCGGTGTGTTGCAAATGTGCATGGGCGACGGTTATCACTTAACATTTGGTGAACTTCTAGCTCGTCTGCCACTTTGTAACAATTACTACTGCAAACCAATACTAATGTAATTCGGATAACATATTAAGATATTGTCAAATACAAACAAACGTGAAGACTTGAATTGATCCATCTTATCAATTTGAAGCAAAAATGAACATATATTTATTTAACTTAAAAAAAATCCTCTCAAAACGTACATTTAAAGTAACTATGAATAACAGCAATTTTTTATCGTTAATTAAGTCTATCCAGCTTAGTAAGAAAAGTACCTGGAGGAGCTTTGCTCGGTTTGTTTTTTTTTGGTAAATCGTGTATTTTGGAAAATACATTTAGATACAAATTACTAAGTAATGAAATATGCATAATATGTTTCGATCTTACCGACGTAATAATAAGAAAATATGAACTGGTGTTTTTCACAAAAGAAAGAACGTTAAAAAAAAAGGGAAAAAAAATAACAAAATAACAAATCGACAAATAATAAAAGATAAAGAAAGCAATGATCTGGAATCGAAAAAAAAGTTAAAAAATAAGTGTGTAAATGATCGTGATACGAACCACGGCCTTCTGTTTCGTGGCTGTTTGTTAGCGGCCGCCCGATTACCGACCGAGCTATTATAACATTTTTTCGGTGAAATTTACATATTTTTATAATATTTTTCATTCCCTGAAAACTGGGATAAAAAGACATTTTCTAAAAATGAAACTTAGATCGATTTTTCGCCCCCGAATCTACGCACATACTAAATTTCATGAAAATCGCTGGAGCCGTTTCCGAGATTCCAATTAGATATATATATACAAGAATTGCTCGTTTAAAGGATAAGATAAATACGTAGACGAGTGATATTATCGAGGTTTCTTTATTTACTTTGTCCTTCACGAGCACTACCTGATTTAAATCCGCTGAAAAGTAATTCTTGTCGACGAAATAAGAAAAAGTAGAAAGGATATAAAGGAAACTTTCAACGTCTTCGAGTTTGGCGTATTGGAACTTCTTGAAATTAACTCGACTATTGTCTATTCGAAACAAGAAGTACGATTCAAATAAAGTACATTATTTGATGTGGTTTTAGTTTAAGTTAATTTCATTTTATCTGATTTCTGTTGGCCAGACTATAGATTTGGACTGCGATGATGATGACTCGGTGTCTTTCTTCTTCACACAAAATGTCTTTCGCTCATTAGTAAACAGTAAGGAAGCCCATTTTCTAGTCTCAGCGCAATGTGTATAGTCTGATATGTTTTATTTACAAAATAATCATAATTTCATTTATTTACAAATTAATCAGAAATCATTAAACTAATTCCTGACAGCACCGTAGCGGGAGCTCTTATGGGGGGAAGCTAAGTATCGACTAAAATTATTTTTGCTATTATGTTTATTAACAAATTAATTATTATTGACTGGCAATCAATTATCTTCAAAGGTAGCCCCTATTACTGTGCTAGATAACAAGCTACGCCTAGTACTTCGCATTTTAAAATTGTTCCAATTTCTTCATAGTTACTGCAAGTTCCTTTTTCCCAAAAGTCATCAAGAGTGTGTGACGGATTTAATACCGGATTTTTCTCATTCCGGATCATGTGAAGAGATAAATAAGGTAACATAATTGATCACAGTTAAGTTAGTTGGAAAAATTAGATTTGAAATATGATTCCTCGATACGGTTACATCTAAGGAACTAAAGTAAAAGCAATAAAAACATTATTGAAAGGGATGATTGATATTGGGATTGAAAGGATAATTTACGAAGCTGCCACCTGTCGATTATGAGGATTACGGAGAGGTTATTTGTGCGTTCACTTTTAGCACGATTAATGAGATTATTATACTAAAATTCGGTCAGTCATTAGCACGCTGGTAACCTGAAGCACTCATCAAAAATGTATATGAGGGTGTCACTTGTTTCTTTGTATTTATATTTCTATAAGTCACGACAATTACCGTGCGTAAAAGGTCGAACTTAGAGTCACTTAGAAGCATAGAGCTTAGAGTCCCCACTAGATCTCTTGTAAATGAAAAAAAGTGTGTAGTAAACGTATTAGAAGTGAAACTTTTGTTGAAATGGTGGACTTTTCAGAATAAAAATGATAATGATAATAAAAATATTAAAAAAAATTGCTCAATCAGTTTATTTAATCATCTTAATTAAAAACTAGGTACATGTTGTGCGGTGGACAATATAAAAGGAACTGGGTCAACATTAATCAGTGTTGCTAGGAGTACTGAGCCTGATATTTTTTATTGGTAGCAATATTTAAATGAAGAGTATAACATTTATTAACACAAATTTCATCAACTTTATTGCTCATTTTTTTTAATCTGTAAGATAAATAAATTATTAATAAATGACAGAAAACTTAACAAAAGTTATTTCATTTAACTAAGGTTATTTTCGTTTAATTATTATACATCTTTTAATTTACATCAGATTATATCTGTCTTTATAATATGTTGTTTATCAAAAGTTACCTAAGATACGGCACTGAAAACAT
Source organism: Iphiclides podalirius (assembly GCA_933534255.1). Lineage (NCBI taxonomy): Eukaryota > Metazoa > Arthropoda > Insecta > Lepidoptera > Papilionidae > Iphiclides > Iphiclides podalirius. The sequence goes on from OW152821.1 coordinate 3,551,582, forward strand.
ATACATATAAGAGTAGATCATAACTTTGTAACATTGTACGGTTGTCATCGCATATATAAATAATTGTCATTAAATATATTTAATGAGGCATATATTACTTATGTATATACTTTTATACGAACTCTTATAATCCAGTGGCTATAAGCACTTGAAGTACCGTTTTACTATGATACATTTTTTTCCTTAAACGTGATACGTTCGGTAACTTTTATTACATGAAGTCTTCACATACATTTATTACTGATCATAATACATAGGGAAGCATAAAAGAGGGCTTAGGAGTAAGCCCCGGAAAGGGGAAACTCATTCAAACATTAATTTTACCGGAAGCCATAACGTAATCCAAAGTTCCCCCATGAAACTTCTAATAAACAAGCTTTACTAATGTATGTACTTTACCAAAATAAAACGGTTCTACGAAAGAACAGCGATACTTGACAGGTTTCGTAGTTTAAAACAAAAAAATAAATTAGAGTAAAATGATAAAAATTATCTTAACTTGTTTAATAATTCATTATCACATTGGCCATAAACTTCAATTAAATAAAAAAGTCATTGCACTTTCCCAGGCATTTTTAGATGAAAAGTCGTAAAGCCAATCATGATATCGAAATAAAAAATAGCATAATTTAGAAGTTCAAAGTTTCATTTCATTCATGGGTTTCATTCCTCAAAAAGATGTCATGACAATGTTTCCAATAAAACTTCAAAAGTGAAGTAACACCCTTGTAATATGTTGTACTGCTGAGAAAAAGCGTCGTCTGTAGAGAGAGGTAGAAAAAGAATTACTTTATACTTCCACCACGCAACCCCACTGCAGATTGGCGGACTTTTAGTGAGTTTTAGCTCTCAGACTGAGATCAGAATACCTGCCACAGCAAACGTTTAGTTATATAACGATAATGGCAAAAATAATTGAAAACAAAAACACCTGTTTTTGAATCTTGTGGAACAATAGTATATATAAAAATAATAATAGCTAACTAGACACGTGAAATTAATAATATTTGATGAAGTTAAGTTCCACACTGCTCCAGCACTACTTTTTGTGCATGTGTATTAATAAAATATAACTGATACAGGAACATATAAGTTCTATTTTTAAAATAAATCCTCATAAAGTCAAACGGGACTGACATATGCGTGTTTATTTGAAATCCCTAAATTAAACAAAGATAATTATTTTTTCCAAAAAAATACGTAATACCTGAATTGAATCAAATTATATAACAGGGTCAAAAGAAGGGTTCTAACCCTATTAGCGTAATGAAAATCGATAAGCCAGGTAACCATTTTCTGATTATCTAATATGTCGGAAACCAACCTCCTTCATTCCGACTGATGTACGGTGACAGGCTCAAAAATGTCATGTTTGGTACTAAATGAATTTCGAGCGATGTGAGAGTGCATTAGCTATTTATGAAATTCCATCCGACAAAAGTTAGTGGGTTAGGTTTCCATACATTTCACACAGAGCTTGCTAAAAAATAAAACCAAACATGGATGATTTTCTCGAACTTTGCCAATATTGAATCGACGTTTGATTGAAGAACGTTAATCGAAAACGGAAATGATTTATCACGACGAAAACAATTGGATCGTCAGTTTAGAAAGAGATTGGAGAAAATGAATGCTATTACAGAGTTTGCTGTGACAAGTGAAGACGGCGTGTTCAACAGAGGAAACGTAAATCATTTAAAAATTGTTTACTAAATTAAAGAAGCTTTAAATGCTTTGGTTTTAACATTTTTCATGTTTTTCTTATTCACGATTTCATCTATGTTTATGGGTTTATTAAGTCTACCAATAAAATTCCACCAATGACTGTGTAGTCAAGAATAAGTAGATATACAATTTCATTTATGTCATATGAAGAGCGTAGTAATATCGAGATATGTATCTTTTATCAAAATATTTGTTTTTTCTACAAATTTTAGATAACATTTTTTTGATTCGCCACATTTTTATGATAACATTCATTGCTTCTCTTTTCATCTGAGAAAAGTATTTATACCTTTGCTTTGCGTTTTACACAGTTTGAGTACGAATTTACTTACGAAGTTACTTTACGTTACGTTACGTTAACTTATGCGTTACACCGCTGAACAACATTACGCTGAACGAGTTTTTTCCAGCAATGTCAAACGACGTCTTCGACAGTTTTCAGTTTCGCTTAAAAATTCATTTTCCGGTCGTAGTCTGTTATTGGCAACTTCTTGGGTTTCTATTTTCTACCAGATCCGCAGGCCGCATTTCAAAGATCTGGACAAAATGTAATAAAAATAATAACACTATTTTAGACATTTAGTTGAATTAATTTCTTTAAAGACTATGAGCATACATACAAAAATCATTATAGAAATATGTAATTATTAAGTATTGAATATTGTTTATGCACTTATGCTAAATACAGTTACAACTAAGGTATAAAAACTTATGTAACTGTAATTAGCATAATTGCCTAACTTAATTTAAAGACAATGGTAATTTGATGGCAATACTCGTTTCTCAGTTTTAAGTTTGTGTTTAATTTTAAGTGAATAGTTTTGAGATTAATTTAAACATAATATTAAAGCTCGTTATTAAGGGTATTGTTGCTTCATGAAAATACTTGAAAACTTTTTTGTGACTTTTATGAAGAATAACAATATTTATACATACTTTACATAAGCCTATGGGCTTGCATCCTCAGTCAATATACCGGTCTATATATAAAGTTCAAGTGTTATTTTTTAACTTTGTTAGCTATGTAAATTTCAAGTCTTATCGGAACCCTATAACTGTCATAATGCTTCATCAAATTTAAACTCAATGATGTTTAATAATATAGATGACAATGTTTAAAAAAATTGTTCCACTTTACACTATAATAAATATATAAGTGAATGTGACAGATGATATAGAACGTATGATACGGAAAGAGATAGCAGCCTTTAGAATTGCAATATAATTACACAAATTGGCGTAATACAAGCGCCTCAATTTCGGTATGCTAGTGTCATATCTACCTCATATTTTGTATATAATATCATTGTTTAAAGATCATTTTGAGGCATACGTTTGCCGCTATCGACAAAAAATAGTCAATTATATTAGTGTTAATGTTTTCACTATAGCTTTGATTTTAAAACTTTATGTGAAAATCTAACGACAATTTTTTTATTGAAAGAGCGAAGTAGGCTGAATTTTACGTATAACATTCTTCTAAATAAAATAACTTTCATCGATGCAAATTCAAAAAAATGTGTTGTTTTTCCTCATATTGCAACCGCTTTACGTTTTATGCTTGCATTTGATTTGAAATTGCAATAAAAAAAAACTTAAAAATAATTGCAATCCATCCTTAAATGTCGTGATTTTATAAAATGAAACAAACATAATTATATTTTATAACCATTTTCACAAGCTACAAGACGAAAATGCCCCGTTGTATCTATTTACATTCCTATTGAGCAATACATATAATGCAACTATATTAAGTTGGGAGAAAGAAAAAGAAAATCCGCCATTTTATAGCGCTACGGGCTCCGACGGAAATTCTAACAAATGCGAATATTGGAATGAAAATATTTTTAGGAATTCGTAGAATCATCTTTACGAATTTGCGGATGTAGCTACAAGACGGAGAAACGCTAATGTAACACTGGGCGTAACTTTCTCCTATCCTTATCCGCAGAAAACCTGTGCCGTGGTATTGTCTGGCGAGGCTATATACTGAGCGGAGACTTTTTGATGCATACATTCTTCCAATCCTAGTGTATTTCTTGTTCTTTATTTTTCTCCTGTAATGTAATGTAATGGGCCGAATATATATTATTATTTTTTTCTTTCTTTCTACGTTCGCTTATAATAAATAACAAAAAAGTGAGGCAAATACTTCTTTCGCATGTTCCATTGCAAGATAAAGAATTCCATATCTATATGTGGCGGCGCAATAGATCACTGAGATTTATCTCACAACACGGCTTTTGAAAAGGGACACGGAAGTAAAGGAACATAGTAGATATATTTGCCTTTTTTATAATATTAGGAACCTGGTTTCCATTAATAGTTAAAAAAATAAAGGTGTAAACATGTTAAGATATTGATAAAAAAGTAGAAAAATCCGTCCAAGTGCGAGTTGAACTCGCACACGAAGGGTTCCGTACGTCCGCATTATCTATAAAAACGGCAAAAAAATCATGTCTGTTGTATAAAAGCCACACTTAAATATTTTTTGATTCTGTTATTTAGTACTTGTTATTATAGTGGCAACAGAAAGACTTTCATCTGTCTAACTATCACGGTTCATGAGATACAGCCTGGTGACAGACGGAAAGACAAACAAAAAGACAGCAGAGTCTTAGTAATAGGGTCCCGTTTTACCTAAAAAAACACTACGATAGTCAAGGACTACGATGCTCAAATCCGTTTTCAAATTTACCTAGAGAGACATTCATAACTATCAATTTTATCATCCGTGAACAAGAATTCCTCTTTTGGGTCTGCTTAGGAATAAGGCAGTGTCTTAATCTTGTTCTATATCCTTGACTCCAGGATTGGAACCTTACTTAATACATTTAAAATACAAGCGCAGTCCAAAATTCTTACTCAGTCCTTAATGTAATTAACATTTGTGGTTAAAAATTTACAAATTATTGAATTATTAGAAAATTTGCGTTACATTGAATTAAATTAATTTGATACAATATGCAACAGTGGCAATTTTAACTTTTAGAATCAGAAACACAAAAGGTCGCTCTGAGAACGTAACTGGTGACTGAACATTAATAGGCGGAATTTAGTAGATTTGAAGGCCGTTATCATTTGGCCCATCGCCAGGGAAGTTCAACAGGTAAACGGCGAATGTGGCAATGAAAGGCTTATGTAGAGAGAGAAAGTATATACCCATATGAACGCACATACTTTTGATAGATGCCTCATTTATTCGTTATTTTTAACCGACTTCAAAAGGAGGAAGTTCGCAATTCGACTGTATTTTTTTAAATGTTTGTTACCTCTTAACTTTTGACTGAATGACGAATGAACCGATTTTGGCAATTCTTTTTTTTTATTTGAAAGCTGGTGCTTCCTATGTGATCCCACATTAATTTCAATGATATTGGATCTTGGACTCCGGAGCTACTCAGGGAATTTCTGAAAATCAATTATAAAATAAATACAGAGTGAGATATTTGGAGTTTTTTATTTTTTTTATTTGTATTTATTTTTCTTTACTACAAAAATGGTTATTTATAATAACATAGCGTTCCTGCCTTAACGTGTAGTGACTGCCAATAGATATCAAATTCACCGAGCTTAATAGTTTTCGGGTAGACAAATGAGATATCCAAGAAATAAATGATCGGAAAATACAGATCGATTATAATAACAAGAAGAGTATTCTTATATTTATTTAATATTGTATTTAATGAAGGAGACTGACACTTTATTATTATTTACTAAAATTTATAGCGTGCGCGAGTCCGACTCGCACTTGGCTGATTTTTTAAAACTTTATATAAACTTTTATATAAATTTTATATAAATTTTACAGACCATAATATATAGTTAATTATAGTTTTATCTAATTCAGCTGTAGCTTTTATATAGCATAAACTTTATTTTGACAAGCAACAAACAGCACAAAAATTCGAAAATAAATGACATGAACATAAAAACAAAACATCCTTTCAACAAAAAAAAAACAAGTTTAAAAAAAAGGGAAAGAGATATAAGTACACCAAGTTAAATATATAAATATTATTATATATATAATAAAAATTATTAATAAAGAATCAAAAAAGACATAGAAACCTTTTAGCGAAAAAAATGATAAGTGTATATGTATTAGAAATGAATTGTGCTCTGAGTTTATGTCAAAAATGGTCTCCACTCATCAAAAAATACGGAGAGTTCCGCAATGCTGGTATTCTGTGGAGCCATTACATGAGTAAGACGTCATGAGTCCTTCATGTAATTATATATGTAACAGTTTAACTTGTCTAGGGACGGACCTTGAGACTGACTTGGGCGGATTATAATGAAGATTTACCTTTTGAGATATAATAATAATAGATGGCAATATAATACAGGCAAATCTAAATAATACAGACAAGGCAAATGAATGATGGTCCTACATGTCGTGATATCTACATACGAAACTTTTTCACAATCGTCGGTGTTATACAGCAGAACTATAATAGGAACATAGCAATATCAGCAGCTAGTTAATACTTGAATTAACAAACTGGGAAAGGTAATAAAGGCACTTACATTTAAAGGTAAAAGGAAAATTGATAATCTGATTTATTTAAAAATTTATAATTCCCATACTAGCCATTCAAAAGTTTATACGATGATACGATGGGACAACCAAGTTTGTTGAATTATAAATGAAAATACGATGAGTTTGAATTGGAATTTGGAGAAAATTTAGCAAGCGCTGTTTCGAATCTGTACTCCTGGGAACACTGAAGGGATTAAACATGTTCTCCGAATTTAAGCGTACTTGATTTGCCGTTTCTATTCTAAATCAATTCCTAAAATTAAGGGGTTTTGTACTAAAAAACTATTTCAAGCAATTTCTTTTTTTAATTACACATTTGTTAAATTACATGTTAGTTAATTATTATGATAATGGCAAGGAAGTAATTTTAAAAGTTCGAATTTTGTTATCAGTGAAGGTAAAATTCGATGACTTGATTGTATTGTATTCTGAGGCCTTAATGTTGCCTACTCACAGTTAACAGACAAGTTATTTTATAATGATTTGTTTCACCTCACCGGGTGGTTGTTACGAGAAACAAATCATTATTTAGTTACATCAGTATTGATAGGCAGAGCTTCGATGCAGAACCAAGCCGCTAAGCCTAGAAATTTGGAAATTGTTATATTAATTGAAGTGTTTTCAATCAATCAATAAAAACATAAAACCTAACAGTTTTCCTAAATAAGACATCATTTTAACTGTGTTTTTCTGCAGAGGCATGTTTTGCATATAATTAATATCAAAGTCAAAGTCAAGGTCAAAGTCAAAGTTTATTTATTCAATGTAGGCTTAACTTAAGCTCTTATTGAATTTCAAGAAAAAATCTACCACCGGTTCACTAAACTAGACCTGAACAGAAAAGAACCGGCAAGAAACTCTGCGGTCTTGTTCTTTTTGTTATTGTTTTTGTGATGCAGTTATTTTACAAACTTACAACACATCCTTGTCCTCAATGTATTCTAGGACATTATAGTAGGCCCTTGGCAGTAAGGTAGCTTAATATGAAAGTAAAGTAAGTGTCAATACAAGTCCCACTGCTTGTCAAAGCTCTTCTCGGCCCAGAAGGTATTACGGCATAGTCCACCACGCGATTCCATTGAGTATTGGCAGACTCCACATATTTTAGAATTTTTTTTATTATTTCGAAAATTACTAGGTTTTCTTTTGTTTCGTGGCGTTTGCCTTCAACGCTGTGAACGTGGCAATTTAGCACTTAAAATGTACGTTTTCATTGGTGATGGCACCCGGATTTGAACTTAGGTTGCTCAATTATATTGAATTAAAAGCAAGCGCTCGGACATTGAGCTATCACGGATCTTATATAAAATATAATAGCTTCTACTTTCTTCTACCTTTTCCTTTACCTTGCGATCAGGTGGGATGGCAGTCAAGTGCTAGCCAGTTTTTGAATTAAAAAAATTAAACCTTTTCCTGGCAGAATGCCATAATTTCTTGTTAATAAGGTGTCAATTTTATATATTTAGGAGTCAGAGGTCACTAATAACAAGATTTTTTTTTCTCAAAATCTATGTGTCACCGCAACATTTTAATTCATAATAATTCCTTCGGTTATATTTCTCTTTCGATAACAATAATTTGTAAATGTACTTATAACTTTGATTGTCGTATTGTAAATAATTATTAAAAAGAAACAAGGACAGTTAAGAAACTTTAAGCTCGGAGATTTTCGCCTCACCACGTATTTTAACTCAGTATAGGTATAATATCGAGATAGACAAAATGAAAGGATTTCCGGATATGTTAAGGGACAAATGGAGCGTTGAGATATTTCGAGGGTCTATTGAATAAAACTGTAGTCGGATGCGAAAAATCGCTTTTTTCCCGTCGAACACGATGAGAAGATTAAGATACCGAGGCAGTCGAGTATTGAAGTAAGCGTTGTTTACTAAATTAGATAACAAATGTCGCTTTGCACTGATATCGAGTAAGTTTTTGAACATCAGCTACCGTTCATATTTTATTTGACTCTCGCCGATAAGATGAAATCTAAAAGCTATATATCTTACTAGCTGACCCCGCCCACGCTTTGCTGTGTTTTTTTTTCGTTTTCCTTGGAGCGTCGGTATAAACATATTATACCGACAAATATTATAAAGTTTTTTTGTTGTATATATCTGTATATATAATCTGATGTTAAGTGATAAATGCCGCCGCGTGGACATTTGTAACAAGCGTAGGTTGATAATATTATACCTATTTAGATAATAGCGATAGCTAAAAATACACCATAATAATAAACAAGATCTAAATGCAAATAAATTATATTTTAATGCTACACGTCTAAGCAAAATATGTTCCATTCCATTGAAGATACTGATAAAAGTAAGGAAAGACGAAGGGGTTTATAAATTACACTAAATGGAAGTCTAACGATGTGTAATAAAAATTGATTTTTCATTTGAGCAATAATATATGGACTTTAGCATATAAATTAACATTTCAAGTTCTCTTCAGTATTTTTATATCCTAAATATGATGTGTAAAATATATAACGATAGGGTAAAACATCTCTTTTAAAAAGTCAAAGTTCGGATTTGTTCGTATTGTCTTCGTTGTTTGTATGTGTTCAATTGAGGCTAGTTTCAGGGAATTCTCCGGTTTAAAAAATAAGACCAGTCCAGAGATCAAATGGCAACCTTTTCAATTAAGCCATTAGTATGATTATTTTTACAGATGGCTTATTTCCAGTTTTTGTTCAGTTGAAATCAAACAAACAAAGTTTTGGTATGCTTTCATAGGTGTGACACAAGTTCACAACTATCCTAATTTTTATTTACGCGATTACAAATTGCTAAATGAAACTACATTTACGGATTTATCGCGTTTATATCCTAACGTTCCGAAACCTTATTAGCGGTCATGGTCACCTGACAAACTGTCACATGTCCAGGAACACTGAATATAGTTTCATTTAGTAACTATCCTAAAATTATGATGCCCCCCCCCCCCCCCAATTGTTTACAATGATCAATCACTAGATTTGCTTAAAATATTAAAAGGTGTAATGTGGATGTTCTCAACGGCTAGGTTTACCTTATACTAACCACACAACCATATCACCTTGTAAAAGGTGAACCGCCAGCTCGTTTACAACCTTTTCACATATTTTTTTTTTGTTGAAAGCACCTGAGTTGGTCTTATAAATTACACGTAAAAAATTGTCGGTTGGTATTAAAGGTCCCCGGATCGATACGCTCTACAATTATGCTAAGAAATAGGGCGTAAATCGTCCAGCTCAGGCTCGTACCAGACGTAGTACCAGCACGTATTACCGTTAAGTTGGGTTTATGCAATTAACAGTTGTTAAAGCTTTATATTAAAATATGGTCGAAATCATAAAATATGTAATTACTACAAAATTATCTCATTTGACATTTTTTAGTAATTATTACCTTCGCTACATTACGGAGAAAATAAGAATTTATTAAAATTACAGTTATTTTTTTCCTTTATGATTAACTGGCGACCCGCTTTCCTTTCCAACCTTCCTCGTGAATCACTTTATCAAGTAAAAAAAACCGCATCAAGATCCGTTGTGTAGTTTTAAAGATCTAAGCATACATAGAGACAGACAGACAGCGGGACAAAATTTGTTTTATACTATGTGGTGATGTCATAAAAGAGAACATAACTATAAGCAATAGAGTGATAACAATTCACTAGATTTTACAAGACAAGGCCCCTTATAGACGGCAGGTAGGAAGCATCATAAATTGTAAATTGTGCCAAGTCGGTAAGCTATCAATTCAAGGCAAGTCTTAGTAAGTGCGATAAATAAACAGTGACCTAGAGTATATAAGGTATGTAAGTCCTCTAAAGGAAAAACTGCAGATGAATTGAATCAAAATATCGACATGGACATAGAATTAATATGCGCAATACAAGTACATGTATTTCTAGATATATTCGAGAATATTGTAGTTTCCAATTGAGTTTGATTAAATGACTCAATAAAATCGTTTTAACATTGTATCATTTTAAGCCTTGATTCTTCATGATTTTATTCTCGATACATTAGTATAAATGCTTTGTATCACAACAGCAATTTCAAATAACTAAATATAATAACTGAGTTGACTATAACAGTATTTGTAATGGTTTTCCTCTCCAATTTACCTGTTGATTCTGAAGTTGGCATGGGTCCAATTACGTTGACCGCTGAAATTAATTAATAGCGTGAATTAATGACCAGCTGCGTTTTCTGTGTTATCTGTGTGTGTTTCGTTTGCCGCGAAAGAAATTCATAGATAAAAATCCACAAAATCTTGAACCAGTTGGTAAAATTCATGACCACATTAGCTATTGCGGAGTAAAAAATTTCTATCTCTCACTTTGCCTCCACGTTGACCAATGCAGAATCTATTTACAGTGGCTATAAATAGTTGTTTGAGAGATGATGTTAAAAGATTAATTAATTGAATAAAATATACTTTATTGCACACAATACATAAAAGGAAAATACAGTGAACACAGTAATATAGGCGGCCTTATTGTTAAGGTAGCTTATCGGTACTTATTGTTTTCTTCCAGGTAATCTTAATTAGGTGAGCGGGTATGAAATAAAGTGACCTATTACTTAATTTCATTTTAATTGTTTTTCAAAATTTCAAAACGTATTACCTACATTGCGATTAAAAGGGTGGCACTGAAATTCTATAAAGAACTGTTGCAGGGTCACACAGCAGATTCTGCTGTTGAACGAATGGACCAGAGGCAATACTACTATATAAAAAGAATACCATGAACTAAGTAGTCGTATTATAGTAGAAGTATTATACTTCTGACTCTACTTAATTCGTCAATTAATTGAGGTTGAACCCCATAAGAGTTGTACGTTTTATATAAATGTCCTAGGGCGGTGATAAAGATAAAGTAGATAAAGATAAAGTAGACCATCTGCTCGCTTGTCACATTTTCTCAGGACCCTACTTGACTACCTCATTTGTAAGCAGATGCAAAAGAGGAGATCATGAGTGGGATAAGCAAGGTGGTAATAACTTCGTATATCGTTAGCCTTCGGGGCTACCACCTTGAGGTTAACTAAGTGAAATAGAAAATCACAGCGACATAATTTTAACGCATTTGTGACTCTTGTGATGTGGAGTGACCATGAGTGGCGGTGAACACTTACAATTCGGCCGCCTGCTCGTTTGCCTCCTTTTCAATAAAAAAAGGAAAAAGTTGATGTCGCCTCGTGTTAACGTACGCAGCCCAAATCTTTTTTTTCAGTTTGAGATTGAGATGTGCTTAGGCATAATAAATTACATGCTTTTTATTTATATTATACTTATTTATAAATGTAATGGAGCCCCCCCCAACCAAGGAATTGTTATTGGAGATTTTCAGTCATAAGCTATCCCTGGGCAAAAACAGGGATTTTTCGAATTAAGTGGCAAATAGATACTAGCTGCAGGCTAATATTTTTCTCTAAATATAATTAATAAAATTTTAGAATTAGAGGAAAACATTATTCTTGAATCACTGTTTGCGATGATATTTTAACCAAAGGCAAAAATGGTGTTCTGCGTATGCAAAAAGAATTTATTTATTGATTAATTTACATGATAATGTGATTATTGAAGTGGCGATAGGCCGGCGTAAAATCGGTAACTATTGGGGAAGAAATGTTTTCGAGTGGCAGCCTTGTACTGAGCATAGCTGTGTAGGACTTCTCATTAGATGGAGTGTGGGAAGTCAATGGATGCAGGTGGCTCTGGATCGTTCATCGTGGCAGTCTATGGAGGAGGCCTCTGTTCAAAGTAAAACTGGCTGAAATGATGATGATTTAAATGTATATTGACTGAATTACTTTCCAATTTTATTTTTTCATTTGAAAGCTTTTTGATTTTTTGATTTTATGCAAACATCGCAAACGCAGAGGGACCATGAGCGTTGGAAAGGTTTCGAAACGTCGCGGTCGGGAAATAAAAATCAAAATTTAAAACGCGGTAAGGGGTAGACTCGGTGGCTGAACTAATGGCTTCGGACGAGGCTCATGGGTTCGAGTCCCATAAGGGAAAAGATGTGTGACCCGCAAAAAGCTTAGTCTATACTATTAACAGCTTGATTCATATGTTGTAAAGACGCCATATTGGTGACATAAAGGGTAGGAATAAGTAAAACATATAGACCCGTTGATATTTTATCTTATTTTCCATATAATATTGACACAATCTTTATTTGATATAATTTGAAAGATTGGCATATTTTTGAAAGCTTGGATTATTTATAATTTTTCCTTTAAAATTTTTTCCAATGTTCTAGACTATCTTATTTACAGTTAAACGAATAAAAATGAAACGAACACGCTCAATCTCATTGAAAGGAGATATGCGCAATCGGTACAAGACTTAAAGCCAAGAAATTGCCAATAGCACAAAACGATAGAAAAATGATTTGTAAGCGCTACCGAAAATCGTAGAAAACGTTATTCAACATTGCCAAAAGATAATCGATCTCCGGTTCAGCGTAACTTATTTCTACAGCAGACTTTTGGGTTCTGGCGGGCGGCCAAAAGACGCGAATTGCGCGGGCCGTAAGTGCACTGTGATATTAAATTCTGTCGCTACGTATTGACCTTTCAAATATTTTGGGCGTTCTGTGCCCAAAGGTAAAAACGGGATCCTATTACTAAAACTCGGCTGTCTGTCTGTCTGTCTGTCTGTCCGTCTGTCGCCACGCTGTATCTCATGAACCGTGGTATTTAGACAATTGAAATTTTCACAGTATGATGTATTTCTGTTGCAGCAATAACATCACATACAAAAACAGCATAAAAAAATTTAAATATATGGGAGCTCTCATATAACACACATGATTTTCTTGCTGTTTTTTTAGATAATGGTACGGAATACTTTATTCGCGAGTCTGACTCGCACATGTACGTTTTTTATACTTTTTTAGTTTAATTGATAAACCATGAGAAAAATTAGATTTTTCATGGGGAGAACTCCCTTTTATTTCTTTTTGTTTTACCGTTTCTTTTTTAAATCAACCGTGTTTTGAATAAAGAAATAATTTGAAAACTACTGTTCCAAAAAATATGTATATATGTTATACATATTATTTTCAAATAAGCGACGGCTAAGCCCATTAACTATTTTATATTTCTCTTTACTCTTGTTTTTAAATTAAATTTTAAACATAGGCCCGGGGGTCTTATTCAATATAAAAGATTTCGTAATAAAATATATTAGTACACCTACTATCATTTGAAAAATAAATGTTTCCTTTTCACTGAATTAATGCAAGGATTAATTAAAATTTTATAATTATTCTTGATTATGAAAAGCAAGCGAAAGAATACAGTAAAAAAAAATATTCAATGAAACATAAATATATCGGTTATATTGGATATGCTATATTGTCTTATAGCTTCATATATCAGCCGCGACGTACATTCAACATGCATGAGCTTGTAATGGATTTATTATTAGGTTCAGCCATTACTGAAATGTACAGTGTGAAGATCTGATTTAAAAGAATTATGCTAGGAAAATTTTAAGGAGATATAAAGGATGGAAAGTTCGTTAACTGTATCGCGTCACTGCTCTTCCTGCCGTCTTAATTTTGTTACGTTTTTAGTTTTTCTTTTAGTTCTGGTATACTGTTTTACTTGCAAGTTTTATAAGTTCTTATACATTTTTTATTATGGTTTTACATTTTTCTCGTCTTTCTCGTTGCTGTAAGAGAAAAGTAACTTTTTTTTATGCGAAAAGTTGCTAAACGAGCTGACGGTTCACCTGATGTTAAGTGAATAGCGCCGCCCATGAACATCTGCTAACTACACCCGAGGGTTTGCAGATGCGTTGACACCAGACTCACTCACCAGACGAAACGCGAGAGTATTATACTTCCACTTGACGCCGGTCTTCTGTGAGCAGTGATAGTAATCGTAGTTTCCAATGCAACAAGCGGTAGTATAACAAACAAAACATAACTATAATTTTGCGTATATAGTATATAGCACATGATGGATAGTAATGTTTAATATTATTTTATTTTTTATTACATTAAGTATTTTTTAACTTTTCATCGCAATTAATGAGATATTATGATTCGATTAATTGTATTTATAAATTGTACTATTTTAACTGACGACGAGCCTACGTGTTTAACGAGAAATAATCGAGTTTTTAAGTTTTCCCTTCTGAGCATTAACAAATATCCAAATTTCTTACTTATAGTAATTTAAAATACACATTTAACAGTTTATATTTGTACCACTTTCTCCTTTTCTGCACAGAGGGTATAAGGGCGTAGGGTAGTTTCTTACAAAAAAAGCTTATATTCATTTATTCAAATGAAACATTGCATGTATGTGATGCAGGATGCACATTGTGTGTATGTGATTGCAGGATGATGTCTAGGCTATTTATAATAAGCCTGCCTTTTATCACAGACTATCTTTTTGCCCGGGGCTCCGCCCGAGTTGTCCTTTTTCACATCTCTATGAGTATTTGTATAAAGTTTCATGATAATTGATTGAGTAGTTTTGGCGTGAAAGCGTAACAAAGAAACTTACATTCACATTAATAATATTAAAAAAATTACGTACGTATTGTGTATTCAAAGTTTATTTCAGAAGTGATTAGTAGATTCTAGTCTCAATACCATGCATGTTAAACTTCAGGTTCAATAATATTTATATAAATGTTGCTATATTTTTGCTTCTTTTCAATTACTTATTTTGTTGTATTTAATGGGCAAAGTTTCGATAGCATTAAAACTTGCTTTCTTAAAATCCAACTCTCGACAGAAAAGTAAACAAAACATTACACGGTTATTAAATTTTCTACTCAAGAAAGCTTTGTCTGTCAAACTTTTATGAATCATATCTCTCGGATTTTATTACAAGAGTACGTTTAATGAATATGGAAGTCTTGGAAATTCGTTGGACGCTAAGTATCATCTCAAGATGGTAGCAATATTACGTGAAATATGTGGAAATTACCATTTCTACGTTGATTAAATAATTTTTACAACTCATTTGGTATTTTTATGTATGTTTATTAAGGAAACTGGTTACAAATAAGATTTCATGAATTAAAAAACGCAAAGTAGTGTACTTAAAAAAAATTTAGAGCCATAATCAGTGATGTATTTCTTTTATCTACAACGCCAACCCCATCGTAACTTATAAAAGTCACAACATATTGCGAATATTTTTTTTCGGTTTTAGGGCCACGCAGCAGCCTTGGCTGTTGCACGAATGGGCAGGGTAAGTACCACGACCTCACAGAAGACCGACGTCAAGTGGAAGTATAATACTTTCGCGTTTCGTCTGGTGAGTGTGGTAGCCGGAGCCCAATTTTCAACGCATCTGCAACCCTCGGGAGTAGCAGATGTCCATGGGCAGCGGTATTCACTTAACATCACGTGAACCCCCTGCTCGCTTGACAACTTATCACATAAAAAAAATAATCCTTAAAACTATATATTTACATAAAACATGAATTACTGTACAAATGAGTGACGTAATATCTAGAAATTTGATGTTAACTATGTGAATTTAAGGTACTTAACTTCATTATGTATGTACACATCATGAAAATAGGTATCATATTGTCATACACGTCTAATATCCACCAACCGGATTACAAGAAATTAATCACTATCGTATGCATATTTATAGATATTTCAACTAGTATGGCTAATAAATGTGCTGAAGTATTCGCGTGGACTGGTCAATATATAAGCTGCAAAGATGTATGTACATCATCTGATCCATAAATTTAAGTAGCTGAGTTATGCTATTGAATACCATATTGCTTAAGCTAAATCTTGGTACTGGAGTTTGGTTAAAGGAAATCAATGATCATTGTCAATTTTTGTTGTATTTATTTATAAGCACCTTCTACCTTTGGTTATTGCTTTTAAGTATAGGAAAATATTCATTCATCTTTACTCAGGGCCTATAATGTATTCGTTTTTTAAATATCTTGTCTTATCAATGTAAAGCAAAATTTAAAAAAGAGTTGTGCTTCTTATTATTATTATTTTTTCACACTTTCGTTTAAAACCGAAAAAAACGTTCATTAGTTTTTATTTTACTGATTATGATAATTATATTTTCCGTGCATGTTTCCATCTGTACTCGTTTCAATAATGATGTCACAAGAATAACAATTTGGAACGAAAATTTTGTAATGCTACGAAAAAATAAATTTAATCCATTTAACAATTACATATATTAAATTTAATGCCTTAAAGTCAGGAACCATCACTTTAAACGCTTAACTCACTTCAAAAATGATTTTTTTAACACCACAAATACTATTAGCGATTCATTTTTATTTACCAATTATGTAATGAACCTTGTTAATAAAAAAAAAGTTTAATGAAAAGTTTATCGCCCCTATGAAAATTATAACCTGCGTCCTCCGGGATACTCACCCAACGCTCTAGATTAAGAGAATTTAAACGTAATTTCATAAAAAGTCATTATCATCATTATAATCTTTCCTATGAATAGAAATAAAAATAAAACTAATTTTACATTAAAACTTAACCGTTATTTATTCAGCTGCTTTCGGATTGTAGCCTAAAATATTTTAAGAGCGCCTTTGTTAATCTCGCCTTCTGCGCCATTTGTTTGAACGTCAGGCAGTTGACATTTTGTCCAAAGTTCTTCTTCCTTCCATTAGAAAAATATAGCGTTAAATTATGAATTTGTGTGATTAATGATCCAAATGAAGTATGGAAATCAATTTGAAAATATTTACAGTATTCAAAAATGCTTTTATTGCTTCACTTATATGTTATAATAATAGGCTAATATTCCGAATAGTACGTCTCGTTTTTCAAGCTAGAAAAAAATTTTAATCGATAGAGAAATGTTAATAATTAAATATTATATAAGTTATAATCAATGAAAACCACTAGATTTTGAGGAAAAAATTAACAAAGTTTTTAAATTTCATACAACTGAAATCCGTCATTACTGTGCGTCCATTATTCATTATAGACTATTATTTTAAGTTAAAAACTTACGTTTTCACTTTTTACGTTGTAAGAAGACACAAATACACGGATATATCACAAAAACACAAGTTTCTACTTCATGAACATGTATTATTAACAATTTCTAATATTTAAAATTTGTGACTTAGGGTACACTTAATGTCTCGAATATTAGGTTCAAAATGAGTCACAGATCCGACACAGAGCGATCCGACTCGGATAGGTTAGGTTAGAAGGTTAAGCCTTCGATGTTAGGTTTTTTTTTATGACCACCCAGAAAACTTTAGTGTAACAGTGTGTCATCCACGAAAAGCGCGAGATTGACGTGGGGGTCTCTAGGTATGTCGCTCGTGTAGAGCGTAAATAGTAAGGGTGAGAGGCAGGAGCCTTGTGTGTACGCCGGCCGTGAGGCGTCGGCTTGTGGAAAGGGTGCCCTCGACTCGATATCGAAAAGAGCGGTTCAACAAAAAGGCCCGGATGGTGTGTACGAGCCTATCTGGCACTTTGAGAGTGTACATCTTGTAAAGCAAGCCGTTGTGCCAGACTTTGTCGAATGCTTTTGCGACATCGAAGAAAAGAGCCCCTGTACTTATATGTTTCGGGTGGTTTAGGCCTTTTAGGATGTGCTCCGTTAGGCGGTATAACTGATCGGGACAAGAGTGTCTAGCTCGAAAGCCGAATTGTTCCGTCGGCAGAAGGCCGTTGGAAAATACGTGCTCTTTGAGCTTGTTTAACAAGAGCCGCTCGTAGAGCTTCCCCAGGCAACTGAGGAGGCTGATGGGACGATAGCTAGAGGACTACTAACTACTAACCTTATTTCTGAATGTAAGTATTCCGATATGCGGTGTAATTTACAGGTTAAAATAAATGTTTTTGGAGTTTAAAATATTTATTCTCTTCCTACTTTTTTTAATCCTGCTTCTTTTTATGAAATCGCCCTTCTGCTCCATTTTCTTATTTAATTCTAGTTTATTATCTCCATATTCTAGTTTTTTACACATGACCGCATTTATATCTTTTTCCCTGTTCATGTTCACATCAAATTTTTGCTGGAATATGGTCACGCTTACGGCGACACAAATTGTTACGACAGTATCGACTCCCCTGCATTTTTTTCAATTGTACTTAATCTTATTACTATCATTCTAAAAACGTCTAATTGTTATGTGTCTTTGTTCATACCTTGCAATTAAAATGTGATCTTCACTAGATGTCTTAGTGGTTACTTTTTCGACACTTCAGAAAAGTCATTCAAAAGTCAGCATTCATGCTGTTCTCGACGCGACTCCTTTTAAATACGCCGTGAATCTGTTCACAGGGATGTCCCCCGTCTAATTTTCTTTTGAATATCATACCATTTCGGCGTTTCTTATTACATTGCAGTTTCCTTTCGTTATTACGCCTTGGAATGTATATAAATACATACTTCTCCCGAGAATATCAGTATTTATAGACTTGATATGGCTCACTACCGGGACGCAGGACTCACTATACACTATCTCTTGGATTTAATGTTCCTTGCGAAATTTTCAGTTAACATCACTCTTAAAAAACTCTCTGAATTTAATTAAAGTAAGAAAGGTTCTCGAGTGGCAGCCTCGTACTGGCCATCGCAGTGTAGGACGACCCCCCACTAGATGGAGTGACGACCTGTGCAAATGTGCGGGAAGTCGATGGATGCAGGTGGCTCAGGATCGTACTTCATGGCACTCTATGGGGGAGGCCTATGTTCAGCGGTGGATTCAAACAGGCTGAAATGATGATGATGATGATGATGATGACAAAAGGAACTTCGTTCCAACTAAATGTTCCACGGCGCTCAAGCATTTCTTTTCATATTCTGACATGTTCATATTCTTTGAAAGACTGACTCCAAATAAAGCCTTGAAATCACATTTTTGAAGACTCAACAGAGCGAATGTGAGTACGCTCCTTCCTCCCTTAAGTTCCTTAATTAATGAATATGTTTATACAAAATCAATAAAAATTTCAATGTAACCCTCTTCAAAGCAAATTCACACTTTACTATTTTATGTTTGTTCTACTATAGAATTACTATACCCAATGACTTACTCCGTAGGGGAAAAAATATTTACATTAAATCTTACTATTTAAGGAAAACAAATTGGAGCTTATTTACTACACACGTATTTTATTCATGTAGTAGCCATTTCGTTTCTTGGATACAAAGGCCGTATCCACGCGACGATGATCTCAAAGTTGTTAAGTTCGTGGAAGTTAAGTATTCTTCACTGCTCTCGAGTCTCCCCAGTTTCACTAACAGAAACTTACTTTCTCAACTTTCCGGTTAACTCATAAGGCTTACATTCAACTTACTTACTATTAACTCTATACCTTCATTAGTTTATTATACACTTGAGTCCTTCTTCAAAAAGAGTCGTGATAGCTCAGTGTCCGGGCGCTCGCATTTAATTCAATATACTCGAGCAACCTGAGTTCGATCCCCGGTGCCGGCACCAATGAAGTTTTTAACTTTAAATGCTGACTTATCACATGCTCCGCGGTGAAGGAAAACATCGTGAGGAAACCTGCATATTTTCGAAATAATAACAAAAAAAATATTTCGAAGATAAGTGAAGTTCGTCAATCCGCAGCGGGGCCGCGTGGTCGACTATGCCCTGATACCCTCTGTATAGAGGAGGCCTTTGCCCAACAGTGGGACATGTATAGGCTGTTACTTTACTTTACTTTTTTTACACTTGAGTCTTTCTTAATAAATTCTCAAGTAAATAAATTACTCTCCTAAAGTCACGTTATTTCAGGATATAGCTCCGCTGTTCCTTCAGTTTCACGGTTTCGTCATAACATAATACTTTCTTTAATTAATAGTCTCGGGACTGCAAGCGTTAACATCAGTTAATACAAGATACACATTTTCTTTAAGTATTAACAAGATAAAAGCTTGGCAGATTTTTTTATGCTCTTCTTTCTCTTAAGATTCTTTTATCATATACGAACATATAATGAATATAATCGGAATCTAAAATTAAATTTTAGCGTTAACGAATGGAACCTTCCGAGCTAAAAAATCGCTTTTGCCGAAAAATCGTTTCACGACCATTTGACATTTTACTGATTGTCTGATTGGAGTGAACAAATATAGATCAAAGATTTCTGTGAATATTATTGTAATCATGTTTATACAAAGCACTGTAAAGGTAAAACGCGAAAAATAATATGAAAGGAAAAGTTGTTTACTTGTGTTTACTAGTCTTTTTCTTCTCTTCTTTACGCCTTATAATTCTAGACATATTGTGATGAGACAATTATCGGTGGAAATCTCCTATATAATATGTAGAAGAAGAAGATGATACTTGGCTTTAAGTGATCTTTTCATTTGCTTTATAAATTCGCAGATAAGAGCGCAGTGCCACCCGGCATGGATCGTACTGAAATAAATAATTGAAAAAGAAGCTAGAGCAACTTTACAGTATGCCGACACTCACAAATAACATTTTACTAGGAACTATTTATCCAGAGGTGTCGCCTTTGCTATGAAAATATCGATTTTATTATTGTTCGTGACACTTGAGAGGAAATTTGATTTGTGTTGTCATAAAAAGAATATGTCAAGCCCCTACCAAGGTTAAGAGACATACCTACATTTCAAAACATACTTTTTCGTAAATACAAAATAATAATTTATCTAAACAAGATTTATAATCATCTAAGGATGTATTATTTCAATGTCATTTTATGCGGTTGAAAAGGGTAAGCCGTTGACAAATATGCCGGTTTAACACAAAGTCGTGTCATTTCGGTATTTTGCGTTAAAAGGGCCCGCCGCTTACGGTTTTGTTTCATAATGGTCTTAAGTTTATGATGTCGTGTTACATTCAACGTGTGTGATTGTTCTAAACCGTATGCTTATACATTAAAAGGCATTTGCATTAAGTGAATTTTTTTATAACTTAGATTATGTACACTCAGTGAAAAGTTCACTGAGCACTGGTTCTTGGAAGGTAGTTAAGCAAGTCCTATAGCCAGTGATTGGGTTCGGGCCGATTTTATAATCGTGTCCCTCGGGTTTATCGTTAAGTAATTTACATGTACATTGATATACAGCAGACAAAGCGAAGCATTGTATATTTTACAATTGCATTGCATTGTGTTACGCAACACCAAACGCCGCTTCCGTTTAGATCGGGGCCCCCAGAGACACCCAATTTTGCCTCGTCACTTACAACTTCAACGTCTCAAGTGCAACATCAAAAATTGTCAGAAATTAAATCATCTACGAGCGACCTATTTTTCATTGCTACATCCACTTCTCTACACATTGCATTGTACAATTTATGAGAATACTTTATGGCTGCGAAAACGTTGCAGCCAAGGCAACTATCAATTTTTAAGTTTTCTATGTATATACTACTACTATACATATTTGATTTATATGAAATAATCGATGGACTCAGCAGCTGGATCTTAGATTATAAGTTAAAATTTGAATAAAGGAATG
This sequence comes from Iphiclides podalirius, assembly GCA_933534255.1. NCBI lineage: Eukaryota > Metazoa > Arthropoda > Insecta > Lepidoptera > Papilionidae > Iphiclides > Iphiclides podalirius. The sequence continues at coordinate 3,573,295 of OW152821.1, forward strand.
ATTAATTTTTTAGCCATAAAGTTTTTGTTGCCAAAATTCCCCGAAATGGTCATTGAAGCAAAAATCACTTAAACAAAAACAAAATGAACCAAATTTTGTAATAATTTTGGCATTGGCTTGCAAAGTTTATGACAAGTGCCACTTATCAGACCAGACAAATAAGTCGCTTTTTGGCGACTAACGGACGTAGAACGGTATACAAAAAATCTAAAAATTACAATTATTTTTAGTTAATTATTATTTTACAATAGGTATAGTACAATTTTTGAATACCTATTGGTTAATATGCTTATTTTCCCAATAACATACATTTTCGTTAACCCATTAAATCACCATTAAGAGACATCGGCAGGAACGACAACAGACAAATCAGGTAATCAAACTGTTGAGAAAATAATGTTTAAATTTTCAGGGTTACACTTTATTCAATTAATGTCTCTTTCAACTAAAATTACCAAAACTCTTTGATGACGTTGGCAAAGTTGGCAACCTTTTTTACTTCGTTCCTTGCAACTTGTTCGGAAAAGCAGTGGAGCAGTGACCTATTTTTGTCCGGATATCCAAGTATCCTTGCGCGTAATGAATTTAAATTTATGTGGAGCCACGAAGCACTTCTGCTTTCTTACATAAATTATAAGAGTTTATTTTGGATAGATATCTTTACAAATACATCGAACAATTAGCAACTTCTAAACGTCTCAGACGGGCTTGTGATAAAGGATACTTACCAAACCTCAGGTTTGATCCACTATGGTATCTACTAATGATCTTGGAACATGGAAAGAATCATCTTCAGCAACCCTAAGCGCTGTGATACTCAATCTAAGTTGTATTTACGTATATATCATACATTTTTGTGTTAGCGCACACAACTAAAAATCAAAGTTTCGTACGATTTTTCATTGAAGGTCTGGGTCTGACCAGTATGAATGATTCTCGCTCTACTACTGGCTTGAATAAATCATTCAGAGCATAGAAGGAGACTGCGTCTGATAAATTGCCGAAAGTAACAAACGAGAAACAAATATAAGTTTTTCTCTTTTTTCCACGTGCCTGATTTAAAATAAAAACAATGTTCAAAATATTATGTAATGAGAAGTAATATACAAATAGTGGATTATGTAACTTGTAAATAAATTTTATTTTATTGATCGGATGTTGTTCGTAACGAGCTCTGCGTAAAAAATAGTTTTTTTTTGTTATTTTAATTTAGGATTCTGATATAGTTTGACACATTATGTGTATCTGTACCTAAGCCTGTGACGATAAAATAAACTTATAGAAAGAGCCTCACTATTAAATGATAATATATCTGACTTGCTTAAGGAGGAGAAACTAAGAAACAAATCATGAAACCAAAGGAACATCTGTCCTCTGTCCCTACTAAAGTTTACAACGAATATTTCCTATTAAAGAAAGGTTGATAAAAACTTATTATAGAAATATTTAGTTGAACATGGATAAAATTTAGAATAATTAGAAAAATTTAGATAGATAGAGCCGTATTGTCTTTCTTTATTAATTTAAAATATCTTTTGAATTGAGTAGGATCTGAAACGTTTTTTATTCTTTTAAATTATTTTGTAGCTTAATACACTACGTAACTATTTAATATTATGTTTAAACAACATGCTACACAATCACATTTATTGACTCCAAGGACATACAGTACATACCTAAATACTGTATGTAGGAAATTATTTTTGTTATCTTAACTTATTCATGTGTATAATCATGTGTGTATTCATAACATATGAGTTTTGTCATAAAATGACGAAATAAATTCATCCCATCTGTTTATTTCTGATTGATACATGGGTACAGATATAGATTTATCGGATTGTGATGGAAATGATTTGTGAGCTATGGATTTCTAGGTAGCGAAAAACTCATATAGTATTTTACCTTTTATTTCGTCAGGATTGTGTCACGAATAGCAAAACGTTGCGTATTTATATCGAAAATACAGTAATACTTTAATCTATATCGAAATTATTATTATTATTATATATACTTATATCGAAAATACAGTAAAACTTTACGTCCGTATGAATGAGAATTGAAACTGTGTTTACGTATTTATCACGTTTATTTTTATTTCCTATTTTTTTCATTTTCGTTCCCGACGTTTCGAACCCTTTACAGCGTTCATGGTCACGGGACAGTCTTGGATAGATCCGTTAACATAGTTTCATTTAGTAATGTGTAATCGCGTAAATACTAGAAATTATTATGAATGAGTAATATTATAAAATATCTTGTCAGTAAATTACAGCTCGTTTTGATGTTTGTGATTTTGAGAGCGCTTATTTTACGATTGGCAGGATGATCAAAATTCTATTTTTGAATTATTTATGTTATTTTTATTACTTAATATTGATTTTACTGATTTTTGATAAATTAATTATTTCTATCAATGTCCATTTTCTTATACATAAATAAATAAATATACATAAATCCGACTGCATTAAAATACTAAGTACTTCTTAAAATTTTTCGCGGAAACAATATTAGTAATCATCCTACATCACTCCCGCCATTAAGAGGGCTAATAACATCCATTAAAAGGTTTAGGTTGTAGTGTGACAAATAATAATAAAATGTAGTGTAGCGCATTAATAAATGTATACATTCACTCTAAAAACATTACTCTCCTTCTGCAGTCGGGTAAAAAAGGAAACGAATCTCTTTATAAGGGTCGTAACATTGACATTCTTTACAGAGACGTGTTGTGAGATAAATCACTGTATTTTATTGCCATGTCAGATGTAAAGGGAATTCTGTGTCTCACTATGGGACATACTAGGGCGTCGGGCTTCCTTTTTATATTAGTTGTGAGTGAACAGAATTCATATTTGGCGTGAGATTATATTAGGCCACACACAGGTATATAATTTTTCTATAAATACGATTTCATAAATTGTTACCAGAATTACAATTTAAATACATAATTTCGTTTATCTTTACATGCATATATGCATGGACACAAATATACGGGACATACTCGTAACGCAAAGTTTTGTAACATTTTTAAGTCTTCCAGTACTTTGGCCATTTACGGTGGGGACGCGTTTAACACATTTGTTTATGTGAAGTAGTCAAGCCAGCAAACGCGGTTCACCTGATGTTATGTGAAAGTCGCCGCCGAGGGTTTTAAGACGCGTAAAAAACTTGTAGAGAGTGGGCCCGCGTTATCTCACGCGACCTAACGCGATTTTGTAATGTGATTATTGTATGCTGTAAAGTTACCGAATAAAACGAAAAAAAAAAAAAAATACATCCACTTCACGCCGGTCTTCTGTGAGGTCGTGGTACTTACCCGGACGAGTCCGGCAGACTCGTGCAACAGTGAACACTGTTGCTTGGCACGACCACAGTTATATCTAAATCAAACGCGTGGATATATCACAATTGACGCAACTACCACGCACGTGGTAACAAATAAGTTTATTACGGGGACGAGAAAATTAAGTTAAAATGAAATTAAAGTTTTGAAGGATAGTGACGAACAAAAGAGAAAGGTAAGGCCTTTCTCTTTTTCCTTATTACTATAATTTCGATGTTTTTTATATCTATTCTATTGAAATGTTTGAATTTGCTGATACTCTATTTGCGCCTAACAGTGGAAACCAAGAAATTGTTTCTATAAAAAAAAGTATTGCGAATTTTATTCTTCACGATTAAACACTTGAATTGAAGATTCAGAAACTCCTGACGTTAATATACAAAACGAGGTCAAACTGCGGTCAGTGGTCGGGTCACGATAAATTCTTCGTTTTTACTCCTAATGGAAAACAAAAAATACTTGCAATCATTAAATAAATCCACAGACAACACTGCTTAGGATGCTTTGGATTGCCAATGAATATTTGTTGTTAAAAAAAGTTATAAACAGATGTTTTGTTTTCCGATTGTAAGGAAATTAAAAAAGATTTTAAGATCCTCTCAAGAACCTGTCCATATAAATATTAAAATCGCGATACGAAAATCTTCTTTAATACTCCTTTCTATGTTTTGTAGAGACGAAAAATTTGGAGATTTTGTTATTACAAGACAAAAAAATGTTAAAACATATTTTATTCGTTAATATATTTTTCCGATATAGGCAATTCACAATTTTATTTTATAATATATTATGTGAATTTTAGTATCAGTTTATTTTATGCCGAGAATAAAATTTCAAATGTGTTAGTAATTAATATGCATAGTTAATCAACTCGAATGAACGTAAAAATAATTCTATAAATAATCCTATAGGACGAGCACTATAACGATGATTATTGTGACAGTTGATTAAACAAATGAATGACGGTACATATTACAAATGGTACAATATTTATATTCTTCCTTATTGGGGGTAGGCAGAGTCCGTCTTGTAACGTCTGTGTAATAGTTGACATAACTTTTTTATAAAAAAAACAGCTGAACTCAACATTTACGAGCCATGGTTTGGGTTTATTGGTTTTTGGATTTAATAACCGTTTGTTTTTATGGCATCATTTCGATCTTTATCGCATTGACTGCACCGTTGTCGTTGGAGTTATTGTAAAGACCGCTACTAAGAGCAAATTTATTAGATGCCTTTTGTATATAGGTTAAACATTAGCTTAAATATTTTATACGATTAATACAACCTTATCAAAATTCAGAGCTAAAGGTAATTTTGGTAACAGCTTCTTTTCATGTTTTAATTACTGTAAACTGAACTAGGTATATAATTCATATTGAATCTAAACAATCCTGCATGCAACTAAAAAGCCTCCAACCACACTATAAATCGATATATATTTATTGGATTGGAAGGGACCATTCCAGATAAAAGCCAAAAGATTGCGATTGCATTGGCGGCAATCGAAAACTGATTTGTAACGAATACCGGGTGAAAAATTTTCCCACAGATTGCCAGAAGATAATCGATCTCCCGTTTAGCGTAATATCCAACTACAGCGTACTCAGGTTTTGGCATGCAGCCAGTGGCAGCAAGTACACTATGCTGACAAATGTTTTACATACAGTCGTTACTATAAATGTTTTGTGTGTTACAACTATGATAGCTCGTTTTATTCAGGTCATATGTTCTGTACCAGTGCAACGGGAGATAAAAAAAGTAAAGAGTAAAGTAACAGCCTATACAAGTTCTAGTGCTGGGCAAAGGCTTCCTCTATACAGAGGGTAACAGGGCATAGTCCACCACTCGGCCACACTGCGGATTGGCGGACTTCACATATGTTCGAATTATATATTTTTTGCTATTATTTCGAAAATATGCAGGTTTCCTCACGATGTTTTCCTTCATCGCAGAGCATGTGATAAGTCAGCACTTAAAATCAATTCATTGGTGCCGGCACCAGGGAACGAACTCAAGTTGCTCGCATATATTGAATTAAAGGCGAGCGCCCGGACCACATTTACATATATTACAAAGTACTCTGTGGCCCGGACACAAGGCTATCACGGCTATTAGGAGATCAAATTGTATTTAATTATAATGTTTGACAATGGTTTATTCTGAATATTTGTTATAGCGAACTCTTTACAGGTTTATCACTATATATCTATAAAAGTACAGATAAATAAGAAAATCATTCCTTGAGCAGCTACTTCACGTAATCCGTTTTTTAAAAAAAGAAACTGACAATTTAACAGAAAGTTCTTAGTTTAAAATTAGCTCTTACTATTAAATTTGCAGACCATCCGCAGAATGGAAGATAAAGTTAATATTACTGAAACGTTAAGGATATTTAAGTACACCGTGTATGTAAATAGTTTTTTATAATACTTTTTGACTCACTACAGAGATTTATCTTCACGAACATTTTAAACGTAACTAAAGTAAACATATCAAAGTTATCCGTGGAGCATTTTAAAAGAATTTTTACATTATTAACTGAAAGGTTCTTGAAATTTTTTGGCGTAAGCTCACAGTTGCTTATCACTGTTGTCTGGTTCAGTATCTGTACAGTTCAATAAACACGCTATTGAATCCCAGATTCACGCTTTGGCTAGAGGTCAAATAAATCTCTACCAGATCTGATTTTTCAAAGTTTAATAATGTGTTTATCTTAAGTTTTTTTTATAATTATATCACTTTATATATTCTCTCTTGCGTCAGCTTTCCAAAAAGTTTTAAAAGTATTTTATATTAAAAAAACTAAAACTTACAAGCTTCTATAAAATATACAAACTTTATGTCTCCTATATAGTAAAATATTTTGATAAAATGGGATAAAAAATTTAAAGCATTTTGTTAAATAATACTTGTTATTTGAACTCTTAATTTTTGGCGTATTCTGCTTGAATTTGGAACATCTTTCGTTTCGGCAAAGGTCTTTTTTTGAGTTTAAAGCAAAATTAAAATGCAAATTACTCTCGCATATAAAGCAGGGGTTTTGCTAAAAGAAAGGTCTTGACTAGATGAAGGGATTTTAGGGAAAGGCATCAGAACTGCAATAAAAATTAAGTGGGGTTCTGAGAAATTATTTTTACCAAATAGAACCTTCAGCCTCTTCAACTTTGAAATGGAAAATGTGATTAAAACGTTGTTGCCTTTGTTTAAATTTGGAAAAGTCATTTGACGATTAAATCTTGTGGCATACAACAGAAGACCAACAGCTGACCTCAGGTTTTGCGAGTATATTGAATTAAAGGGAGCACCTTGAAACTCAGATATTCAGATGCATTTAAGGATGACATTATTAAGATATCTAATATTTTAAACTGAATAAAATTTGTGAATATTTCAGAAAATGTATACTAGACTCGTTAATCGTTTTCCTTAATATCTTTAACCAGACAACACTACAATTGTATTATGATGAAAGGCAATAATTTGAATACATAAGTTGTCTTTACGACTTTTCAGCTGCCTAACGGCACGTCCAAGCATACTTGAGACGCTCACGTGAATACTGAACTTTGCTACTAACATTTGCAGCAAAGTTAATTTGATCCTAAGGACTGCCAAAGAAAATATAAAATAAGAGGTCTTTTATACAATTGCACGATATTCAAGGTGGATGTCATAATAATTTGAATTAAGATAACATAATGATTGATCTGACTCTGAATCACTTGGATTATTGTGAGAGTGGGCGAAATTTATAAGTGAAAGGACATAAGATTTTCTACAATATGTGATATAGTTCGACAAAAGTGAACTGAATCTAATTGAATATCATTTAGTAGGTTCGATGGCAATTTTCTTTTGGTGAGAGTGGTCGAAATTTGAAAATAAAGTACATAGTATTTTTTAAAATATGTGATAATTTTAGTCCAACCTACTGCTTGTTATAGAAATCTCTGTGCATGCAGTAGCGTGCACATATATTTCTATATATTTAATAAGATAAGAAACACAAGTTTATTACATTCACAATGAAAACAAGAGTACTGCAAACACTTGCAATTTAAGGAACATTTCGTAAGCGCTATTTCTGAGCAATACTCCAGGGAACACTGAGTAGATTAAACATATTCTCTGAATTGAAATACGCTCGCTTTGCCACTTTCATTCTATATCAATTCTTTACTTCAATTTTGTACTGTTCAATTGTGTTACTTGATTTTTATAAATACTGTAATCGTTGCCTTCTTACGAATGCAAAGATTTCAACTATACATGTTGCTCTGTCCTTAACTAAAATAGGGTTCGAATGCGCTACATAATTATCACTACATAGTATAAAACAAAGTCGTCCCGCTGTCTGTCCCTATGTATGCTTAGATTTTTAAAACTACGCAACGGATCTTGATGCGTTTTTTTTTACTAGATAGAGTGATTCAAGAGGAAGGTTTATATAAATAATACATTGCACCCGTGAGAAGCCGGGGTGGTTCGCTAGTTTTCTATACCTCGCAATGTTTAACATTCATTGAGCCTCGTATGAAGGCGCTAAAGTATTTAGTGTAAGCAACAACACTTTATGACTTGTTGAGCTTCCTCAATTTGAGATTGGCACGTTGCCAAATCTCGATATCCACAAAAAAGTTCGCCTACTTCGGGTCTATATATTACGAGACTAAAGGCTTTTCGTATCAGTAGGTTATAAAAGCGTAATCACAATATAAACTTTCGTTTCGCTGACTCCTAAAGTATCAGACATAATAAGCTCAACTCAAGTTGCACCGACCCTTATTTAAGATAGAATATCAGTCCCACAGTATAAATATAACATTGTGATTTTCGACGATTATAAAGCCCAGAATTAACTTCCTACTAGCCCTACCTGTTTTTCTATTGCTTGTAAGAAATAGATGCATATAATATATGTAGATGTTACAAAAATCAAATGCTCCCTACATCAAATTACAATTTTTTTGCATTTATGTTAATATTTAAAAAGTGATACTGAGCTATTTATTCAAGTGTTTGTAGACTGGCCTTTATTTATTTTTAAACATATTGGCTACAATTCTGTGAATGATTATTTTGTTTGAAAACGACCTGTCACTATGAATGTCTTCATTGTAACGTATTTGTGCTCAATGAATGCCGATGTAGTCGTACATTCTGTTTCCGTAACATCTATTAAGGTCCGATTTAAGGATTTATTAATTCAAATTAATATTTTATGAAAAGTTGTATATTGACATACACAGAAAAGAACAGACATTAACAAAAGAACAATGACACTCAAAACAACTCTATGATGTAGTAAAAATCTTCAGCCAGTGTCTTCAACATCCTCCCTTTTTGACACATCATTGTGAGTCCAATTTCTTTGGATATCTGAAGAAGCTTTGGTCTGTGGACCGCTTTTGTCAGAATGTCCGCCAATTGAAATTCTGTCGGTACATACTCTACTGTAATATCGCCATTTTCTACGAGTTCTCTTATGTAGAAATGTCGTATAGCAATATGTTTAATTCTTCTATGCATTTCAGGATTTTTAGCAATCTTTACAGCTGCATCATTATCAACTTTGAATTGAGGTGCCTCTTTGAGAGGTGATAGAACGTTAAACAATCTTTTCAGCCAGATTATCTCTCGAGCTGCTTCGCTGGCAGAAACCAGTTCAGCTTCTGTGCTGGATATTGCAACACAAGTCTGTCTACGACTGCACCATGAAATTGCTGCTCCTGAATATAAGCATAAAATTCCAGACGTTGAACATCCTGTGGATGCATCACCCGCATGATCTGAATCACTGTAACATTCTAGGATGCCTGTCCTGTATTCCTTTTTATAGACAATACCGTAGTCCAGTGTTCCCTTAATGTATCTCAAAATTCTCTTGACCCTTAAAACGTCTGCAGGTGTGGGCTTATCTAATGCTCTGGATACCACACTAATAGCATAAGCTAAATCTGGTCTACTTCCAACCATAAGGTAGGCCAAGGCTCCTACAGCTTCTCTATAAGGAAATGTATTTCCATCTATTGACTCTTCTTCCAAATCATTCATATCTTCTTTGACAATAGGCGTTATAACTGTTTTACAGTCACTCATCCCAAAACGTATTAAGAGCTTTTCAGTATAGTGCTTTTGAGAAAGTTTAACACTAGACTCTGTTTTTGTGATTTCGAGACCAAGAAAGTAGGTTGCTAGTTTGATCGTTAGTTTAAAACGTCGTGTCAGCTCTTTCATAAATCTTTTTGATTCTTGTGGATTACTTGAAGCAACAAGACCATCATAAACATATAACACCAATATGATTTTAGAATTCCTGGTGTTTCTTATAAACAGACAGTTATCATTATCACATTGCTTGAAGTTAATAGATGTTAGATAGTCAACGATGCATTTGTTCCAGCACCGTGGCGCTTGTTTTAAACCATAAAGGCTTCTCATAAGCTTGCATACGTTATTTGAACCATCATTATAACCCTCAGGTTGTTTCATGAAGATTTCTTCAGATAACGATCCATTCAGAAAAGCTGTTGACACGTCGAATTGTATTAGCGTTAGTCCTTCATTTGCAGCTATGCTCAATACTGAACGTATTGTAGCCATTTTGGCAGGACTAAATGTCTCTTCGTAGTCAATGCCTTTCCTTTGTGTATAGCCACGAGCTACAAGCCTTGCTTTAAATTTATCAAGAGATCCATCAGCGTTTGTTTTAGTTTTGTATACCCATTTGCATGAAACTGGCTTTCTGCCTTTAGGTAGTGGCACTAAAATCCAAGTTTTCATCTCCTTAAGTGATTTCATTTCACTATTCATAGCTTGAATCCATTGGTTCTTTTCTGGACTTGCAAGGGCTTCTTTATATGTCTTTGGATCTTCACCACTTGATAAAATATTTGCGGCAGACATCAAAACATAATCATCATATCGAACTGGTGGTCGTAGTTGAGATCTATCTCTCAATTGCATTCTCGATTCAACAGGTATCTCATCTTCATGTATATCATATTCAGAGATTTGTTCGTCATTTGAATCTTCATGCTCATTTACAGTTTGGTCAGGTAAATCATTAAGTGTTTGAGGCACATCGCAAGTGGGTTCAATGTGAACTTCAGATTGAGATTCAACTTCAGATATTGGCAGATTAAATTCTGGCTCGCATTGTTTCTCACGTTCTTCCTCCCTTGCTTCATACATTTTATGATTGTCGTTATTTGAAGATAGCTCTATTTCAATAGAAGATTCTTCAAAAACTTCAGGTTCCTCGAGACCAATAGATTTAATGACATTTTCATTGAACTGAACATCTCTAGATCTGATCAAAATATATTTTCCATTTTGTTCACGTTTTAGAAGACGGTAACCATCATCTCCATCATAGCCAATCAATATACATCTTTCAGCTTTTTTGGACATCTTTTTTCGCTTCTGTTTAGGAACATGTGCATAGCATTCTGAGCCAATTATTCTCAGATGTTTGATTGATGGCTTCCTATTAAACCAGAGTTCATATGGAGATTTATTTGTTACTGGAGTAGGTCCAGTCCTGTTGAGGATGTACGTCGCAGTTGATATTAATTCAGCCCAGGTGGCAACGGGTAATTGTTGAGCGTGCATCATACTTCTGGCGGCCTCGACTAATGTCCGATTTTCACGCTCACTGCTTCCATTTTGTTGCGGCGTATACGGCATTGTAAGTCTTTGAGACGTACCTTCCTGTCGAAGTATTTTTCTCACTTTCTCATTGTCAAATTCTCCATTATCCGAGATGATCTCTTTAACTGAAAATCCGGCCACTTTATATTCTTGTAGTACTTGCTGTAGTTTCAAATGTACTTCATACAAAATACATGACGATATTTGGTAAAATCATCTTTGAATTTGTCTTAGCTCGTTCTCTAGTCCCAAATTTTCGTCTGTGCATTTTTCCATAAATACAGCCAGTGCATTATTCAGAATCCAGATTAACTTTGAGTCCAAGCTCGTGTTCAATAACCTTCTTAACATGCCTTTTACTTTGGTGGGCAAACCTTTCATGATAAAGTTGCAGGACGTTATCAGTTGCTTCAACAGTGTTTAAGTTACGAGCGATGTTTGTTAAACATTGAATATTTAACTTGTACAGCCCTCCGTTCTTCACTCGTTTTCCAACTAATTTAACTTTGCCGTTCACTTTCAAATAACAATCTTCTCTCTTCTTCTCTCTTTGATATGAATTTGCTTTTGTCTAACATGTCTTGTGCAGCAAGAACTGAGAAGAGATTTCTTTTAATTTCAGGAACATACCAGACATCATGTAGTCTAATGTTTAACTTTTTTACCGTTTACAGTGGAAATTATATCAACCGCTCCTTTTCCAATAGCTTTAATCGTACCACTTGCTGTTGTCACTGTGTTATCTTGTTTGAAGTATTCAAAAGTGACAAAAATGTCGTTGCGAAAGTTGCGAAAGGTGACGTGATGAGTGGCACCATTGTCGACATACCAATTATTTGGATCTTCAACTACAGTATTCATAGCTTGGCTTGTAGTGATTTGCATTGCCAAAAGGTTCGTTTGGTTGGTATTTTGGGAGACTGTTGGCTTGGGAGGTCTTCCCATTCGCAGAAATCCATTTTGAGCAGTTCTTTATTTTATGTCCAATTTGTTTACAATATGGGCATTTCAGCTTCTTTCCTTTCCGTTTGACATCATCTCTATTGCTTGAAGTCACTAAAGCTTCAGTAGCAGTGTCTTCATTTTTGCAAAGTAATGCTTTTTCATGTGCGCACAGTTGAGACGTAAGACTTTCTACAGTACGATTCTTCTTCGACAGTAAAATCCAACTCGACTTGAATGAGAAATAGGCTTCCGGTAATGTTTCAAGTATTTTGCATATTAACAATATATCCGGGAGGTCAGACTTCTCATCTTTAACTAGTTCAGTCTTCAATTCAAACCAGAGGTTCTTGATCTTAGACAGATGGGTAGTCATGTCGTGTTCAGGATTCTTTTTGTAACTGAAGAATTGCATACATAAATCATACGATCGGTCTTCGGAAGTTCCATCATAGAGGCGGTGACGCTCGTCCCATACTTCTTGAGCAGTACGAAATCTCATAATTTTCTGTACATTTTCATCAGACATATTTGCTGTGAGTACCAGCTGTGCTGCGCAGTCAATTTCATGATACTTCTTAAGAGCTTTTTGATAAGCAGCCCTTGCTTTCTCTGACGCAGCATCATTGTCAGATAGCACTGGCTTCTTTAAGGTACCATTTATTGCTCGTTCCAAATCATTTGCCGAATCTCGAAGCAGTAGGGTTACCTTATGTTTCCAGGTTGGCCAGTTTGCAGCACATTCCAACTTTCCAATATTAATTTCAAATTTGTTCATGGTAATGCTAACGGTCTGCTACCATATTAAGGTCCGATTTAAGGATTTATTAATTCAAATTAATATTTTATGAAAACTTGTATATTGACATACACAGAAAAGAACAGACATTAACAAAAGAACAATGACACTCAAAACAACTCTATGATGTAGTAAAAATCTTCAGCCAGTGTCTTCAACAACATCTACATAAAGTTAAACATATCTTTATATGGACATTATTATAATAACAGACGTTAAATAATAATAATTGTATATTTCTATTGCACTGGCATTTACACTCCATTGGCATTTAAGCCATTGGTTGCCTGGAAGAGATCGCTATGAAGCGATAAGGCCGCCAAATTGTACATTGCATAAATTTCTTGTTCTATCGTTACTTTTATGTATATTCTTATTTTTGGTGGACAATAAAAGTGTATTCATTCATGCATTCATAATTGGACATTAATTGGTTAGTTTGTATTGAATATATATTTCTGTTGCTTTCCCAAATTAATGTCGATGAACTGTCACTATCAATCTTACAATGCTCTCGAAAGAAAAAGGAAAACAATTAGGCGAATGTTTTTGTTACCCTAGAATTATATTTGTTACAAAAACACCTCACAAATAAACTGAAGTGTATTTGACAGGATAAAAAACAAAACAAGGCGAATTGAGTTTAATAATTTACTTGTTTCGTATGATGAAAATCACCTTATACAATAATTATTTGCTTATCATTTTATGTAATTTATGTTTTAACATTGTGCAGTTGACATTTAGCAATAACTAACTAAAATAGGACAGCAATGTTCGAATTGATGCGACGGGTCCGATCCCATCGGTAAATACTATTGAGTTTTTATTTTGTACTTGTTTGTAGCCAAAGATCCGCGGTGGATGCTGCCAGGAATCCTGTAAACTTGATCGCGTTTTCGATCGGATTGTGATGGCATTCAAAGGTAAATATTAAAATTTTCATATCCTATAAAACCTCATATATTTGGGTCTTAATAAGCTTGGTTCAACATAGGTAGTACTTATCTAATCTTTTTTTATCGTGATAAAATCAGTAATTGGGTAGCAGCGTTTTTATCTCATTTTAAGTATAGGTAACGGTCTTGTTCAAATCGAGGTTTGGCGGATCGCCAAACTCAATTATTGCCTCAGGTACGGATCAGATATAGATGTATAGTCCTTTGATTTATATGGCGTTGCAACTCATATGTGATTTAATAAATTAAAAGCTTTAAATTTTAAATTTTAACGAAAGAAAAAAACACATTACATAGAGTGTGCATGTATTTGCAGTGTTTCATTTTATATCTCGCAAAGAACAAATTGGTGGCGGTACGATTATAGTACCTATACCTGTGATATGCAAAAAAAACATACAAATTTAGGCCTGAAGAACTAAAGAAAAATTAAACTAAAGCATTAGAACTGTACAGAAATAAACAAATGTTTTTAAGGCGAAAATGAATATTTCTATATAAAATAAGAAAACGTTTTGACGGAAGTTTTGTAGTAAGGGGAGCAAGGAAACAATATCTTGATTATATAATAATTTTGTAACGGATATACCGGACCACACACCAGGGTCATTAATACACTTTATTTAGAACTAAGAATTTTATTGGCCGGTTAAATTTATAACACGAACAAAAAATTATTATTTAAACATTTTTATACTTAATACGAATTATTGCGTGGTATTAAGCCACGTCTTAAAAATACACAACTGCACTAAACCAAAAAAAAAGTCAGGGACTGTCATAAACTTTTTGTATTACTACAGGTCATAAAATAACACATAAAGATTCAAAGAGAGGTAGATTAAGGAGGAGAGCCGGATATATATATACAAATAGAGCGTTGAGATATTTTAGGGGTCTATTTAATAAAACGCGGAGAGGTGCACGAAAAATATTTTTTTTACAGTAGAACTGCGGTGAAAAGAATAAGAATAGAACAGGTTCGCCATTCGAAATATTACGGAAGTGTCAATTATTGAATTAGATAAATTCTGTCACTGGCTTTGAGCAGGAACTCTATAAGTCTTTGATCGAGGTTAGTTTTATTCAAATTGTGTTTCATCTAGGCAATAGCGAATAAGTTTACTATCAAGTAGTGTCGTGGTTAACTCTTTTCTCTTCTCTTTTATAAAATAAGATTTTTTACAAACATAAATTTAACATGGACACAAAAAAACTATTTTTAGTTCACACAAATCAAAGTTGTCCCGTGTGGAAATTGAACCCACGACCCACGACCCCCAACGCCGAAGCCGATACCTTGGATACTGAGCCACGGAGTTATCAACTAAATAGTGTGTAGTAGTTAAACACTACTGGTTTAATGTGTGGTTCTCAAATGTGACAGGTGCATTAGAGACATCCGAAAACCGAAGAGGCATTGGTGTCCGCCAGATAAAAAATGCTATTTTAAAATACAAGTTAACGTCCCCACCAATTGGCCGAATTTCACTTTTCCTTATATTTCTTCCATGTATAAAGTTGATTCTCACCTTATTTCGAATATCAGGAAAGGTTTCCATACCTTACTAACCAGGTATTTGTACACACCAAAGATATTTATAAAAATGAACACTAATAAAAATTTTACGCGGTATGATAACATTGATGAAATTTTCTGACGCTTTACTTTACAATAAATTTCCTATATATACTCGATGTCCACAAATTCCCTGATTTAACTCTAAAAATCTAAACCTATTTCTATATTTCTAGGTAATACTTTTTTTCTTTTTTCTTCATTCTTTCACAACTGTATTATTTAACTATCTTAAAAATCAATCAATACGTTTATAAAGTTTTAATTCTTTGTTTTTAATGCTCAAATCTACTTCATGAAATTCCGTCACAGATAAATGTTGGTACTTGGCATAAAAGTGCACACCTTGGCATAAAAGTTCAATTGAAATAACATCTTAAATAAGTAATGCAGAAAATCTGACCGTTTCGTTCATTTGTATAGTAACGATTCAAGTTATTCAACTTGTGTTATCAAGAGTCATAAAATATACGATCGCATATATGATTCCCACTAAGACATTACGTGTGAAGTTACGGTGGTAAATTGAGAATTAATTTCTACCTTAAACTATTACCATGCCAATGGTTATAAGCAAAACTGTTCAAATATTGATAAGGTTGACAGTTAGTTATTCTAGAAAAATTTATAAGATTCAGTATATCGCTATAAAAATTATGTTTAACCGGAAATCGCTACAGAAGTTAAGTACAATTTTTTATCGAAGTTTTATAACTAACGTCGACTTGAATTGCCCGTCAATGAACACTGAGTAAACTTCGTCATTTCGCTTAGTTGCTACGTGGATTACACGATATTATATTTGACCGTGGTTCAAACGTAAAGTCGGGAAACATTAGCAAGCTTTCATATCAAGAAGAACACGGATTTAAAAATTACAAATATAACACATTCACACCAAGGACAATTTATTCATCAGAGTCTGTGGTAATGCGAAGGCAATTTGAGAGAGTTTCTGAGAATTAATTATAGAATTAATCACTAGATATTTGTCCTAGTACCGCAGTCTTAGAAGTCAATTAAGTAGTGTTTTAATTAAACGCGCAGCGCTATTGCTTGATCTCCCAGCAACGGCAGATATTATAATTCCGCTTTAAGTTTAAACGCGGAGATATTCTCAGCAGTAATCAATAAGAATAAAAATGTTTTTCCTGTACTTGAACAAATTTCTTGTTCTCGTAGATCCTAAAAAGGACTATGAGGCGTCAATCTTCATTATCTTTTCTTGCACCTAAGCTGCTATTACTTCAGTGAACATTCAATTTTAGCCCAATCGAGCGGACAGGGATAAATCCTGCGGCTTAGATTATAGCGCTGTCTTGCTGGAAATGATGAATTCACTGAATTATACATGCCCTGAGCTCATCGCCATCGTAGCTTTGTTTCAACACTGCTGGCATACAATATATTAAAGTAGAGTTGTTTAACTCGACAGTATCTCGGTTTAATAGTTTTATTGTAATTTTAAACATCAATAAGGATTATCTGTGATGATTGAAACTGTATGGAGAATTCTACGCGTGATATACAGCGTGTCTTTACCATCGCGACAATAAATGAACACACGCCTAACGCTACTTGCCAATAATCATAAAAAATATTAACGGTAAACAAAATCGATAATTAAAAAAAATATTTTTTATATATTTTAAAGTAGGATTGTTCTCAAAGTATAAAGATATACGAGTCGTCTTAATTACTTATCACAAAAGAGATACCTTTGAACTTATGAGTTTTCATTGTCGTAGGGCCACAAATCAGTCGCTTATTGCACAGATGGGCCGAATAGTCCCGGAAGTACCATGGTCTCACAGAAGACCGACGTGAGGTGGAAGCGGTATACTTTCTTTCTCAACAGACGAATCTAAGAATCGTTTCATCTGTTGACTCTGATACTGACCACTTTCTTAAAAATTGCAACGTACAACTCTACGGGTGTAACATGGGAGGCCGCTATTATTTAACATATATTCTCATATGAAAAAATAATCGCGCTTAGTTGGGTAGTAAAATCAAGAACATCACCTGATTATATACCACTATCACTGATAGGTCAGCGTCGGATTCAATACCCTTGCAGAAGTTGAATCTATTTGAAAATGAAATACGATAATTTCAATGACACATCAGTCGTTTAATATCATTATATTAATTATATATATAATGGAATAATTGTTGCTCCTCGAGAAACCTCACTCACTGCTATATTAAAATTGATTGAAAAATCAGTTTCAGCGACGTGTTTTCTGGGCAAAGAGGGCTGAAAAATGGCACTAAACTAATTTAATCTTTTTAAGAAAAATGTTTCCAAAAATACGTGTGTGCTTATGATTTACAATTTATTAAGATTCAGTGGCAATTATTTTTGTGTTAAAGACACTACGTCCTTAAAGTAAATTACGATTATAATAAATTAAAACTTATTTTTTTATACAGAAAAAAGTCATTTAAATACTCATCAAATTACATATTAATTTTCACTATATTATTATATATGATGTACAAGACTTTCGCAAGGATAATTTTGTAATTATTATATTACTTTCAGGCGTTTCTTAAAGTCGCTATTTCTTGAATATACAGGTACGACGGAAAAAAGTACCATTTATTTTATTTCCCGTTGGTTGTTCACCCATTTATCATATTCAGTCTACTCGTGGGCAACGAATGATTTATTGAAGCCGCTAAAGGAACACGGATCATTCATACTGGTTCGCTACAGGCAAGCAAAAAGAGTAAGCGTTTGTTTCCTCAGTGATAAACTAACTTACATAATGGCATACGCAAATATAGGCTTTCTGTGGTACCGTTGATATTAACAAGGTAACAGATAGGTAATTCACTAATCATTTTTAGGGTTCCGTACCCGAAGGCTAAAACGGGACCCTATCACTAAGACTCCGCTACCGGCCTGTTTGTCTCCCTGTCTGTCTGCCCGCCCGTCTGTCACCAGACTGTAACTAAGGAACCGTAATAGTCAGACGATCGATATTTTCACAGATGATGTATTTTTGTTGCCGCTATAACAAAAAATATTAATAAACGGAATAAAACAATATTTAAGTGGGGCTCCCATACAACAGACATGATTTAGTTATATATATATATATATATATTATAGATAATATAATACGTTCCGTATTCGGTGCGCGAGTCCGACTCGCACTTAGCCGGTTTCACACTGCCCCAAACGACACTAGCCAAACATTTGAATGCTTACTATTGTAGAAATTTTAAAATCTCAAAATTATACTAAAAATTTACTTTTAACACTACTACAAACCGAGCGGCGAATGACGCAATTTTCATTTGCTTATCATGTACGTACTTTTGTTCTTTTATCTTCTCCGTGTAATGTAATATCTGAGTAAAGAATTTTATGTAGGAATATTTACATGACAAGGTCCTGTACTTCATCAGTGAAGGTTGGTGAAGCATTACAATTATAAGCGTACTCTATATCTGTTCGGATAATAACAACACCTTTCAGAATGTAAAAGTTCAGCAGTTTTGTACTATGTATGTGAGGTACGAGTACCATTATCGTCATTCAATACACAGTTCCATGAGGGTTATATTGCTGGAGAGTAGTTGGTCTCCTTCACAGATATTAGGGTGTCGTTTCTTTTATCGCAAATCGTTAAAGAGACGTTAAGAAGTTTTCAATAGGAACTTTTATCTTGCAGTACTTTGCAGTCTTTTAAAATAAACTCATTTTTAACAAATGGATACCAAAATAACCATTAGGTGGGAAATTTAAATTTATTTTATAGTGCTAACCTTTGCACTTAATATTGAACATTAAAATATGTAGAAAAAGTACGAAAAGATTGTCGCCGCTGCGCTGTGGGAATCGGACCCACGTCTTCGGCTATCGCGGCCTGACGCTTTAACCACTAAGCTAAAAGGCTGATTGCCACACCGTTTACTTTTTGTAGTTTACGATTCACAAGGAAATGTAATAAACAGTATTAAAGTATGAAGCATGCATTATAGTATTTCATAGATCAATAGATACGTAGGCTCAATATCCTAACTGAAGTTGATTCCAATAAAGAAAACCTTCATTTCAATTGACTTAGTCATGATTTTCTTATTATAGGTGTAAAAGTAGTAGTGTCAATAATTGTTTTTTTTAAATTTAGTTTGTGAAGCTTAGTAAAAATTAGAATAGATTTCTTTAGTTTGATAGATAATACGAGCACGACGAGCACTAGTGGATAGTAAATAAAAAAAGCATTATGAAAACTTTAAATTGAAACGTAGAAACGAAGTGAATAATTTCTAAGTGCTTAATGTATAAATGTAAACATATATGGAAACAGTTAAATAAATGTTAGAGGAACAGCAAGGGTTTTCAATGAAAGATGGATTAGTTTTCTAGTTTTGATAACATGCTTACAGAATATTCCTGTCATGAGGGATTATTAAGGGACTGCTTGGGAACAAATGTCTGTTAAAAGTCTCAATAAAGATGCTGTTCTTTTCTCTCCTAACATAAATGTTAATGTCAACTGCCAATATACAAACGTTCATTAAACATAAATAATTGTAACTTTGCCATAGTATTATTTAAAGCCTTTAATATTGTTCATTTATTTTTACCTAGAAGTGCCTACTGCAACTGCAATCCTACGGATGTTGCAAATGTCCATGGGTAGCGATCATCACTTGATAGACCACAGAAAAAAAACTCTATATTGGAAAATGTTTAAATAATTATTTTTAACGTAGATGAACTCTATATAGATTCAAAAATAATGGAATAGTGGGCAAATTAATTTAAAAACGGAGTAATTTAATGTTGAGATAATTCATATTCATTATACTGTACATTTATCATTAATGTTACCATAAGCAAAGAGTGAATTTTTGACTAAAATAAACGTAAGTTTATTTATATTAATATAAGGTTATTGGAAATATTATTCTACATTTCTTTAAACATTAAAAAGCAACGTAAAGGTTAATATCTCAATTATAAAAAAAAAAATACATAAAGTGTCCCGATGGGGTACCATCTATAAAGTTATATTACTATCAAAGGAAACTAAAAGTTCCAGAAGGCCCATTGTTTGGACAAGAAAAACGTTTTATACGAAAAAAGTAACAATGAAACATACTTTTTCTACGACTGATATAGGATTCGATTACTCGACGTTCTTTTGATGCTGTGATGCTTAGAACCTACATATCTTTAATATTTATTGAAGCCTAATGTCCCCATTGTCGGAGTTGATGCAGAAAGGCGATTTATTTCCATTTACTTACCGGCTATCGTGAAATAATTAATACTAAATTCTGCAATACAAATACACATCTTAAAGCCGTAACATTTAGGACACTTGAAACATAAAATCATTGTTAAATATCATTGTGCTCTTACCCAGCAGTTACCAGAGATTAAATCTATTTATCTATGATCATAGTTCGTGGCAGTCCGTGGGGGAGGCTTATTATCAGCAGTAGACTAAACAGACTAAAATGATGATTATGATGATAACGATGAAGGCTAGAGACATTTAATAGTATAAAATTAAAAGTTGTTCACAGTAAATATTACCAAACAGTTTTGTCATTACTTACGTGTCGATAACAAGCAATATACACGTCGTTGACTAACTCGAATCACTTAGGCACTTTAACGATATTACCTAGCCCAAGCTGCTATCACTGCATATTAGTTTTTATTCCAGTTTTACCAGTCGCTTATGCTAGTTGTTTATCCGCCGCGTCATATTTCCATAATATTCATACCATGTCATTAATAGTGATGTGCCAGATAATTAAAAATGTAGATCCGCAGATACGGATCCGGAAACGGATCATTGGCGTCAAGATCCGCGGCCACGGATATGGATACGGGTCTTACATTAGATTTTCGTTTTTCCGAAATTGAGAAAAACATTGTTTCATGTAGCCACATTTTTAGACCCACGGTACAAAGGTAAATTCTTATTTAAGTTTTGTTATAAAAGAGATCTTATAATTTACTGAAATAGAATAATCATTTAATTACAATTTAAATTATTTCAAAGATTAAAATGTTATTATAAGTGTTGTTATAACTTTGTATAATAAATGCTAAAAAGATATTTTACAGACATTTTAAGGTACACATTTAAATAAATTCCTTGTTTGCTATGTACTTTATTCATAAATCAATTTGATATATAGCCAAGACTTTACAGTAAATATAAACGGCACGTACAGGAAAGAGCAAAAATTAATTAAGAATAGAATGACATCGTGCATATTGTTGCAACCGTGAAACAGCTGTGAGCTTAAGTATCGCGCTACTAAATTTCGAAATAAACTTTACCATTGCTAAAATGTTCAAATGAATTGCTTAAAAGTTTATTTCATAGATTTGTGTCAAAGAATTGTTGCTAATGTTGAAAATTTACACCTTCTTCGAAACAAGTCATTCATAAGATCTGCGAGGAAACTAGCATTGCGTAGATTATTTTTTTTTTAAATAGATATGATAATTTATTGTAATTTTCTAATAATTCAGTATATAGATTGACAAATGAATGTGAACTTCGGTTCCTTTTCAGTATTAATATTGATAATTTCTTGTATTTACGCGATTACAGATTATAAATGAAACTAGTTTTACGAATTTATCGCGTTTATTTTTAATTTTAATTCCCGACGTTTCGAACCCTTTACAGCGTTCATGGTCACGGGACCGACTGAGGTGTTAGACGTCTGATCTATGCATAGATCGGACACAAAATTAATAATGCAACAACTGACTGTAGCCCGGGTTAACTATGACAACGGGCGACTGACGCGATAAATCCGTAAAATTAGTTTCATTTATAGTATTAATATATTTTTTAACTCATGCCGTTGACTTGGGCTAAAGCGCAACGGGATACGGATTTGCCTCCGTTCTTTAGGACCAAGGACCAATCTAGCTTATTTCTAGACTGGAGGTAATGTTGGGGAAAAAAATAAGAAAACACACAAAATAAAATATTTAACATCTTGTGTTTGTCTTGATTGTAATTATTTTCAACTCAAGTGTCAATTAGTTAGTTAAGTATCAACCACGTAACGGAGATGAGCAACCAATTGGTTTGAAATCTGCTGTAATAGATATAATAGAATATAAATAGAGACTTTGAATATTTGACAGATCTTCATATGTTAGAAGTTCCATAATTTAAATATAAATGTCAAAGTGAACACGAGTGTACTTTAACAGTTATAAGGAGAGAGTGAATAAAAATAAAATCTCGGTACAAAAATAACATTTCTGGGACAAACTAAAGGCTTATTGGCTGTGTTTTTATTATATTGTTTTCATTTCATAATGTTCAAACCCGTTATATTTTGAGTTTCACCTGGTGTAATGAGAGTGGTAACTTACGAACATGTTAATTTCTTTGTAAAATTTTGAAGTTTCATAAGAACCCGCAAGCGTCTATGTAATTAAGATATTTTATCATTTTATTATTATTATTAACGTTTTTCATCTACAACCACAATTTCTACTGCACTCAGTAGCTGAACAAAATTGACAAGTAAAGTACTTTTTCAATTAAAGTACTTTGTAAGTGTAATTTTACATTTTAAAATATCACATATTTTATTTCTCTTAGTAAGAAAAAAAAAGTAGTGGTGGATGATGTAATAATAATTCCTCGAATATAAAAGACGCCCACACAATATAGAAACTTACGCCACCCACAGGAAATTCTGTAGTAAATTTTACACCCACGTCACTTTCCCGCCTCCATACGATGGAAACTTATTTGAAGTGAAAACCTTCCAAACCATTTTTCACAAGAAATTCGAACCATGAAATATTATCTAAAAGGCAAATTATGTTAGTATTTATTACAAAGGCTGTAATGTTGAAATAATTGATATTTTTTTTTCCAGGCAATAAGTGCGGAACTGAGTTCTGCACCTTTCGAATATTACTTTAGGTCTTACTATAAGGTTACTAAAATACATCAGTTCATTGTTTGATATGGGCCTCGCCTTTGAGAAGGTGGCAAATGAGCTCGTGGTTCACTCGATGTTAAGTGGTTACCGCCGTCCATTTCACATCTGCAACACCCGTACAGTTGCAGATGCGTTGCCACCTTTTAATAAAGTGGGCCCCGGCTACCTTACTCTCCAAACGAAACGCAGTAGTATTGTAATTCCTCTTCACGCCAATCCTCTGTGAGGTGGTGGTACTTACCCAGAAAAACCAGCCTAAAAGTAAAAAAGTCAAAGTAAATGTCCAGCGTAACGAATTCTTATGAGCTGGCACTGGGATTTTAACGCAGCTTCCTTAAGTATAATGAAATAAAAATGATCGCCCAGACACTGAGCCATCTCTGATGACTCTTCTGTTCAAAAGGTCCATGTACAATTGTATCGTGTTTAAGCCACACAACTGCCTCTGCGATTATATGGATAAGTTGGCTCAACTGTCTGTGGCGTCACAAACAAGCCAGTGCGTCCGGGGATCACCTCTCGGATCAGCCTCTTCAGCCACGAGCGCAAATGTTACCGCAACGCTACTAAGATCATCTGTCATAGATGCCAAGTTCTATTATTAGTAGTATATTTTGTACTTTCATCTTATGCATAATAATGTCATCGTAATCAGATTGGCATCCGTGGCTCCACATTTCCAAAGAACGGCAAACATACAATCATCGCTGATGTCCAAAGGAAATTAGTTTACTTTCCGTTAGTTTAGCTCCATCGTGCAGGAAGAAATCTCTGTTTTTAAAAATAAACAATGAAAATATGGAACCTATTAGCATTAAAATTTGCCGTTAATTAAAACAATCGCCCACTTCCACGAAGAGCATAGGTCACGAGAGCGCGGTTCAAGATTTGCATAAAATATTTGAGTACTCAAACATTTAAAGGTGTCTAACATAATTTATTAGCGTTTTGATCATGACTAAAAGGAACGCCTAATTTTATAAACGATTTAAACTTAGATGCAGTAATATACAGGCGATACAATACACATACACTAAACATATATTACAAACACAGAAACATATAAGACAAAATTCTGTATGAAATATCCATATGCGATCACAGACGCAAAATAGACGTGTGGAATAGAAATGTTTTCATCAAAAAAAAAAAACTTTCTTTTAAGATTCTTATAAATAACGTATGAAAATGCCATCTCTTGTTAGTTTATTTAAATGAAATATAGCGAAGTAGACTAGAAAATTTTGTTTCTCATTTATTTTTCTATTAAGTTTCCTATTTTTCTGTCGTCCTGTTTACCTCTAGCAATATCGAAACGTTCATTGTTAACGATTGCGGGTCTTCTTATATTAATAATTCATGTTTATTACCATAATTTCTTAAGAGCTATACACGATTTCGCTTTCAGAGAAATATGAATAGATTTCTTACGGATTAACTCTTGAATAAAAATTTGTTTGTATTGTACCAAGGAGGGTTCGCTCGACGTTAAGACACAAAAGCATCCTCAGGGTATTTATATTTGTTGTTGTATTCCCTAATTACGACTCTGCACATCAGAAGGATAATAAAAGACGTTCACTCGATAACTCGTATACGACTCTAACGCGACCCCGCCATGGTTAAGCGAGTGTCCGCCGAGTACGAGTATCCCTCGATTGTCCCGGTGTTTCCCTCGAGTGTTCGCTAGTGTCTACCGAGGGTCTCTCGATTGTGAGAGTGTTCCAAATTACTCAATACTCAATAAGTCTATATACAGCGACTCTAACGCGAGTGAGTAAATGAGTGAGCGACCCCGCCGTTGTCTTGCGAGTGCCCGCTTAATGTTCCCCGAGTTTCCCTCGATGTCCCAGTGTTTTTTTTATGTGAAACTTGCCCATCGTGCGGATGGTTCACCTGATGATAAGTGAATACCACCGCTCATGGACATCTGCTAGACCCGAGGATTTGCACATGCGTTGACAACGTTTTGAAAATTCGCTTTTGAAAATTGAGTGTGTCTTCAAATAATCTCTTAATCTTCGAGTAATTTGAATGTAATTTAAATTACAACGGCGCTGGATCAATTTGGCTACGCGCTATACATCCGTCGCAATTTACTTACCCGCCAAACTACCTATGTGTCCCTACAGCTGTTGAGCTACATACAGATAACAGGCCGGTACGCTGTAAGTGCTACCAAAACTCTTCATAATGACTGCAGATTCTCGAAAATACGGAAATATATCTTTAATATAAAAATTTAATTAATGACAAGGAAGTTAATCACGATATCATCATCATCATCATCATTTCAGCCTGTTTGAGTCCACTGCTGAACATAGGCCTCCTCCATAGACTGCCATGAAGTACGATCCTGAGCCACCTGCATCCATCGACTTCCCGCACATTTGCACAGGTCGTCACGATACGTAATGAATAATTAATGAATTTATGTTTTCTTTATATTCTCTTCTTATGTGTTAATGTTGAAATATAATGAAATTTTCTTCTCTTAACATAAGAATCCTTTGATCTGTAATATTGTATAGAGTATCAAATGAACATGTTAAAACTACCATATAAGGCGAGAAATAGCTATATCATTGCACGGAGTATGAATATGTGAAAACATGAGGCGGGAAATAGTATGACGAGATTACTTTTATCGCTTAAAGAAAACACAATTATTAAGCGAAGAAATGCGTGTGCCATGTTGTGCCATCTTTAGGCATGTCACATGATTTATTTGATAATTTGATCTAAACATTAAGTACAAGAAAAGAAAAATATACTTTATTATACACCAAGGGTCATACAGTATTTATGGGTACAACCTGGTGGCCTTATTGCTTTGTAACACTTTTTTTTCGACGCCTCGTACCCTTAAGATTCGAGTGCCTTATATTAGCAATCCATAGTGGATCGTATAGCGGTATCTATCGTGAACAATATAATTTAGTTGAATGGGATCCTTAGAAAATCTATATTTCATTTATCATAGATGGCGTTAGGTCACCTTGTTGTTTTGCCTTAGTTAATTTTCTTGGATTATTTCGGTGCTAGTGATATTATTGTCCCTAAATATAAAATACTATCATTTTAATTATGTTGAACTGATATCAAGCAAATTTGTTTTTACATAATTTTCGATTAGAAACATTGTCTTGTTTAGCATAGTCTGTTGTTTGTATCATCTGTCGTTCCTGCGAGAACGGCAGTCAGCTTCGTCTTGATCATTTCTTATTGGAGCTCTGAGGCGGCCGCCGCCTGGCGGCAGCGCCTCTGCATAGTTCGAGAATGTAGGAAAGGAATATGTGGCATCCTAGGCCACATCCTTTTACATCCTACTTGTATATGGCTTCTTGGCCTTTATATTTTATATAAAAACCCACATCGTTGGTAAGTTTCCTTTGTGCATATATTTTTGGGATCTGACTGTTTTCGGTCCATTATTCGTTTGTTAACAATTGGTATTTTGTTACAGGGTTTTTTTTTTTTTTGACTTTTTTTTTTTAATCTTATTCCTAATGTTAATCTTCTGATCTGCTTATCTCTGATGGCTTGATATCGAACCACGTGTTCGCCTTATATGCAACTGCATATATATTAAGAATCTGAGGTCCTGCTGTCCACGTGCAACTTGAAGCCGCGGACTAGCTGAATGCCCCTCGGTGGCATGTGAGAACTGCTGAGCTGAGGTCTTCACCCTTATTTGGAAAGTGGGAAGGCAAGCCTGGTTATGTTTCCTTCTGGTATGTGTTTGCTCTAATCTAACTAGCCATTAAACTCATGATTATATTTATATACTGCCTTGTGACAGGGATTAATTTAATGTATACTTAACTCTTAATGTAACTATTATTTTGCCTGATTGGTGAGATCTCACTCCTTTGAATATCTTTAAATTGATATAGTTTAGTTTTATATTCAAACCTTGTATCAATAAACTCTCTAAAACTGTTAAGGAATATATCTTTTATTTCCACTAAGTAAATCCCTTAGAATAAGCATTATTCTGTCTTGCACGGGGCGGGCTGGCGCCTATTTAATATAAATTCTGTCCGTCCCCGTGACTGGGTCACCGAGCCTCACCCTGTGGTCTTGATCGGTCCGATTGAGTCAGCCGGAGCGAACCCCTATACCGATCTCCCACTGGTGGAGTACCGGGAGGATGTTTCAGTGGCGCCCAACGTGGGGCCCAGTAAGAATTGCTATTCTATGTGGATATAGTTTTTGTATTTATTCAGTTAATAGAATTTTTAAGTTTTTTTTCTCTTATTGCTATTAATTAAAACTACTAAATTTAGTTTGGTTTTTAAAGTTTGTTTACAAGTATAAGTTTCTTGTTTATTCTATTTTTGCTCTTTAGTATAAATAGTTACTAGGTTTTTGCTTAATATAAGTACAATGGCTAAACCGATTGCTTAATAATGTATATTGTAATCTATCATTGAAACAATGTTTATCTTTTAATTTTATACAGGTTTTATATGGCTTTGCTTTCTTTCTACTTCACAATATACACTTTGGAAATTTAATGAGCTTATTGTTTTGCTGGCTATACAAATTAATTCTTGCTTTTAATATTGAGAAATAAGCTTAATAACCTCATGTAGCTAAGTGATAACTAATATAATTGTTTTGCTTTGTTTACACTAAATGCAAATGTTAACTTTTATTATAGGTTATTGCATTTTTTTGTTACTTTTTATTTGAAACAAATATTGCTAATTTCTTTATTTGCATATGAGTGATGTGTTGAATTATTATGAATTGTAATTGGAATTTGAAGGGAAGTTTCTTTTTATAATATTAGCTTGTCTTAATTCTAGAACAATGTGGAACTATGCTGTTTTGCAATATTGAAACTTAACGGTTTAAGTTTATTTTGTTTTTAATTGCAAGAAAAGTGGCTTTACTTTGTACTCTGCACCTGTCTTTTTTTTTTTGTTTGGAGTTTGATTTTTTTTTTTGTTGTTTGTTTAACAAATTTTTTTTTTTCTTTGAACAATGTTTATTTTGAATTGATTTGCTTTAAGTATCTTATCTTAGTTTGTTTTTCTTGAATAATTTGTTTTAAATTAACTGTCTTATTAGACTTAGTTTTTTTAATGAAAGTTTTTTTTTTTAGAAGTTTTGTTTTGGTCTTAATTTAACAATTTACTTTTCTTTAGTTTTAATTTTTTTTTAATTAATTTATTTTAAGATTATACTTTTTTTATATAAATAAGTTGAGAATATGGCAGACTTAGGTTGTAATGTGAATTTTAACTATCTTTAGTTATCTTATTGTGACTAAAGATGGTGACTTAATTATCTTGTATTTAATTGCAAGGAAGGTGACTACTTTGTATGCTATACCTGTATGCCTATGTTATTTTTTTGTTTGGAGTTTTACATATTTTTTTTCTTTGAGTGTTGTATAATTGTTTTTTTTTATGAAACAATTGTTTTTATGATTTAATCTTCAAGGATTTTCACTTATACTTTGCTTTGCTTGGATGACTTGTTTTAAATTATCTGTCTTACTAGAATTAAGCTTGAAGGTTTTTTTTTATTTTACTGATACTGGCCGACCTTAGGTTGCATTGTGAATATTTGAATTAAGGATTGACTGGCTCATGAACTGCTGTTCTCAAATTGTCTATTAATCTAGGTTGTAAGTTTTGGACTTTTACAAGTCTTAGGCAAACCTGCAAAATGACTGTTATGGTAACCTTAGACTACTGCTTGACTCGACACCAGTGGTCCTAACCATTGAGCTGAAGGTGTCATCGCTCAAGGCCCGTGAGGTAGTTACTTTATTTGTCAATAGCGACGGTGCCGATTCATCATGTACCGGGTTAATTAGGCAAGTCCAGTTCTTGTAACTATCGAGAATAGAAAATCTATTAGGTGAGTCTGTGCAGCTTAAAGCTACGTCATTAAGGTGACTAACTGTTTATGATGTGTCTTCGGCAAGTTCTGACTTAAAGGACGAAAAGCCGAGCTATTGTGAAGGTAGTGGAATGATGCTCTGTCGGTCCCCGCAATCTTTTAATTTACTTTCTTTGATTCTTACATGTAATGGGAGCTCGTGTTAGAATTTTATCACACGCCTGCTGGAATTAAGGGTAGCTAGGAAGCTTCCTGTTGATGTTGTCGTCGTTTTAGTTTTTTTGTTAATGGGCCGGCACTGATACCGAGCCTATAGATGTTGGTTCTCTTTT
Source organism: Iphiclides podalirius (assembly GCA_933534255.1). Lineage (NCBI taxonomy): Eukaryota > Metazoa > Arthropoda > Insecta > Lepidoptera > Papilionidae > Iphiclides > Iphiclides podalirius. Next base: position 3,602,729 of record OW152821.1, read on the forward strand.
TGTTACTACTTTTAGATCTCTGCTGAATGAAGACCTCGTTCTTCGTGACTGATTACCGGCTACGGTGCACAGCTCAGTCTTACTTAAATTCAGTTTCTTCTAACCGAGTATAGGGGTTCTCCGTGTTTTCTAACATCCTCATTTTTTTTACTCAGATAAATTAAGTTGTACGCGTCAACAGATATATAGTTGAAGCTATTGATTCTCATGTGCGTTCTGACCATAGAAATTGGGTACAGAACATTCCGGAATTTAATGTGCTCTCGACTCGTCTGTTCACGAAGGAACAAAATTTTGAGTGATTTCCAACCTTGGATGGGAGATGATGACTAATGCTGATGTATGTAACTTGTTTACCTCTAGCTGGAAATGTAGTCACAGTGTTAACGTAATGTTAACCTTGAATCTTTTGCTTCTGTCTTACCTAAGCTTAAGGAGGTTTATGAACTGGCTCAGTAACATCAACATAGGGTGTATAATAGGAACGTGAAGTATTATAACTTAAGAAGTAGGTCTGTAGGATTCAGGGAAGGTCATATAATTTTTTTTAAAGATGTCTTCCTTTGTCGAGCGCTCTTTAGCTTTCGCTTTGTTTCCCTTCTATTCTTCTAAGTTACCACCTAAATTTGAAACGGTGCGTAATTGTTAAGAATCATGTGTTCACAAGTTTATTCTCTTAAAGGTTTTGATGGCAATCCTCTTGGTGATTTTTTATATTGAAGACTTAACATTACCTTACGCTTTTCGGGAGTTTGGATAGTGAAAAATTTTATTTAAAATATAGATTTTAAAAAAATTTTTCTTCCCAGGAAAGATGGTACTGTAACACTTTTTTTTCGACGCCTCGTACCCTTAAGATTCGAGTGCCTTATATTAGCAATCCATAGTGGATCGTATAGCGGTATCTATCGTGAACAATATAATTTAGTTGAATGGGATCCTTAGAAAATCTATATTTCATTTATCATAGATGGCGTTAGGTCACCTTGTTGTTTTGCCTTAGTTTATTTTCTTGGATTATTTCGGTGCTAGTGATATTATTGTCCCTAAATATAAAATAATATCATTTTTAATTATGTTGAACTGATATCAAGCAAATTTGTTTTTACATAATTTTCGATTAGAAACATTGTCTTGTTTAGCATAGTCTGTTGTTTGTATCATCTGTCGTTCCTGCGAGAACGGCAGTCAGCTTCGTCTTGATCATTTCTTATTGGAGCTCTGAGGCGGCCGCCGCCTGGCGGCAGCGCCTCTGCATAGTTCGAGAATGTAGGAAAGGAGTATGTGGCATCCTAGGCCACATCCTTTTACATCCTACTTGTATATGGCTTCTTGGCCTTTATATTTTATATAAAAAACCCACATCGTTGGTAAGTTTCCTTTGTGCATATATTTTTGGGATCTGACTGTTTTCGGTCCATTATTCGTTTGTTAACAATTGGTATTTTGTTACAGGGTTTTTTTTTTTTTTTTGACTTTTTTTTAAATCTTATTCCTAATATTAATCTTCTGATCTGCTTATCTCTGATGGCTTGATATCGAACCACGTGTTCGCCTTATATGCAACTGCATATATATTAAGAATCTGAGGTCCTGCTGTCCACGTGCAACTTGAAGCCGCGGACTAGCTGAATGCCCCTCGGTGGCATGTGAGAACTGCTGAGCTGAGGTCTTCACCCTTATTTGGAAAGTGGGAAGGCAAGCCTGGTTATGTTTCCTTCTGGTATGTGTTTGCTCTAATCTAACTAGCCATTAAACTCATGATTATATTTATATACTGCCTTGTGACAGTGATTAATTTAATGTACTTAACTCTTAATGTAACTATTATTTTGCCTGATTGGTGAGATCTCACTCCTTTGAATATCTTTAAATTGATATAGTTTAGTTTTATATTCAAACCTTGTATCAATAAACTCTAAAACTGTTAAGGAATATATCTTTTATTTCCACTAAGTAAATCCCTTAGAATAAGCATTATTCTGTCTTGCACGGGGCGGGCTGGCGCCTATTTAATATAAATTCTGTCCGTCCCCGTGACTGGGTCACCGAGCCTCACCCTGTGGTCTTGATCGGTCCGATTGAGTCAGCCGGAGCGAACCCCTATACCGATCTCCCACTGGTGGAGTCGGGGAGGATGTTTCAGCTTAAGCAGTGATCTAACAGCTAGTTAATATTGTAAATAATGCATGATATGTAATGTATATTTACAACACAAGTACAACTACAAATACAACAATACAAACAATACAACTAAAAATAAACAAATACAAGTAAAAATATAATTTATAGTGGTTTTACACTGTATGAGAGGATACATCTTTCTTTACATTTAAATATATAAAACAGAAGGATGAGAAATAAATTTGTATACCAAACATAATTTTTCGATTGTTTATTTCTAAGCAAATAATTACAGCACTAACAGAAATTTAATAGCTACTATTTTAATTATTAGTGAAGTGTATATATAAATTACGAAAAGTATATTACAAATTCATATTATGTAAAAAAAAAGATTTTTTTAGCTTTTTTTTCTGCTTCAGAAAGTATAATTTTGCTATTTAAAAGACGATATACTGTCTCAAGAACCACTCTTGATAATGTTATTTTTTAAATTCCAGTAGAAGTAAATATTGAAATAAAAATGAATAATTAATCAAAGCTAATTTGTTTGCATGTAAATCACATTTGAAACGCGTTCCCTTGTTGGCTTAAATTAGATTTTTGGAACAAAAGGGAATGTAATAAAACATAAATGGAAGGGATGATTGACGTCAGGATTGAAGGGATAATTTACGGGTGTTGGCGCCTGCCGGATTAGGTATTAGGGAACGGCTATTGTCATTATAATATCCTTATAGTACTTTGTAGGTAAAAAACATTGAAATATAATTTTGAAATATAAAACTAACATAGTTTTCAAAAGGTGGTCTTATAGGTACTTTGTAAGAAAAATGGAATCATAGTTATGAAATCTAAAACAACTGTCAAAAGGTGTTTGGTCTCGATAATGCTTTGAAAAAGTCAGTGTACGATAGATCTGATAAATGCTGTCGGCAAACTCGGTGCCAAAACGGCAACAACTAAAAACAGTTATAAAATTATAATTTATACATATGAAATAGTATACGTCACAATCTCAATGTGTTAATTTCACATCCCTAAGTTGTTCGGATGCAGGTGATTCAGGTTCGTGCTAAGTGCGTCGTGGCATTCTTTGAGCTTATGTTCAACAGTGGACTCAAACACTGAAATGATGATGATTAATCTGTTCATGTACAAATGTGCGGGAAGTCGATGGATGCAGGTGGCTCAGGTCGTACTTCGTGGCAGTCTATGGGGGAGGCCTATGTTCAGCAGTAGACTCAAACAGGCTGAAATGATGATGATGATGATGAATCTGTTCATTACACTAATTAATTAAACTTTTAGCGAAGAGTTAAACATGTTTTAAACACAACTAAATTAAAAAAAAAAAACAAATCACACTTTTATTTCTGGCTAATAACATAGGCTTCACTCTAATCCTTACAACCAAACGCATTAGGCGTATTAGCGTATAGTCCAAGATCAAGGTGTAGTATAACAAGCCTACATAATTCCATTGGCAATTGAAAACATGAATAATTGACAACTATTTCGTACCGTATTCAATGCAAACCGCTGGATGTGGGCTGGCGAAAATAAACGTGAAAGCATTCAATTAACAGGGAATAACATGGCTCGACAGTTTGCGTTTCAGCAACTTTCCGCAACGCCGCATTGAATTCACAATGAATACGGTGTAATTATATGATATGAATTTTAGCACCATATACATATGTATTGTGAAAAGGCAGATTTTGTTTGTTTGTGTTGGATACCAACATCTACATAAAAAAATCGTTCTTTATGGTTTTCGAATAACGCAATAATCTGTATATATTACTTATAAAAGTATGAATATTTCAATTATAAAGGTATCTGTATATATTATAGATATAAAGGTAGGTAAAGGTAAGAGTAATACTCGACACGATTCAACTAGAATCGCCTTTCCCAGAATAACAAGAAGAACTACTATATAATCCGTAGAGTGATATGGAAATCAAAGGTCGACGCCGTCCCACTCTTGCGCAGTCTGTGTGCAGAGAGGTTGTTTTTTGTTTGCTCTGCTTTGTTACTGTGTGTGTAAACCTCGTTGGTATAACAGAAAAGAACGTATTTGAGGCGTTCCTTTGGTTCATTTACTGAAAAAGTTCGTAAGCCTATAAGGAGTGTATCACTACTGGTTCGTGAGTCACCACCGTCCACACGCTTGATAGCTCCAAAAGGCTCTCGACCAGACATCGCTCCCGAGTCTCTTTACATACGCGTTCACTTATTTGACTTCTGTAAGCACCTTTTATAATACAGCTAACGGAGTGCCCTGTTATGATGGTCCTGCAAATTGTACATATACACTTATATTCAATCAACAACCAAAGCAATATTTAAATTTGAAATACCAGACCTTGTAATATATCAACATGGAGTGTACAGTCATGAAAATTTAGGTTTATAACTCTGTTATAATCCTTGAAAATTTTTATTCAAATCCATGAAAAAAAAAACATAAAAACTCTGATAATGATCTTTTAAGACGTGGCATCGTGTGGATAAGTTTTAACTTTATCGTTTATTTTGAAATGACAAAACTCATTCCAACATTAATGATAAGCGGCTCATCAACGTCACACCATTAGTCTATAGGTTTCATTGCATATAAATGACCATTGCAATAATAAAAGTTCAACCGTCGAAATATAGTTTTGATAGTCGACTTAAGTATTTTTGGGTGACTCTACTTTTGTCACATGTGTAAAAATATCCTATCCTAATAGTAAAGAAACACGTCGTACATTGCAGTTGTTATTTTTCAAGTTTTATGAAATGAATAAGTTTGAGGTCGAATGAGGTTTTGTAGTTACTTTAAATAGTTAAATTGTAGTTCGTTATAACGTAACAGTCACAACGGGAGTTTTACCCAAGACAGACATTTAAGGGCATAAAGTCCCCTTAAGAGCTTATTGGAAAAGCTATATTGCTTCTGAAAGAAAAACTTAATCGGAGTTTTCATACATTCTATAATTGGACAAGTATAATGTCGCATCCTTCTTGAATACATAAAAAAAATATGTATGTTAGAGTATTTTAATTTTCTACCGGTTTTGTTAAGATGAAAGTTAAGACCTTCGCTATTTTTTTTTACTTTAACTACACGATTATTATTTTTGTATGTAAACTCAATAAAATCTTACTCTTAATTGAGTTTTGGATTTTAAACTTACTGGCGCACAATAACAAATTTTGTATTTTTCTAAAAGTTTTTCTAAAAAAGCTGTCTCACAGTTTTATGGTGAAAGGCGTAAGACACATTACGTTTTTAGGTCTTACTGAGCTCTTGGAAATGTATACAGTACTAAGGATTGTAACGTGTGATTTCATCACTTTATCTAAATTGTCGTTTTTCTAAAGACTAGGCTGCATGTCATATGAACCTTTGCCTGTTCGAAAGGACGAATATAAAAGTTAACTTCATTTGGTCGTACTTGTCATTTGAGATTGCCGCCGGTTCGAATCGATATTGGATAAATTAGTTTTTGTGGATCCATTATCTTCGACTGGTAATTGTTGGTGGAAGTAATTGCTTGGTTTCGTTCATGCCAGTGGTTGTTTTGTTTACGTATTTCGTTTTCTTATCAATTCGCTTTTTTACAGTGCATGGCTAGAGGTTGAAATCAGAACACGTTCCTGGTCGTTTTATTTGTGATTGCTGTCTGGGAAACTCTGTGCTGGATTTGTTATTCCTCGTGGTAAGATCCTTTGTTATTTTCACTGGTTTCCTACTAAAATTGTAAAAGACTTGCATTGAGAATGTATTTCAAAATCTCATGTGAAGGTAGGTTGAGGATTTTATTGTCTCGTGTTTCTAAGCATGGTTTTTCGAATATCACAGGTGGATGCTGAAGGCATAGGTGGCTGGCAAGTTGGTCTGAGCTGCTGCTCGATTAAATATTGTTTTTTACCTCCAGTTGGTAAGTGTTTCACATCTTTTAATTGTAGGTGGATTCATATCCCTGCCTTTGTTAGTTCTACAATGTAGTGTTTGTTGGCAGGAGGTCTCCTACATACCCCCCCAACAGTGTGGCTGTACACACTACACTTGGCCTGACTTTATCTACTGGTTCTGAGCTCAACGCTGACCTGTGCACACAGGGCTGGTGTCTGCGGTGACAAAGATTTAAAATAACTACCTGATTGGACTTTGTTTTTGAATTGAATTGCATAACTTTCATAATCTCAAATTAATTTAATTATTTAACCTTTTATGGTCGCACAAAGTAATGTGTAGGTCCTATGTACTCACGACTCCCTGAGATACTTAATTGTATTTATTACAACAGTCTGTTCCTAACAGACAAGGCACCCAACTCATTATTATTGTTATATTTTGAAAATATATTGTATCTGAGCTAGTCCAGGGATTGTAACATTAAACTGAAGGGATAAATACAACTTCTTAACTGCTAATATATCTTTTATTAAATCTCCCATCATTAACTACACCATCCTATATAGAAACGTTACAGGATTTATATAAATAACGCTAAAAATATTTAAGAGCTAACTTATAAAAAAAATTGATATTTTATCTACAAATCTTAAGTGACATTCATGATTTTCTTGAACTTTGTTACACTTCAATGGACATTTAAAATTACGAGTATTTACAACGATGAAACCAGAACAATATATCTAAAATTAATTTACATTCATAAGCTAAGACAAACAAAAGAATCCAAAATCAAGTATATTAAAAGAATTATCTACACTACACATGTATTGGAAAGGTAGTCAACTCACGGCTCATCAAATTCCTAGAATCAAATAGTGTAGTAAATATAAGGAAAGATAAACTAACTGAAGGTGCACTCTATTCACTTACTGTTTAACTGTTTGCACTCTATTGTTTAGATCTACATCCTCTGTATTGAGAGCCGTCAGTACATATTATAAACCTTCCTAAAGCTTGTTTACAATTCAGTTATAAAACAATGTTTTTATAAACACTGAATGACGCTTACAAACACATACATGAACGCACGCACGCACGAACACACATACACACGTACACATATGTATGTGTACGTACATACATAGATTCATATAAATAAAATAGATAATACTGTTGTTCTTGATTATTTCCTTTTATTTTTGGTCATAGCTACGAGTATTGACGATGAAACTGCCAAGCAGAGGCAGAACTCTGGCTCCCAAGGTACAAGCACTGCTTTATTTAAGATCCATACCCGTATGCAATAAAAAATTGCACCGCCTGAAAGCCATTGGGAGTCACAAAAGGAAATAATAATTTGTCGTCTGTACAACATTAAAAATATGATGATAGACATCGTTACGTTACAGTTCACTCGCGGTCAGTATTTAAATATATTAATTTTGCGTCATTAATTTTTATAGCACCTTTGTGGATCCGAAACAAAGTCATTCTTAAAAGCTGTTTTTAACATAATGTTATGCGTTCACTTAACCTATAATTTTCAGCTAATGGATCATGTTGACCTGAATATAACTCATTTCGGAAATGGCCGTATTGATTAAAATTAATAATGCATGTGAGCGACTACATTAATTACTGTTTAGTGATCTGCTTTAAACTTCAATTTGATAAATTACTTACGAGTTGAGTACTCAAGACATTTCATAAATATGCCAATAATAAATAAATTAATTAATTTTGAAACAAATATAGGCACCGCCTTGTTTATTGAAATTTCGTTGACTAGAAATTCCTCTACGACCAAGCGATTTAAGTATTCAAGCTAAAACAAGGACAGTCCTCTATGTATTTTGCAATTAAAATTGTATTTTGCAACATTCCACAGCAGGATTTGAACTCGGGTTGCTTGAGTAAATTGTAGAGCGCTCCTTTGTAGAGCGCGTGGTATGCGTTTACCCACCTCAAAAAAGTGGAGTTCCTAGTTACCTTGAAACTTCACTGGAGCCACGCAACAGGGTTCGCTGATTTACGAAGGGCAGGTCCATCCGGGTTAGTAAGACAACCTCACAGAAGGCCGGCCTGAAGTAGAAGGCCACCTTATTAAGAGGTGGCAACGCATCTGCAACCCTACAAGCGGTTGTCACTTAATATCAGGTGAACCACCAGATCGTATGCCACTTTCTCACATAAAAAAAATACCTCACGCACAAGACGTAACGCGAAAGTATAATACTTTCCCTTCACGGTGGCCTTCTGTCAGGTCATGGTGTATCTCCCCGGACGAGCCTGACCATTCGTCAGAGCCGACGCAGCTGCATGGCGCTACCGCAGATGAAGGAAACTCCTCAAGAACCGCTTGTATCGACAGTCAGATAGCGTAACCAACGGATTTTAAATTGGAAAGTAAACAAGTAGGTTTTACGTCCATTTTAGTTCCATTTTGTTTAATTTTGAATTTGAATGATACTTGTTTCTATGATAGGTCAGCATTGATAACATTGATAGTAGAAGATAGTTAGTTGCACTACTTTATGAAGACTACTGATTATAAAATAACAATAACAATATTGAGTAAATGCAAAAGAACATTATAAAGACATAAACATAACTATATATCATTTTATTGCTATGAGGGATAATGGGTACATATTAATATTTATGCTAGTGGGTACTAATATTGTTCCAGCATTTAAATGCGTTAAAACCTCCGCTGAAGGATGCTGAGACGTGTTTTGGGTATATCCGCTGAGAACCATCATTTTAGATGCCCTAAAAAGATAGATAGATACTAGATAAAGGTATGTGTGCTTGCATATGCATTCTCAAATTGATGAATTAGTCGTTCTGTGCCGCCTAATATTCAAGGGCCGTATAGAGTATCAGCATAGTTTAGTCTCAACATTACGAGGTACATCGCAGTTTATCGCTAGTTAGGCTGCTTGACTTCTACTCGTGTGTTAATCGAACTATCATCGTTAAAATCAACCTTTTACATTTTTTATTAAAAATAAACAAGTATTCTGGGCCGTTACGGCTTTAGTGAATTTCAACTGTTTAACCAAATTAAAACAATAATGTCTGAGGGGCATGACAATGACGATATATATGCAGTTTCTACGATATTGTTGTCCTTATTATTCCTTTATAAATATCAACAGGCATTATAATAAATGTCAAAATACCATTTTCAAACATTTCAAATTTAACATTATTTTATCGTCGAAACATTTTGCGCTTAATATATGATTCAATTTTAATACGTTTCCATCATTGGTAAATATGTTCACGGTTGTCGGAATAGCACGGAAAGCTTTGCATCGCTTGGATTGAAATAACATCGCTGGCCCACTTCTGTTGGCCAGCGTTGTTGCTAACAGAAAATTAACAGATTTCATTTTCAAACAAAATCTCTCCGTTTATCGATTTTGAAATGCATTTTATGCAATTGATAATGCCATCTATTGCTAGTCATCATCAAAACAGTTTCAAATAACGTTCTACAACGATAATTAGAACAAGAGATTCCATCGTTGCTATTGAAATTGAAACTTCATAAATTATTAATTGTTTTTGTAATGCTAATCCATTTTTAATGCACCACCTAAAGTGGAGGTTTGACAAAATCTCTATACCCGGAAACTGAAGGCACCAAAAGTGCCGAATAAATTTGTATTCCAAGGCCTCCGAAACTTTATATCTCAATGAGTATAATAAAATTTCTGTCGAATAACTCAGTTGAAAGAAATTTTATGTATTGCCTGTATTTTCAGTTTCCCCTAATCTAGAGCTTTTGGGACAAGGCTTAGTTTCAGAACTAAGTAGTGTTTCAATTAAACACACAGCTGTCGCCTAATCACTCACTAGGGACAAATATTGTAATTCTGCTTTAGATTTTAATGCGATATACTATTAGGATTAAACAAATACGAAACAGTACGGTATGCGGAATGTCTTGCTTTTGAAAATCTTAATAAGGACCGAATGACGTCATTCTCTGGTTAAGGCCTGCTCTTTTTTTTTTGCGAAAAGTTGTCAAATGAGCAGACGGTTCACCTGATGTTAAGTGAATACCGCCGCCCATGGACATCTGCCACACCCGAGGGTTACAGATGCGTTGACAACCTTTTGAAAATTGGGCTACGGCTACCTCACTCACCAGACGAAACTTCCACTTTACGCTGGTCTTCTGTGAGGTCGTGGTATTTACCCGGACGGGCCTGCCCATTCGTGCAACAGCCAAGGCTGCTGCGTGGCCCTACCACCGTATCTTAATAATCAATCTATGCTCACACCAACTCGTTTTTCCAGTGATATCAGAATTTTAAGAATTTGAAGCTGCTCTGACGGCTAACCTTAGTTGTTTCAAACCAAATAAAAAAAATTCGACCCGTCGAAGTGGAGCTCAATGGGGGAGGCCTATGTTCAGCAGTGGACGACCTACGGCTGATATGATGACGATGATGATGAGATTTAAAAAAATCAAGGTGCATTATTGTTTTTTTTTTCATGTACAGAGTTCTTACAGCAGGTAAGGTATCCAGGCCTATTTGTTTTTTTTTCTTTTTTATGTGAAAAGTTGCCAAACGAGCAGACGGTTCACCTATCAATTACAAAAGCAAGCAATTACGATGTGCCTCGTGTCACAATACCACTGCTCTTATAATTGGATATTAGTTTGTGAGGAATTAGGTGAGAAAGGCTACGATGTATTTTAAATTTCCTTATTTCATACTTTTTGTATATAACCTAATAAAATATTATATAAACTCAATTTTTACAATAAAATCGATGAAAGTTTAGTATAAAAAATCTAAGACTCCGATTTTAGAAATAAATTTTGTATTGCTGTACATTTTTGCGGCCAACGAATACAAATTCAATGAGAGCCAAATCGGGAATCAACTATGTCAATCGGGAATAATGTTTGCCTTTGATTTCGCTATAAAACCTGGCGAGTAATGTAATAATTCATATATTTTAACTCTTTTTTTGTAGTCTCAGATATGTGTTACTGTTTGTTTTCAGCTTTTACGTCCACGCCTCTTTAACATCCAGTGCTGGTCGTCGCGAAATTTTCTCATCGTCTTCTTTTTTAGTGAATTTAGTGGTCTTATTTTGATTATTCCAGGGTGTTTTTTAATCCCACAAATACCAATGTTCCCACGTGCTCTCAACCGAATTTTATACGACGTCATAATAGTACCACGGTAGGCTTTTTAAAAGTAAGTCAGCCTTTAATATTTATATTGAGCGTTATCATAAGCGCCCATTGTAGCTTCAAAGACTACCGTATTTTGTAATAAAACTTAAGCAATTATATTGATAATAATCTAAAGTTATTTTCAAAACTGAGTTTACGACGACCCCATCCATAATTAAAACTCTATTTAAAGAGACCTGTAGAGCCTAAAATTATGGATTGTGCTTTAGAAAATGCATCGCGCATTTTATTTTCAGATGGCATTCTTACTCTTTTTAATGATGAGAGTCTAGAAAACCACCGCCAAATGCATCCTTTGATCAATCTTTCACCGATTCTTTCCGTTTTTTTTATCAGAGATTACAAATTACCGATGAATAAACTTTCGAGGCAATTATGTCATTTTCAAGTTGCTCTGCGTGGGGCGTTGACGGTATCTATACTATATTATAAAGAGGAAAGATTTGATTGTTTGTATGTATTGAATAGGCTCCGAAACTACTGAACCGATTTAAAAAATTCTTTCACTGTTGGGAAGCTACATTATCCCCGGTTGAAATAGGCTTATTATATTTTCAAAAAAAAAAAAAAAAAATAATAAAACTTCAATAATGTAACCCAAAGTGTACAAAAATTACCAAAAATATTCTTTACATCGCGTGCACTGCGAAAACTATTGATGATAGAGTAAAATAAAGTACTACGAATTTGCAGAACACATCATTATTTACAAAAAGTGTCGCGAGAGCATATGTCCAACTATTATAGTTAAGCCACAATAAGTGTAACCGTATTTTTACCCGTGCGAAGCCGGGGTGGGCCGCTAGTAACTTATATCTTGTTAGTGCCTTCATTGGTGATACTGGCAGAGCCCTTCTCAGTGACCTTACAAAATTATACAACTTAATACTTTCCGGTAAGGTAAATTCTAAATTTGTTCCATTTTTGTACGGGACAAGATTACGGGCATAGGAAGTCCTTCCGACGTTTAACTTCAAAACTAATATGTAGGTACATACATACATAGTTTCCGGCTTTAAAACTAAATTCCAGCATGTTTAATTAAACCTAGCTTTGGAACCAAAGGCGGCTGTGAAGTGACTGCACGACAAAGCACCTTTCAGAAAGTATTACAAATGAATATAAGAAATAAGGTACTTTATGCGCTACGTTATAGGTATCATTTTCGTCATTTAGAACACAGACTGCAAATGCTATAGTGGCTGGTTCTTCTTCAAAGACATTAAGGGTGTCGTTTTTTTTATCGCAAGCCGTTAAAAACACGTTTAGAAGATATCGATATGAACGCAATCTTGCGTCTGGCGTGGAAATGTTACTAAAAATAAACTCTTGTAATCAATGTATGAAACGCGGAGCGTTATTTAAAAGGAAGATAAGTTAGAAAAGGGAAGAAAGGAAACATTCTTACCCAGAGAAAGATGGAAAGAACAAAAAAGAAACTAACAAAGAATAAAAAGAATTTTGATAACAAAATAATAGAAAAATAGGAATTAAAATTAAAATAAAATACAACGACACCTCGAACAAGATACATTAACCTAGCCAATATTTACATCCGTAGATAGGGTGTGGTGTGTAAATATTATATATAAATAACTTATATGTATTTGTTTATAATATTTATTTATTAAATCTCATTGTAGGTATATAGTTGTAATGTCTGATTATTCATTTATTTAAATATTTCCATAAGGTACGAGTACGTACTAATTTATTGATTTTGTTTGTTAATGTTTATGAATGTTGTTAACAATACTGTGCCGTGACGCGCAATTGACCTAAACGTTTTTTATGTACAACTAGCTGACCCGGCAAACGTTGTTTTGCCATATAAATTATTTGTAGGCTAGAAAAAAAATGTTTGGGTGGACCACCCTTAACATTTAGGGGGATGAAAAATAGATTTTGTCCGATTCTCCACCCTGGCCGATATGCTCACAAAATTTCACGAAAATCGGTCGAGCCGTTTCGGAGGAGTTCAATTACAAACAAATCCGTTGTATTTGCTATGCTCGCTTGTTATTGTTTTGTGTGATCTTTTACTCCTTCTGACTTTCTTTTGTGGTCGTATATGTGTATGGAACAATAAATATTGTGAATATTGTATATTGAATTTATTATATTGACTACCTTCACCTGACACACACGAATTCACGCTACCTACCAAAAGGGCTACTGAGAATCCACGCCTTTTATTCGCCCTAATTATCAGGGCTAAAACGTAACGAGTAATTAGAAATGATGACCCAATGGCGTAGTTGATAGTGACCCTGTCTCTTACGCTAGAGGGTACAGGTTCGATCCCCACTACTTGAGAAATATTTTGTAGTGAACATAGTGTTTTTCTAGCGTCTGCGTGTTAACATATCTATAAAATATATTTATTTACTAAAATGGGTATGTTTAAGTGTTTATCTGTAATCTAGTACCCATAGTACAAGCATTAATTAGCTTGGGACTAGATAACGTTGTGTTAAATATTCTAAAATATTTATTTATTTTACTTATTTATTCAAAAAAATTAGGAATAATTATAGATTTGCATTTAACATGTTATATCCTTTTTTTAATATAGCGTAAGATACTCAATGTTGAAAATAATATACTAATGACAAATTTATTTCAATAATCTATCTTAGATAGTATATTATTGGATTGTTTAGTTTCTTCAAATAAAATTCTTAAAGTAATAATGTTTAAATACAAGTGCTCAAGAAATAAAACCTCGGAGATATTATGACCCATAACAGATTACTAGATAAAACATTCTCAGTAGAAAATTTAATTTAAGTTCCATCATGCTATCTTTAACGTTTCCTTATGGAGAAAACTAAAATAACACTAATATGAAAATAAATGAAAATTATTAAAAACTGTTTATAGCAAAAATGTTCCCATAATTAGGTAAATATTTATAAAAATACTTTTCTATTTTCCTCTAACGGTATTGAGATGTACCATTGTTAACGATTGCGGGACCTCTTAACATTAATAATTCATGTTGATTGTCATAATTGCTGAAGAGTTGTACACGACTCAGATTTCAGAAAAATATAAGTAGATTTCTCTCTGGTCAATTTCTGAATATTGTGGAGTAATTGAAACATGTTTACGGGGCTTGGAAGTTTCAATATAAAAATTTTAATGAATGGACGTTAAAATATAATCGTTAATAACAAAAAAATAAATACTACAGACAACATCACGTATCCGTAGTTATATCATACTTTTAAAAGCTAAATTAAATTATAAAATTAAAATCTCTTGAATGTTTTATCCCTATTTGCAATTGTCATTTGTATGACATTATGCGAAAGGCTAAATATTAATTAACTCATTTGGCATTTTTAGTGTTTTCAGTAACGCAAGTGCATACTATATTATAATAATATATTTCAGGCCAAGTGCGAGTCGGACTCGCACACGAAGGGTTTCTTTCCATTATCTGTAAAAGTAAAAAAAAAAAGTAAAGTAACAGCCTATACATGTCCCACTGCTGGGCAAAGGCCTCCTTTATACAGAGGGTATCAGGGCATAGTCCACCACGCGGCCCCAATGCGGATTGGTGGACTTCACATATTTTCGAAATATTTTTTTTTTGTAATTATTTCGAAAATATGCAGTTTCCTCACGATGTTTTCCTTCACCGCGGAGCACGTGATAAGTCAGCACATAAAGTTAAAAACTTCATTGGTGCCGGCACCGGGGATCGAACTCAGGTTGCTCGAGTATATTGAATTAAAGGCGAGCGCCCGGACACTGAGCTATCACGGCACTTTTATGCATTATCGGTAAAAAAGCCAAAAATACGAGTACATGTCTGTTGTATAGGAGCCCCACTGAAATATTTTTTCTGTTTTTTATTATTTGTTGTTATAGTAGCAAAAGATAGACATCAACTGTGAAAATTTCAACTGTCCGACAATCATATTTCATGAGATACAGCCTGGTGACAGATGGATAGACAGACAGACAGCGGAGTCTTCGTAATACGGTCCCTTTGGATACGGAATCCTAAAAATGGAAAAAAAATGCTCCGCTGAGTTTCTTTTGCCAGTTCTCGTAGACCAGTGGCTTTTATTTTCCTAACCAGTAGTAGTAGGTATTTTAACAATCATTAAGTGATAAGATATTTGAATATGGATTTGATTTCTAAAAATCGATTACTTGCCAAATTTTCAATGATATAAAATACCACATTTTTGAAATAAAATACGTATTATTTGCTACACGGTAGGGGCCAGTAGCTGAGACGTCAAGCTTACGAGCTGAGATTGCTAGTGCAAATCAAAATGGTGTGTGCCAAGGTTGTAGTCTATTATTATTATTACACGAGTACACTGTTTATATATCGATCTCATTTACAACTCGGTGGTATAGTCACATAACAGTTTTCGCTGTTGCACAAATGGGCAGGTCCAATGGTAAGTGTCACGATCTCACAGAAGATCTTGTATCTTGCGTTAACTGATGTTTTTGCTTTCAGTCCCGAGACTATTTAAGCTTCATCGGACGCAGAACCGGTGGGCTAGCCAGAACCCACGAGTTTGGACCCTCCGCTATGGGTAGGGTCGCGCATGTGCTCATGCGTGCGTTTAACTACTATGGTGTGTCATCTAAGGGCCGTCGAGGTCGCGGTTCGGACCGAGACCCCGACGGCCGTCAACTGTGCATTTAGCTAATCGGTGGCTGGGAGCGGTGAGAACCGCCTCGGAACGCGGGTGTACCTTGTGTACGCGTTGTGTGGGTCTCGCCGTGCTCGGAGGTGAGGGCGAACTGGTGTGATTTTTGTTACACGTTAGTGTAACAAAAATCACACCAGTTCGTCCCGCCGGATAACACTACACCCACAGTTATGTGGGTGTAGTGTTATCCGGCGGGACCCCCGGCGGTGGGTCCATCGTATCTAGGTCCTCTTCGGCGACCGGGTCGATGAGGACGTTTCGCGGGCGACGCTTGTTTACGTTCGCGTTAGTGTCCGGTTGGTAGTTTGCTGCTATTACCACCAGAGGGTTGGGATGACGCTGAGCTCTATCAAAGAACCGTTTTGTCAAATCTTTAAAATGTGCACGAATCGTCGGGAGTCTGCAATCGCTGTGCAGGTCGACGTTGCGCTGATACCATTGCGCACCGGTTGCGCGGCGGATAAACATACTTTGAACTACTTTCAATTTGTTAATGCGCGTAGGATTTATATGTGCGAATATCATGCATTCGTAGGACATGATTGGCCTTACACAAGCTTTATATAAGAGTAATTTGTGCCTTAAGGGCATTTTACGTTTCTTATTCGTTAAATTGTGTAGCCGGCCAGAGACGAACGCGGCTTTGTTTCGGAGTTGATTGATGTGCGTAGTGAAAGTCATACGCGAGTCAAAAGTGACTCCTGAATATTTGACCGTTTTCTCCCAGGGGAGAGTTTGGCCATATAGTGATATTTGCCCCAACTTTCTGTACTGGCGACGACCTTTGTAACGGTGTGGCGGATGGGGGTTGGGGGTGCTACGAGTGAAGTGAATCGCCACACTTTTTTCTGGATTAATATCGATTCTCCATTTGCGGAACCAATCACCGAGGCGGTCGGCGCCGCTTTGGAGTCGAGTTGTTAATTGAGTGAGGTTGCGATCTGAGTAAAAGAGCGCCGTGTCATCCGCGAAAAGCGCGAGATTGACGTGGGGGTCTCTAGGTATGTCGTTCGTGTAGAGCGTAAATAGTAAGGGTGAGAGGCAGGAGCCTTGTGGTACGCCGGCCGTGAGGCGGCGGCTAGTGGAGAGGGTGCCCTCGACTCGATATCGAAAAGAGCGGTTCAACAAAAAGGCCCGGATGGTGTGTACGACCTATCTGGCACTTTGAGTGTGTACAGCTTGTAAAGCAAGCCGTTGTGCCAGACTATGTCGAATGCTTTTGCGACATCGAAGAAGAGAGCCCCTGTACTAATGTATTTGAAAGAAAGAAAGAAAGAAAGAAAGAAGAAATATTTATTCGGCGCATTACATTACAGGAAAAAAAAAAAAAAATAACATTATAATTGTAAAAATGTATGCACCAAAAAGGTCTCCGCTCAGTATATTGCCCTGGCAAACAATACCACGGCACTGGTTTTCTGCGGATACCTTGTAAGATTGGCGTTCAGCTCCATGCATACAGCCAACAAAAATAACAATGAAATAGACTAAAAACAATAAAAAAGGAATATAAAAGTTAGGAACAATAAAATCAAAAATAAAGTATAACAAAAAAAAAATATATTAACAAAAACTATAACATGTCCTCGACACAATACGAGTGCCTATATACCTATGAGAGCTGAGTTGTCTGGGTGCAACTTTATATATATATAATATATTATAATATATGCAGACAGCGATCTGATCGGTTTTACTCCGTCCGTCTTTTGCAAATGAAGTAGAAACTTTTTGTATTTTGCTTTAAAGATATGTAAAGACGAAGAGTTTCTAATAGGTGGTGGGATGTTATTCCAACACTTTGTGGCGGAGTATCGAAAGCTTCCACGGAAAGCCGCAGTACTAAAAACAGGGCATATAAGACGGTCACAAAGTCGTGATTGGCGTTGTGTAAATTTTAACTTGCCATAGAGATATGATGAACTTTGTTTATTTATTACCCCGAAAATTAAGGAAGCAAAATGTAGTGCTCGCCTTGACCGCATATTCAACATGTCGCTTCGATTAAGGTATGGTGTTATATGAGACCGGCGTGGAATTGGAAAGCAAAAACGAGCACAGGAATTTTGAACTCGCTGAATATGTTTTTTTGTACGCTCTAGTAAGCACCCAGCGATGACTGTATCTGCGTAATTTAATTTTGATAGTATTAGAGATTCGCAGAGATGAATCCGCAAGTCTATATCCAGGAATTGACGTATTTGGTACAGCACTTTTAGCCTATAATAACATTGTTGGACTATATTTATAACATGACTTTCAAATCTTAAATGACTGTCAAGTAGTACACCTAAATTTCGAACTTCTTGAACTTGTTCAATTTTGTCATTTCTTACTTTTATCTGTGGTTTAAGCGCAGTTATTTGGTTTACTTGTGCTTTGGTACCTAAAACAATAAACTTTGTCTTTGTAGGATTCAGAACAAGACTGTTAGCTTCCGACCACTCAGCTATTCGGTTAAGATCTTCGTTAATTTGAGTAACAGTTGTCCCTGCTTCACTAGGCATCAAAGGCTTATAGATTTGTAGGTCATCAGCATATAAATGATGCTCACAATTCAAAATATATTTCGGTAGGTCAGCTGTATATAAAATAAAAAGGATTGGCCCGAGTATAGATCCTTGTGGAACTCCTCGATTTATTGGTGAAACACTTGAGTACTTTTTTGGAACCGTCTATATGAGTGATTTCAACCTTTTGAGTACGGCCAGTCAAGTAACTTGAAAACCACTTAATTGCTACTTGATCAAATCCATAATAAACAAGTTTTGCTATGAGTAAGGACGTGTTGATTGTATCAAATGCACGTGAATAATCAAGTAGCACCAAAACTGTACCCTTTCCAACATCCTGTTCGGATAAAACATCATCAACTACGTGCAAAAGTGCTGTTGCGGTACTTCGTCCAGCTCGAAATCCCGATTGTTTTTCTGGTAAGATGTTATTAGAATGTAGGTAGTCAGTCATCTGCAAACATACAACCCTTTCCAAAATCTTTGACAGTATTGGTAGTATGCTTATTGGTCGTAGATCTTTTAACTCTGTTGGATGATTAATTTTGGGAATAGGTTTAATTATAGCTTCTTTCCATAAGTCCGGGAATTTACCAGTTCTAATCGACAAATTAAGTATAGAAGTCAATATACTTATTGTTCGAGGTAGAGTTAAAAGAATCATATTCAGTGATATACCATCTACACCCTGAGCGTTTGTCGTAATATTTTTAATAATTTTAAAAACAGTTTCCTCGTCGACTGGTCTCAAGCTAAAAACCGAGTTGTTGAAACGATTTGAATAAAATCGTGATAATACAGATGGATTGCTATCAGTCGTACCAGGAATATTAAGAAAATAGTTGTTAATAAGGTCAGGATTACATAAATTTTCCGGTAAGTCTGTTTGTTTCTTTTTAAAATCAACAACAGTTTTTTTTTAAATTTCTCCATAGGGCTCGTGAATCTTTTATATTACGGTTTATAAAATGTTGGAAGTATGCGGTTTTTTCGTTACGGATGGCTATTCTTACTATGCTTCTCAAATCTTTATAGTATTTTTTATGACAATCCAATTTCGTGCGACGACTTTTAGCATGTGCTTCATCTCTCAATCTCACTATATCTTTTACGGTTTTTGTAATCCACGGGTAGCTTTGCTCTTTAATATATGATGTTTTTACGGGTGCATGAATGTCAAAAAGTTTGTTAAGACATGAGTTGAAAGCTGCAAGAGAATCATTAACGTCTTCGCTGAGTAGTCTCTCCCATGGTATACTGTTTACGTCATTATTAAAATTTTGCAAATTAATGTCCTTAATCGGTCTGTATGTTAGCCAACGACGTGTTGGTTTTGGTTTCTTTATATTAAGTTCAAACGAAATAAACGCATGACTGCTAAGGTCTTGGATTAAATTAACTGAGACCTTTGTAACCTTAATGCTACTGCAAATTAAGTCCAACATAGTTTCGGAGTGATCAGTAAAGTGAGTTGGCTTGGTAACGTACTGTTTTAGACTCATGCTATGAAGAAAATCTAAGATTTTTTTGGCATTACTTTCATAGGGTTTTAGCAGATTGACATTAAAGTCGCCCATTAACACCACATGATCATGTGACGAGAAAGAGCTCAGTGTTTCTGTTAGACTATCGATGAAAGTGTCTAAGTTTAACCACGGTGGCCGATAAGCAGTACCAACAGCAAGCTTATTTCCATTTAAAGTAATACTGAGCCACATTTGCTCGACTAAGGCTGGAGGTGGGGGTACAAGTTGGCGCGCGTATATTCCGCGCTTAAGGTAAAATCCAACGCCACCACCGCGTGAACGTATGCCAGGAGGACGTGGCACGTGCCGCAGTCGATATCCAGGAGGAACAGGAGCGCGCCTCTCTTAGCCCTCCCGCAGCCAGGTCTCGTTGATGGCTACAACGTCTACGACGTATTTGGGGTGGTTAAGGCCGTTTAAGAAGTGCTCCGTTAGGCGGTATAACTGATCGGGACAAGAGTGTCTAGCTCGAAAGCCGAATTGTTCCGTCGGCAGAAGGCCGTTGGAAAATACGTGCTCTTTGAGCCTGTTTAACAAGAGCCGCTCGCAGAGCTTCCCCAGGCAACTGAGGAGGCTGATGGGACGATAGCTAGAGGGCTGATTGGCTGGTTTATTCGGCTTGCGAATACCGATAACCGTGGCTTGCTTCCAGTCCGGAAAGGAGCAACTGGAGAGAAGGGTATTGAAAATGGTCGCCAGTAAACAGATAAGCGGCCCAGGGAGAGCTTTGAGAATCTTATTACTTATATTATCTGGGCCCGGGGCGGATTTTGGTTTTAAATTTTTAATAATATCTTGGACCTCTTCGGGGGTCACTGAATTTAAAGGTTCGCCTTCCGGTGGAAGCGCAGCCCTAGTCTCGATTACGCGGTCCACCTCCGTTAGGTGGACTGAATCGGTGTGTTCGCGCGATGGCGTACATTGCTGCTCTAGGTTGTCCGCAAGGCATTCGGCTTTTTCGGAGTTATCTAGGGCTACTGAAGCGCTATTAGGTCTAACTAACGGCGGTAGAGATTCGCGGGGGTCTGCTTTCAGACTGCGGGCCAACCGCCAGTAGGCGGTGTGCGATGGCTCGATGTCCTCTAGGAGAGTGTCCCACGTTGTGTGTCGGTGTTCCGATACACGATCTTTGACTTCTAGCTGAAGGCGTCGAAGTAGGGTTCGGTTCGATTCCGATCGGTATCGGTCGAAGGCGTGTTTGGCTGCATTTTTCTGTCTAATTAGCAGTCGTAGGTCGGGCGGAAAGTTAAACCGTCGGTCGCCCGACAGTTTCACCGTCCGTTCCGAGTCTGTGACTGCGGAAGTAATAGTTTCACGGAGACTCGCTATCGCTCGATTTGCGTCATCGAACGTAGCTATCGTCTCGGGTAAGTCTACTAAGTCCTGGGGGTCCAAGGCCTTGAGTTTGACCTCAAGACGATGCCAGTCCACTACGGATTTGGTCGGAGGGACCGCGCCGGCGTTCTGGCCCAGTTTACACAGGACGGGCCTGTGGTCTGAGTCTAGTTCATGGATTGTCTCTATCGACTCGATGTCGAGCGAGACCTCCCTATAAGATGCTACCTAGAATAACATTATGTCTAGGACACTAGGTGACGCGTGTTGGTAGTTGTCCACCGTAGGATACCTAGTGGGAGTCGCGGGAGCGACTATACTAATATTTAGGTTATCGGATAAGCTAAAGAGATGCTTTCCGTTGTTATTTGGGATGCTGTTGGTGTCCCATGAGCCGTGTTTGCAGTTTAGATCTCCTGCAATTATCACGGAAGGGCCTAAGTTAAGAAGCGTATCTAGGTCGCTTTGAAGTAGGGTTCTATTCCCCGAGAGGTAGACTGAGACTAGTACAAGCGGCCTGTGGCCGGTGAGCGCTAACCTACACGCTGATGCCTCTATTTGATTTAGCTCTGGAATGTCGAGCGGGCAACGGTGCAAGGACCGTTTATAATAAATTAGTGTGCCTCCCAGACGGTTTGCTAACCGTTCGTGGCGGCCAATATTGTAATTTGCGATTCTGGGATCGCGTACACTAGGTTTCAAGAATGTCTCTTGCACTAGAAAGATATCTACGTTATAATCGCGAAGGAATTCCGCGATTTCGTCCCTTTGACCCTTTATGCCGTTTGCGTTGAAATACGAAACAACCAGAGCCCGAGGTTTTGTTCTACCTGCGGTTGTACTTCCCATTAAGGTGTTTTTATGGGTCTAATTAACGACGCGGCGGAGCGCGGTTTTATTGCGCGGACTATTGTCTTTTACGGTTGGCTCGTAAAAGCCCAAAGGGCTTCCACAAGCGTTTTATGTTGGCTAATTGCCCTAAGACGCTCGTTGCCAGATGTGGCGGCCGCTATTTTAGCGGACAATACGGCGAGTTCCTGCCTATTGATCCTATCTAATAAGCTGCAAATATTAGCGATTTGCGCGAATGGGTCGTCCTTGTTTTCCGCGAAAACTGACGGTGTTGGCTACACCTGCGGCCGCGGCGCCATTTGAGAGGCGGGCAGCTGTTGTGCGATCGGTCGTGAGGCGATCGGGATTACCGGTGCGGTTACCTGCGCGGCCACCTGGGGTTTTGTCCAGGCGTTTGTGACGGGTACGGGCGCGGGAATGAATCTAACGGGCGCGGGTTTGGGCAACGTGGATTTCGCGGGAGATTTCCTCGCGGGAGTTTTCGGGGCCTTAGCGCAGCCTCTGTAGCTAGCCGGGTGGCCGGTGGCGTTACAGTTTACGCAGTCCGGTGGATCTGCGCAATCTTTCGGCCGCGTGCACTCGGTAGTGCCGTGGTCACCGGTGCATTTGACGCACCTTGGGTGAGCGAAGCAGTTATTGGCCGTGTGGCCAAAATGCTGACAGTTGTGGCACTATGCCACAACACCTGACTTACGCGGGGGCTCGATGACTAAGTCACTGAGCCCACAGACCCTCTTCAGGTTGAAGATGGCCTTACCTTCCGGGGTAGGGTCAAGTTCAACCTCTCACAGAAGACGGCCGTGAATTGGAAGCGTTATACTTCTGCGTTTCGTGAGCGTCTGGAGAGCGAGGTAGCCGATCCACTTTTTTAAAAGGTGACAACGCATCTGTGTTGCAAATGTCTGCAACACAGATGCGTTGTCACCTTGCGGCGGTTATCACTTAACATCAGGTTACTCCACTAGCTCGTTTGCGACCTTCACAATTAAATTTACCACCATCATATTAGAAAAAGCTTTCCATTTATCGTGTTAATATGCTCTGTGAAAGTTGGGAATCATTTACTATTCTGTAAGGGTTAAAAGACAACAATATTGTATTGTAAAAGCTAACAAATGAATGATGAATTTATTTGTTGGCCCACCCCGAAGGGCTTTAGCTGGCAATTCCCACCTGAGAACTAATAATTTATTTGTTCGACCTTCAAATGATTTTTGTTAATATAATGAATTATGAATTTGTATACTTACTAATATTATAAACGCGAAAGTTTGTATGTATGCATGGATGTTTGTTACTCTTTCTCGCAAATACTACTGAATGGATTTTAATGAAACTTTTCAATAATATAGCTTACACATTAGAATAAGACATAGGCTAAAATTTGTATACATATTTTATGTATATCTGTGTTTCTGTCTGTATATTACGCCTTCAGCCTATTCTATGCAGACGTAGTCGTAGCGGGCAGCAGCTAGTTTTAAATAAATATCTCTGCGATACTTGAAAATATTATTATGTAATACGACAAATGCAAAAATAATATTAAAAGAATAAAATTTATTTACAATATACAAAACTTATATACGAAAGAGATTTTGGGCGTTTCGACTAAAAGAAATTAAAGATCGAATCCGAAACTTCCCTCTTATTAGGCCTCTGTACCCAAATAGTAAAACGGGACTATATTACTAAGACTCCGCTGTCTGTCTGTCCGGTCGTCTGAACCACGAATCTCTGATTCTCGTGATCTTCGAACCACGATAGTTACATTGTTCACAGCTGATGTTTTGTTTGATTTATGTTGCAACAACAAATACTAAAAAACACTTTAAAAATATTTAAGTGGGGCTCCGATACAACAGACATGATGCTTTTTTTCCGTTTTTACAGATAATGGTACGGAACCCTTCAAGCGCGTGTCCAACTTGCACTTGGCCGGTTTTAGCATTTTGCATAATATGATACAAATGAAAATAGCAATAGGGTATCTCATGCACCGTGATAGTAAGCCAGTTTAAATTTTCGCAAATGATGTATTTCTGTTGCCGATATAACAAAAAATTATATTAAAAACGGAATAAAAAAAATAGTTAAGTGGGGCTCCCATACAATAGAGGTGATTTTTTTGTCATTTTTATAGTGTACGGACCCTATAAAAACCCTGCGTGCCCGAGTTCAACTCGCACTTGCTTTTGAATTGTTTTTAAATTAGGTACACAAATTTATTAAGTTTTATCACCCATTATAATAGGTTAAGAATTTATTTATCAATTCTTTATTTCAGTAGTTTAAAACCGCTGAGAGCATAAACGCGTTCGTTAAGATTAAAGGTTGTGAACTTACTGGTACAAGTGACAGATCGTTAAATCTCTTTGATATTTAGTGTTTATTATTTCTTGTTCATTGTAGTAATCGGAAGGAAATAGGGCCGCGAGCAAATTGTTCCATTTTGCTAAAGGATGAGAAGCTAGCATCGTTTAAGCCGTTCAAATACTACAAATATCGATTTTAAAAGTGTTCTCCTTTCCAAGTGTCTAATCATCCGACCACAAAGGAGAAAGAAGAAATTGATTGTTTAATTCCTGCGCAGTTATAGTCTTTCATCTTTTATCTTTTTACCTTGTAAATTAAAAACGATTTTCGCAAAGAGGAAAGCATGAAATTTTCATCAACTGAATTGCGTCACTACCTTTTCTCTTTTCCTACCAATTTTCTTACGCTTCTAGTTTTCTTATAGTTCTTGAATTATATTACAGTCTCATGCTTCCCGTAATTTCTTATAAAATATTTAATAAGATTCTTCACATTTTTTTAGCATAATATTTAGTATTAACTTGCTAAAGTAACGAATTTAATCGAAAATTAAGATTTAAATATGTTTTCAATGTATTTCAGTAAAATAAAGGTAGCGTTCATGGCACCAAACATAGTGGACTTGGTTTATTAGATAACATGTAATTAAATTAGATTTAATATAGCAAATATTGAAATAAAATAAAGTAGTAAATTGGAAAAATACATAAAAGGATGAATTATGTACCTTGTAGTCTAAATATAAAATATGTTTTCTTAAATTAACTAACTGTAAAAGTTGAAACTAGGTATATTTTGTAATGTGACAATATACTAAATAAAAAATTTTTTTACTAGTAAATGTAAAATGTTGATGTCATGAATGTAAACCGTTTAGTATTGCTTTAAAGAAATCTAGGGTTCCGTATCCGCAGGGTAAAACAGGACCCTATTACAATCCGCTGTAGGTTTGTCCGTCTGTCCCCAGGCTGTATCTCATGAACCGTGATAGTTAGACAGATGAAATTTCCACAAATTAAGTATTTCAGTTGCTGCTATATCAAATTATAAAAAGCAGAATAAAAAATATTAAAGTGGGGCTCCCATACATCAAACATTTTATTTGCCGTTTTTGTAGGTAATGGTATGGAACACTTCCTGCGCGAGCCCGACTCGCACTTGGCCGGTTTTTTAAAAACAAAGAGTGGAAATTTTGTGCATTTGTGTGCCAGTATCAACACCCAGATCCGAAAAAATTATCTCTGGTTTACATGAGTTTTCTCGTATGGGAATCGAACCCACAACCCCCGGCACCAAAGCCAATACCTTGGCAACTACGCCATGAAGTCGTCACATTATATTTAGAGACTTTTATAGAATTATTCTAGTATGTTTGATGTGACCTCTGGGCTTCCTTAATCCTATTTTAATAATGCAGGCAGAATTTTTGTTTGTCTGTCAGTTGCTTATGGAATTAACTGCAAAAACTGAATTACACCTGGGAGAAGCCTGGGTGGGTTATTAGTATTAGTATAAATTTGGTGTTCCTAAAGTTTATAGAAAGTGACAATTAATATAATTCCAGTATAGAACCAATTACACAAATAATCTTTTAAGTCTTCAGCACTTCACGAAATGTGCCAAGACATTTCGTGAAGTGCTGAAGACGTATACGTTTTTTTCAAATCTAAGGAAAAGCGACTAAATTCTTCAAAGAATTAAATAAAATTTTCGTATTGTCCGTGTCTAAATAAAAGGGGTACCTAAATGGGCTACTCTGAAGAAATAATTTCTCGGAAGCTCACTGTAATTTATTTTTATTGCCTTTCTGATGCCTTTCGCTACAGCCCCTTTATCCTGGTTTTGTCCTCTTTAAAGAAAATCTCCTTGCTTAATATGCAAGAGGCATTTACTTACAAATTTTTTTTGAGCAAAATCATAATGCTTCCGAAGCAATATCATCCTTATTCCTTATGAAGATTTTAAATTAACACAAAGGGCTTGAGAATGTTACATATTTTTAACAGTAATACTTTATTAATATTTTGTAATACTTTTACTCAAAAATATATTAAATCATTGTATTAATAAATAATAATATTGAGTCATTTTAATTTGTCGCACATATAAAGAGTACTATGTCATTAAATTATTCTGTCATACACGGTCTACGTCTATAAGTATTCTTTTTTACTATATCAAAAATTGCAAGAAGATCAATAAAAAAAATAGAAATTACAAAAATAAAAACAAATATAAACATATTTTAGGGACATTAATTCATAAATGAAACACTGCCTAAGACAATACAAGCCTCACTACGCCTTTTGTCCGTAATTTTAAATTGATAAGGTTAAAATTCTTTTCAGCATATGCCCAAAGACATTTGTTACATTTTTAATGGAAAAGTAGCCAAACAAGCAAGCGGGCCACTTGCTGGTAAGCGACCACTGCCGTCCATGGACACTTGCAACATCGGAGGAGTCACAACAGCGTTGCCGGCCCTTGATTTCTCAAATTCAAAAGTTTCTTAGGGCCCATTCTTAGTAGCTTAGTAACAATATAACCGATGGACTCTATGTGTGTACTGAATAAAGTTATCACATACCATAATAACGTTAGTATAGATTAGTGTATCCAAAATTATGTAGAGCTTAAATTAGACATTAATATTACAGACGCAAACAAAGTTTTAGCTTAAGTTGTCTTTCTATGTACTATAAACTAGCACTGAAAAATTTGAGAAGTTATGTTATAAGCCAAACGAGTTAGAGGAACGTTGCAAAGGAGATAATCGAATGAAGGTAATGTGTACCAGGCCAAGGTTTGGCCTTTATCCAATACGTAAAGCTTTCGGTAAGAGAGTGTTTATTGAACTGTGAAAAAAAGAATCGAAGGATTTCGTCGAAGATACCGAAAGCCAAGTAAGAAAAGTAAATTATATGAGTTTAGAATAAATAACCACACCGTTTGAATGTCTTTTCATTTATCAACTATTGCATAAAATGACATAACACGTTTAAGATGCACCTCGGTAATAACGTTTTTTTAATTTTTTTAAATTTGTTATACGACTCAATAGCTATTTAACTTAGTGGTTAAAGCGTCTGGTTGCGCGATTTCGTAGTACGCCGGTTAACGACGCGGCGAAAACCTTTTCGCCTATTTTACTACAAATTTTAATTTAACATCTGTAGTGCAGAAATTAGAACTTTAAAAACTTACTATAATAATATTTAAATAATTTGTTGTACAAACGAATAAAACCCTAGCGCGACTGTTGGCCAACGAATGGTACTCTGAGCAAGCGGGGGGTCCCTTGCGACCACACCATACATGAGCTGCTATTGGGGAGGTGGAAAGATCACTACATAGTATAAAACAAAGTCTTCCCGCTGTCTGTCTGTTCCTATGTATACTTAGATCTTTAAAACTACGCTACGGATCTTGATGCGGTTGTTCAAGGTGATTCAAGAGGAAACTTTATATGTATAATATATTGCACCCATGCGAAGCCGGGGTGGGTCGCTAGTATATACATATATAATGGTATGGAAACAGTATAATTACAATGGCAAACAAATACGATACCATCGTTCTATTTGGGACTGTCAAGCGATTGTTTCGAGTAAAGCGGAAGAGGACATATCCGAGTAATTCCACGTTTGTTCCAAAATTATAATAAAACATAGGTGGGGTTGGAGTACTACATTAGTGTATCTAGCAATTTAATATTTCTGTTCAATAACATTGGCGTTTGATTCACACGATTATTGTTAATTTCTGGCGTTTTCATATAAGAAATAATGATGTTAGGATAAAACATACTCATGTCTCGCTGTCTTAGCACACGATATTATCTACGCTAAGTTGAAAAAGAAACATCGCATTAGCATGTTACATTAGTTCCCTGTCTCAATATTGAATCGGATCAATATCACGCAAAAAAATGGTTATTTACCATTCAAGAGTGCCTCAAAACTTTTTGCCTAAAAAGTTTTTATACTTAGACGGATAGTTTATAATGAATTTAATTTAATGAACTAAAGACTGTGTTGTTCCTTTTTTGTGCTACGTATTTTTTTCGTAAATAATTTGGAGCAAATGTTTATGAAGATGAATAAGAATAAAATACAGTTAAGTATCGGCTCTCAAGCAGTGATAGCTCAGTGTCCGGGCGCTCGCCTTTAATTCAATATACTCGAGCAACCTGAGTTCGACCCCGGTGCCGGCTCCAATGAAGTTTTTAATTTTAAGTGCTGACTTATCACGTGCTCCACGGTGAAGGAAAACAACGTGAGGAAACCTGCATATTTTCGAAATAATAACAAAAAAAATTCGAAGATATGTGAAGTCCACCAATCCGCATTGGGGCCGCGTGGTGGACTATGCCCTGATACTCTCTGCATAGAGGAGGCCTTTGCCCAGCAGTGGGACATGTATAGGCTGTTACTTACTTTACTTTTACTTTTTTTTATCGGCTCTCAAGGCTCTCAAGGCAAAGCGGCAAAAAGATGCAAAATAATTTAAACGCTTTGGCACATTTACGCAACGAATTGTAGGTTTATACTTTCCTAAGCAGAGTTTATAGAAGCTACCGTAATTCATAGGAACTTTTCCGTTCCATTTTTATCCACATTATGAATTTTGTATATCAACCTACAGCAGTCAGTCAATGGTCTTTTCTCAAGGCGTGCTATCTCAATCTATGGCTAAATATTATTACTTAATAATAATAATAATAATAAAATATCTTTATTCACATAGACGCTTGCGCGTTCTTATGAGACGTCAAAATTTTACAATAAATTAACACGTTCGTAAGTTACCACCGGTTCGGAAAGCAGTTTCTGTTGAGAAGAAACCGGCAAGAAACTCAACAGTTGCTCTTTTTTAAAAAAATCAGTTTACAATATAATAGTACATGTACAATAGTCTTGTTTTAGCCTACATGAGTATCAACAGTATTAACCCCACACATTGGCGTCGTCAAGATATTCGGCAATAGTATAATAGGCTTTAGCCATAAGTTTACTTTTAATTTTTCTTTCAAATTCATCAAGTGGCAGACTTAATATCGACTGTGGGATTTTATTATACATGCGCACACTTTGCCCCATGAACGACCTGTTTACTTTTTGTAGGCGAAACAATGGCGTAGTTAGTTTGTCCTTATTTCTAGTATTTAGTTTAATTCTGTCACTATTCTTTTGATAATTATTAATATTCTGTTTAACATACAAAATATTACAATAAATATATTGAGACGCAACAGTGAGTATATTAATCTCTTTAAAAAGATCTCTGAGTGTATTTCGAGCTCCGATGTTATAAATTGCTCGGACAGCTCTTTTTTGAATAATAAATATTGAATTTATATCAGATGCACTACCCCACAACAAAATGCCGTACGACAAGATGCTGTGAAAATAACTGTAGTAAACAAGTCTGGCAGTGTCGATGTCTGATAGCTGCCTAACCTTCCTAATTGCAAAAACAGCGGAGCTTAACCTATTCGCAAGAGATGATAGATGGGGACTCGACTCCATTGGAGCTTTGAATCTACTGTGATTACCAAGAATACAGCGGACTCAACAGGATTAAGGGTTACGCTATTCAATGTTAAGCTAAAACTTTGCCTTCTTGCGTTGGGAGGGCAAAAAGAAGGCATTTAGTTTTTTTAGCATTTAACACCATATTATTAATGGTAAACCAGTGGAGGATACGCGAAAGTGCACTATTCACGTCGTCATAATTCGATACATTTCGGTCAACCTTAAAAATAAGCGATGTGTGTCGTCAGCAAACAGTACAACATCACATAACTCACTGGCATAAAAGGGGAGATCATTTATATATACTAAGAATAATAATGGGCCCAAGATTGATCCTTGAGGGACACCCATTTTCATGGGGGACCCTGCGGAATTTACATCATTTATAGATACTCTTTGAATTCCATTACTAAGGTAAGAGGCAATGAGATTGAGGGTGATGTCACGAATGCCATAATAATCAAGCTTTAGAAGGAGGGTTTTGTGATCCACGCAGTCGAAAGATTTTGAAAGGTCGCAAAAAACACCTATTGCATCTTGCAACCCTTCCCAGGCGTTATAAATATGTTTGACAAGTGCGATACCTGCATCTGTTGTCGATCTGCCTTTAGTGAATCCATATTGCTCATTGTGAATTTTTAAATAACAATATAAGCAGGTCACCCAAGACACGGAACAACGGACGTAAACACCAAAGATCCACAACTTGAGTAAGAATGAAATTTACTACGCATATTACTTAGCTAATTTATATGCATTATTTAGAGAATTTTCTTATAGTCACATTTTTCCATTATAAGTTGTAGTATTCCTTCCAATTAATTGACTTTAAATAAAACATGAGGAATAGGCACTCTACGAATAAAAACTTGGTAAGTCTAGAAATGTATTCAGTATTTTTCCGTTCCCATTTCAAGGAAGAATTTATTTTCAGCGAGTTTAATTCAGTGCAACGGACTCAATTGGATCTGCTCGTTTAACAATTAATTAATCATGTTCCGATTTTTCGTTTTGCCATCCTTGATTTCAATCACGATACCTTTTCCTCTACAGCGCCCAAAGTTTTTGTTAATTCTTGTGCAATAATTTATTATTTAAAGAAATAATATTTAAATTGTTTATACCCTATACCCAATCATCTATTGAAATCTAGCCGTTTCTTTGTTTCAATTGCCTCGCTAACTACCCCTCAACCTTTTTTGATGAATTATAATATTTAACAAGTCATTTTTTTATTAACGTAAAACAAAACTGACTTAAAATATCTCGCTGTGTATTAATTTTTATAATTGATTTTATTCCGGTTAGCTCCGGAGCCCAAAATCCAATACCAATGAAATTAATATGATGGTCCCATGGGAAGCACCAGCTTTCAAAAAATAAAAGAATCATCAAAATCGGTTCAATCCGTCGAAAGTTCTGAGGTAACAAACATAAAAAAAAATACAGTCGAATGAAAAACTCCTCCGTTTTTTAAGTAGGTTGAAAATGAAAATAAAACTGTAACTACTACCAAGGATTTATTTTATTAAATTATACTTCACATAATTTCTTGTTTATTGAATTTCACCTATTGAAATTCAGTTATTCATAATTTCTTGTTTATTGAATTTCACCTATTGAAATTCAGTTATTCAATCAGTATTGCAATCTACTTAAATGTTTATCAGTGAGACTCATTTATCTTCCTTTAACCAGACAAAATCAATATTGTGTGGTTGTGTGAAGTGTCACATATTGTATAAGTTAATATAAATAAGAGTATTATCATGCCCATGTCATACATGGCAACTTTATCACACATGGAAAAAATGTTAGTATTATATTTTTTTAGATAATTGCGTTCCACCGTCGCCTTGGGATCCTATATATATAAAAAAGTGATAGATGTCTGCCGTAGTACTTGGCATCAGAGAGAAACTATTGGATAGATTTCAATTAATTCGTCAAATTTTATTTGTTAGGCACTTGCCCTTATCTCGAAACAGGTACTTATTGTGATATCTTCACTTAAAGTAAAGTAACAGCCTATACATATCCCACTGCTAGGCAAACTGTACTGAGGATATGAGGGCTTAGTCGACGACGCGGCGCCATTGCGGTTTGACGGACTTTCGATATCTTCGAAACATTTTTTTTGTTGTTACTTCGGTTGGTTTTCATGATGTTTTCCTTCACGACTATATCATACAACATTCCAGAAATACAATAAAGGTAAAGGTTTAGGGCCTTGATTGAGATTCACATTAAACACCCCAAGAACGTGACCGGTCATTAATATAGATAATTAAGTAGGTTCGACGGCCGTTTTAATTTGGCCCATCGCCAGAGAAGTTCAACAGGTATGCACGAGGAAATCTGACAGCAATTTGTTTATTTAGATTTTCTTTACTTTTTGCCATAGAGTGGGGATCTTGATTCAAAACGAATGTGTCATTCATATCATTATACTTTATTAACCTCCTTCTTTTTTGAAGTCGGTTAATAACATACAATGCAGCAATGATTCATGGTAGTCAGATGTTGGTTATGAGAAGAATCAGAAGTTGGTTAGACCAATGTCGAGTCACTTTGAATTGCATGTGACTGAACTTTAAGTTAGTTACTTCCCATGATTTCACTTGTCGCAAAGGCAAAACTTCGTGATTTCTTATAGTTGGTTTGTAGATTACATAGGTGTGTGTAGCTCCGACCGAGATTTGAATACAAAGGCTTATTAGCATAAGCTTTGAAAGCTTATGCTCGCCTGTTCAAAATGTATGTTTAATTATATATGTAGAACCTTTTTTTATGTTTATTGTTAAAAGTGATTTTAAAAGGTACAAAATTTTTCGAATATAGTGGAATCGTTAGGAAACCCTGATAAAGGTTGCCTAGAAGAAATTACTTTTAAATAAGGTCGCTCATTGTACCCATCACTTCTACATTAAGTTTTTAATTTTTGGTTAATGTATGTTTGCTGTGTAATAAAGTATATTCATACATTCTTTAATTAATTCATTCATTCATTTCTGGGCAACTCGCGCCTAGACGCTTGAAAATGCAAAATTATAGGAGATAGATATTATGGGAGAGATTGCGATATTTTCACAACGTGAGGGCCGCTTTGCTCATTTCGCTAGAGAAAACGCGGGTTCGAACCCCGCAACGGACGAAAATTTTTTGGACAATATGTTTATTAATCTCACTTGTAATATGTGCATAATAAAAGTGTCCACGTCATATTTTTTTCCATGTTCGATGTGAAAAATCGGCAAGCTAACAGGCGGATTACCTGATGTTAAGTTAGTACCGCCACCCGTTGACACGTGAGGTGTGGCAAATGCCTTGCCATCCTTAATAAGTGACGTTCTGTTACCTCCCTCAACATGAAACGCGAAAGTATGAAAAGTCTTCTCCACGCCGGTCTAAAGTGAAGCCGTGGTACTTCCACGGACGAGCCTGCGACGAGCTCAGTGTAGTTTCAATATCGGTGAAAATACTCAATGTAGTATTTTTCAGTATTGAATAGCAGTCAGAAATTTATTGGTAAATTGCGGGATTTAATAATTTGGCGTCCTATTAAAAGGGCCTTATAAGATACTAGCGGAACCGACAGACGTCCTATACAGACACGACTTAAATCCAACAACTTATAAATAAAAAATATTGTAGTGGACCAAATTGTGAATCTAAAACATTCTCAATAGATTAACAATAGACCTGAAGACTCACAAAATTTTTCTGGTCCAGCTGTTTAGGAGGAGGATTCTTTATATACCCTCGCACAGTATATAAAGATAAGCGGTACTTAATTTTTATAAATTGCGACAACATATAGAAAATTAGATGCCGTTAAATTCACGAAAAAAATCCTTGAGTACAGAATGATTTCAAGGTAACAACTTCACAAAAATCTGATTAATTTTGACGAAAACAGTAATAAATAGACGCTAATAACGTTGTAGAAGTTCACAATGTATTGACATGTCTATGTCTATACACTTACATAAACTTTCATTATTCTTTCTGTCCGCATTTTGATCCTCCACTTGGGGCATTTCCTATTATTCTTAGCGTAGCTAATGTTAATTCTTTCCCATCGTAGCAAATGGTAACCATTTTAGTGACCTGTTACGTGTAGTTACAAGAGAATCTACGAACTGTCTCCTTTTTACATCGGTTGCAATTACGCGGCTCTTTCTTCTACATACAAAACTTAAAATTTCCATATCATACTACATCGACACAAACATCCAGAGCAATCAATAATTCGAAAGTTTGTGACGTTGCACGTTTCAGAGGGTTTCTTGGAAATAATTAAAAATTCGCTCTACGAGCGTAGTCTAAGTATTGAGTAGTGTTTCGGGAAAACATGCAGCTGTTGCCAGATCACAGGCAGTGACAGATATTGTAATTCCGCAGCAAATTTAAAGTTCTACTTTAGACGCGAAATACTTGCTAGCATAAAAGCAAAAAGAAACCAAATGGTTCTTAAGTCTTTGTCATATTATTTTTCTTTGTTAACCGACTTTAGCAGCCGTCAAATAGTGAACATTTAATAGAGCGCAGCCTTTATCCTAATCCAGCTTAGGCAAGCAATGAAAAATGGTAGGCAACTATTTATTTTAAAAGTCGTAATCATCACCATCACCACAAACTTTGAAACATTGTACAACGGTTACCATTAGTACCACTTATCATCTAGAATTTTCATAACCTAATTATATTATTAATTAATTAATAAATTATATTATAAGCCCGGGCAAATATGATCATCTATGTCCTAAAAGGTTCTTTTTTTCGTTACGCAAAATAATAACTGAGACATTATTTGGACATTATTTTTTTATTTTAAGAGAAATAACCAAATAGTTCGTTATAATAGTTTTTACAGAAAAACTGATAGGAATATTTCGGTGAGATATCGGAGCCTCGGTACTTTTCAATTTTCTCTGCAAGTAAAAAGGTGGCATTAGTATTAAGTATGAAAAAGGACATAAGTCCCATCGAATAAAATAACGAACTCCCTTAATAGCAATGTATTTATTGAAGTATGTACGTACGTAACCGGTTCGCCTGATGGGTAATAAAGACTCCAGTCTAAGAACACTCACAGCTTTCGACATGATGCACGCGCGTGCCAACCACTACGAGACTTCTGTAGCCTCACTTAGCTGCCAAAAATTATTGTAAATTTATTTTTTTCTTTACATATCTACAGCCGTGATAGCTCAGTGTCCGGGCGCTCGCCTTTAATTCAATATACTCGAGCAACCTGAGTTCAATCCCCGGTGCCGGCACCAATGAAATTGTCAATTTTAAGTGCTGAATTATCACGTGCTCAGCGGTGAAGGAAAACATCGTGAGGAAACCTGCATATTTTCGAAATAATATAAAAAAAAAAAAAATATTTCGAAGATATGTGAAGTCCGCCAATCCGCAGTGGGGCCGCGTGGTGGAATATGCCCTGATACCCTCTGTATAGAGGAGGCCTTTGCCCAGCAGTGGGACATGTATAGGCTGATACTTTACTTTTTTTTTTTACGCAGATCTATGATACTGGTGCTTCTGGTACTTGCTGGCACTTTTCTAGTCCAGCGTGTTTATTCGTACAGCTGGAGTTATTACGTATGCAATAGTTGCTCTGCTGAAGTGATAAATTGTAAACCGCTCACAGCGAATACGCTATCAATTCAAAGCACGTCTCAGTTCGTCCGATCAATACCGAGTGAGTTATAGCCACAAGTCCACTCAACTTAAGATCACAGACACAGTCCGTGAAAGGTGCATAAATTAGCAGAGTATGTAATAACATATAATATAATAAATATATTAGCTCAAAAAATATATATTTTCATGTGTAATATAATATTATAATAAGAGTATTTATCATATTTTGTCATCTCATCGAGTTTAAAGTAAATACGTAACAAAAATTGAACCATATTGTACTCGTTTATATATTTTATCGTTTAAAATTGAAACTGTTAGTTTTCTATTTATCTTATTTGCTAAAATACTGAAGTAATCGATCATATTGTTAATGATTACTGAGTAATTTCATTTTTAAAATATCAAAATGATGTGTATTACTTAAAATTATAATTAATTTTCAAACTTGAATAACATAGATCTATCTATTAAATTACACCTACACGTTAAATCAAAACAATTAAGTGTTTGAAACAGTGCTTTATCTCAATTTACCTGTTGATATTGAAGTTGGCGTAGGCTTCATTACAGTGGCCGTCGAACTTACTTAAATGGCTATATTAATGACCAGTCACGTTCATGATGTTATCTAATTGCGGTCCAGGATAAAGGTGAGGCCCAATCGTAGCTTTAAATACATTCCTCAGTTACTGTTTTTCAAAGTAAGTGGCAATTATGTATTTGATAATATCCACTTCGTGTTTGAAAAGTTACGTTTATGTCGTTGTTAGATTGTCCATTACATTTTTAACATAAGTTTGTTATTAATATTTATGTTATAAATAAGTACAAAAAATTTTTTTGTACTTATTTATAACATAAATATTACGAAGAATTTTTTGTACTTATTTCTTGTTTAAATTTTTATTGAAATGGTTCTACGTTATCATTTATCATCAGATGACTCGTATAGTCATTGGATAATAACTATATTAGAAACGTAACGTTGATTGTGTATTAGGACACAATCAACGTTACGTTTCATGTTGTCATGACATGCCGTTGTAATTAATTCTTTTTAATCTCTTTTTTTAAGCATTGTCTATATTGAAGAGTTTTCTTCAAGCGTTGAGGTAATCAGTAGACTAACATTTTACTTTGACAAAAGGTTGGGTCCGTGTGGAACGCATGACCCCATATTCGCAATCAATCCGCTGTAAGAAATAAAAATAGTTTTCTTTATTTTTTTCCCTCAGTAACGCAGTATGTGTTCGTAATGTTAATGTTACGAATACTGCAAAGATGATGAGGATAGGATAGAACTAATTATCATTAACCAAAAAAAACGTACCAAATATTTATAAATGAAATAATATTAATTTATATGCTAAATTAAAGGCTAGTAAAAACAATTTAATCTAAATATATATATGGATAATGTAATTTACGTTTTTTGAAGTTTTAAAACAGGTTGAAATATTACATTACTTCGTACATTGGTATGTGCATACAATAACGCATAAACAATATTATCGAGAGAGGTATCAAGCATAACTTTTCATGTAAAGCTCCACATTTTATTTTAAAATATAAAAAATGTTACAATGTTATCAACGTGATGACGGCCAAATAATGATTGTTAAATATGCAATTCAACGTGGCACAATTAAATGGAGTTAAATAAAGATTATTCACGTAACACCAATAAGGAACTAAACGGCCAAAATATAGACAAGTTAGAATATATTTACTAATTATTAGTTAAATCTTAGTACTCACATAGACCAATTTTTATGATCATTTGAAATACAAAAAATTGGTTAAATAAGTATTATGTAAAAGAATAATTAATTTTGAAATATTTATACTTTGACCTAATCTAATGTATTTCGCTTTAGATATATAAGGGTGAAGTAGGTTAACTAATTATATTTGTGAGAAATTTGCCAAAGAAAAATACACCAGAGCAAATAAAAATTGTTCTTCGATTAGTTTATTCATGTCAAAAGTTTTCCACATTTTGTGGGAGAATATAAATATTTTTGATTGAGTGTTGGATCTGAGGGGCTGAGATAAGCAGCGAGCGATATAAACGATATCCAAGAAACGTGATACTGTTCACATATCACTTGACATTGTAACTCAACAGTGATTTTATTTTAACTATATCGTGATTTAGTTAATAACTTAAGATATGATATCAAATTTGTAAGAAGTCTTCAAAATATTCGGAAGCGATTTGTAGTAAAATCTTTTAATAAATAATAATAATTTGACCTTATTATAGATTTAAGAGAGCATGAATAACCGCACCTTTCTTAAACGACTATAAATTGCTTTAATATTTAACGTTAGCAAACATTCACATCTATAAGAAAAGAAAAAACATCATAAACCGAAGTTGTTCATACAGAGACCACTTTAGGGTACTATCGATAAGGTTTTATTATTTTAAATGGGAATGTAAGCTCTTTACGGCCGATTGTTTGGACAAGAGAAACGTTTCAAATAAAATAAAAAAAGGAAACATATACATAAGTTTTGTCGTCAAAGCAGTTGCTGAGTTTTTTCCACTGATTTAAGGATTCGATAAAAGGTAAGCGTTTCTTTGATATTGCGATGTTTTAAATCGATGGGTTGGTTGTATTTGGAAATAGAAAGGCAGTTTGCGGTCAAAGAAAAAATAAAACTTATATTACACTCTACGATTATCAAGTAACAACATTTTTTTTTTCTGATGTTATTAATTATTTTTCCGCAATTTAACAACCATCGTTCAATTGAGTTTTCAGGACATTAAACTGGTTATTAAAGTAAAATAATTTTTATAAATGGCATTCATAAAAATATATACTGTAAATTTCACTATAATTGGCTGCCTCTGATACCTTGGATATTTAAT
This sequence comes from Iphiclides podalirius, assembly GCA_933534255.1. Taxonomy (NCBI): domain Eukaryota; kingdom Metazoa; phylum Arthropoda; class Insecta; order Lepidoptera; family Papilionidae; genus Iphiclides; species Iphiclides podalirius. The sequence goes on from OW152821.1 coordinate 3,641,290, forward strand.
TCAATTTATTGCTGTGTGCTGCACAATTTAGATTTCCTTAATTTTGCCGACTAATAATGAAATATTACTTTGGTCTGTGCCACATTAAACAATTAATTTATAAACATAATGCGTATAATTTTGCATATTATAAGCTGTTTTAAAAAAAGTGAATTCGAAAACTTAACAAACGCGACAAAGTTCGTTTTATGTAACAATAAAAAAATGAGGTTAAACTTTTTCAACGCGTTAACCCAGGTGTCCGTAAAATGTAAAATAAATTTGTAAATGCATTGCAACAGTTAAAAATATTTCCCATTTGTGACAAAACAAAGTTAGTTTTAAATTGTCGTGTTTGTAGCTCACTGTTGTCCCAGGAGATAAAAGAGCAGATGGCTGCATACAAACCGCCGGATATGCAAATTGTAGAATGAAATCTGTTTCAGAAACTTTTAATTACGCGTTTAATTCTATAACAATGGGTGGAGCTATCTTAACATGATTCATTTAATCATATACAAACATTTTATTCTTCTTGCATATTTACGAAATCTTGACAGTTCCTCTATGAACCGTGTGAGTTGTAAATTACACTATAAATTTCAGTACACCATTTCAAAAAACCGCCCAAGTGCGGGTCGGACTAGCGCATGAAGGGTTTCTTACCATTATATATAATGAACTAATTGGTGAGTACCTATGGTTTGCCCAACAACCGCCTTGCGTTTTTTCTGTGGGAGCCCCCTTTGACATTTTTTATTTTATTCTGTTTTTTAGTATTTTTGACACAGCAACAACGGAAATACATCATCTGTAAAAATTTCAACTGTCTAACTGTCACGGTTAATGAGATACAGCCTGGTGACGGACGGACAGACAGACAGCGGATTGTTAGTAGTAGGGTCCCCGTTTTACCCTTTGGGTACGGAACTCTAAAAATGTTCTAGGGCTACGCAGCACTCTTTACTCTTATTCCATAAATGAACGTCCGGGAAAGAACGACGACCTCACAAAGGACCGGTGTGAAGAGAAAGTGTTATACTTTTGCGTTTCGTTTTCGTAGGTGGGACCCACTTTATTAAAAGCGTACATGCATCTGCAACCTTACGGGTGTTCCAGATGTCCTAAGGGAGGCGGTTATCACTTTACAGGAGGCGAACCGCCGTTCCGCTTGCCACTGCCTCACATCAAAAAATCTTGTTCTTTATAATTTTTAAATGTTATAGCATATTTTCAAAGTAGTATAGAGCTGCTTATCTATACAGATAAATAAAATTGGAGTGTCTGTTTGTAAGATTCAAATAACTGCTGTTTCCTAAATGGATATGGACCATTGCAATTTTTGTCTGTTTGTTCCGGCTGATCTCTGAAACGGCTGGACCGATTTTGAAGGGACTTTCACAGGCAGCTGATGTAATAAGAAGTAACTTAGGCTACTTTTAGTTTAGAAATTTTATTTATTGTTATTTATATATATAATAATATCACACGGACGAAGTCGCGGGCTCAGCAAGTCTAATAATAAAATAGTTTAATTGGTTGGGAATACTCAGTCAGTCTGAGGTTTTATAAAAACTGCGCTGCATTTGATCTTTTCAATACATATAACATATATTAAAGCATTGGACATGCACACTGTCTTATTGAGTTGATCTTTTCAATACATATAACATATATTTTTAATAACGTAAAAATGACACACATATATTTTGACAGATTGTAATTTTTTTAACGTGTTAGGGCCACGCAACAGTCTACGCTGTTGAACCAATGGGCAGGTCCGTCCGGGTAAGTTCACGACCTCACAGAATACCGACATGAATTGGAAGTGTGATACTTCTGCGTATCGTCGGGTGAGTGAGGTAGCCGGGGCTCACTTTATTAAAACTTGTCTGCAATCCTACGGGTGTTACAAATGTTCATGGGCGGCGGTTATCACTTAACATCATTTGAACCGCCAATTCGCTTTCCGCCTTCTCACAATAAAAAAAATAATAATTAAAAAAAAGCCAAAAGACAAAAAAATTAGCCGCTCTGATGGTTTAAGGAATAAAGAAAATCTTACTAAGAAAACGAATCTGAAGAGTGTGTGTGTTGACCATCTGACCATACATGAATTCGCTCTTATTTTTTTGTTATATTTGGCAGTGAGTGTAACGTCTGACAAAACTACATAGAATAACCGTACATAGTACATATCTTTATTGAACGTAAAACAGCAAGTTTCTACACTTTCCCGGCTGATTTCATTTCAGGCCGGAACAAAGTACTTGTACGAAAGGTGGAATTTCATTTTGCGATTTAGTCGGGTTACCAATTATTCCAGAAGCGTCGTCTCCATTTTTAAGCAATTCCATTAGCGATTGCGACCCAGTTTTCAGTACTACCAAAATAAGATGTATTCACTGCTGCTGCAAAAAGTACGAAGAGTGCTTAAACGTTTGAAAACAAAGTATAATTTATTTTTGCATATTCTTCAATAAGAGGTCAGTACAGTAAGTAACAATGAGTTATTAAGGTCATGAGCAATAAGACTATATTCGTATGTTAATTTTATGTACTAATTCTATTTTACTTTTCTTTAGTATAAAATTAAAAAAAAATATTTATGATAAACTTTTATAAAGGATATCATAATTAAATCAATAAGAGAAAAGAAGACGGCAACTGTTTGTCACTTAAGCATAAGTGTAAAACAATCTCGAGGTGCATCCGTCTTTTTCGTAAGAACGAAACGTAACGACAACAAAGAAATAGACAGCATATAAGTTTAATATAGGGATTAAACTTATATGCTGTCTCTTTCTTTGTTTTCCATGAAAGCGTCTCAATTAGGACGTTTTCCTGGCTTTACTCCGGGCGCGTTGACAACATAATATCTTTAGTATAAAACATTGTACGTGTAATAACTAAAACGTGTTAATAATAAACATGTAAAATATGAAACTTATAAATTAAACCGTTTGAAAAACAAAAAAACAACATGTAAGTGTAGTTAATTATGTACACATGTAAAAATGTATACTTACTAACTTTTGGGTAACAAAATAAAAAATACCATTTTTGCACATTATTTATGTTTCAGACTTTAATAAAGGAAAGATCATCGACTAACTTTATAGTGCAAATTTTATGTTATTGTACCTAACCAAGAAGTATATCTATTTTTTTTACTTCAAGGTACCTTACCTGTAATGTTCAGTAACGCAAATAGTAAGCGAGAAAAGATAAATGATTTGAACCGACCAAGTACCTAATCGAGAATCCTCCTGGTAGTTTCTTGTCCTCTTTGGTAGTTGGGCGTTAAACACCCAACAAAAAATTGTATTAAAGATTAATATTATTAATGCAGTTTTATTATTAATATTATATTAACGTTGTAAGTTTCTTTAATTTAAAGCAAAGAACTTTTTTCCACTGAAACTTGTAATGACTGAAAGATGTATATAGGGTGGCCTTTCTAAGTGTATCCATTTTTTATTAAATTGTAGACATAAATAATGTTATATCAAAAATGATAAACATTTAAAACCACTCGTAAGTAATTAATTACATTCAGCCGTACATTATTCATTACAGTAATCAGCCGTTTAGCTCAGTGGCTAGAGCGTCAGGCCGCGAATGCCGAATACGTGGGTTCGATTCCCACAGTGGCGACAATCTTTTCGCACTTTTTGTACATATTTTAATAATTATATTCATTTGAACTTAGTTCAAAAAGTGCGTGATTTATACGCAACTCCTTTTACGCGCGATCATTCATAACTAACACGCACACAAGTTCGTGCACAGTAAAATTTAGGTATTTATGAATGACTACCGCATTGTCAACACGTTCTGTTTTTTAGGGAATAGAATGGAATTTTTTTTTTTGGAAAAAAAAACTTTGTTTTTTATTTCAATAAACGATTATACTACCGAGTCTGAACCTCCTGTGTAAATTTGGGCACTTCCCAAAAAATCTCCCTGTATATCAGTTAGGGAAGTTTTAGCAATATAGTGGATAAGATTCAAATGTTGTGTACAGAAGATATAACTGTAGCTAAATGTGTATCGAAATAGATGATGTGAAAAACATTTAGTGCCAAGTGTTGATATTTTCAATAAACGTCGTGATTCATCATTCCAATCGTTTACTCCTTCCGCTAATATTCCCCGAAACGGCTTCAAGGGTAATTAATTCCATCATAAATCATATTAATTATTTTGGGGGTACGAGCTTTGTGAAAGAGGGCAAAAGTTTGCGCTTTGTAATAAATTGTCAAATAAATGTCGCCTACAGATTTTTCCCTCGTTTTAAAAACAAAAAGCAAATAATATAATTGGGAAAGTCAAAACAAATACATAAATTTTTTTTTATAAACTTCCATTCATCCATCATTTTGAGAAACAAAATATGAAGAAAGCGAAACGATAAATTAGCACCGTTACTATTGTGTCTTTGATTCGTCCTATGCAAAGTACTGGAGACGTGTTGTGGAATGAAATTACAACCTAAGATTCTTGACAGACGTCAATTTAGTGGTAGCATGTGATGATAAGTCGTTTCTAGAGTAAAACACTATCTCAAATACATAAATCAAATATCAGTTTAAACATAATAAAACAATATAAATTGCCACCTGTTTATCCCCAGCGTTAAAAGAGATCCTTCCTGGCCGCGATACTCCCAAAGCTTAGGTCATTATTTATTTCAATCAATCTATAACCACTAGGTCATAAAGCCTCAAGCCCATTTGCGTCGACTTATGATTATAGTCGATGGCCAGTTAGTAAGAAAGTGAATTCAAATTATTTATATTGAAAATTTATTATCCTTAATAATCCCAATACTATTAGTAATTATAATTATGAAAGTCATATCAAATTTGCAACCATTTTTAGCTATGTTCTTCTGCGCCGGACTATGGAGTTTGATTCAGCCATATATTTGTTTGGTTTTATAAATTTTGGATTCGGTTCTGGATGGCTGAGTGCGAATTGTTTATGCTTCTAAGACACAATACAAAAGTTAAATAGTAAAGCAGGGACAAATTTGCTAAAGTAAAAAAGGACATTTGCATTGAAAACAGAAATATTTATTATACCTACTATACATTTTGTAGCAAATCGCACTCTTCAAAGTCAGCACAACGCCTGTTTCAGTAAAGGTAAGCTGTTTAATTTAGGTATAATAAATTACGCCGCGGTCTAGAAACTTGAGAAATATAAGACATGCTTGCTTTCATAATATTAACTGGCTTTAAGGCACCTACAATCGATTTTCCATTAGAAACTCACAGGAGTCTAATGGACTTTGTGTTTAGGAAATCATCAATTTATCGGTCATATAACTTCTGGCCTACGATCACTAATAACCATTAGCCAATAAATTTATAAGCTTCAAATCAAAGTACTAACTATAACTATTACAAACTACTTTGAAATAAGCAACTTCTCATAAAACACAGGGTTAAACTGATATTGTTATTAAAGATACTGTACTGGAGAGGTAGGGCTACGCAATATTTTGGCTTTTGCATGATTGGGCAGATCACTACGGGGAAATATCACGTGTTTATAGGGACTGGCAGTTTATATATAAAGTAAAATAACAACCCGAATACGTCCCACTTTCGCTTAAAAGTGCAATTATCAAGTTTCATTGGAGCTCCAGTTATTAAAAGCGAGCACACCGACACTTAGCTTTCTCTATGATTGGTTTTGAGGTAAAATTTATTTAGGACCATTTTTTCTGACGGGTGAACGAAATTAATGAATGAATGAAATAAATAATGAATGAATGAAATAAATGCATGAATGAATGTAATAAATGAATGAATGAATGAATGAATGAATGAATGAAATGAATGGTGACGCGCTTTATCATGTATCCAAGCTCCAATCATCAGCCTTGTTTACAGTTTGTCAAGGAGTGCATCATTCCTATAGCGACCTTAAAATATTAAATTAAAATATTAAATTCATATATATTTAATGAATTCCCCATGAGTTCCCATAAACTTGGCCGCTGTTCCCTTCGCAATTCCCTGGTTCTATTAATCCGGACCTCCTTATATATCGTTACCGTTACCTAATTGTTAATAATATAAAGACAAAGTTTACATAAAGACTCAGCAAAAGGAATCAGGAAAAGCTTGATATGTTAAAATAAATTATAAACAAATCAACAGTAATCACTTATGATACCTATTTCAAAACGAAATCTTTTAGCAATATTATATACTAGCGAACCACCCCGGCTTCGCACAGGTGCGATGTATTATACATATAAACCTTCCTCCTGAAACATTCTATCTAATAAAAAAAAAACGCATCAAGATCCGTTGTGCAGTTTTAAAGACCTAAGCATAAATAAGGACAGACAGATAGCGGGACGACTTTGTTTTATACTATGTAGTGATCATAATTTTAATAATAGATACTAAAAATACTCAGCTATTTGAATGTTAACAATGGGCGATTCGTATTAAGGATTCAAATCGATTTTGATTTTTTTTAAAGACACTAACTGATGAATCAGAAATTGCTCTTTATACAGTTCCTTTAAAATATAAGTATATAATTAAGCAAAAATATATAATAAAGTCATAAGGACTTCCAGTTTATTTAAAACACCCAAGCCGAGAGCTTTAAATATTTTTATTTTTTAAAATTTAACAGATGAAACATTCCACAATAAAAAAAAAAAAACAATTTAGTGTAGTGATTTTTTGTTTTACGAAAAGCATTAAATTTAATGGCATCAAGTTAAGATACAACTGAGAAGGAGAGGACAAAAACTGGAAGAGGAAAAAGTAATTTAAAAATAAAACATCATTCTAAAATTGCAACCATAACTCTATAACAGGAATTGAATCAGGATATCTTCGTAAAATAATCAATAAGATATTTAATTTAAAGATAAAGAATATCGATACATTTAATTTCGCACAAGCGTAAGTAGATTATCTTCTGCTCAATGTCTCAAGAAATGACATAGTAATTTTTACTCGTAATTTACTATTTAATCCATATAAACTCGATTTAAAATTAAGGTCATATAGAAATGTGTTTTAAATAGTTCAATTTGAAGTATCCAAGGGTTTGTTTTTCCCTTAATTTTATCTTACGGTTGTAGCCTCCACTTATATTAACTATGTGTAAAAAAAATGTTTTGTGCAGCTTCTGAAGGCTGGAAGTGGAAATAATACACTCGTGCGTTTCGCCAGATGAGTTGATAGCCGAGCTCAGGTTAGTACTCTTTTAAAAGGTTGGCAACACATCTGCAGCCTCACTCACGGGTTTTGTCCATTGGCAGCGGTAAACACTTAACATAAGTGAACTGCTTACCCGTTTGCAGCTTTTTCACGAAAAAAAAAAACAAAATTCCCAGATCTTTATCCTCAGCGTGGTAGATAGAGACAGGACAAGTCTAGATTTCCCCGGCCAGCACTGTTAGAAGTATCAACTCGATTAAGCGATAAATGCAAACTATACCCTTGTATCGCATCGGTGACCGCAGACTGCGTGCTGACGAATTCACCATAGGACCTTTTATTATTTTGGAAAGAGTTGACAACACAAATTCACTTCAACAAGTTTTTATTAGTGTATACACAAATGTCCACTAGATTCTTGTAGAATTCCGTAATAAAATTAATTTCAAGAAGACCGTGAAAATATGCTTGGTAACGCATACAGTGGGACTTGGAGAATTTAATTAAGATCCTGTATTATTCCTCTTCTTAGTAAATTTATGACATGAATACCGTTGGTAAAGTTTGTATTTAAATATGTAATATACTAATAGTAGTAATACAAAACGTCGGAGGCAGTCTTGAATAATTTTATCGTGTGAAATAATTTACTGCCGCACTTGAGAATGGCCTCATTCATTTTAATTTCCCGCCTTATGCATTTGAGTCTGTCCACATATGAAGTTGTTCATTTGACACTTCGTTTAATGTTACATTTTAATTGGCCTTAGATTAAAAAGATATTTTATTTCATTTAAAATCATAGCGTACCGGAAACGTTGCGTCAGGTGACTACATTACTGGTTAAAAGTCAGTCGAAATCCAAACTATGTTTAATAAAAATTAATATCACCAATTAACCATTACTTACCCATTTACTTAAGACATAGTTTATGAACGAGATCACACAGGCTACATTCCGTGTTCTAATTGTGTATATTTAGTTACAGTTGTAGCTATAGAATAATCTTTAATTATATTTGAACTTCAATATCGCAATAGTGAAATGGTGGTAGGGCCACGCAGCAGCCTCGGCTGTTGCCGAATGGGCAGGCTCGTCCAGGTAAGTACTACGTCCTCACCGAAGACCGGCGTCAAGTGGAAGTATAATTACTTTCGAGTTTCGTCTGGTGAGTGAGGTATCCGGAGCCCAATATTCAAAAGGTTGTCAATGCATATGCAACCCTCGGGTGTAGCTGCGTTGACAAGCTTTCTGCGTTGACATCTTTCTGTCCATGGGTCCATCCATAGTATTCACTTAACATCAGTTGAAACGCCTGCTCATTTGGCAACTTTTCAAATAAAAAAATAAATATTTCCTGTAATGATAGTTGTTAGTTGAAGAATTAAAAAAAATTAAAAGAAAATTATAATTACACGGTGACATTCTAATCCAAGAGTATTAAAAGGTTAACCCTTTAATAGACATGTCATATATCCGAGTACATTTATCCGGAGGCTGTGTTATAGAAAATCAAATTCTATTGATTTAAAATAAGAAACTGGTTAAATTTTGTAGAACAAGTACGAAAAGTTTATCACCGCTGTGGAAATCGAACTAACGTCTTCGGTTAGATTTCCACAGTGCAGCGGAGACAAACTTTTGGTACTTTTTCCACATATTTTAATGTTTAATCTTAAGTGCGGAGATTCCAAGTGCGGGTTCCAAAGAACTAGTTGCTTCTGTTAGGAAAATTATTGGTTTATTGAAAAATCTAAATGTTTACTTTTCATTTGTATCTTTAGTATCAGCGCCATCTAGTGATCTACTTTTCAGTATAGCGACGCTCTCAACTCACTCTATGCTTAACTGAATTTTATTTTCATCACAAAAACCCTGTGAACGATTAATACATATTTCACTTAAATAAATTTTACTGCTTAAAATTGTCAATACGAGATCAAAAAAATAGAAGCTGAAAGGATGACTAACTTACGTGTTACGTCAACTATACAAATATTTTTTTTTATATACGAATGTAATCGGGAAAAAAAACTTTAATGATTTTAAATACTTTTTGAACCCCGAAGTCCTATTATGGCTGTCGTAATTGAATATCCTTACTAATATTATAAAGGCGAAAGTTTGTATGTATGGATGGATGTTTGTTACTCTTTCACGCAAATACTGCTGAATGGATTTTAATGAAACTTTACAATAATATAGATTATATACAAGAATAAGACAGAGGCCAGAATAATTTATATACAAATTTTTATGTATATCTGCCTTACCGTCTGAATGTGACGCCTTCAGCCTATTCTACGCAGACGTAGTCGCGGGCAGCAGTTAGTATACAATATATGTAAGTATACATAAAATGATTAGAAGTTACAAATACCTAATGTACAGTGTTAAAGATGTTTGATTTTTATCCCTATAATTGTTTTATAAATGACTACGAAATAATATAGAAAAAAACAATAATGAGACGTTAATTTTCCTACCAGATCTATTTAGGGAAAATACTGGAGTATTTTAAAATTACTGACCTCAACATTGCCGCTGACCTTTCGGATGCGCGACGATACGTGACAAACTTGTTTTCCAGGCTACTGGATATTGATCGTCTGGTGACATGGCCGTGATAGCGATTTCATTAACAATGATATTTCGCCTCTCAGTTTTATGCAAATAAGGTTACACCGTTTTTAAAAGCGTCAAAAGTTGGACTATAATCTTATTTAAATTTAAATGAGAGATTACTATGTTTTATAACTGTAAGTATTCAGATACGGATGTAAATTATTTCAGCGCATAACGAAACAATAAGTGAAAATTACAAGAAGGTTGTGGTGCCCGTAAGGCACACAAAAAAAATTAAACCACAGCGGCCAGAATAATTTATATACAAATTTTTATGTATATCTGCCTTACCGTCTGAATGTGACGCCTTCAGCCTATTCTACGCAGACGTAGTCGCGGGCAGCAGTTAGTATACAATATATGTAAGTATACATAAAATGATTAGAAGTTACAAATACCTAATGTACAGTGTTAAAGATGTTTGATTTTTTTATCCCTATAATTGTTTTATAAATGACTACGAAATAATATAGAAAAAAACAATAATGAGACGTTAATTTTCCTACCAGATCTATTTAGGGAAAATACTGGAGTATTTTAAAATTACTGACCTCAACATTGCCGCTGACCTTTCGGATGCGCGACGATACGTGACAAACTTGTTTTCCAGGCTACTGGATATTGATCGTCTGGTGACATGGCCGTGATAGCGATTTCATTAACAATGATATTTCGCCTCTCAGTTTTATGCAAATAAGGTTACACCGTTTTTAAAAGCGTCAAAAGTTGGACTATAATCTTATTTAAATTTAAATGAGAGATTACTATGTTTTATAACTGTAAGTATTCAGATACGGATGTAAATTATTTCAGCGCATAACGAAACAATAAGTGAAAATTACAAGAAGGTTGTGGTGCCCGTAAGGCACACAAAAAAAAATTAAACACAGTATTTTAAATTTAAATTAAAGTTGTCTCATTAAATGCCGGTTTAATAGGTGAATTGTCAAAAAAAAATATTTTGAGTATCATTTATTGCTACGCAGTATTTGCATCAATATGAAATTTATAAATAAGGCATAACAAATAAGAATTGTTATTGTTCACCCGTTATAGAGTATTTTTCTGAATGTCTTTTTTACATAGGAATAGAAAATATTTTAATAAAAGAGGCTTTTTCTTCCCAAATTAGTCGTATGCATCCTTACTTCCGTACTGATATTACAAAGGCGAGGGTTGTATGCATGGATGGATGTTTGTTACTCTTTCATGCAAAAACTACTAAATAGATTTTAATGAAACTTTACAGTAATATAGCTTATACATCAGAATAACACATAAGCTATAATTTATAACGATATTGTATGAATTGTCCAAAATATAGGTAAGAAGTATAGTAAAGATAACTGTCAACTAAGTAGGAAAATATTTAGCCTTCTGCGAGATATTCTGGTGTATATTAAAAAAAGTCATTGTTAATTCCTTTTGGCCGCGCGAGCGGAGCCGCAGTTAACAGCTAGTTTGTTCATAAATGCTTAAATTGAATTATTTAAATAATAAATATAATCTAAGTAATTTGGCTGATACGAAATCAAATCCCTTGATAACTTAAAATATCCGTAACAAAGGAAACGTAATAAAACAACTGGAAGGGATCGACGTCAAGATTTAAAGGATAATTTACCGAAGCTGTCGCCTTTCGGAAAGGCTATTGTTATAACAATTTACCTTATCCCTGATAACATAATAAAGTAAAAACATCATTATTAACGTTATGTGCTTTACGCTGTAATTATTCGTGCACTCATTTGAATTGATTAACATTATTAACATTTAATAGCTGCCGCCAGCGGTCTTTCCGAACCGTTACGACCTGGGAACCTTCAAGAAGACTCTTTCCTTAAAGGCCGGCACCGCATTTGTAAGCCCTCGGATGTTGCAGGTGTTCATGGGCAGCGGTAATCACTTACCATCAGGTGAGCCTCCCGCTCGTTTGCCCCTTTTCTCCATAAAAAAAGAAAAAATACAGCCAGTCAGAGAACGCTTTAAATAGTGATTTGTTTAGACTGAGCCGTGATTGCTCATTATCTGGGCACTTGCAACTCAAGTCTACTCTACTCTACTCGAGCAACTTGAGTTCGATCCCTAATGAAATTGTTAATTTTAAGTGCTGAGTTATGTAAATCATTATAATTATATAAATCAAATTACATGAAAGTTCGAAAAACTATCCTTCATTATTCTTATCGGAAGCAAAATTTTAAGCTTTCTTTTTAATATTAATGCTACAAAGTATCTGTATAAGTTTTTTTCGCACGTAAATTAATTGGAACACCTTAATCAGAGAAAAAGAGCTCTCCCAGCTCCCAAAAAGAAAAAGAAACAGTAAATAAAATACTCAAGCGATCGGTTAGAAGTTAGAAGTAACCTATTTCGTCTGCATAAAATCTTGACCCAGCTGTAGACATATTCATAGCTAAGTCCGTGAACGTAATAGAAATAGTTTGAATAAACAACACTCTCGCGTTCTTAAAAACTTAAACATGAATAGCAAACTACCACATTTCACTGAACTTGTTTGGAAGAAACGTGAGGTACTAAGGCTAACTAGTCAGTCAGTGTGTCAAATGATCGATTATGGTGATGATCAAATTACTTATGGATAAATTATACATAAGTAATTTGATAACCTAGGATTACTCAATAGCACGGGTATTGGAACCACGAGGCCCTCTCTGTAAATACATTATAGCCACCAAACGCCCAAAATAAAAGGTAAAATTTACGTACGTGTATACTTGTTTTCTTTTAAAATCAACGTTTATACAGACTTATACATTTTCACTTTTCTTTAAGCCATACCACAGCGTAAAGCCGAAATTCCACAAGATTCTAAGGCCAAATCCCCATCAGTCAATTCGCTAAAACATCAATAAAAGAAATACTGTTCCGTCCCCTTTTCATTGCGCGCCGCTAAATGTGCCAGTGGGCTGTGAAAATGAACGTGAAAGCATTGAATCAATTAGTCGGGAATATAACATCGCTTTACGGCCTGCGTTCCAGCTGCTTTCCGTAGCAATGCATTTGACTCGCAATGTGTCTAGAATAATTTCACTTAATTGATAAAAATTGATAGCACCTGTGTGTTTGATTACTAATATTGTGAATATAGAGAATTCAAATGTTTTTTTTTGCCTAATGGATATCCTTTGGAATCTAAGTCCGGATCTAAAACTTGGGCATTACAGTACTAATATTATGAATATTGTAAATTTCATTGAATTGTAACATTTATTTTTACCTAATGTTTATCCCATAATTATGGATCTAAATCAATTTAAAAAGTTTTTTTCATATTTGTGGTATTGTCTCAGATTGATATTTTATTTCATTATAGATAATATGTAGACAAGACATTCTCTTGTGGTTGCGATGGAGAATTTACTGTAGGTGTTTGACGACCTGATTGGTGCAGTGGTCAGTAAATACATAGATGAAGTTTCAGCTCTTGCACCAGATAGGTGTATTGATCCTATGTGTTTACATAATTCTTCTGTGCGTGTGTATGTGATTGAATTCCTCCCAAACAGTTGGACCAATTTTGACGAAATTTTTTGTATGTGATCAAGTGGACTCAAGAATGGTTTAGATTCACAAATTCAAAAAATTCACAGATTTGGATTTAAGACATGTATGCCGGACGTCTGTCGGCACCGCTAGTTGTTTATACAATGCACAGGTACTTATTTATAAAAAAAGGATGTCTATGTAGACCTATTTATCATTTTTAAGAACAAACATTGCTTACTTTGGGACTCGACAGCAATGCGTAACATTAATTTTAAAATATTTACTTATTTAATGTTGTGACTGTCAAGTTAAGTTTAACTATTTGCTACTATCTGTACCATTTCTATATTTATAAGGCCAAACAGAGCTTGAAATATATTGTATTCCATGTACTATACGAGGCGAGGCCTGCACATCTAGACGACCCATTTTCACGTTTAATAGTAATCGAGCAGTGTTGTTCTAAATTGAAACCTGACTTGAAATCAATGGTCTACTTTTAATAATTAAAACTATGTTGTACTTTAGTTAAATAACTGTATGTTATAATTTCAATTAAGATATAAACTGGAAAATCAATTTCGGTATTGTACATTCGTTAGTATATCACAAAATAACAATGGACAGTTCATTTTCTGTTTATCACTATAGGATTTGCAGCTTTAAGCGGAGAGAAAAGCAGCTGTCGTATTTTATCGATGAGTACGTTTGTTTGAACACTTATGAAATTCAAATATTACACTTCATGAATATCAGGAAAATTCAATTTTGCTTATCGGACATTCTGAATTCAGATTTAATCGACACAATAATGTATCGCTCTGTAGCGAGGGTGTAAATTGAAATAAACTACTTAGCTTTAATTGCTAAGATAGGGGCTTACGATTACGATTCTCAACCGGTGTATGTTTCGAATCACGTACAAAAATACGTTTATTTTAGAACTTTTGCAGTTAAATCTAATTTCATACTACAGTTTCAGCAATTTGCCAAGTTTGATATACTTTTGGTCATCAAGATACCTTGGTAAAATCATTCTAATTTCAAATAATTAACTGTGGTAGTAACACGCAACAGTCGTCGCTGTTGCACGAATGGACAGGTCCGTCCGGGTAAGTAGACTACCTCATAGAAGACCGGCATGGAGTGGAAGTGTGTGGACCGGGTGAAGTGGAACTTCTGCGTTTCGTCTGGCGAGTAAGGGATTCGGGGCCCCTTTATAATAAGGTGGCAACGCATCCGCAACCCGACGGTTGTTGCAAATGTTATCAGTTAACACCAGGTGAACCGCCAGCTCGTTTACCACCTTCTATCATAAAAAATGGCAAAAATCTTGATATCAATTTCAGTGAACTATTAATAGCGATATTGATAATTAATGAAATCATAATGAAAGCCTTTCTTTACTAGAAAAATAATTTTAATGAAGTTAAGTGTGCCTCGCTTATTTAGGCTTAAAAAGCTTGATCCTTTATTTTAGTGAACTATAAGAATTCGTTGAAAGCGCTTAACCGCAGTGAACTTTCCCGCTTGAAAGCTTTCAATGGGATTATAGGATCAGAGCTTACTGGCTTTACAGGCATTTGGCTTCATAGGCAAATCGTTGAATGTTTATGAACTGTAGCTATTGTTCCATACATTGTTTATTAGCTCTGTGCGTGATTATTATGATGACTCCGTGGTGCAGTTGCCAAGGTATTGGCTTCGGCTTGGGGGGTCGTGAGTTTGATCCCCACACGGGACATACGTATAGTTGTTTCATATCTAGGTGTTTGTCCACGTTAAATAATTTATGTTTGTAAAACAACCTTACAACACAGTTATCCTAAAGTAAGGGGAATGTTTTTATTAAAAAAGTGTTTGGATTTAATTATTTAAGTAAGCTAAGACTTTTTAAACACTGTCCAATAATATAAAAAAATGATATCTTTTATTTTTTGATAAACGTTTTATTTATATTGTCAGGATTGCTTTAAATGACTTTGCACCAATACCTGCCCTATGATAGAATTTATATTTACATACCCACGCGATACCAAGCATCGCTACAATTGTCAGTTCATTTGGAAACGAATGGTGATCACATTTACTTTTATAGGGAACGGAATATTAAGCGCCCAAAATTTTTTCCTATTTACAATGGTCATCTGTAAACATTACTTTTCTAATATCTAAGTAATATCTTTTTTAACATATCAACATCAATTGTAAATACGTAGCTGTAAATAGCTAAATATATTAAGATACACAATTAATATTTTCACTACAAAACAGAGGCATCTTTCCATACACATTTATTTTGAAGGAGTTAGAAGAGAATTCAATTAGACATAACGTCAATATGGGCATCATAAAAACTAAGGTTTTTTCATCCAGGGTGAATAAAAAGAAATAGTTTTCAGGACATAAAAAGATAATTATTTATCTACAAATAAATCTGAAATCAAAGTGACATAAGATTTTTTTGACAGATCTTACATAAAATTTTAGAATTTTTAATTAAATTTGAATTACACAGAGATATGTGCCAATAAAGTAATCACTGTAATGCCTTGCTTATTGGTGTAATTTATGGCTCACCTGCACCACAACACGCACACTATCGCCCTGCTCGACCTCTCTGCTCGACTGCCGGAACGCGATTGACTCGTGACGCAGGTGCAAGAGACTACGCTCATTCTACCCAATACACTACAATCACCACTAGCTATATACTTTGCATCTGAAATATACAATTTTAATATCCCATTTTAACGTTATTTATACATTCATGGAGCAAACACACAGAGGTACACAAATTTTCGCTCTTTGAGTGTATCAAACCCAGAACGCTGCATTCAATAGCAGTTAGATTTTTGTTGAACTTATAATCCGTGAAACGTGAAACTGTAATCTCAATTAAAATATACCCTTTGAGGCTCCGAACAAAAACTTTCGTCGCGATAAAATTGGGGTAATTAGGTAGACCCCCAAACTCATCTGTCTTTATACCCTCTAGCTTTTGCAAAGTGTAGGTTCAAAGGGCGACAGTGATACAATTACAGACGATGGTTATAACAGGATTTATCTCAAAAAATGCTTTCAAAAACTCTCCTTTTTATTAAAATTCCCCAATTTCACTAGACAAGCCTTGTCAAACTAATCTTTAACGCTTATCCATGAACATTTTACACATTTTTTTTCAACGATTAATAATGAAATTTGTTATCACCGTTACTAAATATTACTACAATTAAGCAAAAGTAAAATTATAAAATTGACATTTATTTTAAACAATTTATAGCTATTACTAGTACTAATTTATTTATAACTGGGTACTTATTTATAGCTATTATGTGGCCTGCAAATCAGTAATTCTGTTAAAAATAAATATTGTTCAATTTATTTCCATTGAAACATAAATGTCTGAGTAAAGTATTAAGTTTATTACTTGATACGATTAAATAGCCGCCAATTTATAATAAAAAATAAATCTAAAAGCCATGGATTATATGATTTGGCCACCCGCACTTCAATAATGTTATGAAAACGTGTACATGAAATTTTAATAATTAGTATTTTTTCTGATTTTATTAAAGTTATTGTTAAATAAAAAAAGAGAAGAAGAAAATTGTCAAGGTTTTAAATTAAGATCATAAACCACTAAGATACTTAACAGGTATACATACAACTATATTTTTGGAGTTATACTTCTTTTTATGTGTTTGAAAAAAATTACGTAGTAAATTTTGTAACTACTGTTACAGGGCTTAAAATTTTTATTTATTTTTAGTTTATTACGCCAAAGAAGTATAACTGCTGAAGTGCTGTACGTAAGTACACACTCTTTTTTTATTAAGTATTCAAATATTGCTTCCCAAAAGAATTCCAAGTGAATGCTTAAGAAGATAATATGCACGAATAGTTCGCATCATCTCTCGAGGCAGCGGTTTCGTAAGTAAAGCGGTAGCTCAAAGATGCGGAATAATTAAAATACTTAAGTACAATTATGCATTGAATTGTTCGCTCAGCAAGACTCGTGCCTTTTATCTGCATTTCTAGTTTTTTCAGAATTCTTAATCTACTAAGCGGTTCTTTATTTTCAAGCGAGATAGAGAATCGCTATAGAGATTTTCTTCGAGAAATTTTTTTTTCATGAAATTTGTAATTAATGAACTGCAGATTTATTTTTATGTGAGAAAGTGGCAAGGGAGCTGGTGGTTCACCTGACGTTAAGTGATAACCGCCCCCAGAAACATTCGCAACACCCGTAGGGTTGCAGATGCATCGCCACCTTTTAGTAAAGTGGGCTCCGGCTACCTCACTCACCAGACGAAACGCGGAAACATGACACTTCCATTTCACGCACGTATTATGTGAGGTCGTGGTACTTACCCGGACGGACCTGCCCATTCGTGCAACTGCTGAAGCTGTTTCGTGGCCCCACCTTAGTAGGTTTGTATACTTATCAGAACTATATAGGTTGGTATACTATATTACTTATAAGAAACTCTTTTTACACGAAGAAAAAGAAAACAAAACATCAGCACAAACGATTTATAATAAAAGATAATTTACTGCAAACCGTTTAAAGGAGGAACTTCAAAAGTTTTCATTGAATTTAAAATTCGCCTCAATCTTTTGAGCTCATTAATTAGAGACTTGCTGAAAACTTGCTTCGTTTAACTTCAAAGTAAAATCAGTTTTCGAGCGTCCGATGCTTTTATCAACGCTCAAGTATTTTCTTGAAACGGGTTTATAGTAACTTTTGAATTATAAATATAATCTAAGAACTAATAAGAGCTCTTAGAGAGCACTTATCTATTTGACGTCTACCCATAATTCAAGGACTAAAGTAGTTTCTGTAATGTGTCTGTAATGTCTTCTGTATGTTTCCCGGAAGGATGTTCGTCCGTTGCCGGAATAAGAGTATTGCACTAAAGTTTATAATAATATATTATTTACACAAATAACAGTCAATACTGTAAACTACGTAATGATATATGTAGATACAAATACAAGAAAGTAAAATATAAAGTATTATAATGAGACAGATGAATTAATGATTTGTAAATATAAAATAAGATATATATATAATTATATAATAAATATGCGATTCGCCATAGAAACATAACAAGATAAAATTTTCATGTCTTTTATTTGACATGGAACCAGAAATAGGAGATGAGACCATCACTACATCTAATTGGGTTAACTTCGTGGTATGGTTCTAATCAATATCTGTTTATTTTTATAACTTTAATTTATAACAGTAGTAACTTTTATTTTATAAAAGCTTTATATATATCGTTGATACTGTGTTTTCGACGACGTCGAAATAGTGTTGATAAAGTTTATGAGTTATTTATTTTATAATGTTGGATATTAATATTAAGTGGCTAACAGACGGCGTATAGCTTTAAGCAAATGGGTCTGGAAACATATAAAGATTTGAAGAGTTCTTAATGTGTTTTGCGTTTTATGTAGGTACATACTATGAAAAGATTTTATAAACGCTTGATTGATGTTTGAAGCTTTTGCTACCTTTGATCTCATCTTTAAACAAGTTTATATTAGAAAATCCTTTGGGTCCGGTCAATAAAGTGCCAGTGTTCCCGATATTGGAAGAATATTAAACGAAACTATTATTTTCAACATTTAATTAAAAATCAAAAGTTATTTTTTATTTTGAGTGATTGTGTGCATTTGCATTACATGTTAAATAAGTAGATCTCCATGTGATCGTTTGTTGTAATAAACGCATTACAACTGCTTTTTAACAGTTTTTTAATTGCCTTACTGACCCTAGGAATATGTACAAAATTACGTCACCTTAACTTCGCTGTCGTAGCGATAATTAGTAAAAAATCACTTAACATAAATTATCTGGTACCTCAGCTTTAAAGGTCGTGGAAGCTCCCATTTGCCAAACGATTTGTCGACTTTTTGTTTTCCGATAATATGAATGACTTAAGCCCAGGCGCTGGGAGTGATGAATGTGGGATCAAAAGATATATCGCATAGCAGAAACACCTCCTCGCTGGAGTGCTCTTAGCTACTAGCTAGTCCCTCTCATTTGTCCCCCCTGCCGTGTCATTAAACACCTTTGTGTCTGCAATAGGCTTGCGGATGTTTTCAACCGACTTCGAAAAAGAAGGTGGTTCTCAGTTCGACGGCATTTTTTTATGTTTATTACCTCAGAAATTTAGACTGAGCGGAGTGACGATATTGATGATTGTTTTTTTTTTTTTGAAAGCCGGTGCTTCCCATGTGGTCCCATAATAATTTCATTGGTATTGGATCTTGGGCTCGGGAGACACTTACGGAACTCCTAAAATGAATACAGAGCGAGATATGTGATGTCGGTTTTGTTTTTCGTTGATAAAAAAATGAATTTGTTGAATTAATTATACAACGAGTATATAATATCTGGTTCGAAGCGCCTTTCTTCATACAAAACCATTTGTGTATACAAAATTGTATGCCCCATTCTTACATGGGTGCTTTTAAATCTACACAGTTTTAAAATTTATCCGATATGAAGAAAAAAAAGTGAAGCAACATCAAGTATGTCTTAATGCTGGGTAAACTCCACCCTAAAGGTTTAGGGCGTAATCCACAACGCGACCCCACTTGTTTGTGAAATGATTTTCGTTGTCTTTTTTTCGAAAATATGCAGGTTTCCTCACTATGTTTTCCTTCAGCGCTGAGCCTCCGCATTAAAATTTCACATTTAACTATCATTGTTTGAAAGTTCTTTAGCATCAATAGCATTAATATGAAATATTATATCATATATGATATTTAGTGCAAAACATCCCTACTTATATTCGCATCGTAATTTATCAAAATACGACCCGAAAATAAGTAGGGTAAAAAAAATATATTTTTCTTGCACATGTAAAGGTTCGTAGTTAGATGTATGTTATTAATTTGATATGATACAATCTGTAATAAAAACTAATACAATAAAAAGTGCATACTAAGATTAGTTATCTGTTATTCTACACTATCAGAATATTTTAAGTAAAACAGTCGACTATTTGAAAGCGGCCTTTTTGCCTTTGAACCAAGAGAAGCGCTGTCAACAAAGGCTTTTTATGAGGCCATCTCGTTACAAAAATTAAAAATTAGCCTTCATTACTCCGTGAGATTTTGTCTTCGTTTGTATGTGAGGAAATGCTATTACGGAGAACTTTTAAATCTTTTCTCCTTGTTTTAACGAAGCTAAAATTTATATTGTAAACAAATGAATAAAAACTTTCGGCGCTGCGGGTTTCGTCGATACTTCGAAAGCTTCTGTTCATTTCCTACAAAAATTTACAGTTTAAAGTTTCATCTTGAGTGCAGAGACTAGTACTAAGAATAAAAAATAATCTTAAAACAAATTTAAGAGCAAGGCAACATTTCTCGTTACAAACATTCATCGTTGAACTCACAAGATACTGTATGCAGTAAAGTACACAAACTAAACGTTCCAAATATTGCTATAGTTATCTTAAACGACAATACTTACTTATCAGCTCCTGGTGCAAGCTTGTTCAAGCATTGAACAGACTTTTTCATTCTGTTTCATACCCTTAAATAGACTAGCGTGAATAAAATATTTAAAAGCCTTAAATAGTTTCGTAACTGAAGTAAAAACGGCACTGTCCATCAAGTGATCATGAGTGCTGCAAAATATTGAAACAGTTATTTAAGTTTATATTAAACGCAATAATATTAGTAAAAGAATTACGACTACGTTTAATAATGTATTGTGCTTGCATAAATATATATAAATATATATAATAACCAAAGCACATTTGTAAAAAAAAAAATAATGACTAAAAACGAAAAAAGCAGAGTTGTTATCTTCTTGACGATTTATAATTCAAGCAAACTAACAAATACTTAAGATTTATACAAAAAAATTCGATTAGTCAAGAAGGAATAAGTAACTTATGCAATTATTAATTTTTGTTTATTGAATTCAAAAATATTTGACTGTGAAATGTTTTTGTTGAAGTATGCAGAGTCCTATATGGTGCAATTTATAAAGATTATAAATGACTAAAATTGACATTAACAACTCCCTCGAGACAATCTTTCCGCTCTTTGTGGAAGTGAGCGATGAATTTATTTGATTAGACAAACAGTTTGATCATAAGAAAAAGTATTTGTGCTTACAATCGGGCATCATTTTATTAGTGTCGGGGATATCTTCATGAAAAAGATACTCTGTTTACAGAAAAAACATGATTGTGTGGGGCTTTTGCCCGCTTAATTTCCCTCAGTACTTTAAGATTCACTCAGATATTTTATTTTATAATGAAAGATTAGTTATTTTGTTCTCTTTTTTTCATTTTTTGTAAACGGTGTTTGTGTACGATCAATAAAGATTTTTCTATTCTTTTCTAAGATTTCAATGATATTATCTCTTTGAATTTCCAATCAAAAACCGTCTATTCCGATGTTATATTCAAATGTGTCGCAAAAATTTTCATCTTATGTAGGCGGCATGTGGCAAAGGTGTAAAATTGGTTACACATTTTCCTGTGGGTGACGTAAGACCGCATTGTGTAGGCGGCTTGCCGATTTTACGTGTACTTATGTTGTTACCTATTGTTATTTCTGTACTTGAACATAGAAAATTAAAAGATAGAATTTTTTAATTTCTTAGTGCTAATCTCCCTCCGCTAAGCCCTCAAGGTGAATTTTAAACTTTAGTTTAATACAGAAATTATCGAAAAAATTCCGTGCTGTACGGATTTGCTCAAAAAAAAAAAAGCCAAATTTCAATAGCAAAGGCAGGAACTCAAGAAAAAGTAAAGTGTAATAGGCAAGTCAATAAAGTATAAAATGGCCACGCAACAGTGTTCGCTGTTGCACGAATGGGCAGGTCCGTCCGGGTAAGTATCACGACTTAACAGATGATCAGCGTGGATTGTTATACTTCTGCGTTTCCTTTGGTGAGTGAGGTAGCCAGGACCCACTTTATGATCAAGCAACGCATCTGCATCCCGACGGGTGTTGCAAATGCCAATGGGCAGCGGTTATCGTTTAACGTCAGGTGAACCGCCACCCACTTTCTCACATGAAAGAAAACTTTCGTTTTAATGTTGGTACTGAAATGTTTCAGAGTGTCGTCCTACACTTTGTATATAACTGTCGAGATTTTCATGCTGTGATATAATCGGCTGTTTAATTTCTCGTTTGGCCGTTAAGAAGTTGAATACCCAATGATATTATAATTCAAATTAAAGTTATTGTCATTGTGAATATTTTGTAATACATTTTAGAATGATTGTGTTGATATTAAATCTTTCTAAATCAATTTTTTATTGCATTTAAAGAATTCTAACAAAACATTTCACCAATTTAGGAATAAACATATACCAATTACTGTTAAATTAGAATGTTAAAAAAACGCTATGTATTTAAAATTTCGATGCAAACAAATATAAATAATAAGGATAAACGTAAAGAAATAATTCGACTATTCCCAATGAAAGTCTTATTATTCATCATCTGTGAATTTCAAATCTAGCGACACGTCTGAACGAATTTTAGTAAGAGCAAAATCGTGTACGTATTATTGGGATTTATGATAATTTATACGAAAGAAAATGGTGGTATTTTGTATAATTAGATAGAGAGATTAAATAATTTGAGTGAACGCGGAGCAAAGTGATAAATGTAAAATAATCTAAATTCAAACCTTGACTTAGGGCATTATGGTATTTAGTTTTTAAGGCATTATATATATTGTTTAAAAAAAATCAAAATCTTTAAGCACTTATATTCTGTAAAACTCTATTAAAACGTAGTTTTAAATGCGCGGAAATGAAAGGCTTTTTTTAAATTTATTTATTTAAAGATTGTTTAGCCTGAAACGTTTAAGGTAAAATCGAAATTACTGATTGTAACAATTTGTAAAACAATGCAGGTTAAATCGATTTTTCACCAACCGTTTCTTTTAACTATAGATAAATACAATAATGTTACAGTAACTATAAGTAAAATTGCCGTAATAGCTCAGTGTCCGGGCGCTCGCCTTTATTTCAATATACTCGAGTAATCTGAGTTCGATCCCCGGTGCCGGCACCAATGAAGTTTTTAACTTTAAGTGCTGACTTATCACGTGCTCAGCGGTGACGGAAAATATCGTGAGGAAACCTGCATATTTTTGAAATAATAACAAAAAAATATATATTTTTCGAAGATATGTGAAGTCAGCCAATCCGCATTGGGGCCGCGTGGTGGACTATACCCTGATACCCTCTGTATAGAGGAGGCCTTTGCTCAGCAGTGAGACATGTATAGGCTGTTACTTTACTTCTTTACTTTTGGGCGCGATCCCCGCAGCGCCGATAGCTTTTTAGGGTTCCGTACCCAAAGGATAAAACGAGACCCTATAAGACTCTGCTGTCTGTCCGTCTATCATCAGGCGGTATCTCATCAACCGTGGTAGACGGTTGAAATTTTCACAGATAATGTATTTCCTTTGTCGCTATACCAACAAATACTAAATAACAGAATATTTTATTTTTTATTTTTATTAAAGTGTGGTGCATGAAGGGTTCCGTACCATCTATAACAACCATTATACACAAAAATTCACATTTATATTTTCTTACAAAAAAATGTTTGGATAGTATATTTTGAACACATACATCGCTTTAATAAAATTCATTTTCTAGTAGTTATTAATATTTAACGGGAGGTCTATACTCCGTTATTGGAGCAATAAATTTGACATTACAGAGCTATAGCATCTCCCGCACTGGAGGCAATTAACACCAACGTTTATTTTAAAGTAATTTCACAAGCAAATATTACACGTTAGCTACTGTATGATAATATATGCATAGATATGTAGATGTACATGCCACAAATGAGGTGAGTAGGGACCATGGAAACCGGTGACCTTGGCCATCCGTACCTCCGGCCATACTGAGAATTGACAGGCGTATATTTGTGAATTCGTGCATTTAATATTTAATTTAGTTTAATAAAAATAATAATAATAATAATGAAAAGACAAACACGACATAAATTTTTTACATGGATAGATAGGGATAAAAAAATGAGCTTGTTTTTCCAACTCATTTTTATCAATGTGAAAAAGAAGTCGTAAGTTGATCAACTTTTTTATGTAAATTTCTTGATTTTACGCGAATGTGAAATTACACACATATTGTGAAATAAAACTATTTTACGGTTTTATCGCGTTTAATGAGATTTTTAAATTCCTGCTGTTTTGAGCCCGTTCCAGCGTTCATTGTCACGGGAATCATTATTTATTTCATAGATAAAATATGACATGCAATGTTGCTCAGACTACTTGCAGTCTATTAAAAAATTTATAGTGCTAATCACTGCGCTTCAGATTAAACATCAAAATTTGTATAAAAAAGTACGGAAAGTTTTAAGCCGCTTTTTTCTACTTTTAATACTTGCAGTCTTTTATATAAGCAGCCGACATCTTCTTACATCAGGCAAAAGATGTGAGAAAGTTATTTCACCCAGCCAATGTGCGAACCGTTGTCATAATATTACTATTTTCATTATCGTCCCACACATTATTGGAGTAGTGTTTATAAAATGAGCAAAGGTAAAATATGGTGGAGGCTAAATTAAATTCCCCAGCGTGGAATGTGTAATTTATCCGGCTTTATTATGACATGAATAAGTTTTTCTTATCAAGGTTGTATGTTATAGTTGATTTTTTCCTCTTTAAGTGCGTAGATATTTTAAACAAACGTTTTTCTTTTTACAAATTGTCAAACTTGACTACGAGTTTAATTTCAATGCTTATTGGTTAGTTAACTCAAAACTGAAAAATATAAAAAAATGTATTTTATCTGAAATTGTAAGTCAGTTTAAGAAAATTCACATTCTCAAATCAAATGGATTAAAATTAAATACAATGAAAAACTTTACACAAAATTATACTAATTTTAAACAGAAGTTTAACGGCGTTGGTATATAGAGCGTCATTAACACTGCCATGCAACAAGCAATGAATGCTAACAATTTGTAACAAGTTGATATGTAGAAAGAAAGGGATAGTCAATAATAAGTTGCGGTGTCGGACACCAGCATTCACAGATTTGTTGTCCACGCATGTGCTGTAAGCAAATACTTAGATACTTCGATCCATGAGATAACTGGTGACTTTTCATTAAAAAAGCAAAGCTCTCTAATATTATGTCGGACCGGCATAATCCACCGATTACATACATTATACCCCACGGTGGTCGACTTTTCGTGACTCGCTTTAACGATTGGGTACTACGTATGGAAGCTCTCCCTGATCCCTGAACTCTTCTCTATCGTTAGCGAAGCTGTGGTGTTTGGTTCGTTTAGTACCTACCACCAAACTACACAGCACTGGCAGACACATATTGAAATTATTTTTATGAAAAGTTAAAAAAAAACTAAACAAAGCATTTGTATAATGTTAAAACAAATAGTGACGATAAAGAAAGTTAAGTAACTACAATTTTGCTATATGCCGTACGCTACTTCGGGGAGCCTTTCGGCCGATCCCATTTCAAGTTTCTAATGACTCCGCATCGAAGTTGACTCGAAAACTTATTTTTATTGCTTCCAACTTCAAACGTCGGCGCCATTAGTTTCTGGAATTTTGCAGCCGTTGCGAACGCCGCTCACAGTGATTTATTAATTATAAAAGTGTCGGAAGCTTATTGCGTAGTTTCATTAAATTGGAAGTTTAACTTATTACGTTTGTTCCCCTATTTCCTAATATGAAAATGTTACATAAGTATTGATATAACGTTGAATAGTTGTATTATTTCATCATATAACGAGAGTAAGAGCTTTGGTATGTATGGACCCGCCCAGAGGAGAAAACAATATTTTTGACGAAAAGTAAAACTGTGGTAGGGCCACGCAGCAGCCCCGGCTGTTGCACGAGTGGGCAGGCTCGTCCGGGTAAGTACCATGACCTCACAGAAGACCGGCGTAAAGTGAAAGTGCTTTCGCGCTTCATCTGGTGTGTGAGGTAGCCGGAGCCCAATTTTCAATAGGTTGTCTACGCACCTGCAACCCTCGGGTGTAGATGTCTATGGGCGGCGGTATTCACTTAACATCAGGTGAACCGCCTACTCGCTTGGCAACTTTTCACATAGAAAAAATCAAAAGGTTTATTTGTACGAAACCAAACCATTTTTTTTTCCTTCAAATAAGAATATGAATCAAATTACTAAAGATGAAACCTTATATTTTACAAACGTGTGTATTTATTATATTAACCTTTATTCGTGTGTATATTATTCCATTATATACACACGAATAAAGAAAAGAGTATTAGCTATATTGATATTTAAGTTCATGATTTATACGTTGGGTATATTTCCAAAAAAAGATTATGACATTCATGTTAAACAAACTGCCTGTTAAATGGAAAATACAGAAAAAAATTCACCTACATTGTATTCTCTTTTATGAGAAAGACTTCGATAAAAATTTACGATCAAATGAGTCGGAGCATGAATTCTAGTAAAACTAAGTCTTATTATTGGAAAAGATTCTATAGAATCGTTCAAAAAGAGGAATTCGTTAAATCACATTACACGAGACATCTGCAGGGTGGTTACCTAAGGGACTGGTATTTCCGATGGCAATCGGAATTTTATTCCCATTAGAGTTTCTTGTTCGGTGCGACCTTGTAATTCCGCCAGTCTGGAAACAGCTGGTCGCTCTCACAAACCGGTATTATACTGCTCTTCTGTGACAGCGGAAAAAGGCTTAATATTTATCTGTCTCCTCTTAATACACACAGTAACTGTAAAGGTGTTCAAAGGAAATTATCGGAAGCAATATTTTATTCGTCACCGAGTACGCAGACAATAATAGTGGTCATGTTCACATGTATAGCAGAGTATTAAGACACAATTTACATCTTAGTATGCCGTTGCTTAACTTTATCACTACTATATTCATAATGTTACAAAAGTGAATGTAAGTTTGTTTGTAACGATTTTACGCCAAAACTAGTCGACCGATTGTCATGAAACTTTGTACACTTTATATAAAATCTTGAGATATTAAAAAGGACGTAGGATTCTTTTTATTAAAAAAAACTAATAAAAATATATTTAAAATAATACATTAATTTAAGGGCTTCAACGCGCGCGAAGCCGCGGGTTAAAGCTAGTATTCGTATAAATAAGTAAATTGATCCAAATCTCTAGATCAGTACTAAATGGTTATTTGAATACGTTGTGTTTATTATATATAGCATAATCTGTGAGTCAAACTGTATTGTATCATAATTATAAATAAACAGACATTATAATAAATAAATCGAGAAAAAATACTTAAGCCTTTTCAGTCTGTGAGAGAGCTATGTAAGATACATTAGTTTAAAGGAATGTGGGGCTCCACATTCTCATAAACTAATTCAATCTAAAATATGACAGTTTGAAAAAGGTAATAAATTAAACAAAATAGATGGACAGAACGTTAATGATGTAAGTACAAACAATAATATCACTTTATAAGTAAGATTATTAAGTTCCCATTCGATTCTTACTTATAGCTTTATTTTTTTAAAACG
The DNA here is from genome assembly GCA_933534255.1 of Iphiclides podalirius. Classification (NCBI taxonomy): domain Eukaryota; kingdom Metazoa; phylum Arthropoda; class Insecta; order Lepidoptera; family Papilionidae; genus Iphiclides; species Iphiclides podalirius. The sequence continues at coordinate 3,669,149 of OW152821.1, forward strand.
TGATATCACCCTGTGGTAAGGACCGTCACTGGCTTTTAAATTGTCAATGATCAAAGAAACCGAGATTGCTTTGGCATTATGTTTTAATTTCTCATAACGTTCCGGATCAACAATTTATTTACAAGCTACTAAAATTTCCTAATGAAAATGCTCAGTCTCGCGTGAATTTCATCTGGTTTTCCTTTTCATGAAAATGATTTCGTTTTTGTAGAAGTCTCTTTGAAGTCCTTTCTTTTACGTTTACTTTTGGAATGGGAGAATGGCCAATCTTGAGAACATATTACCTGGTTAGTTATAGACAAACATTTTTTAAAAATTGTTTAATTTTGTGTTTTTGTATTATCTACATATAAACTGGGTTTTTTGATTTTACACTATATTATTTTTATTACCCGACTGCACCAGAAGGTGGGTTATGTTTTTCGAGAGTATGAATGTATGCATGTATAATTGTTTGACACGTTCTGCAGCCTGAACGGCTTGATGAGTTTTAGCGACAGAGGTGTCGTTAGATTCGTATTTACTATGAAAGTAACACTGGATGTATCAAAATAAAAAAAACCTGTGGCACTCGGGGACTGCTGCGGTAAAGCTATTGCAAAGCATTTTTTATCAACTTATGCAATTATAATTATTTATTTATTTTTTATGTAGTATTTGTTTCTTTGATATTAATTCAAGTTAAACTTTTTGAGCGTGGGGACCGATAAAAAAAACAATTATTTTTCTTTTATTGAATAAATGAGAAGATAACATCGTTTAAAATATTTTTATTGTCTTACAATACATGTAGGTTATTCAGGAATTTATATCATTGAAACTATAGGTTTCTGGTAACTGAAATAAGAAACATAAGTTTGAGACTTGATATCTATCCTCTAAATATCATATCCAAAAAGTAGTTATAATTTAATTTCAAATTAAGATTATATGTATAAGGTGTGTTGGTATTTGTAAACTGAAGTTAATTTTTTTTTGTTACGTGGTCGCTGTAGGGGTACGTCAATCTGTAGCTCATAGAACAGGATTAAGGTATTATTTCCAGCCAGTTATGAAACTAGGCTCAAACGATTATTACTTCTATTCTATATACATTACTTCTATTCACGGGCCAATGGGATTGAGGGCCTTGATCTATCATTAGATTACAGCAGCGGTCGCAGCGAGAGTGATGCACGGGGCATACTGAAAGCACTCAGAAAATCAAAAAACGCATCAATATAGAAAGTTGCCAATATTTTTATTGATGTTTGTAATGGTCTCCATTCCTCTCTTTGCATTCGATGAAAGAACTGAGAAAAGCAGTGGGCCGATTCTTCCTTGTAATCCCTCGTCTACGGCATTTTGGTACGTAATCACCGCATCTTCAGAGCTCGTTAAGCGAACACCTTGCAGTTTATCTTTGGTTTTTGGGATCAAATGAAAGTCGCAGGCCGCCACGTTGGGACTATATAGTAGACAGCTCGTAATATTGACACCTGCCATAGTCATATATTCAATTGTTCATTTCGCATAGTGCGCTGAAGCGTTATCGTGGTGAAGTAGAATCCTACTGCTGTCTGCAGTAACCGTCCTTCCATTTTCCAGCACAACTGTTATGAAGCACTGATGTTATTTTCAGTTGTCGCTGTGGAAGAGTATATAAATACTGCGTCAACTCCAATACTATACAAACTAGGGACGTTTGTGTAGTATTAGAGTTGATGCACATATGACTGTAAAATTAATTGCCTTTCCCCTAGTTAATTTTGGCAAAAAAAAAAAATAAGCCGAGAGGAAATTTGGCTTGTCCAATTTGTTACGAAACTCTCTCCACTAAAGTAGCCGTGAGTGAACAGCCGTCACGAGTATCACTCAAACTAATTAAATTATCAGCTGGTGGATGCTTATTGCTGGCAATATTGAGAACATAACGCATTTTTCGTTGAATAAATAAATAAATATTTTAGGACTCATTTTTTAACGTCTCTAGTCCCAAACTAAGCAACGCTTGTACTATGGGTAATAGATAACTGACAAACATACTTAAACATACTTTTATTTTTTGTAAATAAATAAATATTGTACACATACAATACTATATTCAATATTATATTAAGTTTAGAATATTCCATAGCATAACCGTAAAGCTAATCTGATTGTCTGAAATGTCTATATTTTTTGGACTGAACCGAAAGATTTATATGTCAAATTATTATCAGTAACTTAAGAAAACATGAATTGAATTATTTTCGTAAACTAGGGACGTTTGTGTAGTATTAGAGTTGATGCACATATGACTGTAAATTAATTGCCTTTCCCCTAGTTAATTTTGGCAAAAAAAAAAATAAGCCGAGAGGAAATTTGGCTTGTCCAATTTGTTACGAAAACTCTCTCCACTAAAGTAGCCGTGAGTGAACAGCCGTCACGAGTATCACTCAAACTAATTAAATTATCAGCTGGTGGATGCTTATTGCTGGCAATATTGAGAACATAACGCATTTTTCGTTGAATAAATAAATAAATATTTTAGGACTCATTTTTTTAACGTCTCTAGTCCCAAACTAAGCAATACTTGTACTATGGGTACTAGATAACTGACAAACATACTTAAACATACTTTTCTTTTGTAAATAAATACATATTATACACATACAATACTATATTCAATATTATATTAAGTTTAGAATATTCCATAGCATAACCGTAAAGCTAATCTGATTGTCTGAAATGTCTATATTTTTTGGACTGAACCGAAAGATTTATATGTCAAATTATTATCAGTAACTTAAGAAAACATGAATTATTTTCGTAAACTAGGGACGTTTGTGTAGTATTAGAGTTGATGCACATATGACTGTAAAATTAATTGCCTTTCCCCTAGTTAATTTTGGCAAAAAAAAAAATAAGCCGAGAGGAAATTTGGCTTGTCCAATTTGTTACGAAACTCTCTCCACTAAAGTAGCCGTGAGTGAACAGCCGTCACGAGTATCACTCAAACTAATTAAATTATCAGCTGGTGGATGCTTATTGCTGGCAATATTGAGAACATAACGCATTTTTCGTTGAATAAATAAATAAATATTTTAGGACTCATTTTTTAACGTCTCTAGTCCCAAACTAAGCAATACTTGTACTATGGGTACTAGATAACTGACAAACATACTTAAACATACTTTTCTTTTGTAAATAAATACATATTATACACATACAATACTATATTCAATATTATATTAAGTTTAGAATATTCCATAGCATAACCGTAAAGCTAATCTGATTGTCTGAAATGTCTATATTTTTTGGACTGAACCGAAAGATTTATATGTCAAATTATTATCAGTAACTTAAGAAAACATGAATTATTTTCGTAAACTAGGGACGTTTGTGTAGTATTAGAGTTGATGCACATATGACTGTAAAATTAATTGCCTTTCCCCTAGTTAATTTTGGCAAAAAAAAAATAAGCCGAGAGGAAATTTGGCTTGTCCAATTTGTTACGAAACTCTCTCCACTAAAGTAGCCGTGAGTGAACAGCCGTCACGAGTATCACTCAAACTAATTAAATTATCAGCTGGTGGATGCTTATTGCTGGCAATATTGAGAACATAACGCATTTTTCGTTGAATAAATAAATAAATATTTTAGGACTCATTTTTTAACGTCTCTAGTCCCAAACTAAGCAATACTTGTACTATGGGTACTAGATAACTGACAAACATACTTAAACATACTTTCTTTTGTAAATAAATACATATTATACACATACAATACTATATTCAATATTATATTAAGTTTAGAATATTCCATAGCATAACCGTAAAGCTAATCTGATTGTCTGAAATGTCTATATTTTTTGGACTGAACCGAAAGATTTATATGTCAAATTATTATCAGTAACTTAAGAAAACATGAATTTAGCACACTATTTAAGACGTGATCCCAATACAAAAGAAATGACACGAAATTTCAGGTGTGTGTACAAATTGACGATCGCAAAGCCCAACTCCGTGCCCAACAAACGCTCGTTTATCATAACGTCAAAATGCGCCTCACAGATAAACATCTACTTTAGAAATTTCAAGCCATTCTTAGTAAGCTACTCATTCTCTGTTCCGACAGGCCCCTGATTGTCCGAACACGGAAATTGTGCAGAGAATGTATCATTTTATCATTCACTTTATACTTTTTTTCACATAAAAAAAATACTTCTTTTTTTTTAATAAAGCACTTCAAATTTGGCACGACTGACGACAAAAAGCCTTTGTTTCCCCTTGTCGGTGAGATTCAAAGGTTTTTATTTCGGGGGCGGCATATTGTATTTGGAGCCAGATAAATATACGCCTTGCGATGGTCCTTTGTGTTATTGAGAGTAGGAAACGAGGCGGAAAATAATACGTTACGTACAGCGCCGGCTATAAATGTAACATCGTGCGAAACAAGAAATAATATTTTGAAATCGATGAAGGTGATTTTTTACTTGAATCTTGTGATTTTTAACTTGAACATGTGGCTAAAAAGAGTCCTCTATAAATATAGATGGCTTACTTATTTTTCTTTTATCACACGAGGTGAAAGAAAGCTGTTCACAGATGGTAACTGATTACCGTTACTCTTTCAAATTTCTAACGCCAGAGGACTTGAAGGTTTCCATTTCCACATCACTAAGTTAAAGCTTTTAGGCCAATCAAACCCAGGTGAAAAAATATATTTCCCTTTGTTATGTCCTATTAATTAATAAATTAGCCTTCGCGAATATGTGCAAAATGAAACTTCGGGTTTCATTCAATTTCATGTGAAAAACTATAAATACTGTATAATATGTAGTTACAAGTCAAAATAAAAAATATTAACCGATATAATAAATAAAAATAATAAATAAATATTTTTTTTATGACACATTTGTACACAATATTTTCTAGTCCCAAACTAAGCAAAGCTTGTACTATGGGTACTAGAAAACTGATAAACATACTTAAACATACTTTTATTTTGTAAATAAATACATATTATACATATAGAAACACCCAGACACTATAAAAACACCATGTTCAGCACACAATATTTTTCCAGTAGTGGGGATCGAAACACCCTCTGGCGCAGGAGGCAGGTACACTACCAACTACGCCATTCGGGTCGTCAAAATGATATAAAATATTAACTGTCGTTGACGTTTTTTAATCTTTCGAGTTTTTCGGTCGTTAATATACTCCGTGGCGTAGTACAACTATTTGTATAAATATTATATGTATAATAATTAACTTGTAACAATAACTAACCGAGGCTAGGCGTCCAGAGCGCCAAGGCGCAATTCCGGCGGATCTGTAAAGGCCCCTAAGGCCAACAGTAGCATATCCAGCCCAAAAACAAAAAAGTAAACTGTTTGTGCAACCCACATACAATGGTTTCGCATCGCTGGGTGTCTGTATACGTGAAATTTATGTTTGTAATAGGTCCTTACAACACAAGACGTTATCCTAAAGTAAGAGCAATTTTTTTAATTAAAAAATTATTTACACGGTGCCTCATAGACCGTTTAACATTTTCAAGTTTAGGTGATACTTTATCGTGTAAAACAAGTTATTTTTGAATTTTGCTCGCGTTTTTTTAACAAGCTTTCATTTGTAAGAAATTAGCACGATTGTATAGAATAATTATCATCTATACCAATTTTTAGTAGTGTTTAGATTTTGTTTTTGGAGCTTCGGGTTGTTTTATAGCTTTCGTTTAAACCAAGGTCTTGATACGTCAAACTTTATGATGTAGCAGTTTTGCCAAACGACATATTAATTACTAATTAAAACACACTGACTTTGAATTGAATAATGTCTAAAGTTATCAGTTGAAATACATTGAAGTTCAACTGTTATTAAGTTGGCTTACTGCCAACTATCTGATCAACAAGTTAATGGGCTAAAACTTGGCATGTGCAAATGCCACTACGATATAATTTTTCTCGATTGAATTGTTTGTTATTTAGTAGGTGCAGTAGTTAAAAAAAAAGTTTAATTTTATTTAAATTTTTCGATGCCGGCGTTCCAAACGCTTCACATGATTCAATGTTACGGCTTCAGATGTTTTAAATTCTAAATTCGCATCCAATCGAGTCTCTTACGTGTGATTATTTATTTTGACTATTTCTACTCATAAAGTCTTTTTAGTAAGTAATAATAGTACTTGAAATTTAATTTTACCATTCATTTACGTACAAGCTTTTTAATAGACAAGAAATATTTTTAGTATTATTTTTTAGCCCTTTTTGTCCATGATCAAGATTTATTAATGGTCCCTAAGCAATTACTTATTATAATACTCTGTGTGTTAATGGCGTTTTAATAATATATTCATATTATGTATTTATCTTTATTAATGAATTAAAACATATTTATGACAGTTCTTTTTTTTTTTTTCTCTTGATTGCACTAAGTTAGCGGTAGCCATTGTTGACGTTTGTAAATACGAGAAAAATAACGAAATTATATAAAATAAGTAGACTTTTTGACGTTTGACACACTTCGAGCATCGTATCTAGAATATTTTTTAATATTAGTTTTTAGCTAATTACCTATTATTTATTATTTTAATTTATATTGGGGGGATATTTATTTGTTTTCTCGTCTGGTTGGGTTTATAGATAAAAATTAAATATATTGCATATATAAAATAAATATTATGAATAATAAAACCGTTTAAAAACTTTTAAGTTAAACGGTTTTATTTTCTGTTTTTTTTTGTGCACTGAAAACTACAATATGGTATTGACATCTAAATTACATGTGTGTACCAAATTTCAGATTAATCTGACAACGGGAAGGTGCTTAAATTTCAATTTCTAATTTTGACCCAAATAAACAAATAAATTCCGTACGTGTCGAGCTAAATAAAACCGTTTAAAAATAAATATATATATATAAATATTGTATAATTATAATACAATATTAAATATTATATATAATACATATAGGACCCAACCAGACGGAAGCCCTCGGCAGGGGAGACCAAACGGCCGAGGGTTAGGGTGAAAGGGAGAAGAAACCGGCGGACGATGCGAGCGGTATCGAGGAGCACCGCTTTCTGCATTAGAGCTTGGAGCGTTCCGTCCCGGAGTCCCAGTCGCCTCAGATGTCCGATAATTTATATTATTATTAATTTGTATAACTATTACTATTAATTTATATTTATATAATACATGTAAATACTGTTAATTCAGCATGTAAAAATAAAGCCGAGATTTGATTAATACTTTGTTATTTCTGTCGCTAATAAAATTATAAAATGAAAAAATAGAAATCAAAAATGTATTTATTTAAATAGACGGTTGCGCAACCTTTATGAATCGTCAAATTTTACATCAAAAATTATGTATAAGGTTCGTAAGGTACCACCGGTTCGGAAAGCAGTTTCTGTTGAGAAGAGACCGGCAAGAAAGTCAACAGTTGCTCCTTTTCAAAAGTATCTGTTTACAACGTTAATTTTAGTATCGTCAGAAATTATAAAACTATAAATAGTCTAAAAATATTAAAGTCATTTCATATGAATTCAAAGAGTCTGGCAGTGGTTGGCATAATCTACGTCGCACAATTCAGCTGATGTACGTCGAGACATAACCGTAGATACCTTGTTGACACATTGCATTGCGTCACAAATAACTTGCTACAGAGTTACATCGTAGACATGAAAAGTTATTGTTGTTCGAATGGTTACGTTACTGAACGCTGTTATATCCTATCCTTTAAACGAGCAATTCTTGTATAAATATATATAAATATAATCGGATTCTCGGAAACGGCTCCAGCGATTTTCACGAAATTTTGTAAGTGCGTAGATTCGGGGGCGAAAAATTGATCTAGCTAGGTTTCATTTTTAGAATATGTCCTTCTATCCCTGTTTGCAGGGAATGAAAAATATCATTCGAATATGACAGTTAATTTCGCCGCAAAAAAAATTTATAATAGCCCGGTCGGTAGTCGGGCGGCCCCATTACTTTAATACACACTCTTTTTTTTTACTTCTTTTTCGATTCCAGATCATTGCCTTCTTGATTTTTTATTTTTTGTTGATCCAGATAATTATGTTATTTTTTTCCCTTTTTTTTTAAAGCTGTTTTTTTTTTTTTGTGAAAATCCACTTCATATTTTCTTATTATTAGATCGGTAAGATCGAATAATATTATGCATATTTCATTACTCAGTAATTTGTATCTAAATGTAATTTGCAAAATATATGATTTACCAAAAAAAAAAAAACACCTCCAGGTGTTTATTATATAAGTAGAAGTAAAAACTATATGTTCCTTTTATGCTTTATTTCATCATTCATATGACTCTACTTACATAATTCATCTTAAATGGCCAGGAAGTGAACAAAATAAATCAACAACCGCTTCGTAATTAATTGATTAACTTGCTCAATATCTATATTAACAAGCAATATATTATGTTAATACATGACACATGTGTATAACATTTTGTTCCCGGATGTCAATATATTTGACACTCGTATTCACAAACTTTGAAAGCTGTAATTTCGGGAACGGTTAATAACCTGATTCTCGTCTCTACTAATATTAGCTTTTGCTTTGACTTTACATCCTGGAGCGGATAGCAAAATTTATAGCTGTCATGTAACTACACCGAAACGTATACATATTCCGAGTTTGAACAGGCGTTATATTTTCGAAACGACAAAATGGCCGGGCTTACTTTAAAATAATTTCTGAAGCGATTGTTGATAATAGGAATTCGCACATTCACCTAATATTATGCACTTTGTGATACCATTACTATTACACAATTCAATAACGTATGATATTCGCAATATTAATAATCGTTCTGTTTTTAAAATATATCATCTGCTTTCTTATACATCTCTTGAATAATCATATCACATCCTTTAGCCTAACAAATATTTCTCTAATAGTCAGTGTATAGAGCTGCAGGAAGACTTTTAACACCAAAAAGACCATTGGGCTGTCAATTCAATTGATGGCCCAATGTTCCCTTGATAACCTCTATTAACATTTACAACTATATGCTTTCACAGCGTCACACTAATTATATCGAAAATATCTGTTAAAACATACAGACAATATTACGATTCACAAAATATTTTCTCACTATCGTATGTTTGATTACAAATTACGCGTTCGTTTTTTTTTTAAAACATTATCAGTTTAATTTGTTGACAATACCAAAAAGTATGAACAAAAAAGTAATAGAATGTTACAAAGAAATAAAACTAGTTCAAAATATCAAGAATATATATAAAAATAATGTAAATTAATTATCTGTAACAAGTTTAAGTAAAAGTTAGTAAGTACAAAAGTTGAAAATGCCTAAACAGTGCTAGATATTTTTATAAATAGGACAAACTTTTTCCATTTGCTTTTCGCGTTTGCTTATTTTATGGATCAATTGATAGTAATAGAGGGGCTACAAAAATATTTATGGAGTAATATCATAAATGCAACACAACCATCTTCACATTAGGTGTCCATTCATCTTTCTGATATATTATTCTATTCTTTGTACTTTCCAGAGGGAATCAGTACCCATACTTCAGATGTTATGTCCTAGTCTTCAGTAATGGAGTAAACTTTAATTCTGAATACGATTATTTGAACTTACATAAATGTATAAACATAAATTAACCATTCTTTGCTTAAAAATATAGACTTTTAAGAATACGTATATAACATATTTAAATATAACATATAAAAATATTAACAATGCTTATTAAAATATTTTTCACGGTGAAATAAAATTTAAAAATCATCTTCATTCATATACATAAATATATATCTTTCATATACTCTGTTAATCATAATTAACATAATAATTTAATAATAATAAAAATTTAAAGAAAAACTTCATTAATATAATTTACCTTATCTGCTTATAATTTTGACACGATAAACATTTATTATATTAAATTTTCGTGTATATATATAGACAACATTGAAAGCGGTGTAAGTGGCGTATAAACAACAATCGGCATCTTCTAATTAACATTAAAAAAAGAAGAGAAATATGCGTGACGTGACTATATCTGGGGCATACGAGATAAGGGTACATTATTGCGATATAATTCCTAATACCTTGTTGAGGGAAAGAGGATAAGTTCAAAGTACACGACTTAAAACATATTAGCACAATCTATCAAACTGCGTTATATATTTTTATATCAATGAAAAAGTTCACATTAAAGGGGAATATTAGTAAAAAAATTCTCTTTTCTGTTACAAGATTTCTCACAATCCTTTAAAAAAAAACTAATAATTTGCAATGTAACTTTGGCATATTGTGTAGCTTGTGTCTTTTGTATACTGTTTAAAAAAGTAAAAAAAAAATATTGTGTATCCATCAGATCCAATAGGATAAAAACACATTCATTCATAAACTCGTGTGTTTAATTTTTAGGTTTTAATAAATAATAATAATCTCTTGACCCTGTCTACAGAGGATATAGTCACATAATTGACTTGCAGAAGCTCAGAAGAAATGTAAAAGGTTATATAATATTGCAATTTTCTTCGAGACCACAATAATTTACAAGTACTGATAAAATATAGCAATAGCAAATGCGTTTCTTCGTAATATTGACAGGTGTACATTCAAAGTAAACCCTAGAGCCTTAAAATTTATAACAAACAAAAATAACTGTCTGAAGTTAGGTCACCCTTGTGACAAAAACGAAAACGTCCCCTTCGAAAAACGTTCTCTTAGCTATTGCTGTAAACACGAGGCGACTAATATAGGCTTATTATCATTTTATTATTTTAAAACGCGGAAACTACACGGCTGTTTCTATGTTAAAGAGATCCTGCAAAGATGTGAACTATTAATTCAACCGTTGACGAAGCTCATGAAGGAGGAATCCATAGCCGAAGATCAAAATTGGGTGTGGGCGCGGATACGTTGCAGTTGAGTTAGCCTGGCTAGTCTCGGTGTGAGGTCTTTTAATGCTCAGCTCGTTCATTTCAACTGTGGGAGGAACACTTTTATTTAGTTCTCTAAACTTTCACCTTTTCATGTAAGAATCTGTAATCACTAGTTTATGTGTATTTGAAAAATGATCAATCTCTCTCGAAAAACTACCGATTTACTCGTACATTCGGTATGTACACGCCTCTGCGAATAACGTAACAAAGAAATTATACGTCACACATAGGTATTACCAAAAAATGGTTTAAAACGTATTATCATTATATTAAATGAAACTAGTTTACGGTTTGGCGTGACCATGAATGCTGGAAAGGGTTCGAAACGTCGAGAACTACAAAATCAAAATAAAAAAACGCGATAAAATCCGTAAACTAGTTTCATTAATATGTATGATATTCGCGAAAGATCAAGAAGTCAATATATTATCATCATGAAATCAGTATTTTAACTAGATACAAACAGCGGCCGTCGCTAACTATATAAAAGAAAAACAATATGCAAAACAACGATACATCACTTTCGGTATGAAAGAATCGTCAACGATCAGACGATCAAAATTATCGTTGAAAAGTGTAAGGATTATATTACCTGAGACTGTTTGCTTTTTGACATCGGCATAACGTTCACCTGGACCAACCTCATCGGGAATGGTCGCTGTGCAGGTTAGCTGTAGCCTCCCGTGTGCTGGCGTCCTTAACTCTGCTATGGAAACCCATAGCGATATCGGAATAACTTGTGGCTCCCTTGGCTTCTCACGAATCTATAGAAGAATTTTCAAAGCTCGATACATTAATGTACGGTTTTACATAATGAAAACATTTTTTATGTGAGAAGGTGGAAAGCGAGCTGGCGGTTCACCTGGTGTTAAGTAATAACCGCCGCCCATGAACATTTGTAACACCCATAGTGTAGCAGATACGTTGCCACCTTTTTATATAGCGGGCCCCGCCCCGACAACCTCAGTCACCAGACGAAACGCAGAAGTGTAATATATCCACTTCACACCGATCTTCTTTGAGGTCATGGTACTCACGCATTCACTCACGGTCCTGCTCATTCATAGTGCCACGTAACACTCTTCACTGTTATCGTGGAGTGTTGTTTACTATTATGGGCCGCTAAGCCGTGACAAACTTACGAGTATTTTCTTCGTTACCCATGTTCGGTTGTTTCCAAATTCCAATTAAAATTATATTGGTGACGCTGTTAGTTTTTAACAGTACATTGAATTTTAATGTAAACCCTTGATGGATTGATTGATTGTTGCTGGATTGTTTCGACTATCGATGTTGAGCACATACAAAAACTTTTATGATTCAAGGCAGAATCTTTTGGCAACGAACACTTTATACGCCTAAACACGGTTCGAGGGCATTCTAAACTTTTTGAACATACTCTTAAAGTGGAATTCATGTTCAAGACGCATGCATATAGACGATGACAGTCTTTGGAATAGGATAGTGTTCTATTTTTAAAAAGTTTTGAAAAGTCCTTTGAGTTTTTTCTTAAAACATGGACGGTATTTTACACAAAAATGTATTTTTGTTAAAGAATGTTTTGTGTTCGACTCTTAGTTTATATCCTATACGTTGAAATGTCAAATGACTTGCATACAATTATAAATTACTTAGTATAATTTATAGTAAAACAAATACTACTAGTTATAATTTCGCATTAATGCTAATTGACTAACCTTTTTCATTTCTTCACTTTGTCCTTCTTTCAGAGTGCATTTACTGTGTTTTGTCGTATTTGGCGTTATAGTTGTTGTCTCGCTAACGAGGGCCCAATATTTGGCCGTGTAGTTGAATTCCGGAGCAATGTATCGATGGTGATACTTCCGGTTCTTATAACCACCCCCTCCTTTAGTTCTTGTTGAACTGGACACTCGATAAGAGAAATACTTAATAGATTCTTCTGGTACCTGAAAAAGTTCTTTAAATTTGATAATCAACTTAAAAATGTAGATTTATTTAAACTGTTTTTACAACTGTTTAAAAACCATTAATTTTTAACGGTATATAAGGTTTTTAAATTATTTAATCCAAATATGAATAAGTACAAGCTGTGTAAGTATTCGTCTCAATTAACTGATATTAACATTTACTGTGTTTTGCTATACTTTGACAATTTAAATAACAACGACACGTTATGCTGAAAAATTAATGAAGAAAGGTGATGAAAAAAGCGAGTATAAGATTCAAAATTTATTTTGAAACCCAAAATGTAGTTCACAAGAAAAAATTCTCTCGCTATCATAAGACACATTTTCGTAAACATGCATTATGATCAGTGTTTTTCCTGCTCGAAAATGTTTATATCAATCGATGGTAATTTCATCACCGTCTTAGCTTTTGCATAAGATGTTAAAAGAACAAACTTACGGCATAGGAAATGGAACGTAATCTAGGGTTTCGTGGATTAATAATCGACACGTTAAATTTCCTTGAATATAGACACAAACGTAAATATGTTTAAAGAGATAGTGTTACCAGAGGCGTGCACAGAAAATGTTGTTCGAAAGTCTTCGAAGTGAAGTAAATTCTAAAATCCTTGAAAGCATTAAAGTAATACCGTCATGCCAGCACTACCATAATTGCAAATTTATCGATCCGGTGTCTACGTTTTGCATGGCTAAGCACCATTGGTTTTCTTTATATTTAGCCCGAGAAAATTCTATTCTAAGCTTGACGTTATAATGATGAAAAGTATGTTTAAGTATGTTTATCAGTTTTCTAGTGCCCATAGTACAAGCTTTGCTTAGTTTGGGACTAGAAAATGTTGTGTACAAATGTGTCCTAAAAAAATTATTTAGTATTTATTTATTTATAATCGATGCATTTTTAAATATAACCCTCTTGAATTTTAATGCAAAGATTACATAACGATGGACTGTTGGTAATTCCATTTTATTTTCACTTGATTCTGTGATATTTGAAGTAAAGTATCAGCCTATACATGTTTCACTGCTGGGCAAAGGCCTCCTCTGTATAGAGTTAGAGGTATCAGGGCTTTGTCCACCACGCGGCCCCACTGCGGATTGGCGGATTTAACATATCTTCGAAATATTTTTTTTTGTTTTTATTTCGAAAATGTTTAGGTTTCCTCACGATGTTTTCCTTCACCGCTAAGTCCGTGATAATTCAGCACTTCAAATTAACAATTTCATTGGTGCTGGCACCGGGGATCGAACTCAGGTTGCTCGAGGATATTAAATTAAAGGCGAGCGCCCGGACACTGAGCTATCACGGCTATATTTTTGTGTGTACAACTAAAAGCTAAATCGAAAATTGATTTAACATTATGCATATTTACCTAAATTTTTTTAATGTAAAATGGTCGAATAATAGTCACAGAGATAGTTAATAAACAGCAGTGTTCTCATTAAAACATGTTTATTTATTTTTACCAAAAACTTGAACTTAAGTATAAAATTAACTCGTGTAAAATACTTATACTGGAAATCTCCCATGGGATAAAGTTTATACAACCAAATACTATAAAACGTTCAGAATTAATCAGTTGCTAAAATAAAAAAAAATGTAAAGGAACGTATATGTGTAAAGGCTGTTAGTGTTTATTTAAATGATAACACACTCTGGAAATAAAATAATCATCCGGACTCTTTCAAGTGAACATTAATATATTGTGAATATGTTTCTACGCCAAATAATGAGAAATAAAAACTATCCCGCTGAGTTTTATTCGACTGAAACTCAGCTTCTTAGGTCAGTGGCTTTTCCGAACCGAAAATAGTATTTTGACAATCAGTAAGTGTAACACTTCCACATTGAATAAAGATGGTAGCATTTGATTTTGAATTTGAATAGTCAAAAAACATACCTTCTCATTGTCGATGTACCAAGTCAGCCGAGGGGCTGGGGCTGCGGGGGCGCTGGTGCAGTTGGCACGCAACAAACCCTCGACCACCACATCCGGTTTGCCGAATGTTATAATTGGCGGGTGCTTTTGGGGGTCTGATAATAATTAGTATATTCATATATCCATCAATTTCTTTTAACCTACAGTGTCCAATGATAGTATCAAATGCTTGCAATTTGCAACGGAAAATTTCATTTCAGTGCTTCTTCAAAGTAACGAAGTCTCAATGAAATTAAAAAAAATGTTGCGAACTTCTGTAGTGGCTTTTAATGACGTAATTATGACAGAAATTTGTCCAGGAAAAATGCCTCGGCTTCGAATAAAAGAGGCATTATGCAGCCGTATGTTTACAGCATACTTTCTTTGATATCAAATGTAAAAATTAAAGAAAAAGGCATTTTATTTGCGATATTTCACATAGTAGTTATATGGAAATAAACTAATAACATAGAACAAATTATCGAATTGAAGAAATATCAAATGAAAAATATTCCAATGGCATTACTTATACTTACAAACGACAGTCAACTGATGAGGCGGGGAGGCCGCCGTGAAGATTGGCGTCTCCAGAGACACCTCACACCAATAAAGGCCTGAGGCCAAAGGGTCTAGATTCTCGATCGTAATAGAATTTTCCGTCACAAGAGACATCTGTAACAAAGACGATGGTACTGCGTGCTTCTTTTATTTCAATATCAAAATGTTTCTTGTATAAATTCCTTAAGAAAGTTGTTGTATATATTTGTACCTTACTGGAAAGAGCTCACCAGTGAAGCGTAAAAAGAAATGTACATAGATACAGCTAAAAATGGGCACTCACATTAAGTTTCCCGCCAGGGAACGTGTAATTCGTAAATGGCGGTACCCGCTCGCGTACATATTGAAGCAGTTTTGCCCCGGACCTCAGGAATTCCACTTTGTAGAGTAGTTGTGGTGGTACCTGGTACGTAGGTAAAAGCGAAAGTTATTTAGGGTACCGATATTCATGTTTTCTTTTTGTATTTTCTGATATTTTTCCACATTCTCTAGCTGATTTAAGTGATATAAAGCCGTCAAGTGCTTTTTATAAGCTACATAACATACACAAAATTAAAACTTCATTGTCGATGACGACCATTTCGCTCCTAAAAACGTCCATAAAATTCATATTTTCGACGCGTCTCAATCAATTGAAACTGTAGTTAACAGTTTGTTAAAGCTCATGTGATTGATACAAAAATTATATTTTTATAATACAAATAATACACTTATCGGCAGGTTTCAGCGTAACAAAAAAAAATCCTCAAAATCTGTACGCTACCTTTAACTGTAAATCTTTTTTTTTATGTGAAAAAGTGGCAAACGAGCTGGCAGTTCACCTGATGTTAAGTGATAACCGCCGACCATAGACATTTGCAACACCCGTAGGGTTGCAGAAGCGTTGGCACCTTCAAATAAAGTAGGCCCCGGCTACCTCACTCACCAGACGAAACGCAGAAGTGTAACACTTCTACTTTACGCCGGTCTCTTGCAACGTATTGGTACTTACCCGGACGGAGCTGGCCATTCGTGCAACAGTGAACAGTTGCGTGGCCGAACCACAGTTAAACTATAAATCTATATCTATAATTCTAAATTTACAACAAACAAGACAAAATGTTATTTGTTTTTTTTTTTTATTTGGTCCTAGCAGCCAAGTATTCCGTATTACGCATAAACACCTGATGAAGGCAGCGCAGTGTAGCCGAACCCCCACGCGCCACCCAACTAGGTGCAGTCAGACGAACGTCAACATCTGTCGCTTGTCCGCTTCCTGAAAACATTTCGCGTGCTGAATATGTTGCAGAAGGCTTTCAAGTACCTCGTAATTTAAATATACATATATCATATACACATATACCTTACCATCTATATTCAGACACAGATGACTCCGTGGCGCAGTTACCGAATTGTTGGCTTCGGTGCCAGGGTAGTGGGTTCGATTCCCACACAAGACAACTATTTGTATACATACACAGACGATTGTTTCTGATCTGGGTTTTTATCGATTTGAAATTTATGTATATAAAACGTCCTTATAATAGGATAATGTTATGCTACAGTAAGGGTGCAATGATATCGAAGGGAAGACTGCAACAGATTTTTCTAGGTCAGGTCTAGGACGTTTCTACCAAACCACGTCCACAAAAAACATACAATACTATCTATGTCATACAAAATTCTTATTACCACAACAACTATATAAAATGATTGACAATGGGCGGACTTTGCCATAATAATTAAATAGCTGTGCAAACAACAGCAAAGGTGTAAAATTATTTATTTGTTTTTTTTTAATAGAAATTATATCTAACTGTGATAGGCTGACGCAACCAATTGGGCTGTCGTATGAATGGGCAGGTCCTTCTGGGTAAATACCACGACCTCACAGAAGACTGGCTTGAAATAGGAGTGTTATTCTTCTGCGTTTTGACTGGTGAGAGAGGTAGCCGGTGCCCATTTTATGAAAAGGTGGCAACGCAACTGCAACCCTACGGGTGTTGCTAATGGCCATGAGCGGCGGTTATCACTAAACATCAGGTGAACCGCAAACTCGCTTGCCATCTTCTCACATTAAAAAACAATTCAGGTTAAATGAATGACATGTATTAGAATAATTAGTCACGCCAGTGGTTGATCAAGAAAAGGAAAGTTAATAAAATTGAAATGTCAATGTGATGTTTAGTTATGCGGGCATTCAGTAATGAAGGAAACGTATGGATGTTCTGCCAGGGGGAGTAAACAGAAATGATACTAAAGGTCCAGGGAAACAGGCGGATATGTTTGTTATACGGGGGATGACGTCATCCGGGGTGTGCGTCCGGGACGTGTCAGCAGCTCTGAACAATGACGTAAGCAAAGGTAAAAAGGTGACATCACTGACGGCTAACAACGCACTTTAGAAGCAGAAGCTGCAACGTTTTAATTTGAAAGAAAACTGAAGTACAATGTTGATTCAAAGCATATAGAACTCGACTTCTTAGCCACTGATATAGCTTTAACTCAGTTATTAGCTATGTATGTAATGTTCGTTAAAAAGTGTTAGGAAATTAAATATCTCAATACACATATTAAGTTTAACTTCTACTTTATATATTTGATATGATGCTATCGTAGAAAATTTCAATTTGACGTAGTTCTTAAAATTAAATAGAAAATAAAAAAAATTGAAAACAGCAATATTCTCATAAAGCTGTCACTAAATTTACATTGAAAATTTACTTTACGAATCGAAGATCTTAACCAATTAAACATTTCAGAACAGACGCAGGAGTAGCAAACTTCATATTGAACACAGCAGTAGGTAGCGTCAATGATTAAGGATTTTCATGCAATATTCACAGAGATTAGATTACTCACCTTGCATTGTCAAATGTACCAGATATATAAAGATCACGCAATATGACCATACCATCCAGTGTGGTACCATCGCCACGAATATATTTATCTACACCATCATTGGGAAAACATGTCCTAATATCAACCAGTATCTGTATATAATTTTCCGCACTACTTGCCAGAGTTCATAAACAGGATTCACTGTAACAGAATACTTCGAGTGAAACGCTAGAAATGTTAGCAATAGCATAAGTTGTTATAGTTTGGTTTATATTTTACGAAAATCACTTTATCTTTAAGGTTTATACGTATAATACATTGCACCCGTGCGAAGCCGGGACGGGTCGCTAGTTAATAATAAAGACACCCTATCTGTCAACTTGGCATTTATGCCATAATATTTACGAAGACATGTCGGGTACTTCAAGGTTATATCCACCTACAAGTCGTTTAGTTAATTGTTTTCATTATTTTTTGTCTTTATCAAAATAGGTAACAAAGAAACATTGGCATTAAAGTTGGTAGTTCGCAATAGCTCGAGGTAGACGATTGATTTATTGTGAAGCGCCTATTGTTCCGTTGTTATTGCATCTGTTAGACTACAATGGAGTGTTAACATCTATCTCGGTATCTTTCACTATTCCAGAGTGGTGAAATATATTTCTACATAATTATATCAAAGGCAATACAATGTATTTTATGAATGTAGGTAAATGCTATATTATAAAATACTTCATTCATCACATGGATTATTTGATAAAATTTAAAATGTCAAGACAATGTTTGTTAAAAATAAGGATGTTAGATGTTTTCAGTTTTCTTAAAGAAATCAAGGATAAAGTATGAATATTTTTATAATTTGGACGACACGACTGGTGCAAACCTGTCTTTCGAATTAGAGGATGGGTTCGATATACACTATTACAAATTTTAAAAAATTGTGCAATTAGCAGTGTTTTTCAAATGTATAAGCATTTATATCGTCAATATCTGTTTATTTACAACAACAGTGTATTTTTTTTTTCAATTACCTGGTACCCTACAGTTAGTTTGTATTCACATAACTTTGTGTAAAAAATATGACCTGAAATATTCGCTGACCCTTTCCTATTTTTTTATAATTAAATTACAAATCACCACAAAGAACTGTAAATTCTTCCCATTACAAAAAATATGTTCAAAGTTGTCATCATAAAAATGTACAGACTCTAGAAAAACTTTAAAGAACAATACTTAAAACTTGCTCAAGTCATAAAGAATGTACGTATATTGTATATGTAAAAATTTATACAAAGTTTAGGTGCAATAGAAAAATTTGGTAGAAAATGACATGAGACCGATTAAATTTCAAATCAAAAGATAAGATAAAACTTCAATTTAGAAATTTATATTAACTTAACTTTGAGTACATTCGTAAATAAAATAGATTAAATATTTTCAGTCAATAGTTCAGAAAAATTAACGCAATAAAACATCAAGACAACATTTTTTTTACGATTCTTACATGATATAACATAAACAGACTTCGTTTCCAGTTAAATTCTGAGTTGAGGAAAATCGTAAATAATTTCATTCCTAGCGAGAAGTCTCCAATTCCAAAGATGCTAAGTTGGTACCCATTTTGCATATGTTTTTAATTTTCTTTCAAGTGAGAAAGTGGAAAACGAGTCGGTTGTTTAGTGATGACCGCCGCCCATTGAATTTTGCAACACCAGTTGGGTTGCAGATGCGTGGCCTTATAATAAATTGGGCTCCGTCAACCTAGGTGACCAGACCATACGCAGAAATGTCACACATCATCTTCACGTCGGTTTTCTGTGTCCATTCTGATCTGGTCTGACCTGTCCATGAATCCACGAATGTGCAACAGTGAAGCCTGTTGCTCGGGTGTAATATAATTATTAATTTGTAATTTTTCACAATGCGTGAAATTCTCGGCTTCTTATCTTAAAGGCTAGGTTATTTGAATGCGTAGTCCCAACGGCGCTGATTAATAAAATGCAAAATTTTAAATTTGAAGCGTGTAATCATTTGATTTTTCACATATACAGATGATAGAAGCTGAAGCAGAAATCAAAAAAAAAATCTTTAAACTTATTAAATTAATTAAACTTAAACAGTTAAATGTATCCATTAGAGGCATTAAATTTTACTGAAACAATACAAAAGCCATAAATAAAAGAAATTTACACATAGATGATTTCTTGGCGATTCGTCATAAAACTCTCTTTACAATCACTCAATAACTAACTGAAAAGCAATCCCAACTTCATCCGACGATCGTGAACACTCCGGTGTCAATTGTTAAAGTTCACCATTCAAGGAGTATAATTGACTCTAAATGCATTAAAAGTTCGACGACGATCCCACAGTAGTGCTAACGGGTGAGGCGACCTGTTAGTTCAAGAGTAATCGTTAGGAGCACCGAGCACAGATGCAAGTTCCCCAAATGTTCGCAATGAATCAATAATATTACGTAAAACACCCGTTCAGCCAACGGCTCGAGTATGCGCTGCATTTTAGATTTATCGACGCCAATATTTTTAATATCGGCCCATATTTCCTTCCCGAATGCGTCTAGGTCATCTCATATTGCAACGCTTCTTGTTCTATACAACATTCTTATTTCGCTGAGAAATAAAGTTTGACAGCCCGTGTCCGTCAGTTATAGACGCATTCGTGCATTTTCGAGTTTTATGAGAATTTCATGATTTCAAACAGAATAAAAGAGAACGTTTCTTGACTGTTTTGTTATTTTCAATGTATGTATTTATATTATGTAATACATAATATGTATGTGTAGTACATAACATGGGGAAGAAAAGTATTCTTTGTGTTCAATGGCAATGCAATCCTTTTCCCACCACAAAGAGAATTGAATATGAAGAAATGATTTTATTCTTTCTTTGATGAAAAAAAAAAATATTATAATTTTTTTATGTGAAAAAGCGGCAAACGAGCTGGCGGTTCACCTGATGTTAAGTGATAACCGCCGCCCATTGACATTTGCAACACTAGTAGGGTTGCAGATGTGTTGCCACCGTTTAATAAAGTGGGCCACGGCTACCTCACTCAACAGACGAAACGAAGAAGATACTTTCACTTCACGCCGGTCTTCTGTGAGGTCGTGGTACTGACACGGCCGGACCTGCCCATTTGTGCAACAGCGAGGATTGTTGCGTGGTCTATCATATTTTTATCGTATCAGATATACTGTGGGTTCCACAGTATAATATCTGGTACGATACAAATATGGACTAATAACTACACGGTCATCGATTTATTGTAAAGTAATCAAGAGGTTTATTTTTCCTCTATAAACGCAATTACTATTCTGACCTGATAAAATACGCCGTAGCTAAAATATTGCAAGAAATGTTATACCTTAAGGAACATTATTAGATACCCTATCACAGTTAAGGATAGAGTTAAATATCACGGAAGGAAACGTTATTCACCACAAGTATTTTGTTTTTTGGCCCCTAATGACCTTAAAACGTTATACTTTGTGTTTAGTGATAAGTATTAATTAAATATTTATGCAATATAATTATCAGGATGTTAGTATTGATCCACTACTTACGAAATATTATTTAAAAATGGTCTTTTTTATGATCTTTGTAATGAAACAAAGCAAAATATTTGAATAATTAAAAATTTTATCATTTTTCTACTGTTTTTAAATTATAAGTACCTCTTTTAACAAATAATGTGTCTATTAAACTGTTTAAGAAAATAATGAAGGAACATTAATTTCGAACACTAAGCTGGTCGAGGTGATTTCAAACACCGAACTTAAGTCACTCTGACAGGAAAAGCGGGGAAAAACCCCTGTAAGTCCTTGTTCCGCCAACCGACAGCTAAGTTATAATAGCTTAAAAAGATTTCATGGATTTTGGCCGTGATTCAATTATTTTGACGTCGTCTCATTTGACTGACTAAACTCTTAATGTAATCACAATTATCATTTTATTTTATTTTATATCAAAAGTTGTGAGCTAGTTGACAAAAACTTTTTAATTCTTTGATTATATAATTGATTTATTGGACCTTTTCATTCAAACCTGTTGACCAATTAAATCATTGGTAAGATGAACAATAAACTTTTTACTAGCTTTATTCAATGAATAATTGTTGATTACCCTCTGCATCTGCTTAACACATTTACAGCCAGATTAAGCAAAAACTTCGAAAAATTCATCGATACACGTAACTGTAATTTGGTATTTAACCAAAGATAGTCTAGTCAGGTAATTGGAACTTAATTCATATTTGAAGGAACGTCGCTAAGTTTTTTGAGACGATAATGAGAAAGCTGGCTCCGATTAAAAATAAAGCCAAACTATCACCTTAATCTTATAAAATGCTTTATGTTATACATTCTATATACATACATATATCGTATTGTACCTCACTGACAAAGGATTACCAGAATCCCTCTTGCGCAGATCATGCGCACAGCACGCTAGGCGATCGTCCCTACTAGCCGTTAATTTTAAAAGATTGTATCAGCTCTACTAACGTAGAACTAATTTCTTACTTCACCTTTAAACTCTATACGTTCTACAATCTTAAAGCGCGGAATAAAAATATTGAAAGTTTAGAAAACTTTTAACGAAAAGATTGAAGATAATTTGTTGATTATAATTATTAGATTGGAAAATCAATCGTATACTTACGTAACACTGTCTCCAGTGAATTCGGCCTTTCGCGGTCTCATCGATTGGGGCCTACTCAGTATCGGGCATCACCTGTGGCGTCGGAGTGTTCCTTCATTCCACGGGACACAGGCAAGCGTGTGCCGCGGTCGCCCTCGCTACACTGACTGCCGCGCCCCGCCCTCATCGACCGCCCCCGCCCCCCGGCCCCGAAGTGCTACTTCGAAGCGCCTTACCACTTCGCCCCAATCCGCTTCACTTCGCCCCGCTTAAACGGTGCCGTTCTTTATTAATAACAACGGACTGGATTGATAACTCGCGCTTTTGTCGACCGCCGTCCAACGTTCTCGTACGCTTTTGTTGTTTTTAAGTCGATGCACTCGAATAAAAAGGATTGCTTCGATCTTCGCGTCGTTCACTTGTGTTCTTAAATCGTGGCGCTGGAATAAATTATTTTGCGTCTCAATTGTTTCTTAACGTGAAATTACTGTTTCTTAACGTGAAATTACTGTGACCGCCATCATATTCAAATATTCAGTTTGCTAATCATTTCGCCAATGGTTAACAACTTATTGTCAATTAATACTCTTAATTACTAAACCAGGAAGAAGATATCTTGTTTGGGTCTTACATTAATCTCACTTTTTATTAAGTAAAAAGGAATCTTCTAAACAGATGACACAAAACTTCAAGTTGGATAAGACAAGGAATAAAACTGAGAAAAAAATATTTACTTTACAATTTTTATCGATATATTTTTATTTTTGATCGTAGACCGGTACTATCAACCTTTAGAAAGAAAATAAATATTATTTATTTATTTTCTTTCTGTATTTATATTCGTACACCGGTACTATCAACTTCTAGAAAATCTTTGGCACGATTCGTGTCTAAATTGAGCAAAATCCAATTTCCTCCATGAGTTTACACGCTACATAGGTACTGATTAGTATATTAATCTAATTAGAGTTTAAATCAATCAATGTGAACCGTGATTTTATCAATATTTTTTTACGTTTCGTTCAAGTAAGTATCGGGGATTATATACGAGATTTATAAGCAAAACCTTTGTCAATAGCACTCATTGACAATACATTGTGCCACTCCCCGGACGATGTTTCGCACTAATTAAAAGCCTTTGTTGGAGGACAATATTTCCAATTTATCGCCACTATGTGGAGGCTTTTTTGTTTTCAGCCTTACAAAGGGGATTATATCTTTAAAGGAATGCAAATAAATGATATAAAGATTATAAGATCCGCAACCTGCGTTTTTGTTTATTAAGGCAGGCCATTGCCTCTTTGCATTTGAATAGTATAAAAATTGACTAGGACCCAGTAAACATGTTATAAAGCCCTAACAACTACCCTCTTCATTCAAACATACTATAAAAGTCCTAACTTTGAAAATTGTTTTTAACTTTCTCATAGTTTTCCGTACCTAGTTTTAATAAATAATGCTTTTAATTTTTTATTTTGTGCTACTTATTCAGCAAATTTGTTCTTATGCTCTTTTCTATTGTATGTAAATTATTAATTTGTTTCTGAATAGTTTAAGTTCCCAAATAAGCTTTTTAATAATTTCACCTCTTTCATAGAATTTTCCTAAAGTTTATGCATCATTTCACGTCGTAAGTGAAGTTAATATATATTATAATATATATGTAGATACGATCTTAGGATAAGGATTGGTTTTCTTATTGCGATTTCCCGGAACATGCGAGGTTGCATTTTCATTTCCTAAGCCGATTGCAACGCGACTTCGCTGAGCTTATTTCTGAGTACCTTACATATTAAAATATTTCTTGGTATTCTATTTTTTCTTTTTTGTTTGTGAAAAGTTGACAAGCGAGCAGACGGTTCACCTAATGCTAAGTGAATACTGCCGCCCATGGACATCTGCTACACCTGGTTACACCAGATGAAGCTCAATGAACCGCCCAAAGTTGAGGTTTGAGGATATTTCGATTTTCGGGCTTGTTAAGTGTGATCTTCGCTGTTGCACAAATGGAAGATTCGTTCGGGTACTAGACAGCCCAGCCGGCGAAGTGGAAGTGTTATACTTTCGCGTTTCGTTTGGTGAGAGCGGTAACGGGCACGGGGCCCACTTTATTAAAAGATGGAAACACATCTTTACGGTGGTAGGGCCACGCAGCAGCCTCGGCTGTTGCACGAATGAGCAGGCCCGTCCGGGTAAGTACCACGACCTCACAGAAGACCAGCGTAAAGTGGAAGTATGACAAATACTTTCGCGTTTCGTCTGGTGAGTGAGGTAGCCGGAGCCCAATTTTCAAAAGGTTGTCAACGCATCTGTAACCCTCGGGTGTGGCAGATGTCCATGGGCGGCGGTATTCACTTAACATTAGGTGAACCGTCTGCTCGTTTGACAACTTTTCGCATAAAAGAAAAAAAGTAAAAGACATCTGCAATCCTACGGGTATAGCAAATATCCATGGGCGGCGGTTGTCACTTACTATCACGTGAACCGCCACCTCGCTTGCCATCTTCTCACATACAAAATTAATACATTAAGTCTAGCTAAACAAAATACCTCACTCAGTACGGTTGATCAAACGACCGAAGATTAGTTAGAAAGGAAAAGAAACCGCAGACGATACGGGCAATATCTAGGTCGTCTTCTGCATTTGATTTTCAAGCGATTCGTATTAGTATCATGAGGTAGTAAATTGAATTTTTCGCTAGGTGGGTAAGTAATTTGGATACATGAAGAACTATGAAATTAGTAATATATAGTAAAATAATTAATGAAACGTTAATAAAAATCACACAAACTCCCACTCGTTGTAGAGAATGCTGTCGATGGTTTACCGAGCTTATTTAGCTCTGACGGAATAAAAGGCTTTCGACTCAAATTAGGAGCCTTGGATAGCAAGAACGACGTACAAATTACTAGTCTACACATACATAAAATGTAAAAACTGTTTTAGAAACATATCTTTTGTGTCCCGGCCTATCTAAGTAAATAATTGTGATGCGTGTGATTACCACGTGAACAGATTCTCTGCCGAAAATAATTGAATATTTAACGTAAGCTATCAAAAAAGAAATATAATTAATAAGACTAAAGACAGTGTCACTATCATGTACTTGACGGGATCGCAAACATAATTACCTAATGATTGACCGCCCGTCAAACCCTCGAGTTCTGTTTACAATGACGTAATTAAAGTAATTGATCGAAAATGCTAGAATTAGAGCTACGGCCTCATAATGTTCGTCTATTGTGTTATCTATTCAGAAGTCTGGTATATAGAATAAGAGATCCTGATAACTCAAAAGATGTCCTATTCTCTAGAATTAGCTTTAAGATTGTAGATTAAAATAAGCCAACAATATTGTTAGCTACGTTCTGTGAGGCCGTGGTGCTTCCTCGAACGGAATAGACGGAACCTGTCTATTCTTGTAGCAGTAAAAGTACCTGCGTGGCCTCCATAGTAGAAACAAGATTATTTGCCCCTGAAAAGGAAAGCCGTGCTGGCTCATTGGAGAATCTAAGCAACAAATACGATAAGTAGATGCTTGTACCCTTAGGCGATATTTGATAAGAAAAATATGAAGCCTTTCAATTGACCATTTTATTTGTCTTTTTTAGATGTACACATCCTGAGGGAACACCCTCTGATCAAAAGTGTTTGAAGTGTATGTGCGTACAAGAGTGTGTCTATTCAGCCGCGTAGCGTCATTATTTTTCAAAGGAAGAGCGTTTACATTGGCTTAGCGGCGTATCGTATGCGCCACGCTCGGTTCACTTTGTGGATTCCCCTGGGTATAAGCAGCAAATGCAAAATAGATGGTTGCAACTTCTTATTGATAGATATAGATAGTTAAACTGTAATAAGTACTCGTATAAATAAGCTCTCAATACTAACGGTACAGCACATACGTACGGTATATGATCAATAGGTTATTTTTAAACGCTTAAATTTTGTATTGTACGGAAAATAATGATGCATGAAGCCTCGGTACAAAATGTCCACAAACACTTTTGTTTGTCCCAGGCCTAACTTTTAGTTCACGTCGAACCCTTCTGATAAAATCTAATTAAAGTTGATCGTGATGGGCCATGAACAACGTAGGTTTTTAACGACTTTTTAGATCAGATATTCACGATTTGATCCAAAGTTTTATCACCAATGGAACGGGCACGCCCATTGCAATATTTATTTAGTCTTTATTGTATTTTCTTTAATTCAAACACAATATGCGGACTTAATGCCTTTAGGCATTTTCAGCCAGTCAACATATCATTTGGTGAGTTCGATTTGAGTGGCAGGTGCAATAGAAAAACTAACTTAAATTAAAATTGGACCATAATAAACCAAAAGAGTAACATAAATGAGTTGTATACAAAAATTCCAATTTTAATATATACCTATATATACATACATACAAATATTCTTATTACATTTACTATCAAATGAAAAATTCATACAAAATTAAGTTAATAGATTGTGAAATTAAAGCTGCTAACAATTAAAATTGTGAATGTCATTATAAAGAAATTTCAGTCTTAAAAAAAAATTAGCTTACATTCTAAATTTAAAATGGTGCCCGCTTAATCGGGCCATATATTTTAAAGTTTAAGACAAAACACGGAAAATGATAAAGGAATCCGCGGAAACCAGGTCAGATGCGCCGCGTTTTAATATCTTTGCCCCAAGAAAACCTTTCGCTGGCGGGTAATCTCGTAAAGTATTTTCGCATTCACGTCCGCAATATGATGTTAAGAAATAATTAGCGTTTCGGTCGTGAATACTTGTGCAACACTGTCATTTTTCGCATGTTAAGGGACCCAAATAAGTTTTTGTATAGAATTTCAATAAAGCTACGTATTTACAAACAAACTAAATGAAAATTAAACTTCTTATTTGTATGTATGTACATACATTATTATTATTTTTATTAAATACTAAGTAATTAATAAAAATAATAATTAAAATATCTTATTCAATATACGTGCTTAATATAGTGCTTAGCTAACCTAATCTAACTTACAATTTTGTACGCCTTGGATAACTGCATTAACTATTAACATTAACAGTAAATAATTTAAGAGCTAACGAAAGAAATAAGCATTTTTATAATTTTTTTCTCTGTGGCACGGCAAGAGAATAATGTAATAAAGTATCCGAATCATTTCGAATTCAATATGAAATGAAACGCCATAAAATTAAAGCGAAAAAAAGTTTTGACTTATATTTAGGGTTCCGTACCCAAAGGGTATAACGTACTATATATAATATAACATATATATATAATAATACCAAAGGGTATAACTGGAGCCTATTACTAAGACTCTGCGTGTCCGTCTTTCAGTACGTCTGTCTGTTCGTCTGTCACCAGGCTATATCTCATGAACAGTGACAGTACGACAGTTGAAATTTTCACAGATCATGTATTTCTGTTGCCGCTGTAACAAAAAATAATAAAAAAACAAAATAAAAAATATTTAAGTGGGGCCCCCATACAACAGACATGACCTTTGTGCGCGAGTCCGACTCACACTTGGTCGGTTTTTATTTTTCCTCAAGGCCATGACAGCACATTCTCTGAGCATATATTCATATGCTCGAGCAACCGAGTTATACACGAGAGTTCCCCGGTATGGGCACAACTGATAATGTTAATTTTAAGTGGTGACTTATCACGTTCATCAGCGGTGAAGCAAAACAGTGATGAAACCAGAATATTTCTTTCCAAGATGTGCCTATGCCCAGCAGTGGGACATTTATGAAGGCTGTTATGATACTTTTTTTACTCAAGAATCGATAGAACCGCTGAACGTGCTTTTTTGTAAATTAGAATAATGACTCCATATTTATTTTTATTTCCTTTTAGGGAAAAACTGGAGAATACCACCTACGGCGGAAATTTTTAGAGAGTTCCGGACATTTTTTTTAATTTTATTAATGGAAATACATTGTATTAATAATAAGTTCTGCGTAGCCAGTAAACGTTCATAAGACTTTGTCAATATAGTTCCTATGAAATAACATGCTTTTCTACTACTATGTGTTCAGTGTTCAATAAATAGTCATACTCGTACCTATACCATCATATCTTATCTGATGAAAATATTAATAATGATGATTTTGCGGACTTCACAGTCAAACACTTTCCATTTGTAATGACTCAAAAGTCAAAGTTTTGGTGTTAACGGTAAATATACTTTTTTAATTTTTTTTTTAATTATTTCACTATTCTAATATGAAAACTATATTACTGCATTGAATCAAAGTGACAGTACTAAATTCGTTTGAAACGCCACAATGCAATTAAATGGTCCTCTCTATTTTTTTAACGTTATTGATACATAAATTCCCTGAAGACGTCCAAGTTTACTGCGTCATAATATTCTAGGACACCCTTTCGTATATACTGGCTTATGTTAGCTTTCATCTCGTACATTATGCTCTCGCCCACGGTAAACAATAATAACGTTGTCGGAGATTGAGGGTTTTTAGCGTCAGGAAATTTTTGTTTCTTTTGACAGACAATAATTGGTGTGCTTACGCGATAGAGTAACGTGGTGGGGTGGTGATCAGGGAAAGTTATCTCGGGTGTGTGTTGTCCAAATCAAAATATCTTTATTCACATAGACGCTTGCGCTTTCTCATGAAACGTCAAAATTTAGCATAAAAAATAAAATGTTCGTAATCTAGTTACAACCGGTTCTGAACGCAGTTTCTGTGAAGAAGAAACTGTCAAGTAACTCAAAAATTCTTTTTTTAAAATCAGTTTTCAGTCTACTCGTAATGTACAGGTAAAAGTCTTATTTTAACCTAAGTGAGTATCAACAGTATTAAATCCACACATTGACTTCGTGGCATTCCGCGATGGATATGTCTTAGCCATAGGTTTAGTTTTAATTTTGCGTTTAAATTGATCAAGTGGCAGACTTAATGTCAATGATATGTGAATGGTGTTCTTAAAATAATGGTTGGCACCAGAAACACGTAGTGAGTTACTAAAATAGATAGAGAAGAAGAGAGAGGCATAGAAATAGTGGTGGAATAGACAGGAGCGTTGATGATATCTTCATCTACGTTCAACGCCTTTAATATTTCGGAACCGATTCGCTCGGTGAATTTTAACCAGCACTAGCTCAAATTATATGGAAGCGGAAGGCTTGTGACACTCGACGCAATTGCCAAGCTTTAGTGTTGATATTCACGAATTATATTTCAACAAGAGACTTTTTGTACACTTGATATACAGATAAATATTTCAAAACTAGACATTCGTCGGTGTGATATTTGCGAGTCGTTTATAAACAACTGGAAATTTTATGCTACAATGGAAACAATGATATAAAGATGCATGATTGATTATAATTATGCATATAAATGTGTGTGTACAACGATGCATTATATAATATTAACTTGAAATCAATCCCCGAAGAATGTTTAGTAATGTTTAGAAGAATGTTTAGTTATATCAATTCGGCTGGCCTGGCTTAAACTGTACAATTTGTTGATATGCGTTGAAGAGAAGTTTACTGTTCCGTAATAATGATAAAATGTTACTAACGTTTAAGCGAAGTGGCTTTTAGATCCGACTCGAAATCTTAAGGTCTCGGATTCGAACCCAATGCACGACAAAAGGCTCATCCATTCTCATTAAGTAAAATACAGTATTGACATTTGTGTTAACTCATTAGAATCATAAGACACACCGACTTGTTTGTCTTAATTAACAAATAAATACGGAGTTATAATTTTTGGGCTTATAATAATTTCGTGTTGCATAAATTTAATCTGTGTCGTTATATTGCATTGACCTTTTAGAGGTTAAATAATGAAATGTCGTCTTTGATACTGAACTGAAGTCTTACTGAACTCTAATGAAGTCTGCCCTAATAATTAAATTTATTAAGGTGAATCTGTTACAGTATTTCGCCAAGAAATATCTGATGCGAAATATCGAGTTGTGTATTTACGGAATTATCTGTGTCAGAAGAATATTGAAGCTTCATCCATTTGGATCCGATAAGTTTATTGACACGAACATCGGTCTTTTTTTTTGATTGTGACATATATGTTTATTTATTTATTTATTTATCCCTTACTAGCGATTACTAGGGATTTCAGTCGCCTATGAATATAAGTGATAATAATTATTTTCCTACTATTACTAGCTTATTACTAGCTCAGTGATAAATTTTTTGTCATTATTTCGAAAATATGCAGGTTTCCCCACCAAGTTTTCCTTCACCGCTGAGCATGTGATAAGTCAGTACTTAAAATTAACAATTTCATTGTAGACGGTACTGGGAATCGTACTCATTTGGCTTGAGTACATAGAACTACAAGCGAGCGCCGAGAAAATGTGTTATCACGGCTCTTAATATTAACAAAACTGTAACCGTTATTTACGTACTACAATTTTTTTACGTCTTTTAATTTATCTCAATTTTCCCCAATTTGTTTTTCCACGGTCTGTAACCTCAAACATGCCAGTTATACCAAAGGGCGAACGGGAAAAATATTACAGAGGCAATGTTTACCCTTTCGTTATTATTGGACGAGGTCTATTTGGCGCTAAGTTATTAGTAGCATACGAGTCTAATATTGCAATTAACTACAAATAAGGGGAAAAGAAAACATAGAAATAACAGTATCAAGTCAGTCTTTTGACCTACATTTTTCAAAAAAAAAATCGAATTTATGAAATAGAGCTGCATGTCTATCTTGAAACAGTTCAATTTTTATACATATAATTCTTCTGTACGTGTGTATGTCACTGAACTCCTCCTTAACGGCTGGACTGATTTTAATGAAATTTTGTGTGTGTCTTCAGATCTATTCGAGAATGATTTAGATTCACAATTCGGCCCACATTTTTTTCAGGATTTCAGTCGTGTTTATAGGACAAAGTCTGTCGTGTCCGCTAGTACTACAATTATATCAAGAAAACTTCATTCGACAGACATACAGTTGTAAAGTGTTGATGCTATTACTAACTAATACAAATTAATTATTATTAAAGTAAACAACCGATTTTTTTTAATTAAAATGTAACTTAAGTTTCAAAAGCTTAGTTTTTATAGATAATGCGAATTCTTCGTGAGCGACTCCGACTCGCACTTGGCCGTTCATGTAATGGCGAAGTACCGTGTCACGCAAATTGTGAGGGAGTGGCCGACATTTGTTATTACGAGTACACGTGCTTACAGGCAAGTACGACTAATAATAAAAATGGAATCGATTTTATCATTGCGCTTCACACTCGTGATGTGAATAAGAAAACGATGTACATCGCGTTTATTAGGTTTATTTTTATTGTTTTCGTATTGAAAATACGTAAAATAGGAACGAAACGATCATCACAAACCGAAAGGCGAATCGGTATCAATTTACCTAAATGCGTAAAAGTTCCTTCGGGACTGAGTTTATGAAAATCGTTCAAACGTATTACTCGCGTTTATTTATTTGCAATGAGTGAAACAACTAAGTGGTGAATAACGGTGATGCTATACCAATACTTTGCAGTCTGACATCGTATAACCAAAACATTACTATAAATATAAGACTCATTACAATCACATAGACACTGTTGATCATTGTTTAGTAAGCCGAAATAGAAGTAAGAGAAGGATGTTAAACTAGCTTGATGAACTATTTAGGTTCATTGGTTAGGTTTTCATTGTATCAATAACAATATTTTGAATACTTCGAAATTACTAATAACGCTTATATATTAAAACGTGAACGTTTACGAAAATTGCCCGGAAATTTCCCACATTTATAGTTTATATAGAGGAGTGTAAAGTGCTAATCTTTGTTTTAAAATTGTGCATGAAACATACATTCAATTAATAAAAAAAATCATTGCACACATTACCATGTATTTGACACACATATTGTTCAAATTTATAATTTAAATTAATTATGTTCATACCAAAAAGCTTACAATCTATAGACGATGTATACGTACATAACGTACTAAACGATTAGCATTAAAGATTTAGCAATATTTCATAATTTATATGTACTATTTAAATGAATAACATATTTAAATAAACAACAGAAGATTTATGATTGATGATGTTAAAGCAAAAGTTATGTTAAAAGGAAAGATATGTTAAAAGGAGTTTTTTAGTTACAACCTAGTTGATCAGTACAAATGTATTACAATAGCGAACCTAAAAACGAGAAGAATTGAATACAATTTAACGAAGTGTATAAACGTTCTCTCGAGGCAACCGAAACGTTGCCTAATCGCGATTAGCTTTGCTGGTCGAGCAAATTCAAGCGGCATATTAATAAATTCTACATTTTTTTCACCGGTTTGATTTTAATTCGACTGCTGAAGTTATCTGAAAAATTTTATCCATTTAGAAAGAAATGAACCCCAAAATTAAAAGTAAACATTAAAATAGAAACCGTTATATATTAATCGAAATGAACCTCTCAACGGATATTTATAATCCATACTAATATTATAAATGCGAAAGTAACTCTGCTATTTTTTAATTGAAATTTGTTTTAAATAAAGATATTTATTTAAGAGCTTCAAGGGGAAAAGCTAGACAATTATAATTATAAGCTAGACACTTATATAATACGTGATCGCTCATTGTCCGGGCGCTCGCTTTCAATTCAATATACTCGAGCAACCCGACTTCAAATCTCGGTACCAGCATTAATGAAATAGTCAATTTTAATTTGCAGTGCAGTCAAATATCCTGAGGTAACGTGCATATTTTATGAATAATAAAAAAAATACATATTTAGAAGATATATGAAATCTGCCAAGTGGGCTCGCGCGAGGTCTGTGCCTTAATACCCTCTGTACAGGAGGCCTTTCCCCAGCTTGGGACTTGTGTTGGCTGTTAACTTAACTTTTTTTTTACTTTTATGCATTTATCACTCGCGCTTATGACATTATTTGCCACTAAAGTAAACTAGCACCAAATGTTTCCCTCAACTGTCTGTTTATGGTGTCCTTTACGTTCGGTAGATCTATCGTACGTAGAAAATATGACAAATGTGGTGATGTATACAGCGTTTGAAAAATTTATGCCCCGCGCTTGCAATGTCATGCAGACTATGTAGCGTCGGTCTAATATTTTGTCACTGTCATGCACAGATGAGCTCACTAGCTTCACTTTAAACGCTTTAACGTGAGTAAGTGCGAAGCGTTTGTCTTGTCAATATAAACTCCTGTAGCATGTACCCCGGTTTCGAAGTCAAACTGAATGTTGAAGATGATACATTTTTCGTTTCTTGTGAAATGATATTAGGGATAGCCTATTTGATACTGAAACAACAGAAAGCAAAACATGTTTTACGGTTCTATGATTTATGTACCCTTTGGGTACGGAACCCTAAAAAGTGACTTATAAGATACCCCCTACTCTGCAACAGGATGTGTGGTGTGAAAGATTCTCTTGGGTTATATTCCCTAGTTTCGTGTTCATTACCAACTTTTATCGCCAGTTAAATTTATGAGTAGTACTTGATTAACAAATACTGTGCTACTAACTTTTACTTTACAAAATACCTGTTTCAGCCAACATTCTCTTCCCGTAATTTGTGTTGATTACGCATTCAACTCCGGCCTCATCGTAAATGCAAACTTGCATATGCGTTAATATGCAAAATGTGTTTCCGTTAAGCTTCAGATAATGCTATTGTCTCACGTATTAGCAAATGATTTCCGAGATTAACTACGGTTTATATTACGCCATTATGCGTCTGCTTGTGCTGTGTTACGTCACGTGTAAAATACCGTTCTACTTAACCTGCTGCTCAATTACGTCTGTCTCAATGACAATTGATTTCACACGCACTATGTCATTCAACATCTAACATTAATTCATGCTATTTTATCTCGCTTTCCATTTGAAATTATGTTTTCTTTCGAGTACGATAAAAGCCGATGAAGCGGTACCACCTGACCGTCTTTATTTTATTATTTATTTATTTATTTATACTTCATTGTTACACGCATTCTCTACCAGTCAACCCTGACATGGTGAGAAGTAGATGATTTTCATATTACATTTCTATAAGTACTCCTTATACTAATGTAATATGAAAAACGCCCATGTGCAGTGGATTTATTTCATTATCTTCTCTTAAGCGCGGTCGGCACGACATGTGAGTTGTGTTGTAAGTGGTTTTATCTAGATTTTTTACGACGGTAAACATTCAGCTCCGTAACATTTGTCTGTGAGTCACACAAATCCTTGTCCCGTGTGAGAACCGAACCCATGAACCGCGGCGCTGAACCTAAGGAAGTTTAGCAACGGCGCCACCTAGTGGATTTAATTGATGATATAAAATATGTCATCCAAACAGGATTGTTGAAATTTGGTGATTTTATAATGCGCCGATTAGAATTTCACTTTGAATCAAAGCTGGTCGGTCGATCAACCCGATGTTTCGATACGAATAACGCACGCAATTTACCGATTCGTGAATTAGTAAAATTCTCTGAATCTCTAATCCCAATGAAATCGTTCACATACATGTAATAGGGATTACTTTTCAATGCAACATGTTTTTTTTTTTTATAATTTTTTTTTATTTATCTATGACGGCAACATTAGTGCATCGTAAGTTATTTTTAAGACTAGATTTGAGAAATTGAGTTCATAACTACAAAATAAATAATAAAATGAATAAGTATTCTCGGGACATAATTTTACAAAACGTTTTCTAGTCCCAAACTAAGCAAAGCTTGTACTACTGTATTGCGAAACCGAAACACAAACTAATATAATAATTCTATCGATAAATAAATAGGTCTTGACGGATATGTACAATAAGAACGTGAAAATATCCATAAACATATTTCAGCGAAAATTTTTACCTACAATATGTGATATGCCTACACCGATGATCGAAATAATGTCTCGTGACTACTTTTGGATAACATATTTTTTTACATACACAAATTTTCCATTTTTTTTATATTTTTATTATTAGTAATAATCTCTGCACTTCGGATAGAAATAGAAATATGGAGATAGCTGTCGCTTAAGTTCTCGTTACTAAGTAATAGTTTCAGTAAATGTAAGTCTCGAACTTACACCTAGATTATAATTGTTTTTAACACTAACTCACTTAAACTAAAGAAGCTTATTATCCTTACTATAATCCTAACCAATATTATAAAGGCGAAAGTTTGTAGATATGGATGGATGTTTGTTACTCTTTCACGCAAATACTACTGAATGGATTTTAATGAAACTTTACAATAATATAGCTTATACATCAGAATAAGAACAAAGACTTTATAAATTAAATATATATACTTTATATATATACATAATTGATGTATATTTGAATTTCTGAATATTACGCTACGCCTTCAGCCTATTCTACGCAGACGTAGTCGCGGGCAGCAGCTAGTTTTAATATAAATGTAAATAAATTTACCATTCAACAAAATTAGATTATAAATAAACAAACGCTGTTGGCCATAATTCAAAATTAAATGATTTTTTTTTTCTATGACCGCGAATATATTTCTAATGAGGTAATTGTATGAAATGTTTTTGATTTAGCATTTTATGTAACAAGTTCCTTCTTTCTCCTGCCTGTATCCCTAAAGTGCGGCCGGCAAAGCGCATCAATCATGGTGTTAATTATATAAGCTAGGCTTTTTACGACCGGCCGCTTGCCTAACGTTCCTCGCGAACAAACACCCAGATCTCTAACAATCATCTGTCGGTCACACAAGTACTTGCCCTGCGCGGGAATCGAACACACGACTCCCAGCGCCGAAGCCAGCAACGGCCATTAAATACGCATTGAAAAAACTTCATTTATGTCCCGCTTAAATTAACCCCATCATAAAAGCTTATTAATGGACGGCCATCAATCCTTCTTCGTCAAGTTTCGACCACAGCGGCAGAACTTTACCACTCGTTAAAGTGGTTTCCTTGATTAAATTATGCTATACTGAAAGTTCGTTATTGAAGGAACTACTACGTTTTATTAAATCGATGAGATGAGAATTCATACTGTACTGGTAAAACAATTTTGTTTTATTTGATAACTTTAATAAGTAAGCCTCGGTTACAACGGAAACGCGAATATTGCATTTCCACTTTCCGCCAGTCTTAAAGTTATATCTTAAGTCTTCTTATTAACTCTATTTGCGTAATGGCCGGTGCATTCTATTCAAGGTGAGCGCCGCGAATCTTCTCACGTGGAAGCAATGAAGGTGACGGCTCTATCAAAAGCTCGGGCTTCTCTACGGGACAGTGATAAAATGCATTACGTTAGAAACTGTCTAAAATAAGGAGATAGGATGTCGCAGAGAATAATATATGTGTTGTAGCTTCCACCCTACAATCCCTTTGACTAAAACTTTGCAACTACGTAGAGATGATTTGCGTGTCCTAAATAATATAAGCATAACATTTAGCATAGGTAACAACAGCGTTGTAAATAAAACAAACTAAGACATGCCATTACGAAATTTGTTATAATTATGCCACAGATTTAATCTAATTGATAATTTATCAATAATATTTTATTAGTACAGTTTGTTGTGAATTATTTAAAAGTTGTTGCTTTGATAACTATTGCGTCGTGGTATTTCCTGCACCCCTGCGGCTGTTGCTCTGTTGGAAAAACTACGTACTATTGTTATCCAATTATCGAGTCATTGTTGAGTTATAGTTGTATAAATCGGTAAAAGCTATGTTTTATAACTTGTCTCCAATAATCTCTGTTGGAAAAGCTAAGTATTATTGTTATCCAATTACTGAGTCATTGTTGAGTTATAGTTGAATAAATCGGAAAAGCTATATTTTATAACATGTCTCTAATAAATTACGGCGAAATTGCTACGAGTTAACGAGAACACTTAACTGGCATATTATGCCAAGAACTGACGTGAAATAATAAACAAATAGTTTGTTGTTTCAACGAGACAGGCTGAAATAACAACGTCGGATCTCATAAATCGTAGGGTCTTGTGTATGATCGAAATTGAATCGTTAGTCTATTATCTGAGTAATAAAGTAAAACAGACATGGTACTTGGTTGTATCATAACAAAAACACATTAAAGTGTTCGTTCATAACGTTGCGCGTCACATAAGATACAATAAGACTGTGCATTTAAGGTGTCGTAGTATGGCTAGGACAGCTTTTTTATATCAAAGTAACAGTAACTGACGAAACGTTGACCATACTTACCAAATGGCCAAAGGCCGTATTGTTGCCACAAACGAAATTTATCAATGCAACAGAAGATATGAAAGATAGGTAATGTTTTTACTATAAATGATTTTTTATGGCGTACTTTACTTATCGTTTTATTTTATTTTTAGCTAATGTATGAAAGTGATGAATTCAAACGTGTAGACAGTACCCCTAATGGTAAGCGATAAACGCCGAGTATGAGCATAAAAAATAATTATAAAACAGCCGTTACATTAATAACGATACACTTGAATATAACCAATACGATGCTATATAACACCAGAAATACTTAAGGAATAACTTTGTAAGGACTAAAAATATTACAAATCGGGTTTTTGTTAACGAAACTATCAAAAAACAAACATTTATTTAATGAAATTAAATACCTGTTAAGTTAATTATTTACCTTAATTAAAATTACTTACCTTGACTCATGAATGATTAATAGGCGTTATTTTGTATTTATTAATACTAAAATGATTATCATTTATGATATTTTTAGGGTTTACTTCGGCTTTTAAACTTTGTTAACATCATGAATTGAGTCTCTAACAGAAGCGTTATACGATCATCAAACGCCTTTAGGTAAACTAAATCAATTTGCTTAAATGCATAAAGTCCCCTCAAAGCTATATATAAGAAAACTGCGCTCCCCTTTACAGCTCATGTATATTTATTGAGAATTGGAAAATAAGTTTTACATCGTAGATGAGTACGGAATGGAAATCTCTTTAATACCGTTCATATTTGAATTTCTTAGTCGCAGTTTACCTCATGTATGCGTTAAGACTTAGTAAAATAAACTACTCGTAAGCATAAACTTAATATCGTGTGTAATCCAAATTTGTTACGTGTCGTTTTTTAAATAATGACGATACGGTCTGTTCTCTCGAACTCTTCTCTCGAACTGTTCTCACGAAAAGTTTGTGGCGGCCTGTCTACAACTGACATAAGAGCTAATCGCCGTCACACGGCGAGCCGTCATTTTTGAATACGCTCGGGTGCCATCCTGCATCGTCGACCGTGCTCGGATTTCCGCTGGACGTCAGTGATTTCTGCGTACGTGACTTCAGAAGAGTCCGCCATCCGCCGCGCGATTGCTATAACGTCTATGTTCCTAGCTGTAAATTCCAAATTGTAATTGTAAATATATATATTCAATGTGGAGTTAGTATATCTTTCAGTTCCATCCTACTAACCCACAAGTGGTGACCCCGAGAACTATAAAATCTGTAACGTTTGTTTATTTTAATTTAATTCTTTAACGATAACTTTCAACGGCCATTTTGAACAATGTCTCGCTGCAACGAAGATTCCACCGGTCTACATACGGCAAGCGATCCCGCTTTGTTTCGTGTTGGTGTTAAAGTGCCACCGTTCTGGCCTGATAAACCTGCACTTTGGTTTGGTCAGCTAGATGGACAATTCGCGCTATGCAACATTACAGCTGACAGCACAAAATTTTACCATGTCATCTCGGTTTTGGATTATAAATACGCAGCGGAAGTAGAAGACATCATAACCAAACCGCCATTAACGGACAAGTACGAAACATTAAAAAGGGAGCTTACGAACCGCTTATCAACGTCCAAACATCAACGGCTTACTCAGCTCCTAAGCAGTGAAGAATTGGGTGACCGCAAACCTAGCCAGTTTCTTCGCAATTTACGCAGCCTAGGAGGAAATGACATCCCGGATGATTTTTTAAGGTCGCTGTGGTCAAACCGACTACCTAATTACATCCAGGCTATTATAGCTACCCAAGACCATTCTAGTCTGGAAGAAGTGGCTCAATTGGCGGACAAAATCATGGAGGTTACTCCGCAGACTCTCCTGCAACAAGTGGTAGAACTTCAACACCATTAGAAGAGCTACATAAGAAGATCGACATGCTAACGCAAAGATTAGATGCAATCTCAATGTCTAGTCAACGTTATCACTCCAGAGCTAGATCTAGATCCTGTCAGCGACACCGATCCCGTTCCCGACAAAAACCTCGTGCTAGTGGTGTGTGTTGGTACCACCACAGATTTCGGGGAAATGCGAAGAAATGTATCCAGCCGTGCACTTACTTAAAAAACGAATAGGACAGTCGCTCGTAGCGGCAAGTGACTGTTTTCTTATGACAAGCCGCTTATTTATAACGGACCAAGCGAGTAAGGTGCAATTTTTAGTGGACACAGGTTCCGATTTGTGTGTGTACTCTTTAAAGTACTTGCGTAGTGAAAAACGCCATAAGAATGACTATGAACTTTTTGCAGCCAACGGTAGTAGTATAGCAACATATGGATGGACTAGTTTATCGCTCAATTTTAATTTACGTCGAAGTTTCAACTGGCGTTTTGTGGTTGCTGACGTTACCAAACCTATAATAGGCATTGACTTTTTATCGTTTTATGGTTTGCTAGTGGATGCTAAGAATCACCGCCTCATAGATAGTATTACTCAGCTTACTATTAATGCTTCTCCTG
This sequence comes from Iphiclides podalirius, assembly GCA_933534255.1. Lineage (NCBI taxonomy): Eukaryota > Metazoa > Arthropoda > Insecta > Lepidoptera > Papilionidae > Iphiclides > Iphiclides podalirius. The sequence goes on from OW152821.1 coordinate 3,709,622, forward strand.
TTACTTGTGCTATGTTTTTTTATAAAAGCTGTTGCAGGCTCTACTCGTTTTCACCGGTTGCTGCAGCAGTTTCCAGGCATCACTAAACCTATTGGGGCCCCTATGGAGCGCGAGGTGAAGCACAACACGCTTCACTATATCCATACGACCCCTGGCCCACCTGTGACCTGTAGACCCCGTCGACTTGATCCTGACCGGCTTAAAATAGCACAACTGGAGTTCGAAGACATGGTTCGTTCAGGTATTGCGCGTCGTTCAAAAAGCTCTTGGTCATCCCCGTTGCACATGGTGCCTAAGAAAAACAACGGTTGGAGACCATGTGGTGATTACCGCGCCTTGAACGCCCGAACTATCCCGGACAAGTACCCGGTTAGAAATATTGGTGACTTTTCCCACATTTTACACAATTGTAAAATATTCTCCACCATTGATTTAGTCCGCGCATATAACCAGATTCCTGTTGCTCCTGAAGATATACCAAAGACAGCCATAGCGACACCCTTCGGATTATTTGAATTCGTTTATATGAGCTTTGGATTGTGCAACGCTGCACAAACACTATAAAGATTTATGGATGAAATTTTATCAGATTTTCCTTTCTGCTTTCCATATCTGGACGACATTCTAATCGCTTCGAAGAACGATGAGGAACATGAGCATCATTTACGCTTGATCTTCGAGTGTCTCCAGAAGCACGGCGTACTCGTCAACTCAGCCAAATGCGTCTTCGGAAAACCTGAGGTGACGTTCTTGGGCTACACAATCTCGGCAGAAGGTACAAAGCCACTCCCAGAAAAAGTAAGAGCTATACAAGACTTTCCGCAGCCAACCACGATAAAAGAGCTTCGTCGTTTTCTTGGTATGCTCAACTTTTACCGCCGTTTCATACCGCATGCTGCTCAGATACAAAGCTCGCTTAATTGCTTACTTTCTGGGCCTAAAACAAAAAGCAAAGCTAATATTACATGGACTGCTGAACTTTCAAAAGCTTTTGTGGAATGCAAAAATAGCCTCGCTAAAGCTGCACTTCTTGCACATCCATGTCCGAAGTCCGAACTCGCAATTTTCTCGGATGCCTCGGACGTTGCGATTGGGTCAGTTATCCAACAACGTGTTAACGGCGCATGGCAACCTCTTGGCTACTTTTCTAAAAAGCTTAGTACAGCGCAACGCAAATATAGCCCCTATGATCGGGAGTTATTAGCTATCTACGAAGGTGTTAGGTATTTTAGATACATGTTAGAGCTAAGGCCTTTCATAATTTATACAGACCACAAACCTATCACTTTCGCCTTTAAAAAATCGCTTGAAAAATGCTCACCGCGTCAATTCCGATACTTAGATTTTTTAAGTCAGTTCTCCACAGACGTGCGACATATTACCGAAAACGACAACTTAGTAGCGGACACATTATCACGACCCTGTGAATCAATCAGTGCTCTCGATTACAGCGCACTGGCAGCCTCACAAAGTACTGACGGTGAACTGCAAGCATGTCTGCAAAAAGGTACATCTTTAGACCTTAAAAAGATTACTATACCCGGCTGTACACAGGCTATTTATTGTGACGTATCCACTGCTACTCCCCGTCCATATATAACTCCTGAGTTCCGTCGACAGATCTTCGACATAATTCACGGATTAAGCCATCCAGGGGCCAAAGCGACTACAAAGCTTCTAACTCAACGTTACGTTTGGCCCGACGTACGTAGAAACTGCCGTGAATGGACAAAGTCGTGCCTCCATTGTCAGCGTGCTAAAGTTAGCAGACACATAAAGTCACATGTGCAAGACTTTATACTTCCTACTCAACGTTTCTCTCAGGTACATGTCGATTTAATTGGCCCGCTCCCGTCTTCTCACGGATATCAATACTGCTTAACAGCCGTGGATCGTTTCACCAGATAGCCAGAAGTCATACCCATCACGGACATAAAAGCAGAAACCGTGAGCAGAGCATTTATTTCTGGATGGATTTCTAGATTTGGTTGTCCGGACAAACTAACGACCAACAAAGGACGGCAATTTGTTTCGGACATTTTTCGACGACTGTCGCAAATGACAGGTACGCGCCTAGTACATACTACGGCCTACCATCCAGCTGCAAACGGCCTCGTGGAAAGGTTTCACAGGCAATTAAAGGCCGCAATCATGTGTCACGCTAATGACAACTGGATAGAGGTGCTTCCTTTAGTTCTATTAGGAATTCGAACCGCGTGGAAAGAAGACCTATCTGCTTCGACGGCCTCGTTAGTCTACGGAGAACCTTTGCGTTTGCCTGGAGATTTCTTTCAATCTTCAACGCAAGATGCTGTGCCGGACTACTCAGACTTCGTTCAAAGACTTCAAAGTCATATGCGCACCATCCAACCATCACCTGTTACCCGACATGGAACACCGAAAGTTTTTGTGCACAAGGACTTGTCAACCGCGACACATGTTTTCTTAAGGAAAGACTGTGTTAAAAAGCCGCTTCAGTCACCTTACACAGGGCCATATAAAATAATTGAGAGAGGCGACAAAGTCCTTAAATTGGAGAAAAATGGCAAGCAAATATCCGTTTCCATTGATCGCGTTAAACCAGCCCATATAATGCAAGAGGCAATCGTAAACAGATCATCAAAAACTTCCTCTTAAAACAAGATTCGGTCGAACGGTAAAGTTTACTGATTTTTATCGACCTTAAGGTCTGGAGGGGGGCTGGTGTGACGGCCTGTCTACAACTGACATAAGAGCTAATCGCCGTCACACGGCGAGCCGTCATTTTTGAATACGCTTGGGTGCCATCGTGCATCGTCAACCGTGCTCGGATTTCCGCTGGACGTCAGTGATTTCTGCGTACGTGACTTCAGAAGAGTCCGCCATCCGCCGCGCGATTGCTATAACGTCTATGTTCCTAGCTGTAAATTCCAAATTGTAATTGTAAATATATATATTCAATGTGGAGTTAGTATATCTTTCAGTTCCATCCTACTAACCCACAAGTTCAAGATAAAAGTAATTGAAAGACTGGTTTTTTGAATATAGGATTATTGCTATATTATCTTTAGCCTTAATGTGTTAAACTGGGATCACACACACTCGTTAGAAGCGAAAGTGACAGAAGTCGGGATACAGTAATCGAAGTCGAAACATCGGGAAGTTAAATCTTAATTTCACAGGACAGACCCGTTAAATGATAAAAAATAAATAAATAATGAGTTTTCAATTAACCGTTTTTGATTCGTGGTTAGAGGTTATATGTTAATATTTCCTTGGAAAAGTTTGTGACTTCCCCAAAAGATAAAAGATTTTATTTCATTTTAAAATTATGAATCTTAATAAATTGCGAAGTATATCATCATTATGTTCATTTATTTTGTTATTGTAAAAAACATTTACCTTATATAATTCACTTTTTACTGCTGCACTTGAAATGAAACATTAAAATTTGTGAAAAGTTTTCCGCCGCTTCGGGAATCGAACCTGCGTCTTTCGGAATTCTACAAAATACGTCCAATTTTCTGCAAATTTTAATAAATCTAGATGTCAAAATGATAACTCCTTCATTCTTAAACCATTAAAATTGAAAGGGTTGCGACACATTTTCTCTTTTCGTAAAACATGTAATTACTGCAGTGTTGAATCTTGTAGAATTGAAAGTGATATTGATTTTTGGCTTATTTTGGCAACAAGTCGGTGTGGCAATCAGCCGTTTAGAACGACGGTTAAAGCGTCTGGGCGCAAATCCTCGATTCCTAGTAGCGGAAAACTTTTTGTACTTTTTGCTACAAATTATAATTTTAATTATCTCCTCTGGTTTTTCCTGAAAGAATACGTCTAGTACGCTTTTAGGCATATTATATTTTAGAATTTCACCCGCTATATATATCGAAGGCTTGGACACAATGATATACTCTCGTATGTTAATTAACTTGTAAGTGATGTTCTTAATACATTATGTATTGAGAAAAAGAAATTATCTGAATATTTAAGAGGTCCGAAAGTAAATTTTAAAGTGAGAAATATTTAAAATTTTAGTATTTATTACTACTTTATGAAAGAGCAATCCGCAATGGTGACATTAATTTTCACACGCAAAAGTATTTATTTAAAAGCTATGGAGTTTTTTTTAATAGTTTTAGGTAATATACGTATATTTATCAGTATTGATTGAAAAAAAAAATATGTTAAACTTTATCATAACAACATTAATTGTAAATTGGAACATTCTTACTATTATTTTTCTTCACATAACATCACGATATAGAACAAATACCGTGACTGAAACAATTCCGATATTTGTCTCAATAAGCTTTTCGGATTTACGACAGAATCAATATTGTCCCAATACAGATAATTCCGTAAATACACAAGTCGGTATTTCACGTGAAGTGTCTGCCGATGAAACATTGCTACGCAATAATTAAGTAAGCTTCATTATTAAGGCTGACCTAACTAAGTTTATCGTGTAAAGATAAAAATTGTCAGGTAAGGACGGACTCAGATTTTTGTTGTCTTTATTGCCGATAGATTGAAGAGCTATCTTGATCAAACTTTTCAATACTTTTTCATTAATTACCAACAATTTTTATAAGAGAAATATCTAACGGAACTTGTTGTAAGGGTACACGAAGACTACTTTGAAACTTTATCGATTGCATTTTTAAAATTGTTGTTTTCTTCATCTAAATATATCTATTTTAACCTATAAATATTTTTGCACAATTGCACTGCTTTGCTCATACAAAATAACGAACAATTCCAACATTTTCCATCGGTTAATAATCGAGATAAAGTAAGAAGTTTTATGCTTGCCTACAATACGAAGAATAAAAATATTTCTGTGTCTTATTTTGTACTCGTAGCAGAAAACTACTTTCTTTCTTGATTATAAAAATGATGAAATATGTTATATTTACATGATCATATAAAATTACAAACAATATAATGACAATAACATGTTTAATAAATTAAAATTAAGTAATTAGTAAATTTACTTACATTTTCCACCAGACGCTACCTACCCTCGACTTCATACGCGTGAAATTTAACAAAAAAATATTTCGCACAATTCTAAAAAGCTTTTATGCACCCATATTTTATCAGCATAAATGAGATAAACCAAGTTCAACCATTTTGTGCTATTCACTAAGTAACCGATACTCAATTACAGAAGATTTCGTACCCAAAGGGTAAAACGGGATCCTATTACAAAGACTCCGCTGTCTGTCTGTCCATCTGTCCGTCTGTCACCAGGCTGTATCTCATGAACACGTGATAGTTAGACAGTTGAAATATTCACAGATTATGTATTTCTGTCACCGCTATAACGAAAAATACTAAAAAACAGAATAATAAAAGAAATTAAGTGGGGCTCCCATACAACAGACATGTTTTGTCGTTTCCTTCCTTCGTGCGCGATTCCGACTCGCACTTAGCCGGTTTTTATCAGACACTCATTTTATTATTGACATCACACTAGTAACGAAACTTTGAGCATCTCCATTCTTTTATTAACATCATTTTATACCTTATATAATGAAAAGAGATAAAAGAAGCAGAAAACGATTATCACCAACCGTAAACCAAATTGGTATCAATTTACGTAAATGCGAAAAAGTTCCCTTGGGCATAAATTCATGAAGTAGAACTCCTGTTATATCTCACGTTTATTTATTCGAAAACGAGAATACGTGATAATAATTGATTGTTGTGGTATTAATTAACTCTGTTATCGAACGTCATAAAAGCCGTATCATACAAAAAGTTAGAATCATATTCATAATGTTTAGTAGAGTTTAGCACGAAGTATCTCCACATTTACTTGAATGATTTAAAACTAAAACTCTACAAAAATGTTACCATTGTGCTCTCTTGTTGTTAAATTTTAGTAGTTATTAAACTTTAGGCTAGCAAACGGCGATTCAAATTTCTTCATGACTAAGCAAATTAACGCAAACAATTTTCGAATACACAAAACAATAATGTTATGTCATGTTACAAAACGTGACCTCTAAATTCAAGTCTATCAATACATAAAAAAGTTTTTGACGCATAATTGACAATGTTAAAGCATGTAATAGTAGTAGCATGTGTGTAGTAATGAATGTATTAAAATGTAAATTTATTTCTTAGTTCATGCCTCGTTGATCGTTACAAAGGTATGACACTGGTGTAAAGCGATTCTAAAAACGAGAAGGAAATTGAAAACAATTTAGCTAAATGCTTAAATGTTCTCCCGGGGCAACGTTTCGGGTGATCATAATTAACTTTGGCGGCTGAGTTAATTTATGGGGAACTCTGTGTTTAATACAATTTTTAGACAAAGGGAGAATTTTAAGATTGCTTTAGGTATAATACCGTTTATTTTCGAATCTGAAATCTCGTTACAGCTATCATTACAAATTAATGTAAAAATTAATCTTAAACTTAATAAAAAATATATATTCCTTACGATTAATATGATAATTGTTTTTATTAAACGTAATGGATTAATCGCGGTTTATTTAATTTTTTTGAATTATCTACCGCTTCCAATATCTGGCCTTGGTGTCATTGTTTGCTCAATTTTTATAGATACCTAGTTAACTCAATTTGGTAATCAAACTTGATTGTGAATGTATTCTTTTATAAGTATATCAGCCAAGCAAATGAGCAAAAGAACAATTATATTAGCAATAAGCATAACAGCTCAGGTAAGTCGGAAGTCTTCGAACACACACAAAACGGGCCCAACCATCATATACTGTTATTGAACCACAAATCCTCCCAAAAGAACACCATTTCCAACGAAGAATGATCGCAAAGCTATTGAAAAAGAGATCCAACCAAATTTGAATTTCAAAATCAAAGGAACATGGTTGAGTTGTACCATTGCTTTCTTTTATGTGAAAAGTTGTCAAGCGAGCAGACGGTTCACCTGATGTTAAGTGAATACCGCCGCCCATGGACATCTGCGACACCCGAGGGTTGCAGATGCGTTGACAACCTTTTGAAAATTGGGCTCCGACCACCTCAGTCACCAGACGAAACGCGAAAGTATTATACTTCCACTTTACGCCGGTCTTCTGCGAGGTCGTGGTACTTACCCGCCTAGCCTGCCCATTCGGCAAACAACCGAGGCTGCTGCGTGGCCCTTCCACCCTAAAAAGTCTTGGGATCCTATTATCAATAGAATTAAATCAAGACCTGAGTGCACCAACACTGCAAGACTTCGTGACGCTGTTGGCGTTTGATGAGTGAATCGGAATCAAATTAATAATTATCAAGCTGACGGTAGTACGAGATAACAATGACTCCTCGACTGACGTCTCAGCCCGTGTTTCGGTTTCGTGTGCGGTCAACACACTAAACCGACACACTTGACCGCATTCTAAACGTCGATTGTTTCACAATTTGAAAATTCTGCGATCAAATCCGTAACTTAGTCTTATTAAACACTGACATGACATTGGCAGAATTCTTTTAAGAGATGCCATTAATCAAGGAAGAAGAAGAAGAAGTAGTCTTACGAAAATGTATTACATTGGTGAAAATTTTACAAATCCGACTTAATTCATATTAAAATGAAGAAAATATAAAAGGAATATTTTTACTTACTTTAACTGTTTAGTCTGGGAGGTAGGAAATAATAGGCGACGCGACAAGGTACACTTAAAAGTATTACTTTTTTACCATGTCTTAATCAGAATTTAAAAATAAAAAATTCAAGGGAGCTTTTTGGTAATTGCTTGCAACATCGTCACATGAATAAAAATAATTTTTATTTTTATTTTATTTATTTATTAAGGCTTACCAACTAAATACATACAGAACATTGAAATGTAAATGTTTAACTTACTAGTAAAGTTGTAAACATTATATGTACATATTTAAATTACAGGTAAACACAACACTTACAAAACAAACTTGAAATAGAAAACAGGAACTTAGCTAAAAAAATAACAGAGATAAAAGAATCTCTGAGAAAAAAAATTATAATAAGAAAATTGGAAAATTGTAAATTAGAACTTAATTTAAATTATTTGAGGTGTGTAAATATTTTTTCGGAATATATAATATAGCCCTATTTTCATAAAATGGTTAGAAAAATGAACTATAACCAATGTTTTGTCTAATATACGTTGTATACGTCGAGAAGTCCGCAATGTTGATCATCTATTGACTATTTAATAAATGCACAGATGCATTCAGATCGGTTGAAAAATGTATGTCCCTCGTTTGCTGTCATGCCAATAATGTAGCTTTGGTCTAACATTTTGTCACTGTCATGCACAGATGAACATACTACCTTCAGTTTAAACGGTTTAACGTGAATGAGTGCGAAGCGTTTGTCTTGTCAATATAAATTGCATGTGTTCTCGTTCCAAAGATAAACAGTGAATCTTCAACATGATAAATTTCCGGTTATAATATAAATTAAAACGGGAATAGTCTATTTGGTATGACAAAATAGAAAACAAAACCTCTTTGAGCAGACCATTTTTACTTAAGTAAAAAAATTGAGTAACAGCCTGTGAGTATGCCCCACTGCCGGGCAAAGGCCTCCTCTATGCATTGTATTAGGCCTATTATTACAGTGTATTAGGACGTAGATGGACAAAATATTTTTTGTAATAATTGTGAAAATATGCAAGTTACCTCAAGATGTTTTCCTTCACCACCGATAAAGAAATGATTCAGCACATAAATTGGCGATCAACAATTTAATTACTGCCGGAAACGCGATTTGAACTCAGGTTGCTCGAGTATTCTGAATTTAAAGCGAGCACCCGGACATTGAGCTATCACAGCCATTTTACGCGATTATCAGTATTTGAAGCGTTTTACGACCATACCAATAGATACAGAACATTGTAGATAATATATGTTGAGATTTTCGTCAGCGTCTTAAACAGCCGTTTTGCTTAGTTATTAAAGCGTGTGGGCGCGATTCCCGGATACCCGAAGTCGCTTCGAATGCGAAAAACTTTTCATCCATTTTTCTACAGATTTTAATATAACTATAGTTTAAATCTTTAAAAATATGACAGGTAACACCTGATCGTAAGCATCACTGGTAAAATATTGCGAGTAGAAAGGTGGGGATTTCCGTGTAGTACCTATACGTTATATGCGAAAAGCCTTCCATTGTAAGCATATCACATCGCGCTCCAAATTGCAATTCTTAATCAAACACGCAGCGGTTCGTACACTGCCTGCCCGCAAGGCTTACAAAGCGAACAGTTTGATAACCAGTCAGGCCAGATAGTTTTTTTATTAAGGAAAAACAAAACCGTCTTCAAATATCTCGCTCTGTATTTTGTAATTGATTTTCAGGAGTTCCCTAAGTATCGCCGGAGCCCAAGATCCAATACCAATGAAATTAATATACATGTGATGGACCAGCTTTCAAATAAAAAAAGAATCATCAAAATCGTTTCACTCAGTTGAAAGTTCTGAGGTAGTAGTAACAAACATAAAAAAATGCAGTCGAATTGAGATCCTCCTCCGTTTTTGAAGTCGGTTAAAAACACATTCAACTGGAGCTCATGTTACAGAAAAGTTAGATTTGAATAATGTGCTTTTAATCGGATCCGAAAGAGGTAGTTAGATGGTTTAGTGTTGCGTGTAATGGTCCCCTGATTGGATTTTCGCTTTGAATCAAAGCTTGTCGGCCGCTCAATCCGCTGTTCGCGAACAACGCACGCAATTTTCCGACTGGTGGAGTTGAACCTGTATGGTAGAACTGAGTATTTATAACGTAGATTGAATGAATTTTTCATTACGATTGAGGACGGTAATTTGTTTCTGCTGCATCTGAGCTCGCAACAAAAACTGTGATAATTAGATGACACTCACCTTACTGTGTATGTTACTTATAATGTTTTGGAATTCAAATGATTATACAATTAAACATAAACATACCTCACAAATAGTGATATATAACTTTTTTACCTACTAAAAAAACTAAGTAGACGGTTGTTAAAGTTGTAAATAATGTTCCTGTCGTTCGTCTCAATCGTTGATATTTATAAAATTATGCATTATTAAAGAAATTTATAAAAAATTCTTTCTAATTCACTTAAAACGAGACATCTATATATGTTTGGTGATATGTTAACGTATATATTACTATATGTGGTTATACTATTAACTAAATATTGTTAGATGAAGGTAAAAATAACACTTTTCTTTGTGGCTTCATATTGAAAATGTAGTGGCTTGAAAGTAAACTTATGTTAGTACATACTGGTATATTATTCGTTCCATAAGTGGAAAATTTAAATAAAAGAACACCTTTTTAATCTTTCTCTAAACAAATAGTTTGGTTTAAAGAACTTTATTTCCCAAATGAAAATTGCATAGTTCACTTATATGCGAAACTTAAGTCAATGATTTATAATAAAAGAAAGAGAAAAAGCGTAAACAAAGCTGAGTTAGATCTTCAATTATTAATACATCACCAATCTATTTTCAGAAACATTAACAGATGCAGAATGTTTTACATTTTGGCAATTTATTATATAGTAGAGTTGCCTCACAGTGATTTTTTCTTTTGATTTGCTCTTAGAAACTGTTGGTTATCAGTCAGCGCCGAGAAATCAGGAATCTTTTTTGTTTTTAGCAGAAAATATTATGTTGACGGTTTGTTTTTTTTTTGGAAAAAGTTGCTGGAATGGGCAGGTTCGTCTAGGGAAGTCGACCTTAAAGAATACCAGTGAGATATGAATGTATTATAATTTCGCGTCTCATCCGGTTAGTGAGATGGCTGGGGACCATTTTTTATAAAAGTTGCCTTCGCTTCTGCATGCCCTATGTATGTGTAGTAGATGTGCATGAGCGGCCGTATTCATTTAATAGCAGGTTACCTCGCTTCAGGGCCGGATTCAGGGGAGGGCAACAGCCCCGGGGCCTCCACAAAGTTCAATGAAAAAACGTGTTGCAAAACATATCTTTAATTTGTAGATCTTCTTTCAATGGTTTGTAAAGAATAAGATGTTTTTTATTAGTTGAGCAGCAAAATGGATTTCCATCCAGCTTAAATTAACTGCATCATAACAACGCATTTAAAGAAGCCTATCAATACTTCATCGGCAAGTTTTAACCACAACTGCTGAACTTTAATACTTACTCTTTAAAAGAGGTTTCCTTGATGAAATTATGCTTGATGAAACTTTCTTATTGAAGAAACCACTTGTTGTTTAATCGCTGCAAGCGGTCTTAATTCAAAATTGAATAGTGTATTGTTACAACAAGTTTTTATTTAAAATAAGTACTAATATTATAGGATTACTAATTATTATTATTTAATAAATAAGCACTGCTTGTATTATAGGTAAGTATAGATGACGTTTATGGATACGATAACATAAAGTTCATCATACAATATTTTTCCAGTAGTGGGCATCGAACCCAAAATGGGAAAAGACCAACGTATGATAAAACTATAAATTATACTTTTGCGTTTTACATGGTTATTGTGGTAACCGGAGCCGATCCACTCAAGTTAAATGTAACTCCACACGTTTTGTAGATGCTCATGAGCGATGGACACCACCAGTTATACCGCTGTTTAGTTGCCACCACCTCTCATAAAAGAATACCGCTGTTTAGTTGCCACCACCTCTCATAAAATAATCTCATTGACGCACCTCGTGACTCGAAACTACGAACTTAAATCGTGATTAATGGCCGGTTCCTATATTCAAAGGCCTGCCGTTAGTTACATAGTTTCGTAACTTTCATAACGAATTGTAGATTAAAGGAACACTAGTAACTCACTTTCCGTAGGTGATGCAATGGCTCGTAAGGAAAACTCCTAGTTTTGTTAATATAGGAACCAGGCGTACACGCCTTTTATCTACGAGTCGTTGTGAAAGTTATAAAGCCATGTAACTAACGGCCGTTCGTTGAATATAGGAACCGGGCATAAATGTACCAACCATTAGAACATTCATCGTTCACGACAGTTCGGAGAAACAAGTTTCCACCTTATGGTCTTTCAGCAACTTTCACTAGATCATAAATTAAGTCGCTTATATTAACAAATTTTGGGTATACCAGTATAAGGGGTTGAAGTAGGGTAAATGGTGGGGGAGGGGTCTCGCCTTTGGAGAGGCGTCCTTACTACGAATTTCGCAGGCGTCAATTATCTATTAGTGGCGGAACACTGTGAATAGTATATATGTATTATATGAATACATTATTTATTTCGTACTCCTTCGTTGTCAACTTAACCCTTTTTCGTTTGGAAATGGTAGATGGGTGACCTGATCGAAACTGAATTATGTGATCATATCGCCATAAGCAAAGGAGAATCAAATGTAAGTAAATAAATATCCCAAAAAATGTCAATCTTTTCTGTCCTCACATTTATCGTCAAATAGCATCTGTAATGTGATGTGATGTGATTACATACGTAGTGCGAATCAAAATATTTGTCCTTCATATATTTCAGATCATTGTAACGCTTTGAGTTTTATTTAAATACTAATACTTGAAATAATTAAGCATTATTGATAATCACCGTCCATTGAGATTTGAAACACCCGAAGGGTTTCAGATGCCACCTTTTAATAAAGTTGGCCCCGGCTACCTCACTCACCAGACGAAACGCAGAAATATAACACTACCACTACACGTCGTGCCGGTTTACTGTAAGCATTGGCGTATGTAGAGCTAATTTTCAGGGTGGGCCTGGGCCCTTACTACAAAAAAAAATCGAATACTGTAGAACTGTTAAACAACGCCACGAATTTTTAATGCGATTTTCACAATAGATATTATTCAAGTGGAAGGTTATGTAAGCCTTCCACTAGTAGTACCTATATATGCATATTATAGTAGAGAAAATCCGAGAAATTCGATATCTACATTGCACCTCGCTCGCCTTCAATCTGCTTTTGGCCATGAAGGATAGGTGTCCAGCCTAGAATTTCAAATCGGTAACCCAAAATCCTGGGGTGGGCACTAGACCATACTGGGGTGGGCACCCCCCCCCCCCCCCCCGCTATATACGTCTATTTCTGTAAGTCGCGGTACTTACCCGGACGGAGCTGTCCTTTCTTTCAAAAAGTTAAAAGCCGTTTAGCTCAGTGGCTAAAGGGTGCGGCAGGTAATACGCAGTATCAAATAATTGCAACGGCGAATAACTTTTCGTAGTTTTTTCAAATTTAAATTTTTATAGTACTAATCACTGCACTTAAGATTAAACATTACAATTTATAGAAAAGAAGCAACGAAAAGTTTCTAAGTCTTCGGGATTCGCGTCGTGGCACACCAGAAGGTAGAGAACCATTTCGTTCCTTTCTTCTACGAACTTTAATATATAATTTGCATTATATATCCAGATGAAGATACACTTTGTTCTCGTAATAGCCGACCAGCGAATTCTAGGCACGCCGTGCCTCGTGAGTCCACTCACGTGGAAGCAATGAAGGTGATGGCTGGATCAGAAGCTCGAGCTTCATAGCTTCATTTTACGTGACAGTGACAAAGTGCAAGCTGTTATGCAATGAAACATCGAGAGATTTAATAATCTTTCTTGATATTAACACCGTAGGGACATAGCAACTGCGTCGTAAATGAAACAAACGAAGACGCGGTGAAATTACGTCGAATCAGTACAACTTAATTATGAGAATACTTACCTACTATCATATTCTGACAATAACTGAGAAAACAAGAAACAAATAATTTTGTTATTTAATAAGATACAAATATCACTTTCGTAACAGAGCTAAATTTTCAGTATGTTTTCTTTCCTTTTTTAGAGATTGAAATAAATATTTTTAATATATAGAATGGATCTGAAATAAATGACAATAATGTTTCGTGCTTACACTTAAATCTAATCAAGCCTCGGACAGTTAGTTTTATATTTACATACCTATAAGATTCTTTGACATATCTAAATTAAAAAATATTTATATTTAATTAGACGAAAAATGTTCCTTGTACTTTTTCACTTTATCTTAACTGAAAATTAACTCTTACATGTTGAAAGGAATCATCCTTACTTTATCAGTGAATTTGATGACGTTGAAGTAAACAGGGAGCCAATGTGTACTCATGTACTTAGTTTAGGTATTTATTTACATCATTTATTTAAGTCAAAATAAGAGTCTCTAACAGAAGCGCAATGCGATCATCATATCCATTTAGGCAAATTGATTTCAATTTGCCTAAATGCATAAAAGTTCCCTCCAGGCAATATTTATGAAAATTGAGTTTCCCTCTACAGCTCATGTTTATTTATTGGGAATTGGAAAACCAATTTTACACCGTAGATAAGTATGGAATGGAAATCTCTTTATTGGCGTTTACCTCTTGAGTTCTCAGTAGGATATACCACTAAGGTAGCAGTAGTTCGAATTTAACAGTAGTTCTCATTCACGTAAGCACAAAAATTTGTAGGGTAACATCTTGTAGTCTTGTCTGCAAAGACAGAGTTAGATTTGGTCGTAATAATAAAGGCAAATGACTTCTATTGAGACGATATTGTCGGTGCTCGTGGTCTTAAAGTTTACATAAGCTTAAGCAAATATTATGCACGTTTTTCATTTCTTACTCGCTAATTACATGTTATTACATGTTGTTACATCGTGAGCCTTAATGTGTTAACCGGACGAATTTTTATATACCTATAGCCATGTTATATGCTAACACTATTACAGTAAAGCTGTCGTAACACTAACACAAGTACAAGTACATTACAATGAAAAACACAACAAAACAGTCTCACATACTAAATCATACCCCTGTTCTGTGACAGAAATAAATAACTACGCAATTGTTATGTGCTTATTGACTATTGGGCAAACTAATCGATTTAATGTTCCTTATACAGAGCGAGTAAAACATTACAGTATTTATGGGCAATACATATTCGTTTATATGTATGTTCATATCTTAGGGTTAAACCAAGATTATTTACCGACCTCGTTAGGTTAGTGACAGATAATCTACTTCGCCTTACCTCGGACCCAAATGAGACGTAATATTTTTGTACGAAAAAAATCCAGAACTGAGCTTAATAACCAATACATATCAATCACATAAGTTTTGTAATACGAAAAATGTTTTATGACCAAATTATAAAATCGCATAAATTTTATAAAATTATATTGTTTTAAATTGCTCTAAGTAGATACTTAGAGCAATTTAAAACATACCAACATACCTATTAATTCAATACATAATCTTCTATTCAATCAATAGTGTAGAATGGATATTTATATTTAATTTTGTCTGGGACTCCTATTTCACGTTATAAGATTTCGTCTACTTTATTGCTTTAAGCTAAATTGTATTCACTTGAAACATTATAAGAAGCTTCGTCTCTATTGAATCCTTTTTCTCGTGAATTCAAAAGGATCATTAATCATTATTTTCTCTAACGTTAAAAGGTTTACCTTACCTAGGTACTTAGAATCCATTAAGCTATTGTTAGTGCATAAAAACATATCAACATACGATTGTTGATTTGCCCAAGTAGACATTTTTAATATCATAAATAACTTATAAGGACAAACAGATGTTTTAGATACCAGGATTACATAAAATAGTTCTCCATAACCTATATAATTAATAAGTTTATATAAGTTTAAGTATTTCTAGCAAATAACCAACTTAGGTATGTGCATTCCATTGAACCACTTATTTTATATATTTTATACAGTTTCCTTTAAAAATCTTAATGACGATCTTTGTTCTCGCTTTAAAAACCTTTCCGAGAGCGGTGCAAGTTTCAAATCCCTTAAAGCACTTGATTGCTCGACGCGATTATCTTTCAATTAAAGACTTCGATCAAATGATAACATTAAGACGCTGTTGATTATTTGATGTGGCAATATTTATTACGACAACCTGCAATTGTAGCTAAGTTTTATTTTACGAAGAAGGAGCAAACTAGTGTATTGCTCACCTAACTGTAAGTGCTAAGTGTCGCTAATAAATATCCTATACTCATGAAAGTTTTTTGAAAGGCCATTCGTGAAAACTGTATGTATGAAAGGTTCTATAAACGCGGGGTGCCGGAGCGCCATCAAAATTAAATTTAAGATGTTTCGAAATTTTTTTCTTTTTTTAATTTCATATAAATAAAGAAACATACGTTTAATAAAAGGGACGGCCACTGCTAAGACGATTTTGTTTCTTTCCCACTCTCCGTACCAGTCATTTTCCTGGAATTTGTCTGAGAATGAAATAAAAGTCTAAAACGTGAGGCTCGTGTGAAGCCCTAACATTTCACCGTTGCAGATGAAAAAACTCCTAAAAAGTTTCACATGGATAAATATTTTTATGATATTTTGAGTTATCAATTGACAAACTATAAATTTTTAGTCCTTACTAATATTATAAACGCGAAAGTTTGTATTTATGGATGGATGTTTGTTACTCTTTCACGTAAATACTATTGAATGGATTTTAAAAAGTCAGAATAAGACATAGGCTACAATTTATATACATATTTTATGTATATCTGTCTTTCGGTCTGAATGTTACGCCTTCAGTGCGGGCAGCGGCTCAAACAACAAACTCAATTAAAAAACAAAGTTATTTTTAATTTTCCATCATTTTATTTGATTATTATTAGTAAAGAACAACTAGGTTATCGTGATCGAGTTTTCCTTTTCGCCTTCAATTTAAGTTGCTATTTATTTACTTCATGAGTTTATTACTTATTCTTTTTAGTGTCAGTAATAAGTTATAAACCTTTGAAGATTTTCTTTTTCTAGCAGAAATTCTGTAGCCTGCATTACGGCGAATTGTGGACAGAAAACGATTTTCTTATCTCAGTCAGCTTAACATGAGTAAACGCTCAGCGTCGGCCTAGCCTATCTAAATTACAGGGTTGTCTCTCCGTAGGCTCTAGTTAATGTCTCTTACAATGTTAACGACTTCATTGTTTAATAGGTAATTGTTTTAGTAGAACTTAACATAAAATATGTAGAAGAGAAATTATAATATGTAATTTATTCTCATTTTATGTTATCTTAGAAAATATTTTATGGTTTAATACGGTTTAACACCTAACGGCCAAAAGGCCGGAGACTCATTAAGCCCCGTACTAGATAAATCGCTTATTACGTAAGTAATAAATCTTAATACTAATAGCAGCCAATAAATTAAACCCACATAGACCTACATACAAAACACCCATAATGACTATTCTAAAACATTGAAAATATTTATAAAATTCAAAGACTTACGCTCGGTTTCTGAAACACGGATCATCGTAGAAGTTAATTAATCAGCTGTCAAATGGCTTTTCAAATATCATTTGAGTTGCCAATAGAATGGTTAAACTCTCTGAATTGAATGACCTTCTTAATTATCAGATTAACTTCTACGGTGATCAGTGTTTCGGAAACCGGGCGTAAGTAATCCATAGTATGTTTGGATTCTTCATACACCTTCATGTTTAATTACTGTATTGTCATTCATACTTGAGTTCTTTCTTAATATCCCGTCACGATGTCAACAGAGGCCAGACCAACAATTACGAACGCACGGAAATTGATGTACCTATAATCTATATTTTTCTCGTTTGGCTTGAACTTTGGTAAGACATGGTTTTTCAATGAACAGCTTATGATGCAGCTCAGTGAAGTAGCGGAGAATAGGTATCACGGTTTTGTTGCAAGTTTTTATATAATTATCATGAATCGATACCATAATTATAGGATATGATGATTGATAACAAATTCTAAGACAGTTGACCTATTAAACATATAAAGAGATAAAGAAAAGAATTATCAGCATGTTTAATATTTACGAAAGCTGTTTTGTTTTCATTTTCAATTCGCAGAAAATTTCTAATGAAAGGAAAAAAAACATCTCGAAATAAAAATAACTTCCTTACCTTCGGCAATAACGAGGGGGGCGGCGATTTAGTTAAAATTCAGAAAGTGAACGGTTCAACAAAAACATCTTAACTGCAGAGCGTCTAATGCATGGGAATGTGCTTATTGCCAACGATAATAGTTAACGACTATTCTTTTCGGCTTAAAGCTATAAAGTGCTCGATACTGTGTTTTCTTTACAGTGCATATTCATTCTAATTTCTAACGTATATTACACAATTAGGCAGTCGTGTTCGATGATTATTCGTTACTTTATTTAAAACGTAGTTGTTGCCTACAGTAACTCTTAGTTAGAGGTACAGGAACGAATTTCAGTTGAAGCGCGCCGCTAACTTTCCATTTCCGTGAATTTCATAAATTTCAACTCACTTAATCTGACATTGGTTTCATTATATATACATTTATATTAATAATACCCCTAATACAATTTCTCTCAATGTTCCAAGAAGCTGAAGGAATGAAAATGAAAAATACTCATCATTTGGTAGGTGTCGTCGGTATGTCAGGTTGTCAGGTCCATCAATGCGTAAAAGGATCGCATGGACACCGCTCACGGAATTCAGAAGGTATCCATTTCTTAGTATTTATAAAACTAGGTCTATCAGAGAATCATAATTGAGAAAAAAGAAGAGCTTTATTAACAGGTAAGGACGGCAATTATGAATTGGTAATTTGGGCGGGAATTTCTTTAACGACATATCACCCCCATAACTGTAGTGAAGTAACGGCCTATAAATGTCTCACAGCTGGGAAAAGGAATCCTCTGTAATGAGGGTATGAGGCCATCGTCCACCGAGCGACCCCAGTGGATTGGCGCACTTCACATATCTTCGATGTTTTTTTGTTATTATTTCTAAAATATGTATAGGTTTCCTCATGGTGTTTTCCTTCACCGCTGAGAACGTGATAAATCAACACTTAAAATTTGCAATTTTATTGGCACCGGAGATCAAACTCAGGTTGCTCGAGTAAATTGAATTAAAGGCGAACGCCCTACACAGCGAGATACAGAGCTGTCACGGCTAACTATAGTTACACAGATTGATTTTTTAGACGAAATACATACTTTGTCATAATGTTAATTGAGCATTCCATAACTCAAAAAAATATGAATATTTTATTTTACCAGAAAAATATCAATTCAAACATTGTACGTTTATTCCGTTAAGAGTGGTCCCTGTTGATAAGCGGTTTAGTAATTATGCTTTCAGTGAATAGTTTTAGTTCTCGTCAATAGGTTATTATAGTAAGGCAGGAATTTCTTAAGATGTCCATGTTTGAAAAAATTAAAAATGATCTTTGAAAAAAAAAAAAAAATGATGGTCACAAGCACGTACCAAATTCAGATTTAAAATCAAATACTGCATATGCTTTCTTAATAATATGACCGTCGTCTATAAAATCACCCTGTATAAATCTGAAAATATTCAACTGTAGTTATGATAATTTTCAGATTTTGTGTGAATGTTATTTTGTTATACAGAATATCATCTGTATGCACCCACCAAAGATTAAATTTTTCGAAACGAACATTATATATCTCTCGGGCCAGTGAAGCAACTTTGACAAAAATCTCAAACTATATTAAAAGTTAAAAGGAACTCTTGCTACACTAGAAAGTGTACAAAATTCAATAGAAAAGCTATTCAAAACTGAAATTGAGCGTGAAAATGAAGTGTCATTTAACTATATTGTAAGACGAACTCATCCCGTTAAAGAAAAATATAAATACAAAAACTTGGAGCGCTATTTTTTTTACCCAATTGCTCAAACAGAAAATAAATATTTTTCTAAATACTATATAAAAATGCCATTAAAACTAAATACTCCCTTGTTCTTAACTATATGAAAAATGTGTCATTAATAGCTACCTAAAAGTGGTTCGGACAAAGATAACAGTCAGTATTTAATAGGTGCTTTTGTCCAGTATATCTGTCAGTAATAATTTTTCGGAACCAACAATGAAATCCAGATTGAATTTCCGACGAGAGAATACAACGCAACATTTTTTCTCAAACACAAGCCGATTTTCCTTACGTTTCAGACATGAAGAAAAGTCAATTTTTTTTCGAGACATGATCGCGACGATCGCAGTCATGATGTAAGCTGCCGAGAGTTCGGTGTAGTGATATAAAGATAAATCGATGACGTTTGCAGTCTTAGGAGCGACGCTTCGTGTCACTCGATCACTTACGGGAGCAATGCCGGAGAAACGATAATTCATTATGCTAACGAGACAGGCTGCCACCGACGGTGACTGATTACTTTATGCCCTCGCATAAACATGAGCCGCAAAGATCGCCCCACATAAAAAACGCGGTGTGGGCGTATGTAAATTGCGGGCTTTGAAATAACGTTATGGCCCATTTAAATTTCTCCTTCCGGGGCGTGATTGACGAAATCGCTGACATAGCTCCGACCTTTTGGCCGGAGGGTTGTTTCTAGTGTATGCGCGATTTCATGGTTTCACCATGTGCGATAGTAACAGTAATGACCCAAGAAAAAATACCTTTGGTATTTTTTACTGATGGAAAAGTGTCCAATGCGAGTTCTTCAATGATCAGAGGAAACAATTATAAATCTATCATTATTTTTGTATTGAATGCATAGCATCAAGATTTTTATTAAAACATTGAAGTATGTCTTGGTTGCAATTCAGCCTTCCATGTTGTTTTTCGTAACCAATTAAAGCTCAATTAACTTAAAATTCCAAATGCCAAATCCCTAGTATACCTAGTCTCAATCACATTACCTACATCTGTACGTCTTTTTATTGTGAGCTCTTGACCCAGCTGACCTATTTGCTTTATTGTACAAAGAAGAATCGATATATTTTGTTTTTCTGCAGTTTACTATATAAGCAATCAACCAAGATATAAATAAATAGGTTACAAAGTACAGGCGAAATAACAAAGACAGTTTGTTTACTAATACGGCTTTATTACTGATATCAATACATAAATTAACATTCACATCGGTTGATAACATATTGATAACGTGAATTCTACATTAAACGCGATCGAACTGTTTCAACACGCAGAAACTTTAGCATTATCGGAGGAGGCGTGACCGATATAGTTATAAAATCGCTAGGGCTGAAATTAGAAGTATCATCAGATAAAGGTAAAGATACAAGGTAGTGTGAAATCTGTGGATAAACATAAAAAAATGCAGGGAAACCTTTAAAAATAACTGTAGTCAAAAAGACATGAGCTCATCCCGGGAAGAACAAAGATCTCCTTAAACATCAGCGTGAAGCAGAAGATACTTTTGTGTTTTGTCCACTTCTTTTAAAGGATAGCAACGCACCTGAAATCCCTCAGGCGATGTAGATGTCAGTGACGGTTATCACTAGCACCTTGTATATCGTTTACTTGCTTGCACATATCACAAAATAAAGACATAAGAATATATAGGCTTATATAGTAGATATGGGCAAATACAAAAGTAGATATAGGCAGCCCCTCAGGCGGTGTATATTACCACGGCCATCGTCACTCGCATCGTGTACACTATCATACCGACTTATCACGTAATAAAGATAAAAGTGGATATACAGTTGAATATAGAAAATAACCCTAAGGGTAAATCGAGTATACAGATGACAATAAAAATTGAGATACAAGTAATGATACTACCTTAGTAATGATAATATCGTGTTTTTAATACTGTTACCGTGAATTATTCGGGCCTTACGCGGCCGTGCTTGGATGCGGTGTGGTGCACCAGCAACTTCTTGTAGTGGAACGAGCGGGGGCAGTACGAGCACTTGTACGGTCGGTCGCCCGTGTGCACGCTGCCGTGCCGCTTCAACTGCACCGCAGTCGGGAAGCACTTGTCGCACAGGTGGCATCTGTACGGCCGTTGGCCGGTGTGCTTCCTCATGTGGATCTTGAGCTGCGCCTTCGCCTTATAGCGGGCGCCGCAGCTTTCGCACGCGTGCGGCCTCTCGCCGGTGTGCCAGAAGGCGTGACTTTTGAGGGAGGCCGCGGAGGTGAAGCGCTTGGCGCAGACCTCGCACTGGAAGTGTCTCGCCTTGCCGACATGCTTTAAGTGCTCTTTCAGGTTCGCGGGGCATTTGAAGGTTTTGCCGCAGTGAGGGCACTGGACCGGCTCCACCGTGTGGACGGTGTTCAGATGCTCCTGAAACGCCGCCCTAACGCTTTTAGTCCTCGAGGCCGCACGCTAATCGCTTGCGTATCTTTGGTATAGGTGAAAGTTCGTAACGGGGAATGTTGACAGATTTATAATAATAATAATAATAATATACTTTATTGTACACCAAAAATCAAAATGAAAAAGTACAAAAAACAAAATATTTAACAAAATATTGGTCATCAAAAGGCGGCCTTATTGCTACACAGCAATTTCTTCCAGGCAACCTCAAAAATTTACAGTATTAAAAAATCTACTTACATCCAAAAAAAATTTGATTGGTGGGTGGTTTTAGTATAAACATTATGTGGGAATAAAATATAAACGAAAAGAGAATCGTTTCAGTATAATTCCTTTTTTTTTGTATTAGATATGCATGTCTAACTTAATGTTGTTCATTTCACTCTTTGAAGTTCAAACAGTCTATCGTTTTCTTTTCGATGACCACCATTTTTAAACACTTACATGACATCTTAATTAAATTAGTTAGATAGAAGATTAAGTCAGAAATTAGAGCAAGTGTTGTAAGGGCAAGCACTGAAAAGGGTTGGAAAACCCCCAGCCACCGATTAGCTAATTGCACAGTCGACGGCCATCGGGGTTTCGGTCCGAACCACGACCTTGATGGCCCTTAGATGACGTACCATAGTTAAACGCACGCATGAGCACATGCGTGGCCCTACCCACAGCGGAGGGCTCAAACCCGTGGGTTCTGGCTAGCCCACCGGTTCTGCGTCAGATGAAGCTTTAATAGTCTCGGGACTGAAAGCAAAAACATCAGTTAATACAAGATACAAGAAGGAT
This sequence comes from Iphiclides podalirius, assembly GCA_933534255.1. Lineage (NCBI taxonomy): Eukaryota > Metazoa > Arthropoda > Insecta > Lepidoptera > Papilionidae > Iphiclides > Iphiclides podalirius. The sequence continues at coordinate 3,732,412 of OW152821.1, forward strand.
TGGAAAAGAATTCCCAAGTTTCCGATTTGTAATGCATTGTCTTACATTAGAAACTTAATACCCTATAAAGAATGTACCATACAACATGTGGCGTCCCATACTGACCTTTAAATACGACGCTCGCTTAAATCCCTTCCCGCATACGTCGCAAATGGAGCCCCTGACATTCGAATGCTCGGCGAGATGGGTCTTTATTTGGTGGCGGAATAGGAATCTGCGAAAGAGCAGACGGGTAAGCCGGAGACAATCACGAGTCAAGTAAATACAGTGGATAAGTTTTCAGCCCCAGGTTTCCCACGGGTTAGTTTCGATCGTAAATCGTGCCTCTCATTGTTTACACTCTGCTTGTCTGCATACAGTTTTCTTCATCGAACTCTTTGTAATGAGGTCAGAATTTCCGTTAGAGATAGCGCTTTCGAAGAAACAAACTTCAGTAATTCTATACTTCCCAATATTTTTTTGTTCACTTGAAATTTCGCGCACGTATTTAAAAAGCGATAAAAATACAATATTGATAAAATTAAAATTTTGTATTGCAAACAAAATCTACACAATGAGACTAAACAAGTAGTAAAGTGGCGAAATTAATTAATTTACACAATTAACACAAGAAACCAGAAGACTCTATACCGAAGAAACAAACTCAACAGAAGATAACGAGGATGCGGCTTTTAAAAATATTTGATAGGTTATAAGTAATAAATCAACTGAAAATAAAGTCGATAAAATACAAGTGATATTTTATTACAATTAAAATTAATTAGAACATTACCGCGACGGCAGATCTACTCACTTATTTCCGCAGAGGTCGCAGATATACTTGCCGCCCTCATGCAGCCTCTCGTGATTCCGCCAAGCGGTGTAGCATCTGAACGCTTTGCGGCAGACGGTGCAAAGACCACCACTCCTGTTCAGGTGCACCGATCTATAGTGGAACTGCAACCTCATGGGCGTGGCACACCTCTTGTTGCAAATGTGACAGGCGCGGTTCTCCATCTTCGAGAAGAACTCGTAAGGTTGGTGGAGAGACCTATGGGGGGAAGAGGAATAGATAGATAGACGCCCATCCGTGTACGAAACGTCGATGATATATTGTTTCTTAAAACTGTTCTAGGTGTTTCATCGTGTATAATGTTGTTTCGATATCCAATATATACAGTACATACCTTTGACCGTAAACGTCGCGACAATAAAATGTTCTAAGGATATTATATCTGTGAAAGAGTTTTATTGAAAATCTACATTTTTGTAAATTTAAGAAATCATCACAGACCGCAAAAAACTACAATTTCATAATAGCAATATTTTATAACATACAGAAATTGGTCAAACGCAACTAATTTTAAGAATTTTTATAGTTTTTAATCTCGATTTTAACTCTCGTTTTAAACAACCAAAATTAAATGCAATCAATCAGTAAAAGAATTGTTTCATTTAACAATGCGCATAAATAAAAGAAATCATTAAATGCCCCTGTCGAGTGTTGTTATAATTGGTTCTGATTAACCAATAGAAACTAAAGACATGCGATGACTAAATTACAATTTTATAAGTTATAAATAATGTCCACTTAGAACTCTTATCAGGTTGCAAACCTTTTTTTTTCGCAGACTGGCTGAAAAAAAGTTCTATTCATCTAAAATCGGCTGATGGCCTAAAATATTAAAGCACGAGTCAAATGGTCGAATATAGTCGAGACAGATTTTTTGCGGTTCCGAGTTTCCATAGTACGGAAATATTGGATTGGGGAAAGAGAACAAAATTCATAATTAGCTTAAGGTATAAGACTATATGAGAGCGTTGGATATTTGTTCAACATACATGTAAAAAAATCTGGATCTAATACGGACCGGTACACCGCACAATGAAATGGGAATCCATTTCAAATTACCCTTCCAATAAGAATAGAAAAAAAAAAATCAACTAAGTGAACATACTAAATTTGGATTCATCGAATAATGCCGTTGTTCGCCCATTTAGGGATGTATTAGGGCGTGTACACGATTCTCATTGTGTTCCACGATCCTTTCCAACCTACGCAATTTCGTATAGCCCCAACAAACCCCTTGTCGATTCCTCCCTAATTCCCCCCGCGCAGTTAACGATACGATCCATTTAAAACTACCTACGAACAAATTCTACGACTAAATTTAGAACAGTAATACACACTTAATCTATGAACATCTAAATTTTCCTAAATGTTTTATTTCGAAGCTTGTAATGAGAGACAATTTTAAAAACAGAATTCGTTTTTGCATTTACAGACAGTCTTATTGCGAACAAAAACAACTGAAAAATTGATACATCATTGACTGTGTAAAATCATATTATCACGATCTTAGTACTTGTATGATTTCATCAACATCATCGTCGTTTCACCACAGACTGCCACGAAGCAAGATCCTGAGCCACCTGATTTCCCGTACACTTGCACAGGTCATCACTCCATCTAGTGGGGGTATGTCCTACACTGCAGTGTAGGATGACCAGAACGAGGCTGCCACTCTAGAAACTTTCTTCTCCCACAGTCGGTTCTACTAGCTATATCGCCATTTCAGCTTACTAATCTGCTGAGCTCTGACGGTTATCTTTGTTCTACTGCCGAAGTCGTCAATACAAACTCTATTTTTGCTTATACTATACGGCGTGTCTTTACAATCGCGACAATAAATGACATATAGAGCATAACTTTTTTAAATTGTATTAAACATTTACGTTCTTTAAACATCAATATTTACCGAGTTATTAAATTTTCCAAAACAAAGAATATTAGAACACCCTTACGTATTAAACTGTAACGTAAAGTTTATTTGTAAAGGTCACACAGCATATGAATTGGTTGAATGAATTTAAAAGAGACAGACCATACTGTTAGAAGGAGAGGCTTGTAATGCGACGCTGTGGCAAAGAATGAAACAGTCTCTGATTGTATAAATCAGTCAGTTGTAGTCAGTATAGGGTGTTACAAATTTTGTTTCTTTTTTACTTAATTAGTTTGAAAAATCTTTTTTTTAATTATGGATTTCTTTTAATGTTAATATTTTTTATGATTATTGGCAAGTAGCGTTAGACTTGTGTTCATTTATTGTCGCGGTTGTAACGACACGCTGTATAAAGTAACATAAATCACCTATGTCCAATCAACTCAGCGATGTCTTTCCCAACATAGGCGCATAACTTGCATCGCATATCGTTTTCCATCCAATGCTCATGCAAATGTTTCTTCATATCGTCGCGACTGGCTGACGCGAACTCGCATATACCTAAAAACACGTACAATCGTAAAATCCGCAAAATCCACTAATAGCTTCGACGTAGCCATCAACTGTGAATCGAAGTGTTGAAGATCATCAAGGATTCAAAATTATCAAAGATTATTATCATATGTTCGCTGTGTATAAATAAAAGAATTGTATCTTCAACTATGGTTTACTCACCACAAAATAATTCAATGTCTGTGTTCTCGTCTACGGAAATTGGTGTTCTAAATTTTCTCACTAACACTAGTTTATTAACATCCACGTGATTGTAACATGATTGCATCATATGCTTAATCAGGCATTTGGCTTTTTCTGAAATCATTTCTCAAATATGACCTATGTAAAAGTAAAGTAAAAATAATAGCCTACACATGTCCCACTGCTGGGCAAAGGCCTCCTCTATACAGAGGGTATCATGGACCACCACACGGCCCCACTGCGTTGACTTTACATATTTTCAAAGTATACTTTTTTTTGTTATTATTTCGAAGAATATGCAGGTTTCTTCACAATGTTTTCCTTAATCGCTGAGGCATGATAAGTCAGCACTTAAAATTAACAATTTCATTGGTGCCAGCACCGGGGATAGAACTTAGGTAGCAACAATTTAAGACGAGCGCCCGTACACTGAGATATCACGACTTACCTATGTATTAGAAAAATTCCAAACAAATCAAAAGAAAAACTTTAAATACATAATACATGACAAAATGAGTTAACAAAGTTGTTAGTCACTCTTATAAGATTTTCATTCAAGATTACCTAATTATATTAATGTCTATTATGACTTGATTATATAATCAAATAATAATATATAACCAAAGCACTATTATCATATCAAAGTTCATCATATTATCATTCATAAATAAACTACATAGAGGCATAGAAAATGTCATTAAATTACTGCCATTGTGTCAAAAAGTACAGAGACAATTAGTATCCAGTAAATAAATAATGAAAAACATACTGCAGCAAAAGAATTCAGCTTATCTTATTAATTTCCTCATAAGAAATTAAAATACTCAACATATTGTGCAAACAATGCACAGTATTTATACCAGTTTTAATTACCTAGTCCATGATCACAAGGCAGACAATGAACGAATAAATGTTTTAACAAAGTGTATTTGTGCAAACATAAAAATTGTTACAATAAAATTTTCTAAACTTTCTTTACGCATTCCAAAACATTGCTAATGTTTCATACTTAAAAAATAAATGATTCCTTCACTAAATCTTGTGATCTGAAAGAAAACAATAGACTTACGGTATTGTTTTTTACATTTGCTGCACTCCAAAACTTTAACCAAGCCTTCGTTCTCACAGCTATCATAGTTTTCTTGTTTATATTTAATGATCACATTTCGTAAGTCCAATTCCTGATATCTCTTATACTTAGGTGCAGAGTCCGTTCTTTCTCTATGATCATTTTCATCTTCGGACGTTTCAACATCATCATTCAAGGAATTGTCATGTGAGGTACTTGAATCTTCTGGTAGATCGTCTATAGAATCATTTTCTTTTTTGACTTCAATAGAAGTGTTACTTTCTTCATAATATTTCTAAAATATTTTTTAAAAAAGTTATCTTAAATAACTAAATTACATATTTCAATCATTTCAGTTTCTAAAATGACTAAACAGTTTTTAATTTTTTTTTTTTTTTATTTAAACTGGTGTTTTGTATAATGCAGTAGAAATCTTTACATATTATAATACAAAGTCCGCCTGCCTTGTTTGTATGCTTTGATCTTTTAAACTACGCAATGGATTTTAATACAGTTCTCAACAATAGATAGATTGATTCAAGAGAAAGGTTTGTATGTAGTATACCAACATAATTTTATAGTAGAGACCAAAATTCAAACTGCAAACGCCAGCTACACCTTACAATATAGATCAAATTAATAAATATAATTTTTATGGCGCACAGCATGAAAAAAAAAATAGATTAAAATTATAAGTACCACCCGTGCGCAGCTGGGGCGGGTCGCTAGTGTGTCAATAAAATCAAATTAATGAATTAATAAAATTTGAATTTTACAATGAATACAAAATATTTAAAAAAAAATAATTGATAAATAGCTTCTTGATACATTTTAAGTCCCAGAATAAGCCGAGCTCACTAGCTATAACCAAAACTAGGTAACTGATAAGCTTCTTTTCTTTTGTAAAATGATAAATTTTACTGTTTTAATAAAATAATGTGTTAATGCACAAGATTTTTTTCACTTGTCGGGATCAAATCTATAATTCATAATATGGTCTGACTGAGACGGGTTCTCTATCCACTACACTGGTTAGCTCCTATGCAAAAATATTATATATTAAATCCCATACTTACCCCTTGGTTAAGATAAGATTTCCAAACCTTATATGATTTACGGCATTTCTTTTTGAAGTGAGCATATTCTTTAATATTTTTTACACATTTATTACATAAAAATTGTGGTAAATCTGGTGAGACCTAAAAACAAGACTTAATTAAACATACAAAATTACACTTTATTATCACATTGTTTGAATTTATGTTACATGTTGTCACAAAGTTTATGAAATTATTAATCATATAATTATTGAAATTATTATCAATTAAATAATTCATACAAATTGACTGTTCTTCATTTTAAATCAACATGATTAAAAATAATTTACATACTATAGAAAATTAATTTTCTATATGATATTCATATCTGTCAAACCTCCTGAAATACATACATTATCACCGACTGTGTGATTACTTATAAAAATAACTAAAGTTGTTATAAAATTCATATTTTGTGAAAAAATACTTAGTAGTTATGGGTACAATTTTGAAAAGAGTCACCTTTGTACAGGATCTGGGGATGTGGTGTGTCACTCCCCACTCCCCCCCTCCCGCCAGACACGAATAGTCATTTAATTGTACAATTTTTAATTGTATTTATTTAATTGATAATAATTAAATAAGAATATCATGGGAGAGGAGCCACAAAAGCTAACATGCTATACCTAACCTGTTCGAGTCAGATTAGTCTATGTCAGATCTATGACTCATTAATTAAAAAAAACTATAATCAAATAATTGGCCTATGACATCGCCTGATTCCCATATTTATCCCGTTGGCAGCAATGTTGTTTTCAGTTTTTAAGTCAAATTAATAAAATGGCAGACTTTCTTAGTGAAAACAACAAGTTTAAATTATTTTTTGTTTCTCAAAAACTATAAGCAACCGGAGAATTACGCTTGTGGATTAATTCATTAGTGATTTTTCTCTATCGTTTAAATTTTTATTATTATTCGCATCCTCTAAAACACTTAAATTTAATCAAAACTACGTCCTATTTCACATTTCATAAGATTTTGAGGAAATTATGGAAAATAGTTAAAAAAATGCAGTAAAAACCTCCTTAACCCCCACCCCACATAATTACTTACAAGTATTACTATAAAAACTTGCTGAAACTTTTATTTTAAATTTAAATTAGAATTTTGTAAGTATTCACTATTATTCATATAATTGCTTAGTATAGTAATATTAAGAGGTTTTTACTGCTGCTTTTCATATTTTTTTGTTTATCATGCCAATACATACATACAGTTAATAATTGTCATTGTTTGTTCATTACTTCTTTCTTCATAATTAAATAAAGAAAACCCCAATGATGACGATTTTGAAAATATTTTAAAATCACTTACAGGTATTCCAGTACAAAATTGATAGAGCTGTGATATATCACAGTTTTCTTTTAAGGTAACATATCTATCGCTGCTTGTTTCAAGACACGAACAACAAGTGTGAACAGTAATATTTTTATTAACTTCAAAATTAGAAGACATCTCTCTAATACATTGAATGAAAATGAAAAATAACAATATTTTATACTTTTGTTATTTGCTTTGATACCAGGAGATACTTAGTATGAAAATTGAAAAGTAAAAAGCTGTTTAATAAGTGTCACAATGTCACCCGAGTCTGGTTATTGATTTATTGACATGACACAATAGTTCAAATTATTGCCATACATAAAAAGTTATCAGAATTGGAAGATTCTTTTTTACATAAATATAGCGATACGCAACATACAAAAAAACGTGATACAGATTTTAAGAGTAAATTATTTTAATTTTTGCTTTGACAGCCTTGTCAAAAGCGTTTAGCGGGTAAATCAATAATAGTAGAAGATCCGAATCTAAATCGACCTTCACCGAGCTGATAATAGAATAAAATTTATTTTATAATAAATTTAGTATATTAGAAAATATATTAAAACTGGGTTGCCTAAAAAAATCATGGACAGAATATTTTTTTAATTTGTAAAAAAATGATTTTTCATGAAATGTTGCAACATTAAGATAATAGGAAAATATTATCCTGACTTGCAATATAAAATAAAAATATTTTTTTTTATATATTGTCCAATCAGTGAAAGTAACTGATACCGTCATACATGTTTACACCTGACAACTTGCATGAGCACATGCGTGGCCCTACTGACCGACCTACCCAGATGAAGCTTTAATAGTCTCGGGACTGAAAGCAAAAACATCAGTCAATACAAGATACAAAATACCTGACAACACAGTAGTTCGTCCAGGTAATTAATAGACAACCCAATGGCTGCACATTCTATATGTTATATATTGAAATCCAGGATAATATTTTCTTATTAATATCTTGATGTTGCAACATTTTATGAAAAATCATTTTTTAAAAAAATATTAAAAATATCCAGGATTTTTTAGGCAACACAGTTATAATATATTTTCTAATATACCACTGAATACATACATCGCATCGATACGAGTCAATTTACAGATTGTCTGAGCGAGACAATGCTTAGAATGTTTAAGCATTTTATATTTACGTTTCATAAATTGTTACATGGAACATTTAATAATCATTGAATTTACATATCCGTTTGAAGCCAGAAAACCAAGCCAGTAATTATACATGATATGGTTTGATACATGATGAATACATATTTTTTTGTATATAGTGCGATGATATTATTACACTACGTTATCTATTATTGCCAACCAGTACACCTTAACGAGCGGGTCAGATATAGGCCATTTAATTGACTTTACTGCCAAACCGGCTATTTTTAAGTGATTTAGTCTTCAGTTGGCCGTTAATAACTTCGACATATATGCATAATTCAAAACCAATCAATATTGCACGTTGACATTCTAATTCTAAATCACGCTAAATTATCTGCGTAGATTAATACGTCGTTATTTAACCCTTACAGGACCATAAGATGTCCAAGACTAAATATGCCGATACAACACAACATTTTAGCTATTGTGGGTATAAAGTAAGAGGATATCTGCAGAAAAACATAGAAGGGTGTATAGGTTTCCTATAATTTCATGGGAAATATTTTTCCCTATGGACCATAAAAGTAAATAAATAAAGAGTAAGGTTCATTTTATCGGTATTTTATTTATTGCTTTGTAATACAAAAAACACAGTAAAAATTATCAGAAAAGTAAAATAAATAATTAGTTATGGTATTCTACGAAACAAATTCGTTTACTTGTGAAGCACAAGTGGACATTGCACATAACACATTTATTATGTGTCCTATTTTCTATACGTCGTTTTGTTGCTTCAGATTTCTGCTTTTTTCATGATGTGCGGTGGCAAACTGACGTTTATTTCCAATGCGGAGCTTTTCAGAGGAGACTTAAGTGATTCTTGTTTGCTGTCTACATGTAAAATATCGGAATACTTGGCGTCGTCGAAATCTCGAGCAATGTCCAGTTCCGGAGTCAATTGGAAAGTAAGGCCAAATTGGCTTCAAAGAAGCCAATTTGGCCTTACTTTCGGTTCGCCCACACCTATCACGGGGATAGTTCCGTTAAGAATTGTTTGGATTGATTCCGGCGGCTGAATTTCACCATCGGACATCGCGTCAGAACCAAAAAAATTTCATCCACACCACCTCGATTTCCAGCGTTCCACAACAGCGAGATTTTCAAGACATTTACTGCCTCGTACAACCGCTCTGTGGAACCAGCTGCCGCCGGTGTGTCATAAAAGAGACCATACTCTTTCCTAAAAGGCTTGCAACGCATTTGTAAACCCTCTGATGTTGCAGGTGTCCATGGGCGGCGGTGACACTTACCATCAGGTGAGCCTCCTGCTCGTTTGCCGCTTTCTTCCCATAAAAAAAAAATATTAGACCTCGTGCTACATGTTGGTGATACTTCTTGAACAGAATCTTCAATTTCAACATTATTGGTTCCATTTTCTACATCTTGAGCTATGAACTGCTGGTCTTCTTCGTCTAACTGTAGTCAGTAGTAAGTTATCTTCTCCGTCACTACTATCGCCATAAGTAACTGCAATATTTCTTCATCTTGAATATGAAATTCTCTGCAATTTTAGTCTTTTCTGTAAAAAACCATGAACTTAAATTGTATAAAATACAATAAAATACAAGAAATCCCTACATTATCATAAAGCACTACATATAACAATATGTAGTGCTTTATGTAATGTACGTAAGCTATACAACAAATACACCAGATATGGACCAGAGGGAAAAATATTTCCCTTTAGATGATTTGCAATTTTCAGGTACTTGTGCTAATGTTCTGCAGTTTACTGTATTATTAACTAAAATTATACTTACCAAATAATGTAAAACACATGACAAAATAAAGTTATTTTATTTTCTCAAGTCCAAAACACTTCCTAGATATTATTAGTTCAGCCCGCGAATGTTTTGGTTCTGGCGCAATAAAGTTTGACAGTTATTTTTTTTGTTTATTCTTTCAGAAACACATTTGCCGCCTTGGACATACGTTTTATTTTGACATTTAGTAAAAAAAACATCGATTCAATAATAATTGAACAATCGATAATGATTTTTGTAGAAGGGAAAAATATTTCCCTTGGACGTGAAAGGGTTAAGGATCAATAATTGCTTTGTTTCAATAAAGTTTGACAAAACTATAAAATTATTATGATTTGGTTGACGCAGCTGCTTAGCTATTTCTCCGGCGTCATGGCAAGTATTTCTCAGGTCAAAATTTAGAGCTACGTTGGTCTTCACCCTAAAGACGTATCCAGGCATCATCGGAGAAAAATATTAACAGTATTTTTGAATTCTTAGCAAGGGAATTTTGAGCAAATATACTGAATTTGATAATACGGTGTTCACTGCGTAACTTGGGGCCGCGGACTGAACGATGACTGCGTATGCTGGCGGCAAGAAGTCATTAGACTATTTTGCTCATTTTTTTAGTTCTGCGAGTTTATTTTTAGATCCACATACGAATATTGATTTCTCAACGCTTAACGCACCAAAAGACGATCATCACGTGGTTTCATACAAAGTTTTGTCCAGAATCACGCCTTTTCCCTACGGAACCGGAATTATTAGACGACTTAACTTAACCAAACACAAAACCACCGGTTTATTTTGCATGTGACTGTACATCTGAGGAGTTTCGTAGAAACGTACTAATAAAATTCTTGTAGGAGCAGTAATATATGAAAATATACGAAACTACTTCCTTTAAAACTGTGTCTAAAAATAAGTCATTAAAATATTAATGACGTATTAGAACAACTTTTTAGTATAGGTAACATTTAGTCGCACTTTTACCAATTTACTAAATCAGTTCCGTAGATTTTATATCAGATTTCCTTATCTCATCCTTATCCCTTTAGGCGAAAATGTTTTTAGTAAGCACTGTTTTTATAAAAAAATCGCCAATTAGATATATTGTTAAAAAAAAGTGCCGTTCAAAAGTATTGTTTTGACTAGCTGCTATTCTATAATAGAACAATTACTATTACTTCACGATACTGTGCACTGAAATATAACTGTTTAAAATAAAACATCCATAGTCGGCGAAAGTTTTTTAAATTCCACTCTATTGTTGATTAATTCATTGTAACGCCACATCTCTACCATTCGTTACAATGTTGATTTTAATGCATCCAGAAGTTACGAAACTACTAACAACCTTTGCGCTGGGTAAAGTTGGAAACGGCCTTAAATTCCGTTCATTAATGTGGCTACTGTGTAAAATCCAGTGCTTGCTGAAAGCTGTTCATAACTTTCTCACTTCTGGTGAACTCCTATGCGATATTGCCTCGTATGTGTGAACACCTTTTGTTAGTATTATGTTTAATTTGTTTGAATCATATGCTACCCATACCTACAAAATTATGTAAATGGCTATTAGTACAATCCCAAAACTGAAGTAAATACTATGATAATTGATATCACCTAACCATTCCTAATCTTATTCGGATTACTTTATTAACATTATTTGAATCATACGCTACCTCTACCTCTACATTTATGTATATAGGCTATTTGAAGTAAATACTATGATAATTGATATCACCTAACCATTCCTAATCTTATTCGGATTACTTTATTAACATTATTTGAATCATACGCTACCTCTACCTCTACATTTATGTATATAGGCTATTAGTAAAATCCTAAAACTGAAGTTAATACTATGATAATTGATATCACCTAACCATTCCTAATCTTATTCGCATTACGTTATTAACATTATTTGAATCAAACGCTACCTCTACCTCTACATTTATGTATATAGGCTATTAGTAAAATCCTAAAACTGAAGTTAATACTATGATAATTGAAATCACCTAACCATTCCTAATCTTATTCGCATTACGTTATTAACATTATTTAAATCAAACGCTACCTCTACCTCTACATTTATGTATATAGGCTATTAGTAGAATCCTAAAACTGAAGTTAATACTATGATAATTGATATCACCTAACCATTCCTAATCTTATTCGTATTATGTTATTAACATTTTTTGAATCAAACGCTACCTCTACCTCTACATTTATGTATATAGGCTATTAGTAGAATCCTAAAACTAAAGTTAATAATAGGATAATTGGTATCACATTACCAGTATTAATTTTGCCTTGCTGTTTTCTTGAAGAATGAGTGTTGTTATCAACTGTCAATGTAATTCTAATAGTTTACATACCCGTTTGTCACTTATGGGCGGCGACAAAAGATATCGACTCTATGTTCCTCGCACACTTCGTTTTGCCCCTTTCACTTCCTAACGTCTATTGGCTCTTGTTTACATATATGCAGATATATCAGTAATCAGATACTTTTACACCGTCTTAACTGAGTTAGAGTATTGAAAGTCAGATTGTTAACATTGGCTGTACTTATAACTTACTTATCCACCATAAATGATTTTAGGTAGTCGACATTTTTTTTGGATAATTATGTGTCATATAATATGTGTGAAGTCATGAGTACATTGAGTATTATGGTAACGAATATGTGTGGTGCGCTGTACTCAAATATTGTAGAGTTACGGTTGGTTTGAATAATCTATCTACTATTATACGGTATTTGACATTAGCACCATATTACTTACGTCAAAAGTCTACCTGCTGTAACCAAATCTATCTGTAGACGGAATATTGAAACCGGCCGTAACTCTATAAGCTTTCTTCTTTCTCATTTCTACACCCAATATATTTTTGGAAGCAATGTTAATGAAATAGATAACTTTTTCATGTTCATCTTTTAATATAATATTATAACCATACAAAAGAGAGTGGAATTATTCGCTAGTTTTATTTTTCATGAAGGTTGGAGGCGTGTGAATATACTATTATTCCGATGTTAGGGGAATTGGATTATTAACGCTGAAGTCAAAGAACGCAGACTGCTATATCAGAAGTTATGACTGAAATCTAAGTTCAGGTTGATAAAGGTTGTTTCTCATCGTGTTATTGCAAATATTTTTTTTCATTTTAGTAAAATAAGGAATGAATAAATAATCGCATCGAAATCAGAACTTATACCCATTCGTAAATAATTTACTACAAATGACACTTTTCAAGTCACTATTGAAGCCGCTTTTTTTACGTCAAATATCGTGTCAGTGAAATTATAACTATTCCCGAGTACCTAAATTTCATAAACATATTTTATGTGACTAACTATTTTTCTACGGCGCATGATATCTTTACTTCCTGTATGCGGCTTTAATAGGATCGCATAAATACATTTTTATTTATTAGGGATATTCATTATATTAACAGCGCGAAACGAGCAAGTGGCCGACTGCTAGAAGTACCAAGGTCTAATAAATGGGTTTATCTCACCGGATGAAACGATAGAGCACTTAGCTTCTACTCCGTCTGTTTTCTATAAGGCTGTGCGATTTTCCCAGGTAACCCCAAATTTCACAAACAATTTCCTAAGGTTTCGATGACGATCACCGACCTGGCACGCGGGTGTCACTGCCTTAACGGAGCGTGACCTCATTAACATAGATAGTTTTCCGGAACTTCCGTTATGACTCGATTATGTTGCGAATTATGCCACCGCTCCGTCATATCTCCGCCTTGGCTTAATAACGGGCAACCAATTTTGTCTGCGAAACGAGAAAACTGAATTTTACTCACTTTCTCTAAGTTGTCGGTCTATTTTAAGTCTAATTCCGGTTTTTAAAAGACAATGACAAGCACAAATTGACTACAAATATTTTTTTCCTAAAACGTTTGAAGTGAGCTTGAAATTTACAATCAGTGTAGACTTGAAAACTGTCAAATATTTACTTAAGTAAACAGATTTAGATTCTTAACTGCTAAATCTCGTTAATAATTTTTTTTTCTAAACAATTTCAATCTCTTGTATATAACAATTAATTATTTTTTGTTTTATTCTTTCAAATCTTGAAACCATAGTAGCATAACTACTTTTTAAAATTTACTTTCAAAATTAACTTATTATGTTAAATTAACAGTTTAGTAATATACGATGATATAATAATGGGACAAAAAAGTATTTTTCATAATGAAAAGTAACACAATTATTTATAACTATGAATGTTTCACACGGTTTTAAGTATTTTAACTTAGAAGATCTCACTCAGCATCTAGTAACATTGAAAGCTGCCCGAAATATGCTTTTAGAAATTGCCGGATGATCCCAAAAATGTTCAAAACAGAATGTCCAGAGAATTATACTTACATCGGTCACGCTGTTATGAAAATTCGGTACATTAAAAGTATAATACTTGCCCCTACTTACAACCTCAAGGAGTATTATGGATGTATGCTAAAATGAAAATTTTATTTTTTTATTTAGTTTCATAAGTCGCTAGTAATAATGGAAAGAGTTGATAAGAACACCAATAATCGAAATATTTATGAATAAGTATTTGGCTTATCTACAAATGTTTATTTATTTGTGTGTACATGACGTCAATATGAAAATTGTAAATTTAAATAAGAAATGTTTCAATCACAGACATATCACATACGATAAGCACTACAGACTCTACACTACACTATAATAATTTATTAGTTTCCATGAAACTTAATTATCTAGTAAAGAAAAAGCATCCTCATTCCAGTTACTTGTAAATTTTCATCGACTGATAGCTTCCATTAAATTTATTATTTTATTTCATAATTCATCATTCATCATTTCAGCCTGTTTGAGTCCACTGCTGAACATAGGCCTCCTCCATAGACTGCCATGAAGTACGATCCTGAGCCACCTGCATCCATCGACTTCCCGCACATTTGCACAGGTCGTCACTCCATCTAGTGGGGGGTCGTCCTACACTGCGATGGCCAGTACGAGGCTGCCACTCGAGAACCTTTCTTCCCCAACCGTTATCGGGTTATATTTCATTATTAATCTAACGTAATTATATTAATAATATACCAGAAATATTTTAAATTTACAGCTTTTCTGTCGAAACCTATAAAGATATTAAATGATCTGCACTTGTTAAACGAGGAATACTAAAAACAAGGGAAAATAAGGGAACTAACAGCCTATACACGTTCTATAATAGTTTTATACATATACATATTATGTATAGCTATGCACGTAGTTACTAACAAAATGCTGGTCCGACTGACCATTGTAAAGTTAGTAACTAATAGATAATTCCACAAACAAGACGTACTTTTATTTGCTGCACCATGGTCAAGCTAAAACACACCTTAACAGCCCTAACAAATGTCCCACTGCTGGGTAAAGGAATCCTCTGTATACTCCCGTATCAGGGCATAGTCACACATCTTCGAAATATTTTTTTTGTTATTATTTTCAAAATATGCAGGTTTCCTCACGATGTTTTCCTTCACCGCTGAGCACGAGATAAGTCAGCATTTAAAATTAACAATTTCATTGCTGCCGGAACCGGGGATCGAACTCAGGTTGCTCGAGTGTATTGAATTTAAGGCGAGCGCCCGGACGTTGACTATCATGATTTTCAAACGTAATATATAATATAAATATTACGAACGAAGATTTAAAATACATAATTTCAAATATAAATTTACTGGCTATATTTTTTAATTAAATAAGAGTAAACAGACTTTCCCCCAAGGTTCTACTAGACAACGAAATAATGTAGAGAAAAACGAATTAGTCAATCCTTGCTCCACAATGATGTTTGCGTAGCTGTTAACAACTTCCCTCAAAAGCTTGCCTTGTTTGTGTTTTGTTAATAATAAATTTGAACGAAGCTCGGTTTGCGTTCAAAGTACGGTACGGTTTCTTTTACTTCATTACTTAGATGTTTATTTCGATTTTGGTATAAAAGAAAGTTCCATTTATTCAACAGCATCTGTGTTTTATAAGTAGTTATTTACCGATCTTATTCAGACGTAAAAATATAATAGACTAGAGGTTCATAGCAGAAGTTTTTTGTACTTATTAAATTATCAAATAAGTTATCGTTAATTCTAATTTTTATACATTTATTATGATAGGTTTAAAATAATTTCTTGTTTCGCAGTGAATAATATTCAATTCAGTATATTTTATCTAGATTCTGTCTGGACAGCAAAAAAGATGTAATTGATATTTCTAAAACTTTCGTGGACTCCAATATATCGACGGAGTCCTTCGGATTATGGCAGAAAATAATTTTGTGGCAGAGCTAGACAGCAGCATCTGCCGAGGCGACGATGAAAAGGCTCATCCAGAGAAGTAGAACAGCACCACAGATCTTGAAGTGGAAGTAGAATTTTCCCGCGTTTCGTCTGGTAAGTGGGATAATCATAGCCCACTTTTTAAATAGGTTGGCTCATCTACTTACCTCTCAGATATAGTAGATGTGGGGGCAGTCAATCGCTTAGAAGCCTGTCTGTTTGTCAAACACATTAAAAAGACGTCGTTTACATACACACAATGTTTAATAACACTGCATTTTATGATAAAAATCTGTTGTCACTTTATGTTTTCACAGGATAATGAGCAAAAAGAAACATTGTTACTTGAACAATGTGCTGTTCCAACTGTTCAGTCTGTGTCACTGTGTCAAAAACTCATCCCATGCTGCTCTTAAGTTTTGAGTTATTGATTCGTTATGAGACAAAGTCGAAATAGATAGAAGTTAACTTCAACGTTTAATATGGAACAATTCCTAATTACACATTTATAATTACTTATTATTAGTTTAACTTATAACCGTCGCGTATATTTCTTATGGCACCTACATATAACAGGTAGGTCAATTATTCACGGGCCAGTTAAAATTTAGCTCTCTTTTGCCCTTGTATTTCATGCACTATCCATATGCATAAAAAACTTGCCAAAAGTGGTGGTTGAAGAATTGACCAACCACTTCAACGTTTCATTAATTAAATTCGCAAGAATTCCTTACCCACGTAAAACATTTGCGTGCTATCAGCCCATTGTTTCACTAGCCTAATCTAAAAGCCAATTATAAATCGCATCGCGTGTTCTTAAAACGAAAGCAAGACAGGCCGCTGGGAAATGTCGCCGTTCTCAGTTTGAAAGTTATTTCGCGATTAAAAGTAAAAGCCATTTCTGTGTCGAATTCAGTGCTAATAAATAAATTAAGAGATGTCATAATTTACATCTGTTATGAAAACACAATCGTAAGTAAGTATAGTTTACAAAGTTTACTTTATGTAGGTACCGAATCCGATATGACCAAGCATATCGAATTTAGTACGTAAAAGAATCTAGGATGTATTTAATGTAGACATTGAGTAATCGCTTTAAGTCAAAAGAAGCGACGATTTTTCTGTTGTGGATTTCTAAGGCAAAAAATTTACAGTAACTTTTATAATTATTCACTTGTAAAACATACAGGAAAATCTGTGCTACAACTACCCGATTCATTATTTTTTTAAATTTTGTACTCCCGATTCTATAAAGATGTTTAATTTTGTATACAAGAGATTTAAAAAATAATCATACATATCTCTCAATAGCTATACCGCAATATTATTATCATAAAAATTATATTATACAAGAAAAAAATTCTAGAACATATTTTGCGTTATAAATATTCTTAGCTACGATGTCCGTCCGAGTACAGTCCAGTGGCACAAAACCTATTCCAAAAAGGCTTTAGTTTTAGTACCATAGAACACATAGACACTCTGAGGCAGATTATACAGAAGACCAAGTGTATAATCTATCTTTATGTCTAGCTTATATGGACTATGAGAAAGCCTTCGAATCTGTCGAAATGTTGGGTCGTACTACAGGCCCTTTAGCAGTGCGAAAACGAATGTCGGTATATCGAGGTGCTGAGGTGTTTGTATAACAAAGCTACCGACTACAGTCCAACAGTAAAAAAAAACTATCCTACTGTAGAAGGGTGTAAAATCGAGTGATTTCATATTCTTCACCGCTGCGTTGGAAGATGTTTTCAAACTTCAGGATGTGGTATTAACAAAGATGGCGAATGTATCACCCACTTTCGATTCCCCGACGACATAGTCATCATGACAGAATCGCTGGAGAATCTTGGTACTACGCCTAATAACTTCAACAGTGTCACTCAATGCGTGAGCCTAAGATAAACATGAACAAGATGAAGATCATGTCTAATGTCCATGTCATGCCTGTACCGGTTGTTGTTGGAAGCACTGTGCTCGAAGTTGTTGTTGAGTATGCTCGGCTTACCTAGGACAATTAGTCCGGTTAGATTTTTTTTAATGCGAATAGTTGTGCCTAGTATGTCTCTGAGAAAATAAAGAAGTTTATGCATTTTACAAAAGTTGTAAAGAATGGTCTCTGAAGGAAATATCGCATTCATTATATAGTATGTATTTCGTTGATGATAAACAATAAACCTTTATAATAAAAACTCATTCATAAACTTTAGAAATTTGTATAAAATTACTCTATGCGGTTTCATCTATCATCAACTGTTAAACAACTGTGAAACTCGACTTACATTATATTGTCGATAACCTGAATGAGGATGAAGGATAGTGTCTCAAATTTAGTCATCTATAACTACATGATAACTTATAATCAAATCGGATAGTGAAGATTTGGTCAGTTAGAGGTTAAAAATTTATTACATGGGAAATACTACTGAAGTACTTAAGCTAAGATTGATGTTGATACAATAACGGAAAACAGCCAGCCGTCCGAATATAAAGAACGCTGGAATAGAGTAGCATTAACGAACCTTGACGCCATATAAGAAACAAAGGCCGATACGCTTATGTGTACGTATTAAACCATGCTGACGGCTTGTTACATAATAATGGAAAAATGAAAACAATGCTGCTTACAAACTGACCAACATTTGCTGCTAATTGGTACATTTTCCTTGATATCTTATGTTTACGGTTTTAGGTAGTTTTTGGTTGGTACGTACCTTGTGGTAAATAGTATTTTTATATTGGGCTACCTGAGCCCAATTTTCAAAAGGTTGTCAACGCATCCGCAACCCTCGGGTGTAGCAGATGTCCATGGGCGGCGGTTTTCACTTAACATCAGGTGAACCGTCTGCTCGTTTGGCAACTTTTTACATTAAAAAAAAACCTTGAGTCTGGGGGAGTTTCAAAATGGCCGCTGACAAAATCGTGCTCATCATTGTCATGCGATCTTCGAGAAATAAAATATGAGATATCGAAATCTTTTGTTGTTCTCTGATTTATTGAAGTGTGCTCAACCCGATCAAGGGTCATCGTGAAGGAACTAATGCTGTTTACATTTTTTGCCCAAATAGTTGTAGAAGTGCATTATAATATACTACAACTATTCAGGCAAATTATAATAATAATTGTAAATACAGTATACCGTTTGTTTTGTGTTTTTAATTTTTTTTAAATGAGATGGAATAACTCCTAAATGGTTATGGGAACATACTCGTAGCTACAACACTAACAAAAAGATACAACACTACTTAATGGCAAACTGTTTGCCAAACTTGTTTTATGTATACATATACCATCTTCACTATAAACATCATCACCCGTTATATATATATAATATGTACTAAGCAAATGTATTATATAGTTGTTTGTGGTTTTCATTACAGCAAGCTCATAGAATACTGTCATAAAGATTGCGATGAATCGATTAAAGTAGTTATTTTAGTTAAAATAATATGGTAGGTATTGTTAAATAATAAAGTAGGTATTGTTGAAATCTTGAACTTTGCGTTCTATTAACGTCGAGTATATTGACGGGGCCACGTCAATCGTGTGTACCGTAAAATAGACCTCTTACTAAAGTAAGCCAGTCGAAACAACTCACAAATTCGAACCGTAGCACATAAATCACAAGCTTAGTTAAAAAAAAAGAAACTAACAACTCGAAAAGAATGAAGAAGACTATGAAAATCATTTAAACAAAAAAGAAATATTTCCATCAGAGACAATTTCAGTATAGCGGGAGGTAAACGTATTTGCTATGGAAGCAAACGTATCTCCAACTAAAAAGGCTGAGCACCCCTGTGTTCAACCGTTGCCTGTTGGGGTGGGAAAGTGGGAATGTTTGTCGGGGACAATCACAACGTAGCGTATTCAAGGCAACAGTTCCCGCCAGGTGGGACATGTGACCGATCGAACCATGACACGGGAAATATTTGGGTCGCCGGTGTAAATTAGATTTGTTGGCCAATATTTTCTTGTTCTGTACTTATATGCAGGTATTGTTTGAACACTGTTTAGTGAGTCCTCCGATCCAAAGGTCGCGTAGAATGGGTGAAGGCCACAATATTTTAAACGCAAACTAATATGACCTATTTTTGTGGATTTAAGCAATATGCAGGATTCGTAAGTCGGAATTTTCCGAAAGGCCACGTAGTAATGTCATATACAGCGTGTCGTTACCATCGCGACAATAAATGAACACAAATATAGGGGATAACTTTTTAAAGTTGTATTAAACATTTAAATTCTTTAAACATCAATATTTACAGAGTTATTAAATTTTCCAAAACAAAAAATTTTAGAACACCATTACTTATAAAAGCGTAACGTAAAGTTCATTTGTAAAGGCCACAAAGCATATGAACGGGTTGCATGAATTTAAAAGAGAAAAAACATACTGTTAGAAAGAGAGGCTTATAATACGACGCTTTGGCGCGAGTTGTATAGGATGTTACAAATTTTGTTTCTTTTTTACTTAATTAGTTTGTTTGAGAAATTTTTTTTTAATTATTGATTTTGTTTGACGTTAATATTTTTTTATGATTATTGGCAAGTAGCGTTAGACGTGTGTTCATTTATTGTCGCGATGGTAACGACACGCTGTATATAGTAATGTTAAAAATTTAAATGTAAATTGGTCCTAATTTATCACCTCTTTATTAATGCAAAAACTTGCGAGTACCCGTGAGTGCATTAATAAAATAAAATTTCAAATTAGCATTACTGTTTTGAGACGAACGTAGAAATTTCGTGTAAGTACAAAGTTATTCTAAGATTTATATTGTTTAGATCACAACTCATATAAAGCACTGAAAAAAGGTATAGATTTAAATTATTCATGTGAAAAGTTCAAGTTTACGTTATGACTTCGGCTTGCACTTACGAGAAGCACTTATATGCAAATATCTTGTGTATTTATGGTGAACGTAAAGTTTTAGAAAACGTTCGTAATCTTTTGTGCCTTAAAAATATGTTTATCTTCACTGGTTCTAAGGTGCGATGATGGCAATAATTTTTATAGCTTTTAAAATCAAATTGAGTGCGTTTTTTGCATAATATCATTTTAAATAAATAAAAATATCATTTTATCATACTGAGAGGATATTTATATGATTGGATAATTTTGAGAGTTTATTGTAAAGCAATATGTAGCATTACAAAAAATGTAATCATACGAAAACAATCGCATATTTAACATGTTTTCGCCTCTCATTTTAAAATGTAAGGAACGGTAATATTTTCTATGGCGCTGAATAGAACAAACACTGTAGAAAAGTAAGTTTCACGTATTAGATATGTACGTAAGTTATAGAGGCGTGTTAATTACATTATCATGTTATCTTATTAAAATTAAAATATTACTTAAGTTAGTAATTAACATTTCAATAATGTAAAATATTACTTACTTTAATCAATAACCTGCAAATAATAAATAATGGCAGCCCTTTGTCATGGAGCTCGCTTTTAATCCAATACACTCGAGCAACCTGAATTCAATCACCGGTGCCGGACTTAAGGCCGGCTTTAAGTGCTGACTTATCAAGTGCTTAGCGGTGAAGGAAAACATCGTGAGAAATCTACATATTTTCGAAATAATGAAAAAAGATATTTATAAGGTATATGAGTCCGCCTAACGACTCTACAGAGGATGACTTTAACCAGCAGTGGGACATATAAAGGCTTAGTTCTGTATCTAGTCTTTGTAAGTCAATAATAAAACAATGAGTGTTTAAATAAATAAACAGTGCAAGGTGCATAATGATCTTATTTTAGTTAATAAATTGTGAGATCGCATCTGAGAGGCCATTCATAATCCGGAATTATCATAAAACCTTCCATCCATTATAATAAAGTTAAAAACTTTGCGCCATTCCGCCACGTCTGTTTTGGAATATTCTCGATTAAACCCGTTTTAATGAGCTTTACAACGCCAAAACCGAGTTCACGATGTTCAAATGAAGATTTTAATTATTCGGAACTAGCTTTTAACGTTTTGCATACTTCTATTCTCGAAATTAATTCCTCAATTTATAGGGTTCTGTACCTAAAGGGCACATGAACCTATTGCTAAGACTCCATTGTCTGTCTGTCCGTCTATCCATGTCTGTCTGTCTGTCTGTCTGTCCGTATATCACCAGGCTGCACACTTGATTTGAATTTTCACAAATGATGTACTTTTGTTATTTCTGCCGCTTGAACAAACAAATACTAAAAAATAGAATTAAAAAACATTTAAGTGGGTCTCCCATATAAGAATTCTTGACATGTTTATAGATAATGGGTACGGAACCCTTTGTACGCGAGTCTGACTCGTACTTGGGCAGTTTTTTTACATTGAATACTTGAAAGGAAAGGAGTGAAATTTTATATAACTTAAAAACGACGCTTACATAGATGTGCGAAACTACCATATTTGTAGTTTGATGTTAAGCGGAAATCTTGTACGATGAGGCTTATGCATTATTTTTGGTCTAGTCATTAGTAAAGATGGTTCAAAACATCCTATGTCAGTAACATTAAATGCTTTGTTAAACAAGTAAAATATTTTTAGTAACAGAAGACAACAAAACAGAATAAAAATCAAACAGAAAATCTATAGTTTTTGAGAAACTATGCACATTCTATTTGATTTGAGGAGTCCCATGAAGTATCTCCAGAGACGAAGATCTAATTCCAAGGAAATGATGGGACCACATGACAGTTAAAGCGAACCCAATGCAAAAATAATTTCACAAATGACGGAATTTTGAGACAAAACTTAAAAAGGAAACAATCGAATTGAGATCCTTTTTCGAAGTCGATCGGAAAAATATGTTCATAAATTTTTCGGTAAGAAAACAAAAAAAACTCAACCGAATTGAGAGAACGTTTTTCGGAGTCAGTCGAAAATGGAAAATGAGGGTTCGCGTCACCGTGGCAGGTGACCAGCTATTTAGCGTCGCTTTTATTCAGGTCCCGTACACTGTGGGCGGGCGGAGGCGCTCTTATAGATCGGGGTAGCGCGTCCAGTGAGCACCGGAGTGCCGGCTCGCGCGGACGTCTCCACAAAGCCGTCGAAACAGAAGGGGACGCGTATACCGCCGTCGAGGCGACAGAGCGGGACGCAAATAGGCCGACGCTCGATTTCAACAGGTCGTTATTGAAACTTAAACTGAATGATGCCGTGAAATAACTCCTTACACCCCTGTCGTGTGTTTTTATTAAGTGTTTCGATCGTGTACTTTTAAACCACACCATCAGGCTGATTGACAGTGATACGTCGGTAAACGAATTTGGAATTATGAGATGTTTGTTGTTTCTCTATTGTCATTAATTGTTACGTCGCTAGTAACTTTTTGAATAAGTTTAGTGTATGTATATTACATTTAAGTTGATGGTGTTGCAAATATACCTATCATGCGTGTGCAATCAGGACGTTTACATAATATATAGATATATAGGAAAATAAATAAAAATGTTTTAGTAAAAATCTAATATTTTAAAATTATAAAAATTACAAGTGTTATCTTAAAATTTTCCTACGGTAAAATACCAATGTCATCAACAAGTAACAGCTCTCTTGATTTCCGTTAATTTTAAGGTAATGAAAAAGGCATTTCATAACCATCGACTCATATCCAATTTAACCTTCTCACCTTTCATGTGCGTGTCGCGATGATGACTTGATATACATTGAGCGGAAATGACAGATCAGGATTTTCGATGCCGCCGGTCATTACGCAACTTATAGCAGCTCGGCTTTATTGTTAAAAATAATCTCAAATTTTTTCGTATCATTTTATTCATATGAGCATTGTTTTCTTTTGCAATCTATTTAAATGTGTCTCTTTATTTTTCATACGGCGACATTGTTTTTTTTTATCAAAACGCGTCGCCGGCCAGTAAAAGCGGCGTAAATATCAGCGGCACATTTTTAAATCGCTCCGTAACGCAACCGTAAGTGATACATACAAAAGTGGGCTCGGCGGTGTCGTTAAATATTTAGCGTGTGTTTCGGGATTGCACGCTGAATAAGGGAGTAGGTCGTTTTTCAGCGACTCCCGGCGAGCCTGGTTATCAATCGACGTTTGGAGAAAATTGGCTTTCGCCGTCGCTTGATGAGGAAATAGCAATGTAGGTGACAACGCCGCCTTTTTCCCGTTCAAATACAAATAGCAACAAGTAAAGTGGCCACCGACCTACATTGCGTCCACGCCCCTGATATGTAATGAAGCCAGTTACGGCCAACTCTAAGTGGGCAGAAATTCAATACGCTTTTTATCGTAATTTCGATTAAGATAAAAACGTTTTATGTACTAAGTTGTAACGTGTAATGCATGACTTAGATCAATTTAGACGCATATTCAAAGATTTCCGACTGTTCTATCGGTTGAAACAACTATAATAATGCCGGAAGGCGTAGCTCCTGCCATAGCACGTAGCGCGTAGCACGAACGTCGTAGTACACGGTTCGATCTTATCTACGTCCAGGCTGTGTTACATTAAATTTAATTGGGGCGATAACGACGATTTATATAAAATTATGTAAAGTGCTGGTGATAAGAATCCTACGAAACCATCGCTTTTAATGCGCAATGTAGTTCACTTGCCCGTAAGGTAATTGCTACGATTATCATCAACGCCCTCGCCGCTTCCGAAACTCCCAATAGAAGCATAAAACAGTTATTATAAAGGACGATATGCTTTTCACGGGCCTATTATGCTATCAAGAGCGAGCCCTGTGAATCGATAGGAGAGTGCCTTCATTGCATTGACTCATTTTCGCAATTGAGGAAGAAATTCTAGGTTGATAATATGAACAAAAAATAAAAAGTTAATTAAAAAAACGTCAAATTTATAATACGAAACTACAATGAATGATTATCTAAGGTGCTACTAATGATGGAAAAACACAGTAACTTAACATCTTACGCACTACATTTAGTTAATATGTCTTTAGATTGCGATGTATTCCTCAAAAGTTGTTGCGTGAAATATTAAGTGCGCGTTTCAATTAAAAACTACTCAAAAATATGAGTTTTCTGGACACGTATAAGAAAAAACGGCCATAGTCATTTGTAAGGTTTTTTAAAAGTTATCTTACTTGTATAAATTGATTTATAACCTCGAACCGTCATTTTAGCTTCATTTTATTAAAATCAAAATGTGTTCTGAATAGTGAAACACTTCATGTTATTAAATTTCAGTATCTCTCAAATTTTGTTCCAAGGCGACATTTTATTAAAGTAATACATCATTCGAAGTTGAAATACCCATTACGTTAAAATAATTTTTCGTGAAACGGTGGTGACCACAGTCTAGAGATAGAGTAGAAGGACTTTAGTTATGTTTAAAAACTATTATGTTTGAACTAACTAGTCTTCTTACTTTTCTGTGAATTGTGGTGAATAATTAATTATTCATTTATTATCTTCGGTTGCTTTTTAATAACAAAAATATTGTTGTATAAATAGATTGTCTCAACATAATTATACTCGCCGATATATTAATATGTGAAGCAAAAATTTGTACCCGTTTTTACGAAAATTATGCGGACGGAGGAGTATGAGATATCCCATACATATAGTTTATATAGAGAAGGAGTGCAGAGTGCTATTTTTTTAATTATGCATAAAAATACACTAAATCAATGTATTTCACGCACACACGCATATTATGCACTCTTTTGTTTATTATGTTTTGTATTTGAGAATAGATTAGTATTATTTAAACTTTTACATTAATTGTGGTATTCGAATTTCGACCACTTGCCATCCACTAGTATCAATAAAATAAAAAAATTAACAAACTCAACGAAACCTGATTACCTTTTTGAATAAAGTGCTAGCTAGTTTTGAATTAAAAAAAGAAAAAAAAGTATCTTAAGGTTGTTACCGCTTTCAACGAATGTTTCATCGGTTTTATATCAGTACCTTAGGCGTTCACAGATTTAATTTGTAATCAAAAGTCAATTTAGAGACTGCTTTAAAACATCATCGTCTTTTTTGGCACATTCTGGAACGTATCTGGTAGGTTCTTGAAGTTTTCCTTCCATCTTCTTTAGGCTGCGTTTATTTAATTAGTACGCACTTTCATCTATGACTAATAAATGTTTAGTTGGTCAAACCATGTAAAATAATCCTTATATAGGGAAAATGAAGTTCATATTTGAGGTCCCGGGGAAAAATATAACTACGCATCAAATATCGGATAACATCTTTTCGGAAGTAATTTATTATTTTACGCTCGGGCGGTAACAAAAACCAGAAGTGAAGAACTATAAACAGGCAATAAAGCGTAATGGTTCCGTATAATCTCGCGTGTGAATTGCTAGAACCTTAACAGAGTAACTAATTACAGGGTTATAACTCCAATCGCTATTTTACAACTCCTGTGAGAGTCGGAAGCGTATTTTGTTGGAAGAAGGCAATGTTTTAGAGAACTTTAAAAAGGAATGTTTTAGCTGTTTGGACACTTTGGTTTCTACATTCGAGTCTAAATCAATAAGTCAATTCAGTCTAAATCAGACGGATGAACGCGAGTCATCTTAATGAAACTTTTCCTTATTTCTCAAAACTTCCGAACTTGCTCTCGCAAATACAACCCAGCAAAAGCTAAAAAACTTTCCTTGACAGCAGACAAAATTTCGATGATGATGAAAGTCCTTCGAGTCCGCTCACGAGACTTTTTCCACTACTTGGATTGTTATTTTAATTCTGGGGTATAATAATGAACTTAGATTTTATCTATGGCCTTATCTTTAAAAATTGTGTGGATCAACCCTAAATATTTCTAAACAGTTATGAAATATTACGGTTTTCCTTAACTGGAAACAATCCGAGGATATTTTGCGTTCATCCTAAGATTCCTGCGGAATCAGCAATCTCCTGGATAGTAAATCTGCACTCTGAGAAGGAGCAGATTTTTCTAATGTTATTCTCATGTTGTAGATCTATTGGGATGTTAATTTTAATTAAACACGCACTTGAATAATGCATGTTGATAAATTTTCTGCATTTTGTAAAATCAGTGCAGAATCACTTGATTAGAATAAAGCATTTTTTAATTTAAAGATCAAAAATTCTAACGCAACTTCAACTCTTCTATTCTAGGTTACGAAAAATCATAGACGTGGTAGGGGAAAAGCAGCGTGCAAGTATTGTAGATAGTGCAAATTCTAAAATTCTAAGAATTCTCATTTTTGCCAATTTTCCCCAAGATATTTGAATAAAAATTTTTTAAACATGGTTTTCTTTAAAATGGACACTGAACTGATCGCATTCACAGAAATATGCGAATATTCTTAGTGTTTTTTACTTTAACCATATATACTCGTATGAATTCTAAAGTTGTTTTATATGTTTAATAAACTAAAATATATTAAATATATTAGGATCATAGTAAAATAAGAAGAACTGCCCTAGATATTTTAGTATATCCTTTTTGGGTCACGGGCTTGAGAAGTTTGACACACAACGTACATAAATCTTGAATTACATTAGAAATTCCTTTATACAAGTTATTCGAATTGAGAATAACAACGTGCGGAGAAGTTTCAATGAAATATTTTAACTATTAAAACCACAGTTGTGTCTTCATTTCAAATTATTAAATAAAAATTTTGTTAAATAAAACCTTTTCGAGTTTTATCATGTCAATTTAATATACACGCCTTTAAAAATTATTTATTAATCGTTTGCAGCATCCTTGGCCAAGGGACTGACTGGAATATTTCACGTACCGTTAGTTTTGCAATTATTTATTTTTGGTCCCATGAGGCATTTCTATATTTGGCGGCCTTACCAGTTTAACTGTGCTTCGATACATATTCGTTATAGGGTGTATCTTTATTTAAACAGACCAGCTATTAATTAATGGAAACGCTTATTCTTCTGCAGTTTTTGAGAAGGTATTGACCGAACGAAGAATGACGAATTAGGTTTTTTTTTTAAAGAAATAAAAGTGTTAAATGAATGCGATTTCAGAACTTTTTTTAATTCGAGTGTCAGCCACTCTCCTACCTAATGTAAAGATGTTTTTCTTTCTTTTTTTTTTTCGTGTGAAGGTGGCAAGCGAGCTGACGGTTCACCTGATGTTACGTGATAACGGTTGCAGATGTGTTACCATCTCTTAATAAAGTGGTCCCTGTTTACCTCACTCGTCGGACGACACGCAAAAAACATTCAACCTGGTTTTCTGTGAGGGCGTTGTATTTCTCTGGACGAACCTGCCAACTCGTGCAAGAGCAAAACCTGATGCGTGGCTCTACCACAATTATTGGCTCTAAAAAATTTTCACTGAAGTTGATTGATATGCTTCGTCAATCTTCGACTCTATCAACTATTTTGCTGGCCTCTTTTCTTTAATTCCCAAAAGTTAATAAGCAAGTACGATTTATGATAAATCAATTTTCATGTAATTTAACATTTGCAGGCGATTGAATTGAGGTTTTATTCAATTTTAAAGAATGTTGTTGAGAACTAGATATTTTATTTTGGGTATAACGACGAGTAACAATGCTCTACTCCGCTGGAAAGGTTACGACCCGAGCCGACCCCACCCATGATTGATCGTCGTGATAATTTTTCAATGGATTGAAAGCGTAAGCATGCCTCCCTAAGATGCTATTCGAGGGTAGTCGTGGTGGTAGCCCATTTAACACAAATTGTTGATTTATTGATTATAGTTATAAAATTACTTTAATATTTCCATACAATTCCATACATGTCTCATTGCTTATGAACTTTGTCGGATTAAGGAATGGTTGATGGTTGTCTCGGTATTTCAAGTCATTTAGATAATACTCTGTCTCAAGGGTGAATGATGATTTGTTAACAAAAGCAGATGTAACCTGATAATTAATAACTAAATGAAAATACAAATTACAACACACTACGAAATACAAATATGACAGTTAAGCGGCGCCTGAAAACATGATAATTTCTCAAGTACTGTTTCTCTACAGCCTATTTAATACAGTTTCAATTTTAATTTCAAGTTCGTTGACAATGCTAGTCTTGGATACCACGTTTATAACGTGGTTATAGAAATAAACTTGATAATTTACATTTATTAATGATGCCATGAGCACAAAATAGATGCATCAGTAAATTTAATTGTTTCTGTGTCAGTGAGTATTGAATAATAATATTTGATCAACAATTTAGAACGAAATTTTCACCGAACACTGACTATTGCCTACAGCTAGAAAAATATTTAGGAACCTTAAATTGAATTTTACAGCTCACGATTGACGATAATCATCGAAGCGAATTAATCCATCGACTGTTTAATAGTTGAAAGCGCAGATATTATTCAAATCCATCGAAGGGAGCAGCGAGTAAACTAATTTGAAACTTAATTTTCGATGCCGGGGATAAAAGAGACTCTGAAAGTCGATCTAGAAGGACGGAGCTAGTCACGTCAGGAAGAAATTCAATAAGTTTAGTTTTCTACAGAATCCCAGACAGACTTTTATGTGAATGTGCTTCGTGTTATCTAAAAGCTCAGTCCACCGTCTGCAGGACTTACAGTTTTAAATTTGAATGTCTAGTTACTCTCCTTATTGACTTTAATGAGTTAATTTCACATTCTGTTATCACAATATTTATATTTTTAGTAAAAAGCATTCTTTCTTTAGCGTTATTGCGGGTTTCTTTAGAAAAATCATGTATATAATTTTCATTTTCTGTACGTATGACAATAATTTGAGTTTGTCATAACGGAAGGGCTGTTATTTTATTGAATAAATATATAAAAGTGTAGTATTATCTAACATTTTGCAGGGTATGCTCTTATAATATTATTGGTATCAGCACCGTTGTAGTCGTTATAAATTCAACTCGAGATCTTGTATAAAAAGAAATTTGAAAAACGAGAATCGCTATTCGTAATAGAATATGGAAACACAAACGAAATAAATCATATTATCGTAAGCAAATTCTTACGCTCCAAGTTGAAGTGGCAAGAGCTTTTCGGGTGGCTTTTTATATTTCCGTTTCTTTTTTTGGAATAAAATCTTTCATCGATCCATTTATAGGAAATTCATTTACTCTACGTTTTAATATTTAAGATTTTAAATGTTATACCTTATTATAGTAATCTAATTAGAATTCCTTAGTCAAAGAGACCTTTTATCTTTATCTAAAAGATGAGGAATGTAATAGACTTGCTTAAAAAACTTACATATATTAATATGTGATTTTAGCAATAATGTAAATAAATTCATTTGTATTTAGTGTTTAAAAGAACAGCATATGTTTGATGTTTGCAATAGCGTTCAATAAAGGAATCGCTTAGGAAAGGTGTTTTATGTGGTCATTCTGTAACTATGGAAAGTATAAAAAGTATATTATCCAACAATTGAAAACACAATTTGGGAATGTATGGCAAATACAATATTACTGAGCACATCATTCTATTTACACTATTGCCAAAATCACATATTAACATATGTAAGTTATTTAAGCAAGTCTATTACATTCCTCATCTTTTAGATAAAGATAAAAGGTCTCTTTGACTAAGCAATTCTAATTATCTTGCTAAAGGCTGTGTAGCTTGTATATACGTTTGTAATTATAATTATAATAATTATTGAACGGTGGTAGGGCCACGCGGCATCCTCGGCTGTTGCACGAATGGGCAGGCTCGTTCGGGTAAGTACCACGACCTCAAGACTGGCGTAAAGTGGAAGTATAATACTTTCGCGTTTCGTCTGGTAAGTGAGGTAGCCGGAACCCAATTTTCAAAAGGTTGTCATCGCATCTGGAACCCTCGGGTGTAGCAGATGTCCATGGGCGGCGGTTTTCACTTAGCATCAGGTGAACCGTCTGTTCGCTTGGCAACTTTTCACATAAAAAAATACGTTAAAAATAAATCTGGACAAAGGGTGCTTTAGGTTTTAGGGATATTGTAACAAGTTCCTAGCCTATTCCAAATGAATACGAATAACTTTTTTTTTTTCAGGTGAAAGGGAAACCGAAGAGAATGTGTTACTTCAGCATAATATTGATCATCTTTGATTTAACAGAGTGGTTGTGAAAAGTTATTAAAAATATGGAGCTTCGTGTTGTGAAATTAACGATATTACTTTCATTTTATTTATCTGGCATTGTAATAGGTAAGTTTTTAGTTAGCTTTTACAAGTATCGTTGTCTTTTCCGTTAGCTTTAAAGACTTTAAAGCTTACTAAGGATAGATGATTTGAGCTTTTTTTTTATAAACTTTACTGTATATTATGTAATAAATGAGCCACTTAATTTCCTATGTCTATCAGTTATTATTAATTAAGCAACAAATTATCACATTCATGATTTATAATAAAAATGCGTTGTCAATATCAGCGATAGAGTGACAATAACGAATGAAGTTATTAGTAACTTAACAAATAATTTAATTGAAAATATCATAGAGGTTATATATATATATATATATATATATATATATATATATATATAACCTCTATGATTTATTATATACATATATAATTCAACGTTTATATATGACTGTAAATGCATTTGAAAATGTTAAACAATTACTGCAAACACAATAATCCACTAAATAGCCGTCTGTAATTAAACCTTTGGTTAAATCGGATCGGAGTGGATGGATGGGCATCGAGTCGGCAATAACAAACTGAAAGAATGCTCCGACCAAGCTATTTCCTGTAGCGTAACCAGATACGGAATCTCTATCTCCCAACTAGGGGAAGCAATGCGGAACTGTATTTGCATTTTATCGGCTTACAGCGCGGGTACTCCGTCCATCCGCTCTTAACTAAATAAAGGTCCTCCGAAGTTTTCAACGATAGTGGCCGCCCGTGCAAATGAATGGTTTTATCTTTTTTCTTTTTCTTAAACAAAGAGTGCCTTTGTTTTTTCTGTCACCGGCACCGGGGAATTGTTTTCGTCTCGCGAATTGAACAATACAAGTGCAGGGTAAATAAACGGCAAGGGAAGTAACAGAGTTAACTCTTTGGCGTACTTAGTGCAATTGAGTTTGTGGGAATTGTTAGTCTACGAGTATTAGATTCCGTCTATAAACTTATTTAGATAAAAGAAATTAGTCCTTCGTTTTTTATTGCTAACTGTTTCAGTGTTTGAATATTATTCATCCGGATATTAGGCAGCAATATAGTGCTTAGATGATGTTGTTTTATTTTTATGTTTATAGATGGCAAACGAGGTGGCGGTTCACCTGATGTTATGTTATAACAGCCGCCCATTTACATTTTTAACTCCCGTAGGGTTGCAGATACCTTGCCACCTTTTAATAAAGTGGTCTCCGGCTACCTCACCCACCGAGTAAAACGCGAAAGTATAAAACTTCCAACTCACGCCGGTCTTTTGTGAGGTCGTGGTACTTACCCGGAATGACCTGCCCATCGTGCAACCGCGAAGACCATTGCGTGATCCTACCAAAGTTCAGTTAAATAGAGATGTCGGCATCAAATTGACAGAAATCTTTTTGCTGTACATGGGTTAAACAATGAGAGATCATTACTTTTATCTGTAAAAACAAAATGATGAAATCCACAAAAACAGATCCAAATTCGACTTTACACTCATTCATTCATTTCATCAATACATTTTAGGGATTTTCTACACTATAAAATATTTTAGACACATTTTGCAATCTGGCAGTGATTTTTTTAGATTCACTTTGTTCAATTATCTGTATCTCACTTGGTCGATATGGGCCAACTTGTTGTAACGTCTAATAACCTCGTAAGTAATTACGGCCCTTTAAGGAACCCTTTTTCTAATTAATTTCGCCTCCTTGTGCTTTAAAACCGTATATCTTGTGAGTACAAACGGTAACGTACAAATAAATGAGCCGTAGGCATCGTAAGTTCGTTCCACGTAACATACGACGTGAGAAAGTGGAATCGGAAACTTATACGAGCTCCTTTCTGTTTGGAGAAAAGTTAGTTAAATTTTAAAACTAGGTTCACACTGAATGTGCTTTGACGAAGATTCCCGCTTATTTTTCATTTATAATATTTTCATGTACCTAATTTGTTGTAATTTGTAATTCTGCCATTGTTATTTATAGCAACAGTGCGTCTAACTTTATAAAAACGGAATAATAGCACAAAGTTAAAATATTCTTAGGAACTTATACAAGAACTAGCCTTTTTTATTTAGAAAAAGTTTTCAGTGTTATTTTTTATGAAAAGTATTTAGGTACTTAATAAATCGGAGTCACTGGTCATTGTGTCGATAAACATTTATATTTTTAATTTGTTTAAATGGCGTGCCATCTGTTCTACTTTGGTTTCACGAAGGAGTGTGTATTCGAAATGAAGTGCAGATTTGACTTATCATTTCCAAAAGCAACAGTGAAGTTAATGAATACTTTATGGCGGTAAAAATATTAACTAATTTTTCCTTTGAAAGAAATTTCATCATAGATTTACACTAATAACAAATTTTAATTGTTCTCTCCAAGAATAAACAAATATTATCTTCACCCCAGTCTCTATTAAAAATTGGCAAATTTATAGAAACACCAGAAAACAACAAGTCTGGTATTGTAGTAAATGTTTAACGACATATTTTTATACAACGTTATCTAGTCCAAAACTAAGCAAAGCTTTTACTGTGGATATTAGGTATCTGATAAACATACTTAAACATACTTTTATTTTGTAAATAAACACATTATAGATATATAAACACCCAGACGCTAGAAACAGATTATGTGCATCACATAATACTTTTCCAGTAGTTGGGATCGAACCCACACCCGCTGGAGACAGGTCCACTATCCACTACGCCAATCAGCTCGTCGACCAATCGAAATACTCAGATTTGACGGCTTTATTGTGTCTACGCTATGCTATCTGCACCTCCCGACATCATCTACATATTATAATACGAAACTTCGATGAATCCCTAACGTTCTACTGAGGCGTATTCAACCCATTTCGCGAGGCGAGGCGCACGCGAAAGTTATTCCGTTCAGTTTCGCTAAACAAACGTCCCCAGTTGCGGGAGTGTCGGATGTGTGGGTGGAGTTGCGAGCGCCGCGGTTCGTCGTGCATCGCCACAGCGCGCTACTGCGATGCGAGCACAATGTTGATCCAGACTCCCTGTACAAGGTGCGTAAACATTCGCTGCAACGTTCCCGCGCGGCCGCTTTCGCGTGAACGTTCCCGGTTCGAACGTTCCACCGGAGCGGCGCAGTTGGACCGTTGAATATTTCATGGCGAGCGGGAAATTGTCCTATTGTTCGTTTAAACGACGTAGAAATGAAAAAAAAATCCTTTGATTCATTTCATTCCGGGCACATGTAAGCTGTATGAAATTCATTGCGTTTACGGTTTTATCAATTTGTTATCTTCTCGTAAGAAGCAAAATGGAGGAAGACTAAATATACAAAGAATTGTATTGAATCTTCCCCCATTACCATATAAATATGAGTGACCAAAGTCTAAAAGTAATTCTGAATTAAAAAATTCACTTAGAAATGCCTAAGGTAATGTTTGCGATTTTGACAATATAAAGACATATTATAGTATTTATCAATGAAACTTGCATTTAGCTTGAATTGAGCCTTAGACATTTGACTTGACGACCAGTATCTAATCATAAAAGTTTTACGTAAATAGATTACATTTATTAAATGTTGGATCCACTTGTTTCCTTTTGGTATTTATCCATTTCGTTTCTTTTAGGTGGTGTTTTACAAACACGGCCAAAGGATAATGAAGTACGTTCGAGGTCGAGATCCACCATTCGAGCTCTATAATTTCACCGGCGCTGATATTAACGTAAGGAATTTTGACAGTAATGTGATATAAGTGAGGCTTTAGTCTGGAAACTTAACATTCTTGAGTTCACCTTTAACATTGCATGGTGTACGAAATATTATTATTTTAACTGTATTGAAATGACAAACCAAAGTTTTGCTATCCAGAAAAAATAAAAAGTTGTATTTACAAAATTTAATGATTTAGATTTTCATCTTGAGTGCAGAGCACTCAGCAGCACCAGACTAACGACACTAACACTAAAAATAAAAAAACCCTATTACCTGTTCTCGAGGTTAAAGAATAATATCAAATAATATTAGTGTACAAATGTACTGCCGTAATTCCGAATGAGACGGCGTAGGAATTGTTACGATTTAAGGATTCTGTCGCGTGACCATGGACTCCGTATCTTATTAAAACATCGTTAATTAAAACAAAAGTTAACCGTGTTAAATCCCGAAATAAAAATAAATATTAATTAGTCTTAAATAAAAAGATGATATATTTTTTAAATAAATTAGATAATATAATATATAATAATAAATAAATCATAACTTATTACAAGATTAGATAGGTATTATTGATTTAATAATTATATGAAAACGTATACTTCACTTATATACATATATATATTATATACAATGCTTTTATTTTTAATGTTAAGCGCTCAAAATTTTAGAACGTATCTTTGGAACTCTGAAGAACTTCAAATAAAACGTTGTTTTACACGTAACATTGGCACTTGTTAATTTTTCGAGGTAATATTGCAAAGTATCACTTTTTTATCATTTCCTGAAAGTAACTTTAGAAGTTATACTTATTTAGCTTAACAAAAGAAAAAGAACTAAAAATTTTATTCCCTGTACCAGTACTCTTTGTTTGTGAAAAGACATTAAATGCAATTTTATTGATTCAGGAACACTTTATTTAAATAACTTGGAATTATAGGTAAATGTTAAAAAGTTGTTATTTCTTCACGTACCATGGCAACCAAGCATGATGACGTCAGTTGCAACCAACTTCATCGTGTCGCTATTCGAGGGTCGGTATGCGTGCGCATCGTAAACGTTTTACTCTCGTACTTCTTTCCAAACGTGCCAAAATAACTATAACTTCAAAAATTGTATTGAACTTAGCCTAGAAAAGACTTTGTTACGGAGTATGTTCTGCGAGGAAAAATGACGTTAATGATTCCTTTGTCACAGTTAATACAATTGACGCCTACATCCATTACACTGGAGAAGATGGATTTCTCGGCGTCAGGGTCGTACGCTTGCGAAATCGCACTCGAGACACCTTTGTATTCAAAAGTATCCAAACTGCACGAGTTAAACGTTATTGGTGAGTGTTTCCATATTTTTAATGGCACCTGTTTCAATTAGATTTTTTTAATAAAGTAAAGTAACAGCCTGGACATCAGTAACGGCCAAGGCCTCCTCTGTACAGATGGTTCTAGGGCACAGTCCACCACGCGGCTCCAATGCGGGTCCGCGGATTTCGCGTATTTTCGAAATATTTTTTGTTATTATTTCTAAAATATGCAGAATTTTAAATTAGAAGTCCCTTCCAAATCGGTCCAGCAGTTTCAGAGATTAGCCGGAACAAACAGACAGACAGACAGACAAAAATTGTGAAAAATGTTATTTTGGTATATGTAGCGTGTATACATCCATATGCATTTAGTAAAAAGCGGTTATTTTAATATTACAAACAGACACTCTAATTTTATTTATCTGTATAGATTACCTTAAAGCTTAAGGTATTCATTATAAAACTCAGGGGGTTTAATTATTTTAAAACTCATGAACATTCATGAAGACCTGCTATATTTTTTGTTAATGGTGTATTGTCATAAATCAATGACATTTGATTAATACCACAATTTTATGCCTTTTTTATACAATACGTTTGCAGTAAAACCAACCATCCATGTAATAAAAAGCTATATTTTGTGCTAAAGATATTGATTTGGATTAAATGTATAAAACAAAAATACACTGTAAATAGGTATACAAAAAAGTAGAATACAACAAAGTCATAAATACAAAAAAGTAAAAACGCAAATAATTACACAAAAGACGATGCGCCCTCCATGAATAAATTCGGAACTCTCCATTGTCTGTCAATTAAATTTACATCATTAATCGCCTAATTATCCATTCTAGTCCGTCAGAAATACCGTCCAAAGATTAAAATTAAGCACAAGAAGCTGTCGTCCAACGAGAATCTAGAAGCGACTTGCCAAAGTGCACCCGCTCATCCAGCGCCGCATCTCACCTGGTTTATTAATCATATGAAGGTATGCTTCATATATCATTTCATTTACTATATTCCTATTAAAACAAACGATATTGATTTTCATCATCATCATCATTCCAGCCTGTTTGAGTCTGACTGCTGAACATAGGCGTCCCCCATAGACTGCCATGAAGTACGATCCTGAGCCACCTGCATCCATCGACTTCCCGCACATTTGCACAGTTCGTCACTCCATCTAGTGGGGGGTCATCCCACACTGCGATGGCCAGTACGAGGCTGCCACTCGAGAACCTTTCTTCCCCAACGGTTATCGGTTCTACGAATTATGGCTGGCCCATCGCCATTTCAGCTTGCTAATCCTCTGAGTTATGTCGGTTATCTTAGTTCTACTGCGGATGTCTTCGTTACGAACTCTATCACGCAGAGAAACTACCGAGCATAGCCCGCTCCATAGCTCGCTGAGCGACTTTGAGCTTCCTCATACGGCCAGCAGTGAAGGACCACGTCTCGGTTCCGTAGGTCATCACTGGCAACACACATTGATTGAAGACTCTAGTCTTCAAACATTGAGGTATATTCGACGAGAAGATTTGCCGAAGTTTCCCGAACGCTGCCCATCCGAGTTGGATTCGCCGATTGACCTCTGCGTCGAAGTTGGACTTACCTAGCCGGACTAACTGTCCTAGGTAAACGTACTCGTCAACAACTTCGAGCTCAGTGCTCCCAACAACAACCGGTATAGGCGTGACATGGACATTAGACATGATCTTCGTCTTGTCCATGTTCATCTTAAGGCCCACCCGTTGGGAGACACTGTTAAGGTCATTGAGCATAGCACCCAGGTCCTCCAGCGATTCTGCCATGATGACTATATCGTCGGCAAATCGAAGGTGGGTGATGTATTCGCCATTGATGTTAATACCTCGTCCTTTCCAGTCCAGAAGCTTGAAAAACATCTTCCAACGCAGCGGTGAAGAGTTTCGGGGATATGACATCACCCTGTCTTACACCCTTCTGCAGTTGGATAGGTTTCGTACTACTGGACTGTACTTGGACGGACATCGGAGCCTTGTTATACAGACACCGCAGCACTTCGATATACCGACAGTCAATTTGGCACCGCTGAAGAGCTTGGAGTACCGCCCAAATTTCGACAGAATCGAAAGCTTTCTCATAGTCCACATACGCCAGGTACAAAGGCAGATTATACTCTTCGGTCTTCTGTATAATCTGCCGCAAGGTGTGTATGTGGTCTATGGTACTGAAGCCTTTTCGGAATGAGGCTTGTTCGGGAGGCTGGAAGTCGTCGAGTCTGGAAGCGAGACTATTCAATATGACTCTTGAGAACAGCACATAGACGCGGCTCAGAAGGGATATCGGTAGTATAGTTCTTCAAGAGAGCGTTATCGCCTTTCTTGAAGAACAGCACCACCACACTTCTGCTCCACGATTTGATTAAAAAATAATTTATTGGCCAGTGGGCTAATCTACATAGAAATTTAAGTATAACTCTAAGTAACCGATACAATCGTTATTAATTCGGGTAGAGCTTCCGCACTCTACAACGGCTGACGAGACCGTTATACAGACCGTTGCAGTGTGCTACTACCCTCAGACAATATTTAATTTAATATATATTATTTAGTCTTAAGAAGTCCTTAAGGCATAAAAGGAATAGGAATAATTTAATAAATAGGATTACTGGCCGATATTATTGTTCATCTGAGCGGTGATAAAACGTTCTAGTTTTGCACAGTCGTCGGTATTAAGTAAATATATTTTACGATTATCAAGTCAGTTTTGTTTGACTATTTCATAGTCATACACCTTGGTAACTCTCTGATGATTGTACTATAAGGTAAATGAAAACTAAGGTGAAAAAAAAATCATTGAATCCATTTCTTGTAACACTCCTCTTTTCTTTTGCAAAAACTACCAGGTGGACGAAAGGCTGATAGAACCGCACGGCACTTGGAACGTCCACCGGCACCATCACGGTATGCCGTTGTCCCTGACAAACTCTTCGCTCCACTTCCCGCTGTCCAGCCTGCAGCTGTTCCCCAACCAGACCGTCGAAATCACATGTCTCAGCACAATACCGAGTTACGCCAACGTTGGCGAGGGCTTCGCCGATCTTCAGAATCACACTGTTACTGGTAAAATTTTCACATCCCTGACATTTTTACTGTTATTTTATTACTACAAACGTCCAACTGCTTACAAGATTATGGCATATCAAGATATTTATAACCTCTTTAGACGGTGAAAACTCTAGGCTACGCTTAATAGGTTTGTTATGCATCTGGATTTAATGTGTGGGGCAAAAAATGGGCGCCTGAATATAGACGCAAATGCTTAGGCTCCCAGCATAATTAAAAATTTTCCACCAATAATTCCAGTAATCACTAATAGATAAATAAGGACACTTAAAAGTGTCGGTTAGTTACCGATAAAGGCGCAAAGACGGAAAACCTAGATTATTTTTTATTCCTTTGTAAGTAATGGGTACGACCACGTATCTGATCAGCAATCGAAACATTAACTATGATCTTTACTATCCCAGAATAAAACTTAGAATAGTTTTGTTAAAAAGGAATGAGTGACGTCAAATTTGTATTATCCCACAGTGAATGTGATCCGTATGGAGCAGCCGCCCACGCAACTTCCCGTCAAGATTATCAGTCTCGAGCAGAACTCTTCAAATCGCTGCGGATTTCATTGCGCACTAGTTACATTATTGTACTCAATGTATTATTTCATTAAGATATATTGAACCGGTAAAAAAATTACCCGATCTTATGTTATTCTTCTGAAAAGGAGCCTATTGGCAAATAAAGTAGGTAAATAAATAAGTGCATTTGTTATTCCCATTCGTAGCGCTAACATTTATTTTAAATTAAAATATTTCCTGTACGCTAATTATGTCACGTCAGAAAATTACGTCACCTCTAAAAATGTGACGCATTTTATGGAGGCTTAAAAAGCCTTAAATTTTATCTTCGTAGTCTAATTTCGTTGAGACCGATTTATGTT
Organism: Iphiclides podalirius; assembly: GCA_933534255.1. Classification (NCBI taxonomy): domain Eukaryota; kingdom Metazoa; phylum Arthropoda; class Insecta; order Lepidoptera; family Papilionidae; genus Iphiclides; species Iphiclides podalirius. The sequence goes on from OW152821.1 coordinate 3,772,620, forward strand.
AATGTTTCTGGGCTACAGTATTATTTTAGATCCTTTCACAACACAAGACCGCTTTATTTTATTTTTATTACTTGACGTAAACAGTACTTACATAGACGCCATCGAGCCGCATAATGGTCAGGTGGTAGACGAATGTTTATGAAGTACATGTGCGTGAAGCGTGTATGTACTAACGGTTCGGCTTACTTACTGTGCTTCAATTTCGATATGCGTGTCACGGAGTCCGGTTATTTTTCTAATCCGCAGTACCAAATTACCAATTAGAGACCCGGAATGTTCAAAACATTAGCTATTATAAAAAATATGAAACCAAAATAAATTACAAATTAAAAATAATAAGTGAATTAGTTTAATGGTATTTTACATGATAAGTTTTTGTTTCATTAACGTCATAAATTATAAAGATTGTAATTTTACTTGCAAAAGGTAATTCTTGTGCTTAGAAAAAAATTAATAGAAGCTTTGGTATCGATTTTCGTAAATCACGCTCGGTGTTTTTTTAGATTTTTGTAATTATTTTGTAATTTTCCAAACTCTTATACTTATTTGTACGCGCAATTATGAGACTGATGTAAAAAATAGATGTGACCTTAATAACATTTTTTAAAAGGATGGAAATTCGGTCTGTTATGAATTCTAATTCTTAATATGGTCAAACCATATTTGTTAATAAAATTACATCAACTATTCCCCAGCGTATTAAATGCTGATCACAGAATCATAATTTTATTTAAGGCCACCAATGTACATTCAGAAAATGTAAATGTAAATTTTACTCACATGTACACATGTTTTTCGCACAAGACCGTTGCTTTCCGTTAATCGCGTTTATAAATGAGGTCTTGAACATAATGAATTCAAAAGACAAATACATACATACTCAAATTTATTGCAAAATCTGTGCATTTACATTTTAAGTGTTTCAATAAATGTAAATTCAAATTTATCACGTGGGCAAATTAGTTCAATTTCAACTGTTATTCATATTATTATCATAAAGCTTAGTGTGCTTAAAAAATGTTTATGTTGTCGTGGTAAGTGTAAAATTTTACGACTTATTTAAAATGTTTTAAATGGAAAGATAATTTTTTTACTTATAAATTCAAAAGTTTTGAATAAAAATAGAAATTATTGTAAATAAAAGAATTAAATCGATCCCATGTAATATATTGCAATTTAACATAAATGGTTACTTGAATGCAGAAAACGAAATACTATTAAATTTTTTAAACATTGAATTGAAAGATGTTCGCATTATGGTCATGTTATAAAAGTGATTATTCGTTATAACGAATAATCGTGTCAATGACTATTTATTTGTTATTGGCAAAGCTCAAAAAGTACGCGATTGTTACAGTTTGCCAGAAATAATTACGAACAAAGCTGCGGGGCAATTTTTTATGTTATTCGCATGTTAAATGTTGTGGCTTGGACTATTGTGAATAACATTTTTACGACACGAGTATTTATATATAAATTTTCATTTCCAAGTTTTAGGAGCAATTATGTAACTAAACATATCATTAGGATGAGTGAGTATAAAATAGTGAATTATACATATAAATGTTGTGTGAATATTTGAAATTATAAGTGAAGGTTTCTTCGTGTATTTTGTTCAATTTATTAATGTGTCTTCGTGGATTTATGTATTAATATATTTAAGCTTTTTTATGACAATTGAGACCTATGATTTCGTATGTAAGCTTTAGCATTTAAAACGATGTGAATATATCTTACTTAAGTAAGACTTGATAGTGAATCAAGTCTTACTTTAGGACCGTATTTATTCGGTACCTACATTTTCATATTTTTTTTAAATCTCTGCATCACACGGTTGAATTTTGTTTCCCATTGTAAAATCATCCGGTAAGGAAATGGAAAATTGATAAGGTCATCTTTTCTAATTTTTTTTTACTTCAAACATGCACATTTTTACTCTTACTCAAAATTGATAACAAATTTGCGTAAAAGCAAAGTTGTAAATAATGTAACATTCAAAACTCGTGACCGTTGCTTTACTGGGTATCACTATCTTATTTTAGAATTCAATGCGTACCTATATTTTGGAGGTAATCATTAAACTAAAACTATATTTTCTATATCGATGAAGAAATTTATGCAGGCTATTGATGTCTTCCTATGTGCTATACACTCTTTATAAACTTTAAGTGTACTGTATGTTAGAATTAAAACTATAGTTGTATAGAGAAATGCGATGTGGAGTTACAAACATATGTATGACACAAATTATAGTTTTGATGTTTGTGTCGTGTTGCTTCTGTTTACCTACGAATGCTGCTTTAACGAGACTATTGCTGTCAATTATACGTATTTACGTATTTATTACTTGTATAGTCGTGACAACTCGCTTTTCAGAGCTATATACCATCATCGATTCAGTCCAGAAAATGTGCACTAAATGGAAGCCCTTTTTTTTTATTATTTTCATTTATGTATAGTGGCCGATTCCGTTTTGTCCTCACTGACAATTGTGGTTCATAAAAATACAGGTTGCGTTTTTTTAATAACAACTTGTTGGATGAAACGTTTAATTCAATTTGTAGTGCTTAATGATAACTCTAATTTGAGTCTTACTGGGCGCTGGGTTTAAACGTTTTAATGTCATACGACTTGCAACTATTATTGTTTATTTATTGGAGTATCACGGCACATTAGTGTAAGGGGTTGCGGTCTTGCCATTATAATAAAAATGTGAAGTTAGGTTAATTGTTATACGGCATGACGAGGTTTTAATTTTTACATTATCTTTTGACTACTTCGAACTTTATATCTGAATAATCGTAGTGAACAATGTGAACAATCAAAAAATGCAAAAAAAAAATATTTAAATGAAATGTCGCTACTAGATAATTAATTGTATGTGGAATTACAAATGAATAACTTATATGAGATTAATTAAATAGCCGATCTAAATGTAGCTATGTGAATTAATGTTTATAATTGCGTGTTTATCGTGTATTATACGCAGCTGTTGTGCTGAGTTTGTATGAAAATGTCTAATATTTACAAAATGTGAAAATTTTATCTCTTTATAAAATAAATGTATTACACGTTCGATTTACACATGGAAACCCACTTGTTTTATTTCTTTTAAAACCTTTCCACAGATGAAGAGAATCTAAAAGAGTTAGAAGTAAAACAGAAAAGTCTTAACCGGATCAGAAAATATGCTTTTGTTGCCCTTACTGTAGGATAATATTATCCTGTGTTATAATAACGTTTTACAAACAAGAATTTCACGTGGACAAACACCCAGGTGCGAAACAACTATCTGTGGGTCACACAAATAGTTTTCCGTGTGGGAATCGAACCCACGACCCCGAACGCCGAAGCCAAGGCCTGGGAACTACGCCACGGAGTCATCAAAATGTTTGTTTCACTACTTTGGGACAGGAGGCAAATCTACGGGCCAGCATATTGCCCCTAACAGCTAACGCCTTCCTCTCTCTCTCTCAATATCCGCGTTATCTTCGAGGACCTTTGGGACCGAGTGACCTAGATATTTAAATTTTGAAACTTGTTTCAAAGGAAAGCCGGGTAAAATCAAAGGTAGCGATTAAAAAATCATATCGCTATGGTACAGTCTAGCGTAAGATGCATAGGTCATTTCATATACAATTCGGTACCACCATGTTTTCTACTGATACCACAATAATTCTACCACTAAACTAAACGGCCTCTTACCTTAGTGGTTTAATTATTGTATTCAATATCTTTATTAATTATTTTATAGTCCATTCAAAAAATCTATAATATTGGCACATGCAATAATTTATTTGGATCTTATGTGCGTTTTTTAAGCACTAATGTTGGTCCAACTTTTCTGAGAAAGCCAATCAATAAAATAATAGTTTACAATCGCACTCGACCAACCTGAGTTTAAATACCGATGTCAGTGTCAAAGAAATTATAATTGCAAATTTAAGTGCTGATAAAACAAATGCTCGTATTTTTAGGTAGTTTAAAATTAAAATTTGTAGAAAAAGTAGCCGTGTAGGGAGAGCCGTGAGAGCTCAGTGTCCGGGCGTTCGCCTTTAATTCAATATATTCGAGCAACCTGAGTTCGATCCCCGGTGCCGGCACCAATGAAGTTTATAACTTTGAGTGCTGACTTATTACGTGCTCCGCGGTGGAGGAAAACATCATGAGGAAACCTGCACATTTTCGAAATAATAACAAAAATATATATATATATTTCGAAGATATGTGAAGTCCGCCAATCCGCAGTGGGGCCGCGTGGTGTACTATGCCCTGATACCCTCTGTAGGAGGCCCAACAGTGGGACATGTATAGGCTGTTACTTTTTTTACTTATAGAAAAAGTAGGTAGTTTAAAAGGTTAATATTTCGAAATTATGAAAGTCTGCCAATCCGCTTATATAAAGTGCACAGAGAAGATCTTTGTACAGCCAGGGGATAATAAACTCTTAAAAAACTCTGCTAATCTGTTACGGTCCCTATGAATGGTCAGGTCCATATGAAACGTCACTTGACGTTACTTAGCTGTTGCTTATGTGATAAGCAAAGAGATAGAAAATATTTACTTTTGGCACATCATAACTGAATTAAAGGATAAATGAAACTGAATTATAACAAGGGACAAATGTTCGGATATCACGGAAGAATTACTTTATGATTATTATTATTTCACTCAGCTTACTTTTATAATAACCATCCAAATTTTGAAATATTTTTTTAATATAATTATGATTTTTCGCTTTTTGTGTTTGTTTCTTCTCTCAACTGTTGGTAACAAATCGCCAATAATATAGGGAAATAAGAATTTTTCTTGTCATACCGGATGAAGTGTTTAATACCAATAAAATGTTATCTTAAAGACAGGACCCCGAGACTCCTGCACCTATTACCAAGACTCCGCTGTCTGTCTGTCCGTCTGTGACCAGGCTTTATCCCATGAACCGTGATAGTTAAACAGTTGCAATTTTCAAAGATGATGCATTTCTGTTACCGCTATTAAAGAAAAACACTAAAAAACAGATATTAAAAATATTTAAGGGATACAACAGACATGATTTTTGCCGTTTTTATAGATAATGGTACGGAACCCTTCGTGCGTGAGTCCGACTCGCACTTGGTCGGTTTTTCTTTCTTATTTAAAAGTTGGAAAACGACCTGATAAGCGGCTGCCATCGCCTGCATAACACCAGAGTTTTTAAATTTATTGAATTAATTATTTTTAAATTATTTTTTTTAATGTAGGAATGTTTTTCTTTCTTGAAGACATCTTAAAGCAGAAGTCCGCGTAATGCAGGAAATGAGGCTTTCTTTGTCTTTCTTATTTGCTCTCTATGCTCCAGCAATTTTGATATTTATTTCTTTTTAGATTTTAAAATTGTTTTCAAAACAAGCCCCGGTGGATGATTAGGCTTTCCAGTACTAACACATTTAAAAGGTATTTCAAACAATGGTTGCGAACAAAGGGCTGTTACAACATCGTAAAATGTAAATTCACCTCAGTAATAGTAGCCTTAAAGGAAGATAAGCGTTCCACAGTCGCTCAAGGATGGAGCACTGCTCACGGAACCTAAAATTACACATTTAATTCAAACTCTGTTGCTATTTTTAGAGAAATCTAATACCGTTGTACAACGTAAAACCTAGACATTTCGTGTTATTTATTTTAGTGGTAGTTACAATTTCGTGACATAGTCCATTGCGAAAATATTTTTATATTTAAATGGCCCAAAAGTTATAGTCCTAAAATTTAAACTTATCATCACGATTAATCGTAAAAACTGTTTTTAAACTAAGGCATCGTTGGTAGGCATTATTTTTTCTTGAAAATAACCTTTAAGTGCGGCGTTTTTTTATGTGAGGAAGTGGCAAACGATCTGGCGGTTCACCTGATGTTAAGTGATATCCGCCGCCCATGGACATTTGCAACACTCGTAGGGTTGCCACTTTTAAATCAAGTGGGCCCCGGCTACCTCAATCACAAGACGAAACGCAGAAGTGTAACACTTCTACTTTACGCCGGTCTTCTGTGAGGTCGTGGTACTTACCCGGACGGACCTGCCCATTCGTGCAACAGTGTTGCGTGGCCCTACCACCGCAAACGGCGAAACTGCTGCGTGCGAAACATGTTGCTTTATATTAATTATATTTAAATATTCATTTTTGGGATAATAAAAGTAAATCTTGCTTGTGTTAGTCATAAATAGCTAGAGTAACATAAATTTTCTTTAACTACTATTTTTAGACAAATTAATATAATGTTTTGAACAAGGTCAATGAATCTTTTCGTTATATAATTTCAATAAAAGTTTAATATAATTATATATAATATATATTTTAGAATACAAAGGCCATCACTGACGTTATTCTAGTCATAATAATATGTGCACTTTGATGGCCTATCGTAACTGCTAGTTAAAACATTAACCTTTAACCGTTATTGCTTCCTTTTTGAATATATTATAAAACATAGGAAAATGCCAAGCGTTCCATATTTCCATCACTAAAATAATAATATTTAGATAATAATATTTAAAATAATAATAGGTCAAAAAATTTAAATAATTATAAATTATGTTTGCCTGAACCTAAAATCTGCATCAATTTGCTGGATTATGCACATAACTCAGCGTAGAATAGGCTGAAGGCGTAACATTCAGACAGAAAGACAAGATATACATAAAATATGTATATAAATTATAGCCTGTCTTATTCTGATGTATAAGCTATATTATTGTAAAGTTTCATTAAAATCCATTCAGTAGTATTTGCGTAAAATACATACATACAAACCTTCGCCTTTATAATATTAGTAAGGAAGTAAGGATAAATAAGGATCACCACCCTTCGACAGGAACCGTGATATATAGGCTGTAAAAAATTTAGGGTAAATTTTACGATAAATTCAGTATAAAGTCTACATATTGAGGCGTATGTTTATTTGGAGTTTCAGTTGGAGCCGCAATGATTGGGGTCCCTTAATCAAAAGTTTTCAGAACCAATAGACGTTTGTTGCTAACGAGAGGGATGATTCAAAATTGAACGAAAACTTAGTTATAAATGAAACTAATTTTAGGGATTTATCGCGTTTATTTTTAATTTTCAAAAATATAAATGTACATATTTGGTTGTCAACGCATCTGCAACCCTCGGGTGTAGCAGATATCCATGGGCGACGGTATTCACTTAACATCAGGTGAACCGTCTGCTCGTTTGGCAACTTTTCACATAAAAAAAAATTAATTCCGTAAACGATAAAAAATAATCCGTAAAATTAGTTTCATTTATAATATGTAGTAATCTCGTAAATACAAGAAATTATCATGAAAACTGTGTTATTAAATGCAACCAATTTGAATCTTATTTTGGGAAATACATAACTCACCTGTACTAACTTAAATACTTGTCACCTGTGATACCTAACATGTCAACTTAGACTTAACTCTGCTCACAAGAGGTTCTTTTCTCACTCAAAAGTAAAGCATAACTCAGTGAGGAAATTGCAGCTAGCTTTTTTGACACCATGCCTCGTCGCCTAGGCTTGTTAGATAACAATTGTATAAATTGGCTTATTTTCATATAATTAATAAAAATTCAAGGCAACAGTGAATATGCTTTAACTGAGATAATGCCTTTATCACCTAGGACTAGGACCATATCGCTTACTCGTGCATTCGTCTTTAAGTATACTCTAAAAATGAATGTCTCTTCACAATTTTCGGACATTTACGAATATTTCTTTCAATTTGGAGTTTAAAATTACTTTCATAACATGGCGATTAGAAATTTTTCTACTAATTTATTTATAGGAAGTATTTAAAAAAATGGTTATGAACAAAGGATTGGTAGCTGATAGCCATAAAGGTAGGTAAACCCTCCATATTCACTCAAGGATACACCTAATAATACATACAACTACTCTTCTTTCTGCATCTCCTTAAATCTCTATAAGAATTACTATTTTCCTTTTACTTAGGCAGAAGCTTACTGGCTTTACGAATAAACGTATGCTTATTAAAATTTCGTGATCAAATTCATTGACATTCAAATGGATGAATTTTAATAAATAACGCCTCTTTATAGTCCGAAAATTGAATTTCAACTCCAAGATTAAGTATCATGATAAAGTGTAAGAAACCTTTTCTTTCCTGTTTATTATGTGTTTCTTAAAAATAAAGTGCGACGTTGAAGTTACGTTTAATTTTATTTGAAATCATTTATCTTTATAACAATAAAAGTAATTAAAACTGCTTCCGCTTTTTAATTACTTTGCTTGTGCTAGTCACGCTAAAACGAAATAAATTTGAATTTTAAACACTGGTACGGAAGGGAAAATTCTGAAAAAGTCTACGACTATGTTTCATTTAAGGAATTAATGTAAGACGACAAATGAAACAATTTATGTCAGTCTAAATGAAAAAATATTTTTATTCAGTTAGTCAATCAAAATAAAATACTCTAAAATTGATATTTATTGCAAGTGGATAAACATGCGGCTAACTAACCGTCCCAGAATAAATGAACAGTTAATTGTAGAACTTTAAATTAATACTTTTTGTATGGCTAAAAGGTCGTTTCTCTGACTATAAATTAAAAAAAAATGATGAATAAACCTCTCACCTGGTTAGGTGATTTCAAATGCAAAAAGAAAAATGTTACATTTTCTAAACTGCCTTTATCTGCTTAATTTTTTACTAACGTTACCACAGCGGAAGTGGATTTACATTTTATCGTGTTGAGACAGACGTTCTGCGGCCAGTAGCTTTAGAAAAATTTCGTATAATTTGGTATTTATAACATTTTTTGTCAATAAATATTTGATTATGTTTATGAGTGGGATAGGAGCGATTTTTTAATACGAAACGCGAACGAATACGTCTTGTCCCCGGTTTAATCTTTGGACTAAGAAGAGGAGATAAGAGTAAAAAAATCCTGGATTAATCTTTATACACAAAAATTCAGCTTCTGTATGTTTGTGTCCACAAAACTCAAAAACAGGCTTATGGATTGACTTGACATTTGTTCACAACATCTTATACCTTTAAACGAGCAATTCCTGTTTATATATATATATATATAATCGGAATCTCGGAAACGGCTCCAGCGATATTCATGTAATTTAGTATATGCGTAGATTCGGGGGCGAAAAATCGATCTGGCTACGTTTCATTTTTAAAAAATGTCGGTTTATCCCAGTTTTCAGGGAATGAAAAATATCATTCGAATGCGACGGTAAATTTCACTGAAAAAAAATGTTATAATAGCTCGGTTGGTAATCGGGCCGCCACGAAAGAGAAGGGTCCCTTTTTTCGATTCCAGATCATTGCTTTCTTTATTTTTTATTTTTTGTCGATCCATATGATTTTGTTATTATTTTCCCTTTTTTTTAATTTCTTTCCTTTGTGAAAAACACCAGTTCATATTTTCTTATTATTACGTCGGTAAAATCGAAAAATATTATGCATATTTCATTATTCAGTAATTTGTATCTAAATGTTATTTCCAAAATACACAATTTACCAAAAAAAAAACAAACATCCAGGTACTACTATCTATATATAAGACAGTGTTTGTATATACTTCCTATTATGAAGTTTCAACGGAAAGAAAAAAACAATATCTTATCATAGAAATCAGTTGCGATTATATTAACTTTGATTGGCAAATGAATAGTAGTGTCTTTTGCGCCAGAGGGTATGGGTTCGATTCCTACGAACGAAATTGTGTAATGCACATAGTGCTTTTCTAGCGTCTAAATGTTTTTTGTATTCATAGTATGCATTAGGAAAATACATTTAAGGTATAAAATAATTTACGCAGACGTATAAACACTTTTATGTTCATCGTCTTATAAATTAAACTCGTAAGGGTCCCGTCTGCTAGACTGCCTCATGAACTCACCAAATGAAACGCAGACATATAAACACTTCCACTTCATGTTGAATCATCTTGGCTATGCAAATATTGAGCTTCTATTCACTTTATTTTATATTAATACTTGACTGCGATCAATTGCGGTCTACGTTGTCCTAATGACTAAACGCCCGAATTAATCACCAACAGGCGCTCTAATTAAAGTGGAAATTAGCCTTAAGGTGACAAACTAGACTGCATCTCATGAACCGTAATAGTTAGACAGTTAAAATTTTCCAGCTAGTACTACTAACACACCAACTACTAACAAACCAGCGAGTACCGAAGGTAAATAAAGCAAAGAAGAGTGTAATAAAAAATATGATGGTCGAAAAATTGTTCTTTTAACTGAACACAAACGTTACGATAGATTAATGTAGCTAGGTTTGTCACGTAACTAATAGTATCCAATCAAAATTAAACTAATACTTTAAAGTTAATTGATATTACATTCAACAATGAAACTTTCGTTATAACCTACTTTAAAATGTTTTATATATATTACGAGTATATACTTTATGTTCAGGTCCGCTAGCGGGAAATTGTTTTTATATTGTAACGCAATTTATACTAAATATTCCTTTCACACATAAACAGTTCTATTCCTGTAAACCAGTACTTTTTAATTTTATTTTATTTACTAGCTCTACCCGCGACTTCGTCCGCCTGGAATTTAAAATAAATAAATTTTCTAAAATTAAAGTAGCCTTAGTTACTCTTTATTATATGAGTACCAATGAATGTCCCGTCAAAATCAGTCGAGCCGTTTTAGGGATTAGCCGGAACAAACAGACAGACAGACAGACACTCCAATCTTATTTATCTGTATGTATAGATGTAAATATTTATGCTATAATCCAATCAAATAGCTATTGCTTTCTCAATAAAGAGCTCGCAATAGGAAAGTGAGTGAAAAATGAGGTTGAGATATGGACTGAGATTTTTGTTTCCTATTAGTGACGGATATTGTGCTCATGAGGAATAAGAGTAATGCAAATTAGTGAATTAGATTCCGAAGCGCGCCTTCATTGTCCAACATGTAAAATGTAAATATTAAAGCAATAATGCGAATGACTTCCTTACGATGGAGGCGAATTATTCATGAATTTATTTTCCTCCGCTCGCAGATCTGATCATAAAAATATTCTGCATGAACACAACAATGCCATCTTATGAATTATTTATAAGTTTCTACTTACTCGTCTTACGACGCATGTGTTTGTTGAGCCATGAAAATAACGTGGCATTTATTAATCGGCATAAAAGCGCAGGGCTTTGGCGTTTTCCGCTATTTTAACCTCTATTTTTACGATAGTTAATTGCTACCCAACCTGAGTTTATATTTCATTGCCTATTGTTAATTGCCTTCTTAATTTTTATTTTAGCAATATCATAATGAAGATATTAATGTACTAAGCAGTACTAGGAATAATAAAATTTTTGAATTAAATTGAATTGAGCATCTATGTGTCATTGAAAGGGTATTTTTACATTTTCCATTTGAAAACTTTGCATCGTGGGCTGGATGACGTGAATTCAAATAAGACCTACTCAAAGGCCACATTGTTTTCATAGTATTCTTTTGTAGGTACTTGATAATTAAGAAGTATATAGGTACTATTACGGCCGTATCTTCCTTTTTGTGGTGTAGGTTAATTTTAACAATAAATAATTAAAGAATAAATTATTTTTTTTAATGTGAAAAGTTGCCAAGAGAGTCGACGATTAACCTGATGTTAAGTGAATATAGCCGCCCATGGACATCTGCTACACCCGAGGGTTGCATATGCGTTGACAACCTTTTGAAAATTGGGCTCCGGCCACCTCACTCACCAGACGAAACGCTACGAAAAGTATTAGAAATACATTGTATTAAATGTAGCATTGTATTAAATTATCCTATTCGAGATTATTTTTATTGCGGGTACTAAAACAAAAACTCATTTATCCTTTTTAATTGAAATTTAAATCAAAATTTCACTTTTTGTCCTCGAACTATGAGATAGTTTGGATAAACTTGCGGCTTCGGTTACTTTCTCGCCTGTCATTTTTACGTAAATAGCTCAGACGGAGGAGCATAAGGAGGGCAGAATGCTATATATATATATTAATTATGCATGTAAAATACATAAAATCAATAATAAAAAAATTACACACGCTACCATATTTATTAATTATGGTTGAATTTCGACCACTGGGCGACCACTAGTCTATATTTAAAAGGTATCAGTCAGTGCTGAAAAAACAATTGTGCAAAAACGATTTAAAACCCTCTGAAAGTATAATTTGTACTGATAAAGCAAAAACACAAAAATGTAACGTAAAAAGGGAGCCACCCTAGCACTGGTGTTTCAAATTGCCCCGTCCGTGAACAAATTGGGCGTTATTTTATCACCCGACCCTTCCTTACGAAACTTAGTTTAGTGCAAGAACTCGGAAACATTATAATTATGTTAAGAAAAAGGAGAGCCGTTACAAAAAGAAGACATTCTACTATTAAATAACGAACTCCTTCAAAATGTACCATTTTAGTGATTATCAAAGCGACGGGACAGATGCTTTTAGGGTTCCTTTGCGAAAGGGTAAAATAGGACCCTATTACTAAGACTTCGCGGTCTGTCTGACTGTCTGTCTGTCTTTCTGTCCGTCTGTTACCAGGCTGTATCTCATGAACTTTGATAGTTGGACAGTTGAAATTTTCACACATGATATATTTCTGTTGCCGCTGTAAGAACAAATACCAAAAATAGAATAAATAAATATTTAAGTAGGGCTCCCATATAACAGACATGATTTTTTATAGATAATGGTACGGAAGTGCGCAGTCCGACTCGCACTTGTTCGGAGTTTTTTTGCTACCATTGTGGGCTTATCGATCCCATCAGAAAAGCTTTAAGTATTTGCGTAGAACGTAATGAAAAAACACGCATCGTATTATTAAAACAAAGCTGCTTTGTACACGTGAAAGATTTTCAATTACAGAATGACGTAAAAAGCTTGTTATTTTTTTTAAAAGGATATTTCATCACTGCAATCACAAGATAAATAAAACCATGAGATTTTCACGTGTACAAGGTTTTTCATTAAGAGCGCTCGATCTTTGAAATGATATAAAACCTATGAGAGTAATATTGCCACAATCCGTTTTTTAATGTTAGAAGGGGGCCAGTGGTTTCACCTGATGTTAAGTGATGACCACCTGATGAAATGACCATCTATTGCTTTATGAAGGTTGTCGCTATGCGTTAACAAAATCCGATATGAAGAGGACCAAACGTAAATGACCATTTACGTTTGGTCCTCTTCGGATGCATAACAATTTACAATGATTCAGATAAAAAAATTAATTGTTTATTTATTTATTTATTTATTAATACACTTTTTTGTACTAACTGGTGCAACGGCGGGCTTAATGCCAGCTTAATTTTCTACCAGCCAACCGGAAAGTTAGTGAAAGAGAAGTGTAGGTGCTAGCTATATAAGGATTATATAATATGTATACATACATTATGATAACAATAAGTAAACACTTACAACAATAAATATTATAATAGGTAAAATATATATATATATATATATATATATATATATATATATATATATATATATATATATATATATATATATATATATATATATATATATATATATATATATACGGACATAAAACGGAAATATCTATCAAACGTTATCCATACCACTGATCATAAGACGACGAATTAAAATATTCCTTAACTTTAGCTTTAAAAATAAATTTATTCGGTGATTTTAGAATTTCACGAGGAAGGGCGTTCCAGAGTCGAGCAGCTGTAACAGCGAAGGATTTAGAGAGAAAACCGGTACTGTGAGTTTATATATCTCGTTTATTATTTATGGAAACAAATCAGATTCGTAGATATCCCAATTAATAAAAAAATATAAAAAAAAGTTAAATCTGCAGAGGGTACTGGAGGTACTGGAGAATAATACTTCTCGCGAATTCTGAATTACAAACGGTCACCAGTATCTGAGCTATAACGGATCTTTACATAATTTACATAATTGTGTACGTACTTTTAAATAAAAATATTTATTTATTTAAACATTTAATATTAAACGGAACTGAAATTGACATTTAAATTACTGTTCTAGCTGTGTATTCCTCTCTTGTGCCTTGTGTTCTTGTGTGTAACTCTTTTGTTATAAAATGATTTGAGTACGTTAAGTTTAATTTCAATTTCACTCTTATAATAGTGGATACAGCCATAGTAGAACATAAATCATTATTGCTTTGAAATATTATAATCGACGGCCGTTTTACTGTTTTTAATATTATTTTAGGTTCCATATTTAGGTCCGTACCGAACTTAGATGGCCTGGAGGCGACACTCCTCCCCGTAAAACGACACTCTTCTGCTGTTTGTCTGCAGGTTACGATTAATTAGCATAAAACAGTAAAAATATCTAATTTGAGACACATAAAGACATACCTGCTATTGGCTAGATAGAAATAACTAAATTGCAATAATGTTAAAAACAGTTGGTATTTCTAGAAGAAAATACAATGTCACGAAGCGTGTTAAACGTATCTACATTTTAAGTGACTCTTATTATGTGATAAAAATAATAAAATTTAAACAATGAAATATATTATTATATTATTTTCTTTACTTAAAAATGTAATATTGATACTTCCATTATGATAAGGAAAATTTCCCGCATCTACTGTTTCTCATTGGCTATCCTTGTAACGCTTTGTTAATATATCGCTCAGACCACTCTCAGCGTACTACATTCCGCCGCCATAAACATTTGCGATTTGTTTCGGGTCCACTTTCAGATTGCTGCTGGATCAAGTAAACACACTAAGGAGAATAGATGACGCCCCTTGCTCTATCCAACGCCACACTCCGTCGGTGATCTAATTACTTACGGTACACAAACTTCTCTATTTAATACGACCTCTTTCTTATGTAGCTTCCGTTGAATAGCGTATCGTTTTTGTGTGCTACTAACGCGTCTTTATGTGTAGTTTAACTATAAGCTTAGCAGTTTTCATTCGTGTTATACGATGAATCAAATAAGTATAGTCAGTTCACACTACTATTAAGTATGTTTACCTGATTATTTTCTCTGTCCAGTTTTTAAGATATACTAGTTAGTAAATTAAGTTATTTTTGGAAGTAACTGAGTAATTTTCTTATTTTATGTTTATTCATTTATGTTAAATTATCACAGTTATAATCATAAGTTTTTAAGAAAAATTAACCCTAAAATTAATCACCTTAATGGATTGAAATTTAGTTATTTACATAGAAACCGAATTTAATATAACAGTATTCTCGCGTCAATTATACAGATTTGCGCCTTTCTTTCTGATCCATTCATCCATAGCATGTAACGTCCCGCTTCTCGTTATTATTTGTTTTCTCTGTAACTTTCTTATTGAAGCAGAATTGAGAGAAAGATCTATTTTAGATGAATCAAATATTGTAATTTTTTAACATCATTTTCATTACATAGTTGTGGATTAACTGTGCCGTGTAAAAATATTTTTTCAATGAATGATATGAATTGGGCACCGTTTCTTTTCACCTTAGTGGTTAAGTATAAATTATCACGCTAGAAGAGAGAAAAGAGTTATTAATGAATACTATAATATGTTCTGGTTCATCTTTTAGAGGGTCGAATGGCAGTCAATGTGGCAATGAACATATGTCACTGAAGGTGTCAAATTAACTTCTCATCTTACCTAAGCCTGTACTCATCCCCGTCCAAGTTTTTTGTTTTCCAAAGATTACAAGAGAGAAATGCGTGAAAGAAAACCGTCAATGAATTTAGGTTTTTCATTATTAGGGTACACAGGCGACCTTATTGCTAAGTTAGCAATTTCTTCCAGGCCACCTAGGTGTATTATTTTATACTTCTGAAAGTTGAAACTTGCATAAATAAACACAGCAATAACTGCTGTTGCAAAAATGAGTCTCAAAAAACAGCAGCGTAAATTTTCTAAAATAATCCCAACCCAGCTTCGCACAGGTGCAATGTATTATATATATAAGCCTTCATCGCTAAATCGCTAAATCGCTCTATTTAGTAAAAAACCGCATCAAGTTCCGTAGCGTAATTTTAAAGATCTAAGCATACATAGGGACAGACAGGCAGAGGGACGACTTAGTTTTGTACTATGTAGTGATATTATTTTAAAGGTCAGCTACGCATCTAGGATCAAACATGTATATGAGCCGTAATAGTCACTTAAAATCCGTTGAACCATTTGTTTAATATCTAACTTCTCAGATAGATAAAAAAAGTGAAGACATTCCCTATGTAAAAACAACTCAATAACAATTTTTACTTCTTATAAGGAGAAACTCAATTTTGTGCACAGATTCAAAAGGGTTCCATTGAAGCGCCAGATGGGATAAAGTTAACGGTTACGTTGTTTTCCTTAATGTCTTTCCCTGATCCTAGAGCCCTTAGACATTCAAAAGTTTCCTTACTAGTCGTAAAAAATAATCAGTTTTCGACTGTACGATAATGTAAAAAGATATCGAAGAGAAAAATCAGAAAAAGTTTTTTTCTGCGAAATGTTCCGTCGCTTTTTCATTGGACTGACATTTCAATTACCACATCTATATTTACACTTCTCAATAGCGGAGGAACTTGGTTACCCATATCACCTAATTCAATTTGACACCACGTTCTATAAAATAATATATAACTACTTGTACGTAAATTGAAGCAAATTTAATTACACCGTCATTTCACTCAATAAAATTTCTTGATATAAACCAGAAAATATGAACTTTTGGTACGTAGCGAGTTATTAGTTTAGCACTTCGCATTCATTTGATTAACCTTTTGCCCTGAAATAAGTCCAAAATCGTCATGAAGATAAATATTTTCGGACACATTTTTTTTTACACAACGTTCTCTAGTCCTAAACTAAGCAACGCTTGTTCTTTGGGTAATAGAAAACTGATAAACTTACTTAAACATACTTTTCTTTTGTAAATAAATACATATATATATATATATATATATATATATATATATATAAACACCTAGACACTGGAAAAACACGATGTTCATCACACAATATTTTTCCAGTAATGGAGATCGAACCCACACCCCCTGGCGCAGGAGGCAGGGTCACTACTCCCCACGCCTATCGGATCGTCAAATGTTATGTATCAGGCAAAGAAACATGATTTTTGCTCTCGTATTTTTTTTATTATGTAGTAAACCTGTTTTTCACCCGTGCGAACCACAACTTGAAAATAATCTCAGGTAAAATACTGATGGCTTTGGTGCGAGATGTCATGTTGTCGTTTTCAATTTACTTTTTTCATGTGAGAAGGTGGCAAACGAGCTGGTGGGTCAGCTGATGGTAAGTGATGACCGCCGCCCCTGGACATTTGCAACACCCGTAGGTGTGCAGATGCGTTGCCACCTTTTAATAAAGTAGGCCCCGGCTGCCTCACTTACATCCCGTCATACTTAAATATAGGTACTGAAGCGATTATAACGTTCATATTATTTTAAAACATACCTTTTTTATTCCTCTTCATAATATTTTTGTATGGCAACAGGCTGTACACGTAAGATAGGGGAGGAAATGAGCTCTTGTCGAGAACCATGACACTTCAGCACGCGACAGGAAACTTTGTTCCTTCCGCCTAACGCCTGCTATATCGCCTAAAGCATTATCGTATGTTTTTATATAAAATATAGCATTCGGGCGAGTTGCTTACCTGGTAATAAGTTCACTACCCTTTGCGATAACAATAAAATATGTGATTCGGTTTGGGCCGCAAAAGATATTTTAAAAAGTTGTCTGCTTTAAGTATTCATTTCTTTATTTTTTTTTAATTAGTCAATTTTACCTATTTTCAATATGGATTTGGAAACCACTTTTAATCTATACTTATTACTAGGTGCGGTAAAAATTGTTATAATGCTTCAAACTAAAACGAACGTAATCAATGATTTTAATCCTCAATTTGAATACTAGATTTTATATTCAAAATGTAACCAGATTATAAAATGCTTAAAAAGTGCAAGATTGATCAATAGCGTACTACCAGAAAAATATTACTTGCGTGTATTCCTCACTAGTTGTAGGTTAAGCATTTTTTTTATGTGAAAAGTTGCCAAGCCAGCAGGCGGTTCACCTGATGTTAAGTTAATAACGCCGCTCAAAGACATCTGCTACATCCGAGCTAACCATTCAGGCAGATTAATTATACCTGCTAATACGTAATGTTCTTACCTTACTACTATGATCTAACTATAAAAATATGGGAATCTTAATTGAGAAGACTTTCTTATAATTTTGAATTCACCGTAAGTTAAGCATTAAATTCGCAGGAATTATTTGACGTCGTTGACAGGCAATCAGTTAAGTGGATAATTGTATTAGCATTCAAATAAGTTAGAAAGCGGTGGTAGGTCTGATCACTTTAGAAAATTCAAGATGAAACCAAATTATTTAAATGTTCTTTAGCTTTAAGGACAGATAGTAACGTCAGAGGCGACAGGTAAAAACTTCGACTGAAAGTTTAATTAAATTTTAATATATGTATGTATGCCATTTTGTTCGACAGCTAGTTGCCATATTGCATAATTATAATCCCGTTAATATACTAATTTTGGGGCCTCTGATCTAAAAGTCGACAAATAATTTTGACATTCGTATCCGTATATAGCTGCTGTCTGCGGAGGGTGCCTGTCCTTTGACTATGATCTTTTATACGTTATTGTCGTAGCTTATTCACTTTCCATCACCAGTGATCATTCAATTCAAAAACTGATCAGTTGCATTGCGCAAATGATTACATGATATATTAGATTTCTATCTCACTGATATACACGAGTCTCTCAGTGAGATACCAAATTATCGATCCAATTTGTTCATCAGACTTTTTAAAATGTCTCTAAACTGTTCTGTGATCAATTGCCTGTTCTTCAGTTACGTGCCTTGAATACTTGTGCCAATTTTGATCCACAATGTTTTCAGAAATGATATCGACTTTATCCTAACCGAGCAATTTGCATCTTTGAAATCAAAATTACTGGACTGAAAACGCCTGAACCAACCTTATACTAGTATTATTGACACTGTTAGGTTTTTAGGGTTCCGTATCCGATAGGTAAAACGGGACCGTATTACTAAGACTCTGCTGTCTGTCTGTCTGTCCGTCTGTCACCAGGCTATATCTCAATAAAATTTTGACAGATGAGTTATTTATGTTGCCGCTATAACAACGAAACTAAAATACATATTTAAATTGGGCCATCCCATACTACAGATATAATTTTTTAGATACAGTCTGGTGGCAGACGGATGGACAGACAGACAGACAGACAGTTAGACAGACAGACAGTACAAAAATTCCACAATTCCAAGTGACAATCATAAAAAACATAGTTTTTATTCTGAAAAATCTGCTTTAATTTAAATTCAAATAATGAAACCCGATCATAAGCTAGTATTTTTCTTTTGACTGACATATAACAATCTTGTTCATGGATTGTTTCGAACTTAATTTTCTAATGAACTTTCGAAATCCACAATAGTGTTGTGAAATGTACAATAACCAATGTTTACAATTTTATCAATTATAAAGTTTTGTTTTGGTTACAACAAAGTGCGAAGTAAGAAACTAGTACTTGCTATTGTTAAAATCGAGATGCTGAAATATAATCATAACAAACTTTACGTTGTTATTTTATGGCGAAACTTTGTAATAATTAATGAATATACTCTCATTGGTAAAGATTTTTGTTATGAAAAACCATCAAAACCGTCGTATTTTTTTTCTTTTACACGTAATATTAATATTGTACTATCGAATGAAATGAGTAAAAGTTCTTAGCGTGTTCAGTTTTATATAATTTCGCCTAAATTTGTGCTGTAATTATTTTTGTGGACAGTGAGTGCTGTGAGAATCTTACCGCAAAATTAGGCGTTGATACTAATAGCTCTTTTTTGATGAGAGGTATCGCAATGTGTTCTGTCATTTTCTTGCTTATCAATCGATAAAAATCACTCCATTCCATTTAATGTATTTGTGAAATTTTCTATTCTAAATGAAGGAAAACGTTCCAGCGGGTCACGAGTTACCTGATAACAAGAGATCACTGCTGTACAGTCGCAGCTCTAGAGGAGTAAGATTACCGTTACCCACCTATTAGGTAGTAGACTTCTTTTTAAAGGTTTCTAAGAAGTTTTGGCCCGGAAATTGTACATCGCAAAAAATAGATTTCTCGAATTGATCTATATGATTATAATTATATGAAAGCCTGATTGATTCTATGCGCGACTGGCATGAAATACTATTTTACTCTACAGAGGACACCAAGCTTTTTAAGAGCAAACTTGACGTTATCATCAAAGTCAATAGGTAATTCAACACTGCTCGATCTGGTTAAATGAAACAATTTTAAATTAAACGTAGGGATTTGAAAATCAAATTAAAACGCGATAAAATCCTTTTTAAAATTCTTTTAACCATGTATAATATTCACGTAAAAACAAGAAGTCAATACTGCTAGATATTAACTGCCAAGAATTACCATCGAGGCTGCAGCAACAAATAAAGCGCAAAAAGAAAAGATTCGACGAAGGGTTTTCTCTCAGTTATAAAGTCGCGAATTTGGGCTAAGTGAGGACGAAGGTTATTAACAAAAAGCCTGTTCCGCTAACGATGAAAAAAGGTGAATTTCATTAAGTCGAGGAACCTCAAAACAAATAGTGTTAAGACTCACCAACAAAATTAAAGGAATACAAATCTTCCCGGTTTAATTATAACGTGAATGTGATTATTCTTAGGTTGAACTTGCTGTGCGTATTTAATTTAATAAAACACGCCATTCAGCCTGCTGAAGTAGATGTACTGAAGAGCGAAGGAACTCTTGGAAATTTTAATTTATGATTTGAAAGTCGTCTTCATACCACTTGATAGTCACATATGAAGCACCGCGATGAATTACACGTACGCGGATGAACGCTGTTCACTTTTTATCATTAAACTAAGTCCTGATTACCATTGCGTTTTTTAATATGATAAATTGACAAGCGAGCAGGCAGTTCACCTTATACCACCGCACATAGACATGTACAACGTGTTAAAGTAGTGGTGGTGGAGATTTTTTAGGATATAGTCTTCGAACAGATTGAATAAGGATGACAGAATTCAGACCTGGCGTACCACGTTCTGCATGGGAAATTTTAAATCTTTGCCTCTCCAATTAGAAAAAAAATCTTGGGCAATCACAGTAAGGATTCTATATAAGGATGATCTCCACCGGCACATTTACCAACTTAATTCATTACAAGGTCTTGGCATCATTTTCAAAATAAAAGGCCAGTTATTTCATTAAAATCATGACATTTTTCAATAGGATCGCGTAAATTAAAAATTTATTCAAGATTCCCTTCCAAGACACTAAACGCAGGAGAGTTTTTGCGTTTGATATAAGTGACAATATTCGATAGTTCTCACATCACCAAGCTCCTGAGTATGAATGGATGTCCCTGAGGGATCGATCGTGAGACCATTCTCTTCATGATATAATTATGACAACGATATTTTAGGCAGCAAAAACATCGGAAATAGTTCTGATGCAGATGGACATGTTACATTACCCGAGTGAAGCAAATTTATTAGATTTACGTAATAAAACTTAACTCATCCCTTCAATAGTGTACAAAAAGGTACAAAGTGATATGGACCACTCATAGGAAAATGACCAAAAACTGAGCGTAACAATATTAAAACAGCAACAGAGAACTACACTGAAGAAAATTGTTCGAAAATGACCTATTCTCAATTAACTATATTATTCTAATTATTCATTATTCCACAGCCTTATGGTATATGGAGTGTTGTCATGGAGATCCATTGGGAAGCATCCGGTTTGGACACAATATTCATTTTTATAAAAAGTTACGCAAGGCAAGTAGGTCTATGGAAGACGCTGAACATTTTTTTAGACAAGTAGAAATTTTAACTTTACCAATGCTCTTTATATGTTACATCAGATGTATACTGTTCTAATCTGTTCTCTTGCACCAGTGAACAACCGGCAATTTAGCAATTGTATTTTCACCGATAGTAAGGTGGTCGTCTTTTTATTGCAGTGGCTTTTGTACAAAGCTTTATGTCTTAATTAAACTTGATTAAAACGTAGCGACGTTCCAAGGATTTATCACCTTGGTGAAAGCGTCGAGAACAGCTGCAGAAATGTTTAGCGGAGCTTTCTATTTTATGAAAAAAGTTTCATTGTTTTTTATTGTTTCTATTTTAAGCCTATTTCCACATTCTCGCTCAAATTTCTATAAAAAAATCTACTTCAATTTATCACTTTATTTGAGTTGTCTTTAACTCTAGAAGGAAATTATGTATGCACTTGGTGGTAAAAAAATGACATCATTTTGCTGTTACACTCGGTGGATTGTGATTAAAAAACTCAGATAGATAGTGTTATTCCTTTATCTGCCATTATTTATTAAAGATTGGCAAATACGTTTTAACTTTAACGTGGAAAAATTGTTTCTGAGGTTAAATTTAATTAGGTTTACATTGCAATTTGTTGAATGCAAAAAGATAAAATGTTCGAATGTCGAATGACATACTGTCGGAGAAAATTTCATTATCTACTTACAGGCACGATACGTACGAATGTAACTGTTGGTGTACGTAAATGCTCGTACCGATCTCTCAGGGGTATAGGCAGAGGGCATAAATTTTCAAAGATCATGATTTTCCATTTGAAATTCAAACTGTTTATAGACCACTTTCGCCTCTTCATAACATTATTTGCGCTACGATAATACATCCATTACAGGATCATTGCACTTGAATGACATTATCACGATGCCAAGTATTAGAGTAATGATGCACAGTCACTCATGTTAATGCAGCCATTGTTTCTGTTTAACAAAGCATGAGTCTTGTTTGCGTACTGTCTAGACAGCTACATGCAAAGAACGTCTTTCACTCTCTCGACGAAGGCACTGCTATGTTCCTTACAACGGTGCTCCGTAATTATAACGTAGAGAGATTACCGAAAAAGCATTGGAATTTTCAAATTGACTTTATTACACGTGAGTTCAATCACCATGTAAGTGAACTTATACATTTTTGAGATTTGTAGATCAAATTTTAATCCGTAAAACGCTTGGTATTCAGAAGAGCACTAAGCAAGGTTACATAGAGAAAGCATTGTGTCCCTCTACCGATTCTGTTCAAATGATTGTACAATTTAGTTTTGTGAAGCACTGATATAAATTCAAACGCATTGCTATTCTGTAGATAGCTTCTAATGTAGAAAATGTTTGAATTAAATGTCACAAAGTTCAGTTTACACACGGTCAGTGAAAAGCGACGGCGTAAAGAAAATATTTCAATGAAACCCCTGCCTAGCAAAAAATGAAACTGGCAATTAAATGTGAAATGAAACTCTGAAACATATGTACGCTTTCATTTCCATTCTCTTATCCAGATTGCAGACACGTCGTAAGCTGACGTGTGAAGCTGCTCATGAATAATTCATCTGTTCCGTGTCGTCGAGTTATTTTATGAAGAGACAACGCGCAAAAAAGTTCCTTATATATAAAACCTATTACGTAGAAGTTACATCCTTTTGTTTGTAAATATTTTTTGTTACGATAACTTAAATCGGTAAATGAAAAGAGGGTATGTTATATGAGGTAAGCTATCTTATATTTTAATAATTATGTTATATTATGTTTTACATTATAAAATCAGTCAAGTCGTTTATATGAGCAAATTAAAGAACTTGTATACTATACCATTTTTACTCGGGTATATGAGTACCTAAGTAAAGATTATAAAGTATAAATGAAAAGTGTACAAGTTTAGACAATGTAAGGTATAAACTAATGTACCGTATAGTCTCACGGCAGGTTCTTCTTATTTATTCATTTATAAGCTTCTACTTATGAAAGCTAAAAAAATAATTTTATTTAGTTTTTCTGTTAACATTTTTTTTTGTATGAACAAAAAGCTTCGTTGCAACCGTTATGACGGAACGGAAAACGGAATTATTGCAAGCTTTTGACCAAACGTGTGGGTAACGTAATGAATCTTTGCTTGATATTGCAAAATTATTATTGTCAGGTAGTAATCAGAAAACGGTTGGTATAATTCAGCTATCAAAGTTTTAAAATTATTACGTGGCTTACAAAAGTTTTCACCACTATGTTGTACCCTATGCCATTACAGGAGTATAGGTACCCACAAAGTTTCTGTTACAAAACTCTCATTAGAGAATTCAAGAACAATTTACAAGAATAATGGGAAAAGTTTGAAAAACTTTATCTTGATGATGTGCGTGTTATGCGAAATATTATAGGGTTGTCACTTGGTAGAAAGGTTTATTAAAAGCCATATCATCGTATATCACCCGTTAAGTCAAATAATTTCTTGAGTAAATTAAAAAGGCTAAATTAACTTTTGCATGCCTTTTAAAAACAAATTCAAAAATTTCAGTACTTTTAGAATCATTTACAAGAAATTTTAGGATTGCGAAAAATCTAACCCTCTTCAATACTATAAAGCTTTTTTAACATCCCGCTACGACCGATGGGGGCGAAATCGAAAAGTAATGAACAGCTAGTAGCATATAACTTCTAATAGCCAGAGCAGTTTACATAAACGGAACATCTTTTAATGTATCACAACTTCATATAGCTAAAGCACAGGATGCCAGTCACAATGTTAACCTATATTAATGTCGCTCAAAATAGCATCAGACTGAGACAAATTCATCGATTATTTTTTAGTTGGCAAGCCCGTAGCAGAAACTAGCCTCATATTTAAAATTGCACAAGGATTTTAAATCGTAAAAACAGAAACAATATTAAATATGACTAAAACTTAAAATTAATGTTTTTCACTTTTCAACAAGGAATTTAGAATAAGTGAAAGATGTTATTTAGTAGTAACAAATAGCTTAAATGATGCTGTACTTACATTGGCTCCATCGATCTATAGAAGACAGGAATAATTTAGTCCTCTTTACTTTTTTATGTCCTTTAACCGCTTTATTTTGCACCTGTGCTTCGCTTTCTTCTTTGGAACTTCGCCCGTGGAAATTTGATATAGACCTAATCATATCAGCTGTAGGATAAGGTAAGCATATCAGCTAGTAGAACGTCCACAGCTGAACATTAGCCTCCCCCATTGACTTCCACTTCCACCGGTCGGTAACAGCCCGCATCTGCATGTTATAGACCAGCCGTCTTACTCCCCAAATTCGTTTCGAATTTGTTTTTGTTTTCAATTCGAACTCGCTCTTGATTCGAAGTCGATTTGAAAAGCTTACTCCAGAACCGAATCGAAACTAGAAATAAGATCGTGCTTTATCAAATCCGTTAACTGTATCCGGCTTATTACGTCACAGACAAATGTTCCATGTTCACCGTTATAACGTCTTTTTTTAGATAAAATGTTAATAGGTTATTTTTTTCCGAAAAATTATTCCGAATTTAGTTAATTCCAATTAGAGCCACCACTCGATTGTGCGCTGGCGTCAGATTCAGTCGTACGAACTGTCATGAATTCGAGTCAAACTCGATTGATTCAGAACTCGAATCTGTCGGGAGTAGGCCTGCTGTGCCTGTGTATTTGATAACATGAAAATTATATTGATATCCCATTCGTTCACTCACCGTATTCTGTGGATGTTACCACAACGAAAAATTGATAAAGATTACTTAAGTTTGACCGCAAAAGATACTCTTGCAGCATGAATTAAAGAATATAATACACTTTCCATGATTAAGACTTTAGCTCGCGATTGAATATCGAATCAATTAAAAAGTTACGACCCGAATGGCGTAGTGGATAGTGTACCTGCATCCTGCGCCAGAGGGTATGGGTTGGATCCTCACTACTGGAAAAATATTGTGTGATGAACATAGTGTTTTTCTAGTGTCTGAGTATTTATATATGAATAAAATTTATTTATTTACGAAAGAAAAGTATATTTAAGTATGTTTATCAGTTATCTAGTACCCATAGTATAAGCTTTTCTTAGTTTGGAACTAAAGAACATTGTGTAATAATGTGTCCTAAACATTTATTTATTTATTATTAACCCATAACATATAGGCGGTAAACATCCACTAAAGTCTTGTTGTATCGAATATCTCTAATGGTTGACAGAAAAGTCATATCCTTTCACAGGTATACCTGGGGTCTGGTTAAATAAAACTACAGATTTATTATTTTGATTTTAAACATCCGACTACAATCTCGGACCTTAAACGAGTTTCTGTATTCAGTATCCCAGTTTTATAGGACTAAGCATTATCTTTGATATTAAATTTCTCTGCTCAATGTAATCTTGTGTTTAGAGGCAGAAGTCTATTTTTTCCTTATCCTCGACCTTTGACCACCGCATAACCGTAAACGGTTTAGGTATTTCACGTTTTATATCATCGACCCACGTTTCTGTACGCTTCTGTACTCACTGTATCGAAGGTGACGTCTAACACTATCGTTGAAAAATCGGATGTTGCCTAAACGATTTGGGTATTTGGTAGCGTAAAAGATAAATACGTATTTGATATGAAGTCTGCAACAAAGCACGTTACATAATAATATCTACCACAATAATGAAGTGTTGATAAAATTATGCTGTGTACTATAGCGCGAAAATCATGTTATAATTTATGTTAATGTAGTTTACGGGGCATTCCACGTGAAGCGGACAGGTAAATAAAATTTATATTTCCGATTTTAGTAATATTTGATAAAGCTTTTTTTTTTAAATAAGAACGTTGCCCTTACTTAAGCAAAACATTATCCTTTTATTAACGTTTTGTAAACATAAATTTCACGCGAACAAACACCCAGATGCGAATGAACTATCTGTGGGTCACACAAATAGTTGTCCCGTGTGGGAATCGAACCCACGACCCTCGAACTCGAAGCCTTGGCAAATGCGCCACGGAGTCATCAAATGTTATATCTATATATGTCTTGAATTCACATACAAAATATTTTTACAGTATAAATTGTAGTTTATAAATATTCCATTAAAATGAACATGATTATTTCTTGTATTAACGCGATTACACATTATAATGAAAAAAATTTCTATCAAACAAATTACGACTGTCGTTTAAATTTATAAGGCCAAATTGAATTCAATTCTAACACAAAAAACAAACTTTGTTTCGTTCGAGCCGATTGTCAATCGATCGAGTCGAGTATCAAATCGGAATATCAAGTTTAACGTTTATGTTATATCTAGGAGCTATTAATGACAGGAAACGAGTTCCTATTAACTTGTAATAAAGTGGGCCCCCGCTACCTAACTCACCAGACGAAACGCAGAAGTAAAACACATCCACTTTACGCTGTTCTTCTGTGAGGTCGTGGTACTTACTCTAATCGATCTGCCCATTCCAGGGAAAACTGTGGCGTGGCCCCACCACATTTAAAGTTCTCGGTAACGGACATAGTAGCCATGTTATAGAAATATCTCAGCACCTCGAAATAGTGAGAGTTAATGAATAAAAAAACACTGTAGGGAATTGAGTAGCGCCCCATTCGACAGAGTTCACTCACACTCTTCGGTCTTCTTTATAATCTGCCGCATAGAGTGAATGTGGTATTGGGCAGTGAAACCTATTCGGTAAGTCGGTAAGCGAGACGACTCAAGATGACTCAAACAACAGAATTATATATCCAGCACAAAGGGGTATAGGTCTACATTTCTTGAGGCGAGTTGTTATCCTTCTGGAAGAGCATTTTCAGTCTTCTGCTTCACTGTTAACTGTAGTAGGACCACGCAACAGTATTCGCTGTTGCATGAATGGGCAGGTCCGGGTTCGTACCACGACCTCACAGAAGACAGTGTTTTTTGTCTTTGTTTGTTTATTCTGCGTTTATTGAGGTAGTCGGGCCCACATTATTAAAAGGTGGCAACAAATCTGCAAACAGTATTGCAAAAGTACCCCAGTTCTCCTTCTGTCGTTTATTAATTTATTTGTCAAGTTCTTCCCCTCCAAAGCTTTATTATGGCGCCTCTCTTCACCTTTCTTACATTTCATTTAAAAAGCGCAAATACATATTCTTATGATCATAACAAAGAATATTAGCAATGTTTTATAATTATGCAACAAAACCACAATTATTACACTATATCTGATTTGAAGAAGTCAAATCATCTTTATAACTGAATTTAAAATCTCCAAACGCGTAAAATTTTGTTAAAGATTTTGACAAACGTATTTAGGGAGCCCAGCACTGTTTCGAAATTGTTCCACAACTTTCCAGAGAGTACTTTTCAGTTAAGTTACACGTTGAGGTCTATGATCTTAATTTTTCTTTTAAAGTAACTTTTTTTTTATTTGTAACAAAATTAAACTAAAATAAATACAGTAATAATGTATTTACGCGATTACACATTATAAATACAACTAATTTTATCGATTTATCACGTTTATTTTTGATTTTAATTCCCGACATTTCGAACCGTCTACAGCGTTCATGGTCACGGGACAGACTGAGGCGTTAGACGTCTGATTGTCATAGTTAACCCGGGCTACCGTCAGTTTTTGAATTATTAATTTTGTGTCCGATCTATGTAGAGGGAACTAATTGTATCTTGTCTTGCAGTAGTGGTTCGTTTAGGCCTAGATTTAATTTTATTGATGACAGGATCCCAAGTTGATGTAGCACCCAACCCTCTTCTCTATTGAAATTAGAGAATTAGGGTGCGGTAGGGCCACGCAAACACTGTTGCACGAATGGGCAGGCTCGTCCGGGTAAGTACCACGACCTCACAGAAGACTAGCGTAAAGTGGAAGTATAATATTTTCGCGTTTCGTCTGGTGAGGTGGCCGAAGCCCAATTTTCAAAAGGTTGTCAACGTATCTGGAACCCTCGGGTGTAGCAGATGTCCATGGGTAGTGGTATTCACTTAACATCAGGTGAACCGTCTGCCCGCTTGGCAACTTTCACATAAAAAAAAAAATAGGGCAGGACCCTTCCACACCATTAGGGTATGGAAATAAATCTTGTACCATTTTTCAGAAGGTACGAGTATCTCAGGCAGGCGGAAAAGTAATTCCCGATTAGTCGCTTGATGTCAGACGCACCATCTCCCCTCTTATAATTGACAGCTAGGTTATTTCCTCCACCCGCTTGGACCGTAGGATAATTAAATAGCAGCAATAGCAGGTAAAAATAAAATAGGAATAAAAACATAATAATTTTCGCTTATCTCAAGGGATTATAATAGTAATAATTTAATACTTAATACTAAAAAACAAAATAAAAAAATGTTTGTAAAACTGAACAAATTATTTTCTGTAAAATTTTTCGATTCGAACAATATTCGAAATTCATTTTTTATTAGTCCGGATAATTATCTAGAAAAGTTTCCGGAAATTCGATTATTGGAAAAATTGGCCTGTTCAAAAAAAAATCTTAAGTTTTGTATTCCCTCCGATCACAACTGATGAATGATGTTTGTTGTTTTTTCTTTTTCTGAATGTACTTTTTTCTCAAATTGTATATCTACGGCATCGTTAATACAAACGATGATAATACACAAATAATTCTCATTTTCATTTTGCTCACATTTCCAATTCTTTTTTAAAAAACGGTTGAAAACAAATTTATTGTTATTATCTATTTATTATAAGCGGAAACAATTTGCATGTAATTAGAAATTAACTCCGCCAAAAGCAAAACTTCTTGAAAGTCTTTCTCCTTCCACAACAATTAAAGAACTTGTTTTCATATTTAGAATTCTCATAAATATCAGATATACTTGAAAAACTCCTGTAGTCTATTACGGGTAGTGACGTCATTAATATGGTTTCATACTATTATACTACTAATGCGAAAAACGTAGTTTGTTCATGATTTTCATTTTTCGGTGCATTTCTTTGCGACAAATTGATTAGCCGCCAATTACTTTGCATGCCTTTGAAAATGACTTAACTTGCTTGGCAATTTTATTACAAAATTGTAATTTTAGACTTCATTAAAATTACGAGTACAGTCACACATTTGCTCGTGTTTTATTTTTTACATACGTGCTATCAACCAGTTTTGTTCGATTTCTTAAATGGACCTAGGTAGAATTAGCTATGTATTCTGTATGATACCGAAATTTAATAAATATTTTACGAATTCTATGTATGTAAAATGCTCTTTACATAAATGGTCATATTCTTCATATATTTTTCTAATATATTGTATATAAATTTCGAAAAAATATGTAATATGCTGTTATTTGCAAAAAAATGTATAGGTATTGAAAATTGTAAGATCGTATGTAGAAAATAGGATGGTACCTGAGCGGCTTACGTGCAGATGAGAGATAAAGCTAGTTTCCTATACTTTTCTGAAAATATTGAACGGGAACTTCAAACAGTATTTGCGTGATGAAAGCAGCTTTTGATATATAGAGTTCCATACAAACAAATACTATTCTAGAAAATGTGGACATGGACTAATAAATATGGTTATATACAGGGCGATTTTTTGAGAAGTGCCCAAATTTACACACTGAACCTTCTGTGTTAACTCGGTAGTATTTTCGTTTATTGAAATAAAAACAGTTTTTTTTTCCAAAAAAATGCCATTCTATTCCCTAAAAAACAGAACGTGTTGACAATACGGTAGTCATTCATAAATACCTGAATTTTACTGTGCACGAAGTTGTGTACGTGTTATAAATGATCCCGCGTAAAATAAATAAGTTGCGTATAAATCACGCACTTTTTAAGATAAGTTCAAACTATTGTAATTAATTATTTACGAGTGATTTTAAATATTTATCATTTTTTATATAACATTATTTATAGAAGTTTAAATTGTTTGTAGTGCTAATCTTTGCACTTAAGATTGAACATTAAAATATGTAGAAAAAGTGCGAAAAGATTGTCGCCGTTGTGGGAATCAAATGCTAAGAAAACAATGTAGAAGAATGCGTTAAGGTTTTCGTTGGTGTGGCAATCAGCCGTTTAGCTCAGTGGCTAGAGCGTCAGGCCGCGAATGCCGAAGACGTGGGTTCGATTCCCACAACGGCGACAATCTTTTCGCACGTTTTCTACATATTTTAACATTATTTATGTCTAGAATTTAATAAAAATGGATACACTTCGAAAAGCCACCCTGTATATATTACATAACAATAAACAAACTAAGTTTAAAGTTAATAAAATGCATATCCTGATCACAGAATGTATAATAAATATTTATAAATAGAAAACTGCTACATATATAGTCGCATAGAATCAACACACAGCGCACACGTGGAAGCAACAAAATGTATAGATGGCGTCACGCCGCCGTTTGCATTTTTTTTATTGTCATAAGAGTTAGTTTAACTAACAAGGTGCGCAAGTTTAACTAATGGGTGTTTCACATCGAAAACGTTAAACTTTTTCGCGACAGTTTAAAACGTTTAAAATATGCAAAAACCGGCCAAGTGCCCACGAAGGGTTCCGTAGTATTTTTTGTTATATTGGCAACAGAAATGCATCATCTGTGAAATTTCCACTGCTTATATATCACGGATCGTGAGATGCAGCCTGGTGACAGACGGACAGATAGACCAACAGATCTGTCTGATACAGACAGAACGACAGAAAGACCGACCAACAGACAGACAGACAGGGAAGTCTTAGTAGTTTCGTTTTTAATATACTCTTTGTGTTTGACATGCATCACTTCATCTGTTTTATTATTTTGGTAAACATTATGCAACTTATGTATCCATCGTTTCATCTCGCGTAAAGTACGTGTCTATGACACTTCTTAATATTGAATTTCCAACATTCCCGTGAAGCGATATCCGATTTGGCACGGATGGCTTTACATTTTATAGTCCTTTCGAAGTGCAGTGAATACAAAAGTGTTACGGGGGTCAGCGAAGGAAACACTTTGTTACCCATATCATAATCGTTTAAAGTTATACGGTGGTCACCGATTAAGATTAGGAATATAATAGATTAGGATAATCCTTAGGCTTTCGAAATTGATACACTAGATTACTATTTACAGTCGTATTACACTACATAATATTTCTTCTTAAAAATAAAATAATTGTTACAAGAAACTCTTAAGAATCCAGTAACGTTTATTCTTTAAGTAAAATGTATCATCATTAATAAAACCTTTGAAAACTATTTCATATTTTGTGACTCTCTTAAAACAATGAGATATTATAATTCTATGTACCGACTTATCAAATTGATTTCCCAATATATCAGACAATGTTCATATTTTTGACGTTATGAAATTATTTTTACAACCTTGATTATCAATCAAAATAATTTAAATTGATCCATGAAAACGTTGGTGAAAAGAAGCCCATGCCAATCACTTTTCATTGTGAGCATAATATGGGATCGTTATTTCTGTAAACTGGATGTAAAAACTGCGCCCGATTATAAATATAATGATAATTTTATTTAATTTTATTGATAACGCTCTCCCAGTTCGGTATCACGTCTTGATGTGGAACTGACGAGTTATACCAAAAATAGTATCGTCGTGAAAACTTAGTGTTGTTTCCATTATAGGTAGTATTAACTATTGTTACGAGCCTAGTGTAGTTTCTTCGTGGTGTAGTTTTAACTACATACAAAGAGAGACTGTTAAAATGAAGAAATATTGAAATTCATAATCATATATTCATAATGTTCAAATGCTCAATGAGATAATTTCACAGCGATCTATCAATATGTTATATTCTAATACAACTTAAAAATTATTTCATTTATGCAAACCGCTACGCTCAAAACGTTGTTTGGGCTTGTTTTGATTTTGTATCTTACTGATGAAGATTTAAAATTTAATTTGTAATACCTATATTAACTAATACTGCTTTATATATATGATATAATATAATCATTACATCTTTTATGCACTTCATAAGCTTTCTGAGTGACGTCGCTGTCTTTGTGACCATGAAAATTTTTAAATTGCTTATTCATGTTGGACAGTACTAATATCATCGTAATACCAACGGATTACAGACGCAAAGCAATTTCAACGACTCAGGTACTGCATGAGACACACGGTGTGTTTTTCATTTGGTCACTTATATTTCAGAAATTTAGAACTCTACATGAAAGCCCGCGGCTGATTGAAGAAGAAAATCGATTACGATTATTTGAAAGTCACAATTTAGATATAAAAATCGGGCCTAAGTAACTAACTACAAATGATAACATCTAACAGTCGTATATATAAACATTTTAATAATACGTTAGAAAGTTAAAATAATATGTTAGAGCTATAACAACATAATTCCGTGTGGCATTTCCATATTCGAAATTGGGTTCTCAATTAATAACACCTTATCAGTCCAGTTTTCGAGGCCACAGTAATTACTCGTATTAATGAGCGCATAGGTTATAATTTTAGGTCATCCTAGACTATTGTGATCTATTTTTTGTTTAATGTGCTTTCATGTAATGTATATGTACGGTGGTAGGGCGTTTTTGCAGGCAGGCACAGCTGTTGTACGAATGGGTAGGCTCGTCCGGGGATATACCACGGCCTCAAGCAAGTATAACAATTTCGCGTTTCATCTGGTGAGTGGTGGTTCCTCTGAGATATCTACTGAAGAGCTTAATAAATTGTGTAAAAATTTCTAATTTTGTACCCTTTAAAACGTCAAATGCCTTGGTACTTGTTTATTCAATTAAAAATTGGCATAAATGTTTAAGCACACTAACTGAAACCTTTACTATGGATATCTTATACAGCAAAAATATACTGTAAATTTCTATTAATTAAAAAAATAAATGTTTACACACTTATATTAAGACAATATAAGAATAGTGAAAAAAGGCAAATGTATTTATACGGTTTTGTGGCGAAATTGAATAAATTTAACAACAAAATAGGCAGAGAAATACTTGTTATTGAAGTATTTCCGATAAATGTTATCTACATACGTGAGAGTAATTTACATGATAAAGAACTCCTCGTTTCGTTAAAAAGTTTATGTTTTTTTAATTTCTTCCACAGACAGTGTTTTGGCGGTGTCATTATCAATATCGTTTCATTGCAATTAAAAAATTGTAAACTTTTAATTTCCGTAAAACATGGTACGGTGATAATTTCGTTTAAAAGAAAATTGAGTTATATAGCAAGTATAACTCTTTCGTCATAGTAAATGGTCTTTGGTTGAAATTAAAAGGCAAACTAATCGGATTGTTTCTTTTACCCGTTTCCAGACCCTCACACCTCTTTAAACACTTATTAATTGGTTAGTATATGAATTATTTGGTTAGTGTACAATTCGGTATTAATGCCATTTCCATTGTGAAAGGTGTGAAGGAATCGATACCAATAGGCAACGTTACAGGCGTTGCAAATGTTCATGGGCGGTGGTTATAACTTAACACCAGGTGACCTATTAGCTCGCTCCTCATTTTCTTACATAACGGTGGTGATTAAAATGTTTCCCTTGTTTTTGTTTACTTTCATGTATTATACAACATAACCATGTAAGGCACCATTGCCTTTATAGTAGTCACTTATATTTCAGAAATTTTGAACTCTACATGAAACCTCGCGGCTGATTGAAGAAGAAAATCGATTACGATTATTTGAAAGTGACAATTTAGGTATAAAAATCGGGCTTGAGTAACTAACTACAAATGATAATATCTAACAGTTGTATATATGAACATTTTAATAATATGTTAGACAGTTTAAATAATATGTTACAGCTAAAACAACATACTTCCGTGTGGCATTTCCATATTTGAAATTGGGTTCTCAATTTACAACATCTCATCAGTCCAGTTTTCGAGGCAGTAGCCAAAATGTTACTAGTACAACAAAAGGACTAACTACATCTTTCAATTCTGTTAAACAGTTGTTTTATATGCCAGTCATGAATTATGACTTAATAAATTAACCACAGTTACCCCCAATTCCACTAATTCGGTGAAAATACAAATATCCTTCACAAAGTACTCCTGGCGGCGATGTTTACTGTTGGCACCTCGTTCAGTTTTAACCGAGCGCAAGTTAAACAGTTAGCAGCACAAAGCTAGCCGCACCAAGCAAGGCAATTGAAAAACTACAGGAAACTTGTTCACAAAACCGTGGCCATTTTCGTTTTGAAAGGTATTTGCGACAAACATATTAGTGACGGTTCCTGAAAGTTTATTACCTTCATTATTTTGATCACTATAGTAATGTTTATTGTTGACGAAAATATCTTTCACATCTCTAAATGAAAAAGGTTTATTATATCTATAGCACGGTGCTATAAATATGCCGAAGGAGCATAAAATTTTGGTTAGCAACCTCTCCCCAGGTGTGACCGGTATATTAATATTGTAACGCTTTAAAATTAACAAATCTCCAAAGATTCTCCACGCTTACGCTATAATAGTCACCGCTTCACTTCGTCCTGAAGAATAAAGGTCACCTTTATTCCGAAAATTCGTTTACTAACAAATAAACTAAATTTACTTACTGTATATATAAAAATGCCTTCATTTCGAACAAGTCGGACCGTTGATCGAGTTCGGCCGAAATTATTCACGCGCACAGTTCCGATGCAGAAAACAAAGTATTGTATTGGTGATTAAATTTGAACTCAATGTTGCAAACATTTGTGTGCATACTGTTTTGAACGCAATGCATTCGTTGCGTTCAAAACAATGTTTTAATGTAGCCGAAACAGTTTTAATGGAGCCGAACTACAAGCTTCATTGGTTTTACAGACGTTTAGCAATATTAATTTTTTCGCCTTTGGTGTATAGACTGATTATATAATTATAGTGAACTTTTTTGATTCTCTTGTTCTTGTTTGCAAAGCTTCAAGGGTTTCGCAATAAAAAGTATTGTTACCGGCTAGAGGATTGGATTCGATTGGAGTGAAACGCTGGTAGTTTATACCCCACTTTAGTTACGCCCAAAAACGTGCGTTGCGTCCCTCACGCTGTCTTTCACCACAGTTCACATCACTTTCTTTGCTTTCTCTTTTCTTCTTCCACTTTCTTCTTGCTCAAATTCCCCGACTTAACTACCGTGTAGCACTCCGCGAATCTTCTTTATAGGCCGACTGTCGAACGTCCTTTCGTTTAACAGTTTCTAGGAGCGATTTGAATTTCGGTCGTCTCTTCAATAGAAAGCTCCTGAATAAGAACCTTCTTTACTTACAATATAAATATACTAATAATTTAAAATTAAATCAAACAAGTCATTCGAAACCGTCTAGACGGTTCGTTGACATTCAAGACGTAAACCCCGTAAGCGTAATAGTATTTGTGGCTGTTTGATAAAGAAACATTTAAAAGATTTATTTCACGGGTGTATGGTACATAATTATGAGAATATATAAACATTTAAGTGTGTTGAACCATTCGAGTTGATTCAGTTAGACTTTTGAACTACAATACGGTGTACAACTGTATAAGCTATGTTCTAATAGAATACAGCAAAAAAAACCCCCGCCTGTCATAAAAGGCAGCTCAAATGCACACTAGTTTTACAGGTGTTAACGATGGCAACTCGTCTAGTTAAGCAATGATATTATATAATATTGTATTATATAGTATTGTATATACAAATACGAGGTAGTTATGACATTGGCCCACCGAAATTACACCAATTAAAATAAATGAAACTATAATAGATACGTCAGATGAAATAATGATCAGATGAATCAACGCACCTTAACGTAGCTTGACTAACATTGAATTTTTATATCGTATTTTAAATATATCTGTACATAAAACACACGCATATTCTTAGTATTTCACGAAGATTAATTTTTTTAATGATCTCGTGCAAATGAACTGCGCGTGAATTATTATTACACCATTTTAAGAGAACATTGCAAACAATTCGGGCCAATAATTTTATTACCCGAGCCGTCCTTTCATATATTGGCACCACTTTGAAAACATTAGAATCATTATTCAAAACTGAAGCATATTCGGAAACAAAAACATTTCTCTATGTCCTCGTAAAGGCAACGCCTATGTTTCAAACTGGCGGGTCTTAACATCGATAGGTCTATGAGCTAGCGCGCTTACCATCAACTTACCATCAGGTGGGATGGCAGTCAAGTGCTAACCAGTTTTGAATTAAAAAAAAATCGAACAAACTATACTTAACTATACTTATAATATGTGTATCAGAAATATTGCAAAATACAACTTTTTTTCGTACTACCTAATGAGAAAGTACGCAATATATTATTGAAACAAAGCCATAGAGGGCTGCTGAACGTGAAGGGAATTTTCATTACCGGAAGAGAGAAAACGGCCCGCCATTGTGGCGGCACATAAAATCTTATTTCTTTGTCGACTGTGGTAATAACGGAAATATGTTGCGATAAAATAGACTTGTTTTTATACACCAACCTTGAAATAAGTTCTCGCGGCTTTCACCTGTTTATGTGATGTTCATCGGCCCTCCGCATTATTAACATTATCAAAATATAATAAGATGCGTAAGTATAAAATAAAATTTCTTTCTTTTCTTTTCTTTTTTTAAAAAACACTGCCCTTACTTTAGGATAATATTATCCTGTGTTGTAAAGGACGTTTTACAAACATGTTTTACGATCTGTGAGTAAGTTGTCCCGTGTGATCGAACCCACGACCCCCGACGCCGAACCAATAGCTTTAACATCAATATTTATTTATGTATTTATCTGTTAATTGATACACCATTTTAACATATTTATTTATGTATTTGTCTGTTAATTGTTACACCACTTTAACATCTGTCAATATCAACCTTCAACAATCCCTCTATTATGTTAAGAAAGTTTATAAGCATGTAGAACTGCATTACGAATTCACTCTTAAAATAAGGCAAAAGCTTTTCAGTACGACAATAATCGACGACCGTATTGGTGGCGCTTATTCGTGTATAAAATGTAAATTGAGTTTCCAACTCTGTTTTCAGAATTTTATTCGTAAAGTCTAGCTATTTCATAGACTATTGGGAAATTTTGTAAGTACATTGGTGTTATATCTAAAACTTCAAATCTAAATTTTGGTATCTTTATATATAGTAAGAATTACACTTAGTTTTGTACACTCTACAGCATCCACGGTCAAGGGCTGACCGTGGGTGTGTGACTTTTTTCTTTTTTAGATGCATTTCCAGCAACACTCAGCTTGGGACACAGAACAGAGCAATATTTTAATACGCTACTGTAGACGATATTACATGGCTTTCCGTTTGGTGATTGATTGTCAAGTTTATGTTTATGTTATAACTGATGTTAGCCCTTTCGACCCGTAGACTATTAAAGCTTCATCGAACGCAGAACCCCTAATTATCACGGTTCATAAGATACAGCCTGGTGTCAGACAGACGGACGGACAGACAGTCAGCGAAGTATCAGTAATAGGGTCGCGATTTACCCTTTAACCCTAAAACAGCCCCCTACAATAGTAGGACTGTGCATGTTCTCATGCGTGCGTTTTCTAAAGGTTTCAAACCACAATTTCAGTTCCCTTACTCGACCGGGTCTATGAGGACGTTGCGCGGACGACACTTATTAACCTTTGCGTTGGTGTCCGCAAGGTATTCGGCTTTTTCGGAATCATCTAAGGCTAATGTCCGGGTAAGTACCACGACCTCACAGAAGACCAGCGTAAAGTGGAAGTATGACAAATACTTTCGCGTTTCGTCTGGTGAGTGAGGTACCCGGAGCCCAATTTTCAAAAGGTTGTCAACGCATCCGTAACCCTCGGGTGTGGTAGATGTCCATGGGCGGCGGTTTTCACATAACATCAGGTGAACCGTCTGCTCGTTTGACAACTTTTCGCATAAAATAAAAATAAAAATAGCCAACG
Organism: Iphiclides podalirius; assembly: GCA_933534255.1. Lineage (NCBI taxonomy): Eukaryota > Metazoa > Arthropoda > Insecta > Lepidoptera > Papilionidae > Iphiclides > Iphiclides podalirius. The sequence continues at coordinate 3,811,359 of OW152821.1, forward strand.
GTAAGGATTCCGGGGATTGTGCGTTCATACTTTGGGCCAATGGCCAATAAGCGATGAGCCGATCGCACATCGCCTAATGGCGGTCGTATCGAGGTCTTCTTGTAGTTCTACGTGACGTGGCGTGTTTCAGTACGTGATCCTTGACTTCTAGCTGAAGGCGTCGAAGTCGAGTTGGTCGGTCCGATTCTGATGGGTATCTGACAGCGGGTGTTTTTGGGGCTTTAAATCAAGTATAAATTACAAAACATAGTTATGTTAATTAAGATCCCCTTGACGAAATAGTTCATATCAAATGAATATACTTTCATTTTACTCTTTTTCTTTGTAACTCTTACTGATTTTATTTAAAAAATATTATCATTAGCGACAGCCATAAACAATCCCTAACAACATGTCCACTTTGGATTCGACAAAATTAAACAGATTCTCTAATGAGTATGCATTAACCCTTTCACGCCCAAGGGAAATATTTTTCCCTTCTACAAAAATCATTATCGATTGTTCAATTATTATTGAATTGATATTTTTTTTTACTAAATGTCAAAGTAAAACGTATGTCCAAGGCGGCAAATGTGTTTCTGAATGAATAAACAAAAAATAACTGTCTAACTTTATTGCGCCAAAACCAAAACATTCGTTCGCGGGCTGAATTAATAATATCTAGGAAGTGTTTTGGACTTGAGCAAATAAAATAACTTTATTTTGTCACGTGTTTTACATTATTTGGTAAGTATAATTTTTTGTAATAATACAGTAAACTGCAGAACATTAGCACAAGTACCTGAAAATTGCAAATCATCTAAAGGGAAATATTTTTCCCTCTGGTCCATATCTGGTGTATTCGTTGTATTATTATTATATGTAGTGCTTTATGATAATGTAGGGATTTCTTGTATTTTCTTGTATTTTATACAGTTTACCTTCATGGTTTTTTACAGAAAAGACTAAAAGTGCAGAGAATTTCATATTCAAGATGAAGAACTATTGCTTTATGGCGATAGTAGTGACGGAGAAGATAACTTACTACAGACTACAGTTAGACGAAGAAGACCAGCAGTTCATAGCTCAAGATGTAGAAAATGGAACCGATGTTGTTGAAATTGAAGATTCTGTTCAAGAAGTATCATCAACATGTAGCACGAGGTCTAATATTTTTTTTATGGGAAGAAAGCGGCAAACGAGCAGGAGGCTCACCTGATGGTAAGTGATCACCGCCGCCCATGGACACCTGCAACACTAGAGGGTTTACAAATGTGTTGCAAGCCTTTTAGGAAAGAGTATGCTCTCTTTTTGACACACCGGCGACAGCTGGTTCCACAGAGCGGTTGTACGAGGCAGGAAATGCCTTGAAAATCTCGCTGTTGAGGAACGCTGGAAATCGAGGTGGTGTGGATGAAATTTTTGGTTTTTGTCCGATGGTGAAATTCGGCCGCCAGAATCAATCCAAACAATTCTTCGGAACACTCCCCGTGATAGGTGTGGTAGAAGATGCAGAATGATCCAACATGTCTACGCAGAACCAAAGTATGAAGTCGATCGGAAAGACTTTGATCGTCGATAACCCAAGCTGCCCTACGTTGGATGTGGTCAAATGGAAGAAGTTGGTAATAGGCGGCTCCCGCCCAGAGGTGACAACAGTACTCCATGTGGGGCCGAATTTGCGCCTTATAAAGGTTTAGGCGTTGCGCCGACGTGATGTCTCGCCTTACTGAGCGAACCTACCTTCTTTGAAGCCAATGTGGTCTTACTTTCCAATTGACCCCGGAACTGGACATTGCTCGAGATTTCGACGCCAAGTATTCCGATATTTTACATGTAGACAGCAAACAAGAATCACTTAAGTCTCCTCTGAAAAGCTCCGCATTGGAAATAAACTGAAGCGATACGTAAACTGTGCAGAACGACGTATAGAAAATAGGAGACATAATAAATGTGTTATGTGCAATGAACACTTGTGCTTCACAAGTAAACGAAATTGTTTCGTAGAATACCATAACTAACTATTTATTTTACTTTTCTGATAATTTTTACTGTGTTTTTTTGTATTACAAAGCAATAAATAAAATACCGATAAAATAAACCTTACTCTTTATTTATTTACTTTTATGGTCCATAGGGAAAAATATTTCCCATTAAATTATAGGAAACCTATACATCCTTCTATGTTTTTCTGGAGATATCCTCTTACTTTATACCCACAATAGCTAAAATATTGTGTTGTATCGGCATATTTAGTCTTGGACATCTTATGGTCCTGTAAGGGTTAACATCAGTCCCAACTCTGTTATATCATAAAACTAGCTGAAAGCGGAATTAAAACCTCATTAAAATTTGTATATGATGCTTGGAAAATCTTAATGCAAGGAAATAAGATAATTTTGCAAATATCTAAAATATAGGCATAAAATGCAGTGAAACAAACATGATAACGTATTTGCTGAAAATCGAATAAAATGATAAGTACAATATGTATATAAAAGAGATTGAAGATTCTTAAGCTAAACTTGTAATGTTAAATGTAAAAATCTCAGTCACCCAGATCAAATGTTGTAATTATCACCCAGAGCAAAATATTCTTTCAAGTCTAATTTCGAATTTCAAAATAAATCAAATTTCAATCTAACTTTTAAGGGCATCCGGAGAATTTATGATATCTTTTGTCTCTTATTTTTAAACGGTTTTATTTAGCTCGACACGTACGGAATTTATATTCAAATTAATTGTTGTTTGTTGTTCGTTTGTTTGTGAATACAAGGCCTGTTGGTGGGTTTACCTTGGATTATGTGGGCCTGGAATAATTGAAATTGGAGGGTTGACTTGTTTTGATCAGTAAGATTATCACGGTCAATGAAATCAAACATTCCGTTGCCCAAAGGTAATCAAATATAATAATAACAAAATTACACATTTTTAATACTGTTTGATTTATCTTATAGGTTAATTGGTACAGTATGACGGATTATTTTTTTATGTTAGAAGTTGGAAAGCGAGCTGGTGGTAGGGGTACACCTGATGTTAAGCGAAATAACTACCGCTCTAGGACATTTGCAATACCCGTAAGGTTGCAGATGCGTTTCCACCTTTAATAAAGTGGGCCACGGTTATCTCACACACATGACGAAACGCAGAAGTGTAACTAATGTAATTAAATTGCAATTCTTTAAACTGCTTGCAAGTTCGTATGTTTCGTCGTATATCATCTGTCACATTCACGTTTATATGGCAGTACCTGGAAGACCGAGCTTTGCTCGGTTTGTTTTTTTTTGTAAATCGTGTATTTTGGAAATTACATTTAGATACAAATTACTGAGTAATAAAATATGCATAATATTTTCGATCTTACCGACCTGTGTTTTTCACAAAAGAAACAACTTAAAAAAAAAGGAAAAAAATAACAAAATCATCTGGATCAACAAAAAATAAAAAATAAAGAAAGCAATGATCTGGAATCGAAAAAAAGTAAAAAAAAAAAAGAGTGTAAATGATCGACTCGAACCACGGCCGTCTGTTTTGGGGCCGCCCGATTACCGACCGAGCTATTATAACATTTTCTTTTGCGACGAAATTTACCGTCATATTCGAATGATATTTTTCATTCCCTGAAAACAGGGATAAAAGGACATTTTCTCAAAATGAAACCTAGCTAGATCGATTTTTCGCCCCCAAATCTACGTACATACTTAATTTAATGAAAATCGCTGGAGCCGTTTCCGAGATTCCGATTATATATATATATATATACAAGAATTGCTCGTTAAAGGATAAGATTTAAATGTAAAGCGGAAGAATTTTTCAACGCCGCACAGTAATTATGTACATACATGTGTCATCTTTATTAAAACATCATTGGTGGTACTTCCCCCTACGGACCTGCCGATTCGTGCAACAGTCAAGACTGTTGCGTGGCACTACCACAGTTAAATTCATTCGATGAACTGCTTTATGGGTGAATAATTCATGTTTTTACCATTACGGCGTTTAAGGAGCTGATTCCACTCTTGAATTCTTATTGATAGATCCACAAAAAGTCCAAATCATACAGCTCACTACTTCACATTCAGACAGAAGTGCCAAAATTAAGCACCTTGAATAAGCCTAATTTTAATTCTCAACCACGTTGTGCCTCAACAGCGAGTAATTGAAACACGCAGCCTTTTCTGAACTAACAAGTGTGTGATGGGGGACAAAAAATAAAAGATTCATGCGAATATTAAGTTCGGCAAACACCGTTCCGAAAAAGGACCATTTCCAAATGGAAACAAAATGTACTGGTTGATTAAAATGAGAATACTTGCATCGAAATCCCAAAACATTTAAGGTTTATTATTATTCCTTTATTACTGTGTAAAAACTCATCGAATTGTAAACTTGTCTCCATGACAATGTATTAACAATTATAAATTTATTAGCAAATTTATATATTTTTTTATTCATCGGTTAAAACCTTTACCTACTTTTTACCGTGACAAGGGTTGACTAGTAGAGAATACTACTAGGCACTAAGTATGCCCATGATATTATTTAGATTACAGTGAAGCAATGAAGTTGAAATAAATAAAACATTGAAACATTTAAGCGTTTTTTTTTTTTTTAAAGAATATTGTCGCCAGAATAGAGGCTGTGACAGTCTCAGTGATAACATGTTACCAAGAATATTAAAACTTCCAAAGCCGCGTTTCATCATTTCATCTCATATTTAAACTAGGGCAAATTAGACTAGACAGATTCGATCTATCGAGTTGTAAAGAAGCTTCTCCACTCTAGTGCAGAAGCTTCCTACAAGTTTGAACCATATTTAATAAGTACTATTTTCACTTCACGACTTTATTCTCGTCATACTATTTTCTTAGAATAATTCGACTATACTCTTGTCACTATAGTGTACATCGTACCCTCACAGGCCATGCAATTCGGGAACATCTATAAAACTCATTATTGTCTAAAAAAATCTAATAATGACACTGTTGAGGTTGGCGTATACATTTATAGATTTCCTAAACTATATAAACATTTTAAAAATCGTAACAGTTTTAAGAAGTTGCAGAGGTTGACTTGGATTCAAAAATCGCCGATAAGAATCCTAGAGAGTATTTTTCGGATTTCCATATGCATGTAAAGACACTCTTTTACATTTTTTACCACGAAAGAATACTTTTCGCCAAACGTCATGTTTTGCGACTAAACAAAGCAACAGTTTAGGATAAAGGCGTGAGTGCTTGTTATTGTGTAATTTATAAAGTGTGTACATATAAAATTTTAGTCTATGTATTCGCTTAAGTGACCATCTACTGTTTGCGTACAGGTGGAGAGATAATTGCGGGATATAAATTGAGCTATTGGGCCTACCCTCCGGCTTATTCAGCAGAAAATCCCAGTTCGCGCAACACAAGCTTCATGTAATTTATTGTTATCCGAATGTATGCTGCACCGCAATAAGCTATAATCTCGCGTATTAGTATGAACCGTAACCGTTTGTATTTTTAATCGGCTTCACGATTCACGAGCTGTTTTCTCAAAATACAATTACAAAACAAACATTTTTTCAAAGAACACCACAGCCTCTTACAAAGTTTCATGCACCTGAACCAATTCTCGAAGCAGTTTTTCCAGTCCGCCGCAGACACCTCATCTACGGCGTTCTCAAACGATATTAAACGTCTTCTGGCGATGAAAACTGGATTATTTTCAGTTTATTATTCATTTTAGGGAATAAAAAGAAGTAAGTGACTTCTTCAGATGCCAGATCAGGAGTGCAAGGTGGGTGATCCAAGCCTTTGACCAGTATGGTGTCCCGGAAGTCCCTGGTGAGGCCGGACCCCGCGTTCGGTCGCTTTTTGGTCATTGAAGTAAAAACTCTTGGCTAGCATTTCATAGTATACCATTCGGCGTTGATGCTGCTTTGATTTCGTAATGGTATTGATACAGATACAGATACCAAGTTAAAGTGAAGAAAGTATTTTTTTTTTTTTTACTTTTAAATAATTAAATTTTAAAAATAATTATAAACAAAGCCTGATACGAAAAAACTTTGTTTCGCAAAACTATCTGAGGGGCCTAAAAACAATTAAAGTAAATACTCACCAACTTGGCTAGGTGTATGTAGGTCTTACTTTGTCTATAGCAACATAGTAGCAAGACTGAGAAGTCATTTAGGAATTTATAAGAGGGTGTTTTATGATCAACTACTGATAAAAAACTATACGAAATGGCTAAAACGATTAACCCGCCCAGACGCTCTCACCATTGAGCCAAGCATCCAATTACCTCACATGGTGAAAATCTTAACATCAATCTACTTCCTTAATTGTATTTTTGCCAAGTATTACCAAATGCTTGACCTTGCAAAACTCTCTTTTAAGCTTCTTCTGGAGTGCTGACACTAGCATTAAAAATAAAATTAAGCATGAAAATAATCCACTCAACATCTGACATGACGTACTTGAAGACATGACCTAGTCGAGAATTATAGAGTCCCTTAACTGGTTAAGATTTCTCTGTTAATTATCATAAAAGGAATTCTTTCAGCTTTCTTTCTTTTTGTTAGTGTTAATATAAGCTCTTACATTGTCTTGATTACACTGCACCCGCTAACTCTTTGTAAAATACAGAGTGTAATAACTCGTGTTTGCAACGTATAAGTAATCATAAAGCCCTTTTGGTTTTTGAACTGATACGAATGTTTTTTCTTTTGAAAATAGAAGTATGAGAAATAAAACTCATATTGTTAATGATTTTCGTTACACATTTCCGACTATGGATAAGATCATGCAGTGATTATGATGAACTACGGATATAGGTCAGTTACGATAAATCGTAAGACCCCTAAATCTGAATAAAATCGTCGGCAATTTTACGACAGAATAGTAAAAAGGTAAATAATTCATTCATACTAATAGCCCATCCATGCTGATTTAGGCTAAAAGTGTGATTAGATTGACTTGAGCCTTAATTGCGAAAATATTTAATAAATTAGGATTTAAGGTAAGAAAATATTAAATAGATGAAACTTTTAGGGCCATCAATTCGTCTTTCGCCTTGACGTGGCGGAGGGGCTTAGTAGCCGTGGCTTGGTCACCCACAGCAAAGCTAAGAGCCGGTCTTACACCACAGGCTAATCCACTGGGCCAGCTTGTGGCGTAAGACCGGCCCGAGAGGGCCGCTCCGAGTGGGCTCAATGAGCCTAGAGGGCCTAGAGGGTGCAGGGGACAGGTCGAGGGTGGTAGAGGTGGAGCCACTCTCCCTGTGTTTTGCTACCGAGGAGTAGTCGCGGGGGAAGAGGAGTGTCGGTACTGCGTTGGCCATGCTCCGTATCCTCCGCGACTCGGCGGGACTGCACCGCTGATGCAGTGGTGGTGGGGCCGCGGGGGGAGAGGAGTGTCGGTATTGCGATGCGCCGTTCTCCCTACCCTCCGCGGCCGAAACGTGATGCGCAACGGAACCACAGACCAGTTCCGCCGCTGGGGGCTGGGAAGCTTGCTTGAAAGTATATTTATAACTGTTGTTGCCAGGGAATGCTCACTTTTCCCTACAAATTATTAACCTTAAATTCGTAACCTTTCTATGGCACTGTGAATATTCATTGGAATTGGCAGAGTTTTTTACAACAGCGTTTTTTACCTGATATCAATATACATTTTAGTATGGAGTTTATCAAGTAATTTAAGTCTATACGCGCAACGAAGCTAGCAAGATAGCCTAAAATAAGATCATACAAAATATTATCTCATATTCCACATTTTTTTTAAATTACCCTTTAACTTTAAAATATAGTACACAATATTATGTAATTATGTGATTACAATTTCCTAGTATCTAGCAGGATAATCTTACGTTTACAAACATCATCAAATTAAGTTATTCAAAGTTTCTGCATCATTCTCGTAACTCGTTGAGAGTTCGCTAATGAGATAATTCTAACGTGAACTTACGAAGAACACACATTCTACCAAGAATATGTTGGCTTTTGAATACGGTTTAAAATACTACGTGGCGGGTGCATTCAATTATTAACACCTACTTCCTGTAACTTTTAGTATTAAATCCCAATAAAGTAATTTAAAATATGAATGATAGTCATTCATATTTTACCGGCCTGAGACAATATCAAATTCGAACTAAAACCAACCAACTCTATTAATTGAAAAAGAAATATAATTACACTTTTTTCATATAATTTAGATGATTTTAAATTGTATTTATTTTAGATAAATGAACAAATTGCGTCTTCTAGTTTCGCGTCCAGATGCTTTACTAATTACTTTCTTATTGCATTTTTGAAGTAAAACTTCTTTACGCACGCTTGACTTGGGGGAGTAAGGTGGTGAATGCGTGACGAGAGTGTTACGAAATGTGTGAACGGGCAAGGTGAACGGAAGTTGACAGGAAAATATAAATTAGCGAAGATAGAAAGAGAGAGTCACTTAAGTTTCGTATACTTCTGTAGGTGCAAGAAAAAGAAGTGCGAGGACACATTTTCTTTCTCTCATAGCCAATTAAGTTTCATATATCCAAGACACAGTGCAGGCCTATTGTCTGGATCACACTGTAGAGCTAAACTGTTTTCGTACGTATAACGTAACGTGCTTGGGGAAAAAATATTTCCCTGACAAAGAAATTTAAAATTACCGGGAATAGTTTATTAATTAATATTTTAGGACACATTTTTACACAACGTTCTCTAGTTCCAAACTAAGCAACGCTTGTACTATGGATACTAGATGATACTTATACATACTTTTATTAAGAAAATGAATACATAATTATTATACATACAGAAACACCCAGACACCAGAAAAAGGTAAAATTTCAGCAGCCCACTACTTTTATATAGCAAACAGAAGAAAAATTTAAACAATAGAGAACTATAGAGACATATCACTTACGAATCAATCAACGTGTGTGTGTGTGTGTGTGTGTGTGTGTGTGTGTGTGTGTGTGTGTGTGTGTGTGTGTGTGTGTGTGTGTGTGTGTGTGTGTGTGTGTGTGTGTGTGTGTGTGTGTGTGTGTGTGTGTGTGTGTGTGTGTGTGTGTGTGTGTGTGTGTGTGTGTGTGTGTGTGTGTGTGTGTGTGTGTGTGTGTGTGTGTGTGTGTGTGTGTGTGTGTGTGTGTGTGTGTGTGTGTGTGTGTGTGTGTGTGTGTGTGTGTGTGTGTGTGTGTGTGTGTGTGTGTGTGTGTGTGTGTGTGTGTGTGTGTGTGTGTGTGTGTGTGTGTGTGTGTGTGTGTGTGTGTGGGGTGTGTGTGGTGTGTGTGTGTGTGTGTGTGTGTGTGTGTGTGTGTGTGTGTGTGTGTGTGCGCGTGCGTGCGTGTGTGTGTGGGTGCGTGATTACGAGCGTGGGTGTGTGTGTGAGGGCAAGCGTCTTATTGATCTGGAACATTTATAACTGCCAATTTAATATTATTAATCTTATTAAACATGATTATCTATTACTACTAAAATAACGTATGAGTTATTCAAGAACAGCTCCACATGTCTGGTATTTATAAGATGTAATACGCAAAAGGACATTTTTGTGGTGGCATTACAAATTTTCTTCTTCGTTTTTAATTTATTTTTTGGACAAATTGTTGCAAAGTAACCTATTTCTTCACGATAATACTCCCGTCCAGAATTGAATTACACTAAATGTCCAAACCCAGATCCCAGCGATTATTATCTGTTCCTTAACATGAAAAGGGAAGGGGTGAGAATAAATTTACCAACAATGAAGAGAAGAAATTAAACAAGCAATTTCAGCGTATTTTTCAGACAAAGACAACATTTACATATTGTACATAAGGTAATGGATAGATCTTTATTTCAGAAAAATATTTATTCTTTCTTTATTATTTAGTGTACACAAAAAAATACAGTTACAAATGAATTATAGAGTTCTTTGACAGCAAACCTCTGGTAATAATTAACAATAAATGTTTTTGTCTTTTAGGTGAATAAAGGCGCAGTAATTTTTCCCCGAACTCGAGTTCTTAAAATTGCTCCATCGAATTTAATTACTTGTGTTTGTCACGTGCGGAAGCTGTATCTATGCCCGGGGCAGTAGGCCTAATACCACGTAAGATTTGCGCGCTTGTAATACTTCGCAATGCAGGTAAAACACGTGAATGACGTCGTTAATGGTATTGGCTCGTTTTTTTAACGACCATCAGCCTGTGTGAGGTCAAACCTCCGGAAATCCAGATCAGGAACAATTATCGGTGGGTCACAAAAATACTTGTCCTATGCGGGGATCGAACCCACAATCCTCGGCGCAGAACTTTATACCTTAGTGACAGTGGCACCGAATATATACAAGTACCGAATATTGCAGTAGCCAAATTTCGCTATGTTGGATAAGACAGCCCATTTACTACGTAGTTCACTATTAGAAATTATCTCTATCTACGATAAATACGTTCTGGTGAATTTGCGGTGTACCTCAGGGCTCGTTATATTAAAAAGATAGTCGATGCACTGGTTTTCTCTTCTTTTCATTTACATATTCACATCGGAGACGTTGTGACGAAATTTTATTTAAATTTAAATTAGAATTCTAGACCTTATTCAATAAAAATAAAACTATGTAATATTAAAAATACAATAAAAACAGATTAAATGAGATATATAATAAACGATCCTAGGCAAAAGCAAGATTTTTCAAAGTAGCTAATTTGACTCAGTTTGTATTACCAGTATAGTTAAATACACCAAAACATTATTTGAATCGCATTTATTACTGGTAGAGATTAACTGAACCAATACCTATAAGAACTTTAAATACGGGTATAGGAATGTTTTCACTTTATTAATAAAAACTATATGTTTCTGAAATCGCAGTTTCGGAAGATCTGCACATAAATATAACATTAAATCTAACTACAATAAAAAAATTGTGGTTGTTATGCAATAGCAGACCAATTAATCCTCTCATTTCAAAATCAGTTTCGCTCTATAAAGAGTGCTAAAAGGGATATAGCGCTAACTATAAAGCGATTAGCATTAAACGCTTTCACCGTGGTATTGATGTTTTCGAATAAATGGAGTTGTTTAAATATCGTTTTTTTATCTGTTAACTACATACATTATTTGATCTGACTGTACACTATATTTTCATGTATTACCAGAGTTTAAAACTTCAGCTATATCGGTCCACCCGGCCGAGGGACGTCCGACACTACGTTTTCCGAGACGTGGTCTCCATTCGAGAACCCGCCTGCTCAAACGCTCATCGGTTCTACGACAGATGTGGCCAGCCCACTGCCACTTCAGCTATATTGTATATTGTATATATTGTGCTAAATTGTACTTTGTATATATACATCTAAATATATATGAATTTAAATATAAATGTATACATTCATGTATGTATGTATATGAATATGTATTTATGAGTGTGTATGTGTGTATACTTGTATGTATTTTGTATATATTTGATTAAGTTTTAATCATATATTATGTATGTTAATATTGCACCGCCTACGTAGTAAACGTTCCTTTACGCCATTGGGTGCCTGGAAGAGATCGCTATGAAGCCATAAGGCCGCCAAATTGTGCATTTCATTAATTTGTATGTCTATTGTTAATTTTGTGTATCCTTTTATGTGTGGTGGACAATAAAGTATTCATTCATTCATTCATTCATTATTTTCCTTTTATTTGACTTCGGACAAATATCAATCTTCCCCAATTTCACCATCATCATGCGATACCAATAGACTACTTCATACTGCTGCTAGTTCGTCAAACCAACGTACCTTAAAGACTCCGTTAAGTAAGAAAACTATTGTTTACACGTTATAAAGAGCATGTAGAAGCCACGTCTTTACATCCCTGACTAGAAGCTGTACATTTTAACAAAAAAAAATGTCGTAAATACATTTTTTAATTCAAAAAATTTCATAAAAAAATGTTGTAATTACATTTTTTTTTGTTTACGCTCGTGAGAATTTGCTTAATAAGCTCAATAATTTATACAGCGAAGAAATTAAAGCTTTGTAAAATTGTAATAATGGACCACCATTTTCAATCAAAGTACTTTAGTATTATTTTATCGTGAAAATTGGGCGGTTAAAATAATAATTAACTTTAATGGAAACTTAGCATGAAAGGGTTGTCAGCATCTTTACCATTAATCATTCAACATGGTTACAACGTAGTTTCTTAATCTAATCAAGGTACGATGCCATAACGGTCTAAATAAGCATAGGGTATTAAAAAAACATTAATTGCAAGACGTTTACAGTCATACTTTTTGTTATAACGCAATGAAATAAACGAATATTTCTCTCACTTTCCTTAATTTACTATTAAATAATAATATCTTTTGGTGTTCCGAAGAATATGCGTAAAATACAACAGTGTAAATTTTATATTTTAAAACACAACCACTAGTCGTATATTGCATGGTTTCCATGTGCCAGTTTAAGGATACAACTCTCCTGTTCGGTATTTATAGAGACATAACAGTCCTATTAAGATAACTGAGTTATGTACTCGTAGGAATTCAAGATTAGTATTATTATCTCTTAAAACCGTTTACACTTAAACTTCTATCCTAAATAAGTTATTAGACTCGTCAAAGTGATTAAAGGTATAGTAGAAACACATAGACGCCACGTTCAAAGTTCAAGATTCTTCTGTATTTATTTAATGGACAAAATTCGCACAAATATATATATAATTATATATATAAATATAAATTTCGGTTTAGTACACATAACTAAATTGTGGCTTTGATCTTCAAAACGGAAACTTCGTTGAGATAACAAGCGTCAAAAGGGCTCTCATTTCACGACCCCAAACGCATACATTAGGTGGAGGAGCCATATAAACCCATTTAATAGAATAAACATTGCGTTGTCTGTAATGTGTTATTGTTCGGCACTGCCACGATTCTCCGGCTTTTGTGTAACCGCCCAGACACCCTTGATTCAAGCCGTAAGCGGCCGATATCTTCACTGTGGTAGAGCCACGCAACAGTCATCCCAATTGCACGGATGACAGGTCCGTTCGAGTAAGTACAACGACCTAACAAAAGAAGCGTAAAGTGTAGTAACCGAGTCAGTAAAATAGCCGAGGCCCATTTTATTTTAAGGTGGCAACGCATCTGCAACCCTACGGGTGTTGCAAATATCAATGGGCGGCGGTCATCACTTAATGTCAGGTGAACCGCAGCAGTTGGCAAAAGATTACTGGTCACCACTCATCATGTTTTCGGGCTAAGCAATTGAGTTGAACATCGGGCATGTTTCTCGAGCAGTATGTAAACCCACTCTTTTTTTAGGGGGGGGGGGGGGTAAACTTCAAAAGATACCCTGTCCCTTTACATGACAGGGTTATGTGGGGTTCTTACCCACAAAAACTCCCTCGGTGGCCACCCTCTGTACGTTTGGAGGGACTCCGGGATCTTCCTCGGAACGCACCGATGTCCCTCAATGCTGCGCGTGAGCACTCCTCGGAGAAAGTTAGACCTTCCCCGATTCCCTCACCATCTTGCAGCAGCTCAAGACCACTTCGAGCTGCTGCCCATCCGTGTCCTCTTTTATTCGCCTTTTACGGCAGGCAGGGAATACCTTAGCCCTATTCTATAAGCCCGCGACTACAGGACTGACGGGGCGGTTCGTCCGTTTCGCTCAGCGATCTCCTTCTGGAGCATAACAGCTTCGCAGAAGGAGACCAGTGCCGTCCAAGTAGATTCTCTCCGACACTGCGACTTGTGGAGAAAGGTCCTGCCCGATCTTTTGGACCAGGATCCGACGCTCTGACTCCCACCCGGGACAAGCATGTGCTGCGCGGAGTCCCGGTCCCCACCACAATGGTGGCATCGAGTTGTTGGTTCGCGTTCTATTCTATTTAAGTACTCACCAAAGCATCTGTGCCTGGTGAGTACCTGTGTCAGCCGAAAGGTGACGTGCGCAAATCCCCTCGCGCTAAGCCAGGCTGTGTAAGCCGACTCTATAGTCCGTTTAAGTTTCGGTTGCAGAATTATTAGTAAAGTCGTCAATTATTTATAATGTTTAAAACCATTTTTCTTCATGATAAGAAAATAAGAAGAGATAATTTAAGAAGAGGAGAATAGATACCGCTACCAGGGTGCCGTCTAAGTGTCGTCACTAGTATTTTTAATTAAATAATATTTAATTTATAATAATAATATTTAATTTAATTTCCTAAATAATTCATTCACTTGCTTTTTAAATAAAACATCGTCGACTTTACAGCAATATAATAATGCAAAGACTAAAAAATCACAATTAATCTGTATTTTAAAATATGTAGAAAAATTTCTAAATTTTCTACATATTTTAAAATTATTACTATATTCTAAATTTCTAATCTGTATTTGCAAAATATGTAGTCTAAAATGCATTTCATGTATTTACACCGATTACACTTTCAAAACGAAAATTTCATGTTAAAATTTTTATTTGTCACACTTATTGGCAGAGATTGTTCATTTTCATATTATTACATATTATTAATCAATGCTAGAAAACGTTTTATTTTATGATTTATTTGTGTTACAAATTCATGATCATGCTCTGCCACTGTAAATATTCATTGGAATTGAAAATGAACACTAATTGTTACACGAGTAACTTTCTGAATATTTAAGCGATTTTGTTATTTTTCGTTCCATTATTTGAGAAATTGAAGGATAGAATAACGATTGTTAAAATTTCTCAAAAGTTTTAAGAAAATTGACATAATATCGTATGATTCAGGATTAAAAAGAGAATGACTATACTTATAATATAGTGACTTTCTTTCCAATCCCGAATCATACGATTCGAACAGATCTTTATTTTTATTGTTATATATTACAGTTGTCTTACTTTGGTAGGGCCACCTATCAGAGTCTGCTGTTGCACCAATGTGCAGGCTCTTTCAGTGAAGTATCACTGCCTCACAGGATGACCAGCGTGAAGTGGAGGTATATATCGATATCCTACATTCGTGTTTCGTCTGGTGAGTGAGGTAACCGGAGATTACCCGATTGGCCTAGTGGGTAGTGAACCTACCTGTTGCGCCAGAGGGTGTGGTTTGATGCCCATTACTGGAAAATGTTATGCATGTAGACTTTTTCCTGGGTGTTTATATATTTATAATATGTATTAATTTACCAAATACATTTTCCTTAAGTATGTTTATTTGTTATTAATTAGTACCCATTGTACAAGTTTTACTTAGTTTAGGACAAGAGAACGTTTTGTTAAAAATGTGTCATAAAATATGTGTATTTTTTTTTTTCTATTACTATTATGATGTTAATCAAGTTGATCAAAAAAGCTCTATTTCTTTACACGTTTAAAGCGGAAATATGCCTTATCTTTACCTTTTATCCATTTTGAACCATGGACGGCGACATCAGCAAATATGTTGTAAATCAACTCTTATTTAACTGGTGTCTAAGAATAAGAAATCCCCAGTTTGATCGTCAAGTCTTACTAATGCCAAATTCTCATGAACATGACATATTCGTAAAAATGCAATGGTTTCATCATTTATTATTATAATTGTCTTCTATGGGTAAAAATAAATGGCTAGCAAACATCTATTTGCTTGACTGTCAGTACTTCAGTGGGAAACTTCAAACTTTAAAAATGTATCCATTTAACAATATGGCTTACTAACTATCTTTGATTAATTTTATTGTTATTAACCGGTTTTATTTAGCTCGACCCGTACGGAATTTGTTTGATTATTGGGTCAAAATTTGAAATTGAAATTTAAGCACCTTCCCGTTGTCAGATTGATCTGAAATTTGGTACACACATTTAATTTAGATGATAATACAATATTGTAGTTTTCAGTGCACATAAAATAAAACCGTTTAACTTAAAAGTTTTTAAACGGTTTTATTGAGAAGGTACACACATAACGTAACGTAACGTTACAAAACTGTGCAATCTGCAAATTTTCTGGAAAATTTCACGCTAACAGTGTGTTTCCTAACAGAGTTTCCGTGGTAACTTTGAAATTAAATTTATGTATGACAAAAATTTTTCTGTGACTACACGTGCAATCATATCACTTTTCGTGCTCTCGCAAAAGACTAATATAACTCTATATTCAAAAGTTTAATCAGTAAACTTTTTTATATGAACTGCACCGGAAGAGAGTCGATATGTAATTATTAAAACTTGTATGACACTATATTATGTTAACAAAATATATATTATAATTAATATTTATTTGAACTCTAAGGGTTGCTTAATTACATTCATACTGAGTGATGAAGGTAGTCTTAAGAAGTAATATCTATAAGTCTTAACAGAAGTAAGAATAATCTGGCCTCCTAAGATTATGTACAATTACGAAGCTAAAAATGTATGTGTAAAATACACAGAAACATAAAAACATAAACATAAAAACAGTCGTAACATAGATGTCGTTTTACTTGTAGCTTATATTACTGCAGTGGGCATTTCTATTAATTCGTTCAGAGTTACATCATATTATGTCCAATTAATAGTTTTAAATAACTCCTTGATGATGAATGCTGATTGAAGAACATTATGAAAAAATAGATAATAGAAGACAGTGTAACACGCATGACTGAGCCTAACCACTAGCTTAAGGGCCTATATTTTCTCAACAGGCACCTTTTATATCATAGCCTTTCACTAAGTAATGATTATTAAAAAAGTCTTGGGGGATTCATGTAAAGATTCAGGTTTATCTTGAAGGATGCAGAATTTTCAAGATTTACGTGTACAAGAGACTTGAGCATTGTTATGGACTATATTGTTACTTTGGTAAGCAGGCTCATTCGGCGAAGAGCCACAGCCTAACATCAGCATTTTTGCTTGTCAATTTATCACACAAGAAAGCTAGATTTCATTAACAAGCGTAATTATGATATATATCATTAATATCTAAATGTGTCCGTAACCAACTTTTACAAGGAAAATTTCAAGAAAATCTAATGAAATACTAACTATTAAATCTGAAGCTAGTCCGTTTGGGAATAGAGTGAGTGAGTACAATTGATGTGTTGATCATGTAAATATCAAATCTGAATGTAACCTTGATGAAACCGCTTTATAAACGCGCCGTGCGGCATAATCAATCATTTAATGAGGTCGGCAGTTAAAACCAATTTATATTTGCACACGTATTAAACAGGTAAATTGTGTGTACGTGAAAGCGTGTAGTCCCTTACGATAATAACGGCATAACAAAGGTACAGGTAATAATTAGATGTTTCATTTTATATTTTATATACAAATTACATTATATAATATAATTAGTTTTTCATTTATTTATCTATGGTGTGAAGATTTACGAAACACTTATAACTAAGGTTATGATTCTATCAGCTATTTTTTTTTTGGCTAATAAAAAAAGGATACCTCTTATCTTGCAAGTACATGATCTTTTGCTTCTTCTTCTTCTTCAAGTCCGACCTGAAGAAAAAAAAGAAGCAAGAGTTCGTGAAGAAGATGGACACGGGTGGCTCAGGATCTTTCTCCGCGGCAGTCTGCCGGGGAGGACTTCAGTAGATGGTGATGAAATAGGTCATAACTTTTTCTTTATGTTTATGAATAAATTTAAGTTATCAAAATTACCATTTTGTGTTCCGAAATGTGCCTTGCCCCACCATTACTGTCCCCTATCCCCTATCTCACCGTTGTTGGTAAAGGAACTACACTGCTAATCACACACTCAGGACTGCTAATCATCACAAGGAGGCAAATTTCGTACGTTGAAATTTCACGATATGCGTCAATAGTATTAAATGTGTAAATACACTGTGCAACCAATTTCGTCATATCGCTTTTGGACTGTCAGTGTGCGCCCGCATCGTAAAATTTTACTCTCATATTTTTTTCCTAACGCGCCAAAAGAATTATAAATTCTAAAACATTAAAAACAATGCCACATATACTAAAAAGGGCATGAAATTGTATAATATCAATTCTTTGATTTGGAAAGAAAATCCCAATAGATATTTCCGTATCTATGTATAACTAGAAAATCCGATACACTCCGACATTACTCGAACTAGTTCGGTAGTAAATTCGATTTCCTTTGAACGAGGACATCTTAAGTCAATTTTTGTAATTTTAGGCATTTTAAAATCTAAAAGTTATTATTCCATTAAACCTTGGTTTACATAATGAGGCTAATTTAAACTTTTACGTTTCGTTCGTGTTCAACAGTGTCAGTGACTTAGTTGTATTAAAAAAAATATATTTCACTTTTACTATATAAAAAAATTACGGTAGTGCAAAGCAACAGCTCCTGAAAAATAAATATTTATATAAAATCAATAAAACTTTTTGTTTTAACGTACGATGAATTTCAGTTAATTATATCCTATTATGTAATTTTTTGTAGCATTCAAATAGTTTTAGAGGTAATTAATTAACACATGCAGTTCAACCTTATGTAAACAGAACTAACAATGTAAACAAAAATTTCTCCATTTTAATACTGAACTGATGCGAGTAGCTATCCCTATCTACACGCACACATATACAATTGTATAACAGTGCCATAAAATTGGCATCTGTATGAGGGGACGCGGCATCTAGACGTGTATATAATCCAAATTTGTCATCTTATTTTCAGATGGTCTAGACTCCTCTACGGCAGAAATTTACCTTTGACGGTCAAAGGTGAAAATGCTTATGGAGATCCTCTTTTCACGTTTCCTGGGGGAATTATGTTTCAGGCTAGTCGATATCAGTTATCCTTTGTGGGTAACCATTTATCATATTTGCGTGTTTCAGTGAAGGAAATAAGTTACTTACACGTAATACAACGTAGAAACCACGTGTTTAAGTCCATGACTTAGAAGCTAAACATTATATAAAAAAAACAAAAAATATAAGGATTAAAAAAAAGCCTATTGTTTATCGTTTAAAAGATTAATACTTTACGCTCGGGAAAGGCGGAGAAAATTTGTTTGCCATAATCAATGATTAATTCACAAAAGAAATTAAAGCTTTGTGAAATCGTAGTAATGGACCGACCTTTTCATAGTACGCACGAGGCTTTCATCGTTCAAATTGGTCTGTTAAAATAATAACTTACTTTAATGGAAACTTTGCGTGGAAGGGTGGTCGGCATCTTTACAATTAATCATCCTACAGAGTTACAACGCAGTTTGTAATCTAAAGAAGGTACCAGATAACTTCTTGCGTACGCGACAACATTACTGAATGGAAGAACGTTAATGATCACAGGACAGTATGTCCCTTGACGCAGTGAAGGGTTCGAAACGGCAGGCAAACTAAAAATATACGCGATAAATCCGTAGAAACGTAATTTCATTTAGTAATCAAGAAACAATGCTATACAATTGTAAATAGGTGCGTAGGTTCAGAAAAACCCAATTTCAACTCTTTCACTGTCACACAGTGTACATAATGCAAAGCAATATACTGAATATTTCTTTTTAATAAAATTAAATTTTTAATTATTCTTAAGTTAAAACAAAAACGAAAAATTGATAAAACAATAAAAGCATTACCCTGAACGCTGGGCACAGCAATTTTCATTCGTGTCCTGAAAAAATGCTAGACAAATCTACGTCATTTTCTATTCTAAAAACAAAACCACTATTCTGGTATGTTTTCTAAAAGATTAAACAAAAGAAAACCATAGTGACCATACAAAGAAAAACATAGTGAATAGAGAGGGTTATTGGTTATTGAAATACCAAAAGGATTCAAATATCACTAGGATAGAAAATTATTGATTGAATATGATGTGGTGTCAACATACCACGTGGTTAACCTGGCACATAAGATTGAAGATTTGTATTCAATTTTATTTCAAGAAATTTCATGACACAAGTGTGTGATCACACAATCTATATAGACAAAGTCGAGCAATCGTCCCATGGTAAAATACATTTATGTTTTTAAACAACAAGCTGTCACTATCCACGTTACTCTGAGCTATTTATAAGAAATGTAATCCAAACGTCTTTAAACAACTTTGCCTCAATTACGAGATCGTATTTGAAAACGCCGCCGGCGCACACTTGTGAAGAAAAGATATAGCGATAAGTTAAAATAAAAAACTTCACAATTTTTATTTTTTATTTTAATAACCTTGCCCTTACCGGTTGATAACATTATCCTGTGTGTGTTGGAAGATCGTTTTACATGTATAAATTTCACTGAGACAAACATCCAGATCTGAAACGTTTAGCTGTGGGTCACACAAATAGTTGTCTCATGTGGGAATCGAACACACGACCCCTGGCGCCGAAGACAAAACCTTATCAAGTGCGCCATTGGGTCTTTACTTACGCAATGAATTTCTAAAATAGGAAGAGAAGTAGGAGAATTTCAACGTTTATGGAATACAGATGCAGAAGGAAGACATTAAGTAAAACAAGCGACGCCCTTCAATTTGTTTCAACCGGTAAGCCTTCAACGGAAACCCTTTTGTCCGCAAAATTCGATCTAAATTTATCTAAGTTAGCGAGAGCACAGCCGTATTTCTATTATGTTGTTAGTTTACTTCAAAATGTTTGACATATATCTTTTAAATGTTAAAACATCCCTCATTGTTGCCTTAATTTTTGTTCAAATAATAACTACTCATAAATGATGTAGTAACACAACACAAGGCTACTGTATTATAAGTATAAATAAAACAATTAATCCTTATATTCACGTCAAAAGTCTAAGAACACAGATTCAATTCCCGATCCTTACAGATTGAAAGTCCGAAGATATGCAGAGAGTATGTGTGAAATCGGAGGGGAATTATATTATGATACATGAAACATTATAGTATTGAAGTGGATGCGGTGTATATTCAGGTTGTCCTGTTCCACTTACTAAGTTGGACTAATCGAGGACTATTACTTGGACTATGTTTTCCAATAAATAACACTCGGACTATTAAGCAAACTGATTTAATTTAGCGGAAGATAATCACAATACATTGACTAGTCAAACACAGGTAAAGAGAGAGAGTACGAGTATGAGTATAAGTATGACTATGAGTGAGTACATTATAAATGATGCGAGCTATTTATACTAAAAAGGGTAATCCTTACTAACATCACAAAGGCGAAAGTTTGTATGTATGGATGGATGTTCACGCAAATATTATTGAACGGATTTTAATAAATATTACAATAATATAGCTTACACATCAGAACAAGACATAGGCTATAATTTATATACAATTTCAATGCAGTCTATCTCCTAGTCTTAATGTTACACCTTCAGCTTATTCTTCGCAGACGTAGTCGCGGGGAGCAGCTAGTTAATTGCAATTTTGACTCCCACTTGAGAATGCGTGCGCGCAGTGGGGGCTAAATTATGATGGCCGCTTAACTAAAAACAAAAGGCTCGTGCTCGGCCATCTTGCGATAATTAGCTAATACAATAGATGCACCAGCCGCCATACTGTCGCATCACCGAGTGGGTGGAGCTACTGTGCGTTAAAAAATGTTGATTCGTGCAACAGTAACTACGTCGTGAAATTCGATAGCCAATAGTAGCTTCGCCGCGGACGTCGACAGCACTCCGTCGTAAAAAGAAGGATCGTTGTAGCGGTCGAGTTGACTAGCATGCTACATTATTCCCCCACCGAGACCGTTACTACGGGCGGTAGTAATCAGGAAATTGGACTACTCGTCCACTTCTAGTCTTCTTGATCGTGTTTCGATGTTGGGCGGCCTGGTGATCCTGTTTGACAACTGCATCTTCCCTTGTGATAAAGGCTGGTTTAAGGCGATCAATACTGACTCGTTGCATCTTCCCTTGCACATCGATATCGAAGGTCTTCTCGTTGCGACATAGAACCTTGTAGGGGCCTAGGTAAGGTGCTTGTAGAGATTTACGCATTGGACCTAGGCGTAGGAAGACATGGGTTGCCGTGTGCAGCTCTTTTGGTACATAAAAAATTCTGCTGGTACTGGTGTGCCAGGATGTTGGTTGGGGTGTTAGTTTTGACATATGTGCGCGGAGTCTACTTACTAGGCTGGTTACGTCTACTGCATCGTCTGAAGTGGTGGTTAGGAACTGTCCAGGAAGACGTAGCGGCTCACCATAGACTACTTCTGCAGCTGATGCCTCGATGTCATCTTTCCATGCACTGCGGATTCCTAATAGGACCCATGGTAAGACTTCAGTCCAATTTGAGTTTGAATGGCAGGTGATGGCGGCCTTCAGCTGGCGATGCAGCCGTTCAACTAGGCCGTTTGCTGCAGGATGATATGCTGTGGTGACATGATGATTTGCGCCAACCAGCGCCGCGAGCTCCTTAAATGTGTGCGACTCGAACTGTCTCCCACGATCGGTGGTTATGTGCTCTGGGCATCCAAAGCGAGATATCCACCCAGTAGTGAGGGCGGTTGCGCAGGTCTCTGCAGTGATGTCTGGTAGAGGGAACGCCTCAGGCCAACGCGTGACGCGGTCGACGACCGTGAGGCAGTACCCGTTTCCTGAAGACAAAGGTAAGGGACCAATGATATCAAGGTGTATGTGGCGAAAACGACCTGATGGTGTTTGAAACGCCTTGAGTGGAGCAGATGTATGCCTGGTAATTTTACTTCTCTGGCATTGTTGACATTCTTTTGCCCATTGTCGACAGTCTTTTCTTATTCCAGGCCAAACATAGCTCTGCGTTAACAAGCGAACACTAGCTTTTCCTCCCGGATGACTCAGGCCATGCAGTGTGTCGAATACTTGCTTGCGGAAGGCTTTGGTAATAAACGGACGAGGGCTTACCGAGACATCGCAGTATACCTCACAACGCGTTTCTGGTAGCCTTACTTTCTGCAGTATGAGACTGGATCCATTCTTCAGCAGGTTTTGAAGTTCAGCGTCTGTTTTCTGGTCATTGGCCAAGGACTGGTAATCTATGGGCAAATGTATTTCATTAATTCTAGACAAGGTATCTGCTACTGTGTTGTCCTTCCCGGCTATGTACCTGATGTCAGTGGTAAATTGACTTATATAGTCCAGATACCTAAACTGACGAGGGGAACAATTTTCACGATTTTTCGTAAAAGCGAAAGACAACGGTTTGTGGTCTGTCATGACAGAGAATGTTCGCGCTTCCACCATGTGCCTGAAATAATGGATTGCGTTGTAAATGGCAAGTAATTCTCTATCATATGGGCTGTACTTCTTCTGTGATGGACTTAGCTTCCTGGAGAAGAAAGCTAGGGGTTGCCACAGTTTACCTCTTTTCTGTTGTAAAACTGCCCCTATTGCTGAGTCCGATGCGTCAGTCATAATAGATAGCTCTGCCCGTGAATCTGGATATGCCAACATGGTTGCATTTGACAGATCTTGTTTGCACTTTTGAAATGCATCATGTAGTTCTGAAGTCATCTGGATCTGCTGTGAACCTTTGGTCTTTGGACCAGCTAAAAGAGCGTTGAGTGGTGCTTGTGTTGCAGCTGCGGATGGAATGAAGCGTCGATAAAAATTCATCATTCCTAAGAAACGTCTTAACTCTTTAATGGTCTTGGGTTCAGGGAAATCCTGTATGGCTTGAACTTTAGAAGTGGTAGGTTGAATACCTGCTGCTGAAATTTTGTAACCTAAAAAATTCACTTCAGGTTTTTCAAATACGCATTTGTTGGTATTTATCAGAACACCATATTCTGATAGTCTTTTGAACAGTGTTCTGAGATGCATTTGGTGCTGAGTACTGTCACTGCTGAATACTAAGATGTCGTCGATGTATCCGTAGCAAAAATCTAGTCCACGAAGAACTTCGTCCATGAAGCGTTGGAATGTTTGCGACGCGTTTCTCAAGCCATAACTCATGAACGGAAATTCGTATAGGCCGAAAGGTGTTGTGATTGCAGTTTTGGGTATGTCCTCTTCATAGACAGGTATTTGATTGTAGGCCTTCGTTAAATCAATTGTTGAATAAATGGTGCTACCTGTTAAATGATGCGCGAAGTCCTGTATGTGCCTTACGGGGTATCTGTCAGGGATTGTTCGTGCGTTAAGCAATCTATAATCCCCACATGGACGCCAACCATCGCTTTTCTTGCGAACCAGATGAAGTGGCGACGACCAAGCGCTTTCTGAGGTGCGCGCTGTGCCATTCTGCAGCATTTCGTCGAACTCTTGCTTCGCCACTTTAAGACGTTCTGGGTCTAAGCGACGTGGTCGACTGGATACCGGTGGGCCAGGAGTGGTGCGAATATGGTGCACTGTGTTATGCTTAGGAGTAATCGGCATACCTGAAGGTCGAGTTATGTCCGGAAACTCCCGGAGTATTTGATGATACTCGCCAATGTCGGTGGTAGTGCGCACGGATGATATAGCGTCTGAAGAACCCTGATCTGGTACTGTAACAGCAAGTGAAGTGACGTTGTCAATAAGGCGATGATGTCGGCAATCGACTAACAGGTTGTAATAGCCTAAAAAATCGACGCCGATGATAGGCTTTGAAACGTCAGCAACGATAAAACGCCAGGTAAATGCGCGCCGTAAACCAAGGTCCAATGTCAGTGGTATGTACCCGTATGTGGCGATGATCGTTCCGTTGGCTGCGAACAACTCATACTTAGTTTTCGTACGTGGCTCCCGAACAGCGGATCGTGGAAAAACACACAGGTCTGAACCTGTATCTATAAGATATTGAATCTTTGTTTTGCGATCCGTGATGAACAGGCGGCTTGTTGTACTTAGGCAGTCGGTTGCCGCCACTAATGGCTGCCCTGGTAGTTTAACGCTGTCGCCTTTTGCTTGTAGCTACATGGTGTTTGACATTTTTTTGCTTGATCTCCAAACATATAGTGAAACCAGCAATGGGGATGACTACGAGGTCGATTGCGGGATCGAGAATGATTATGATGCTTTTTATTTCGACTTCTAGATCGTGAGCGTGATCTTCTATGAATTTCCATGCTCTCCAGCCTTCGACTCAGTTCTGCAATCCGTTTTGTTAGTAAATCAACCGAAGTGTCTGATATAGTAGCGGTTGAAGATGCAGGATTAGTACTTGCACTTGCTACTTGCCCGGTTACTGGAACGATGTCAATAATCTGGTCTGCTAGTTCGGCTATTTCTTCCAGACTCATGTTTATTTGTGATGCAACTATGGTTTGTAAGTTGGTTGGAAGTCTACTGGACCATATAGTGCGAATGAAGTCTGAAGGTACTGACGGACCCGCTAAAAATTGCAGGTGGCGAAGAAATTGAGACGGTTTCCTATCGCCAAGCTCCTCATGAATTAAAAGCTGTTTTATTTTGCGTTCTTGTGAAGCGGATAGTCGCCGTATTAATTCAGCCTTAAGCTTTTCATACTTCCCAGTGGATGGCGGAGATACTACTATATCCCTTACTTCAGCAGTATGTTGAGGTTCCAGTTGCGACAATACGAAATAATATTTAGTAGTGTCGAGTGTAATATTGGAAAGGATGAACTGACCTTCCAGTTGAGCAAACCATAGTTCCGGGTCGTTGGGATTAAAAACGGGGCTCCTTATTCCAACTCTGCATGCCTCCATTGGTAATATGTCCTTGTTAGTCTCCATTTCCTTAATCCGGGTCACCAGTGAAGTGGATGCGGTGTATATTCAGGTTGTCCTGTTCCACTTACTAAGTTGGACTAATCGAGGACTATTACTTGGACTATGTTTTCCAATAAATAACACTCGGACTATTAAGCAAACTGATTTAATTTAGCGGAAGATAATCACAATACATTGACTAGTCAAACACAGGTAAAGAGAGAGAGTACGAGTATGAGTATAAGTATGACTATGAGTGAGTACATTATAAATGATGCGAGCTATTTATACTAAAAAGGGTAATCCTTACTAACATCACAAAGGCGAAAGTTTGTATGTATGGATGGATGTTCACGCAAATATTATTGAACGGATTTTAATAAATATTACAATAATATAGCTTACACATCAGAACAAGACATAGGCTATAATTTATATACAATTTCAATGCAGTCTATCTCCTAGTCTTAATGTTACACCTTCAGCTTATTCTTCGCAGACGTAGTCGCGGGGAGCAGCTAGTTAATTGCAATTTTGACTCCCACTTGAGAATGCGTGCGCGCAGTGGGGGCTAAATTATGATGGCCGCTTAACTAAAAACAAAAGGCTCGTGCTCGGCCATCTTGCGATAATTAGCTAATACAATAGATGCACCAGCCGCCATACTGTCGCATCACCGAGTGGGTGGAGCTACTGTGCGTTAAAAATGTTGATTCGTGCAACAGTAACTACGTCGTGAAATTCGATAGCCAATAGTAGCTTCGCCGCGGACGTCGACAGCACTCCGTCGTAAAAAGAAGGATCGTTGTAGCGGTCGAGTTGACTAGCATGCTACAGTATGTTTGTGTCTCAACAATTCCTTGAAATAAATATGTGAAATCTATAGGATTATTTTTAAGTAAAATATAAAGATATTTAGAGCAATAATCAAATAATCTTTTGTTACTCAAACATCATTTTTAATAAAATTATTTCTTAAACAGACAAATTTCATACAAACTTTTGATCTGAATTAAAATTCATTTATACGGTTATTTAAGTACATTAAGTACATATAACTAACCTACGGCTTTGATCTTCAAAACGGCAACTCCGTTGGGATAACAAACGTCAGAAGGGATGTCCTTCCATGACCCCAAACCCGCTTACCTTAGCTTGGGTAGCTGTACAAACAGATCTAACAGAATCAACAATGCTTTGTCCGCACTGTTTGTACACTTTGTAACACCATTATAGTCTAATTATTTTTACCAAACGTTAGATCTGAATTTGAGTTTAATAGATAAACTGGAGAAACATTTTTCGGATACAACGGAGCTAAGCGGCAGACACCCTAACGGTACGAATCTCGACCGAATCTTTCGGTTTTAACAATGCTTTACGTCACCTAGTAAGCAGATTTATAGTATACAGACACTCAAATAGTCTGTTTCCATGTCATTGTTTCATTTTTGCTCCAGATGCCCTATTAGAGTGGATGTATGATCGCAATATCAAAAGCCCGTCTCAATTGTCACTTTGGTATTAATGTAGTTCAGTAACGACTTTCAACCGTTTCGCGTAACGGTGAACTGGAGTGACATTTAATTACGTTTTTCCAGCTCTTTTGTAATATAATTGTAATGTTTTCAGTTTTTTCCCGGTACATGCGTTCGTAAGGGAAGAACCGGTGACAAAAAACACGCAATTTGTTCCCGGAAGAGGCAATTTGCGACACCATTTACAGAACGGCTTACCTTTTATGTTTTATTTTCATTTTGGTTTTTTTTTTCTGTCTAAGCCATATTATTATTATTAAATAATGAGTTTCTTAGAATATAGATTATGTATATACTTATATATAAACATAGTTCGAACATGAAGAAAAAGTTTTGGACACAATAGAAGGAAGTAATTAAATATTTAGTTTTTATGCAACACACATCAAGTAACAAATACACCTAAGAATTTTCCGGTAAACTGTTTTATGGCAGTAAAAAAGTACGTGACATTGATAGTCAAGTTAATAATTTTAGTAACCGTTTTGTTGGGACATAAGTATAACATGCAATTGGCAGAATTGCACGAGTGATTTTCAACGTTTTAGTCTTGACAGTTTTGAAAGGCGTACTTAACTTCATTTTAAATTACTAATGTATTACAAAAGAAGATTATTAAATATTTAGTTTATTCAGGACAATTCATATGAAGGGACGATCGAACTTCGGCCGTCAAATATTCTGGAACGTAGAAAAACTTATTGAAATTCAACCAACAAAAATGACCTGTATTATGCGCGCTCAGTTTAGTGTTTGAACTCAAAGCGGAAAGATGAAGAAAGTGAACAAAAGGAAAAGTGAGCAAATTAAAAGCTAAAAGTGCAAAGTTAAAAGTGCCAATGGCAGTCAATAAATGTAAGTAGAGGATTTATACAACAGCCCTCGTAACTGTTTATGAGTGAAGATTGAAACACCTTTTTACTCCAATACTGCACCAATATTCTACTAACACCGAGCTCGTAACATTATTATTTTAACAGAATTCATATCAAATACAAAAGGATTGCATCAAACGCTACTGTGCATTATGTTTGGTGGTCACTCAAATCACTTAGCTGTAATAAGAAAATCATGTGTCATTGTATATACTATTCAGTGTTTTTAATGGGGTGAAACGGGGTTTATGTTGTATCGGTCTTGTACTCTAATTGAATTAAAAATTATACAAAATTTTGACTAGTGATTGTTACACATATATGTACCCATTCTATTGTCAATGCCTCTTCAACAATGGTAGCGGCACATAATTTCATATTGCCAACATTAAAAATGCTATTTAATAATTAATTGTCAAATCAATTAGCATTATCTAATCTACATACACAAGCGATAAATATTCTATGGGTGGTTAGAAGTAACTTAATTAGCTCTGAAAAATGTAGATATCATAAAGTAAGTATTTAGATATCTACATTTTTGCTACGAATTTCTTTCAATATCATGTGTCTCTCTTCAAATCTACCTCCTGTTTGTTTTCGAGGTTTGATTTCGAAACATAGCGGTCTCTCAATTAAAAGTTTTCAACAGTTAGGAACAGATAGACGTTTGTTGGTAACTAGCGGCGCGAGTCAAAAATGTACTAAAATTTTCTGAACTCGCTGAAACCGAACGAGTCATTCGGAATTAAATTTTAGCCACTAACGTTAGTTTATTTCTATGTAAATGGCCAAATCTTTCTTAAATTCATTCGTTCTATTTCGAAGATTAACTTCTAAAGTAATCTACATAAATACCATAAAGGCATAAATGTTAATTATGTGAGTTTTTTTGAAGTTTTTAATTCTTCGCATTAAGATTTGTGAAATGGTAATCTAACACTGAACAAAACAAGTTTCAAACTATCACTTTTATAGTAAGTAACTATCGTTTAACATGAGCTAAGACTCCAATGCCAGCTGCGCTGATGATCACAATTTTATTTAAACAATGAAAAAAGAACTATTGTTTTTAGTAACGTACATTGCGTTACTAAAAACAATAGTGCCTCTAAAAAGAACTCCGAATTTAAATCAACTCGCGTATTGATGTCGCTTTTCGTTTTGTAATTGAAAATACTGCATGGTGCAACGATGATGTGACACTGAAAGAGTTCGAACTCGTCCGTGCAATTTTGAATGCAAAATTAAATTTTGCATACATTTTAACAAAATGAATAGTAGACGAATAAGCCTATCTATTAATGTGAATAGCAGTTAGCAAAAGAATATTGTTTTGTTTAATGACTTGGAATATGTTAAGTAGGTACCAATGAACTCTTTCTCGTACTCCTATTTTATAGGGATTATGCAGAACTCTCGAGGGACCGCTTTACTACATCCAATTGATCCTTATCAGGTAAACGTACAATCAGAATGATGCCTTGTCATCGTTCTGACTAAAATGATGTTATCATTTTAGTCGACTGTCGGAGTCGATGACTCCGTGGTGCAGTTGCCAAGGTATTGGCTTCGGCGTCGGGGGTCGTGGGTTCGATTCCCACACGGGACAACTATTTGTGCGACCCACAGATAGTTGTTTCGCATCTGGGTGTTTGTCCTCGTGCAATTTATGTTTGTAAAACGTCCTTGCAACACAGGATAATGTTATCCTAAAGTGAGGGCAATGTTTTAAAAAGAAAGCAAAAAAAGCAAAGCAAAAAAATCATTTGAAATTGCAAACTTTTGTAGATAAACGAACAAAAACTTTTGACGCTGCGGGATTCGAACCTGTGTTGTGCGGTTTCGCGCCCAGACGCCTTACCAAGTAAGCTAAGTGGTCGACAGCCTCACTTACCCCTTAAGTTCGTTCTTTCCATCTAAAAGTTTAAATGTTTTGTTCTCTAGGTTCCCATTTGATTTGTTCATTATATTTTAGATTGGTAAATATTTTAATGTAAAATTGTGAATATTGGACATCTATTTCATTTAGCTAGAGCGTCTAATCGAGCTACGCCGAAGGTACGGTTTCGAATCCTGGAGGCTCCAAAAACTTCTCGACAATTTACACATAAACCTCACATTTAAGTTCACCTTAAGTGCAGAATAGTAAAATTAAAAATTAACCATAAATTTCTTATTACTAAATTTAGTACGTCGAAGTTATTCCCCTGAGATTACATTAAGAATATTGAAGGAGACTTAACGTCGAAACAGCCAAAGGTTAGGGAGCGATATATCTTTATTTGGGAATACGTAGGATTACTGGCACGATGTGGGCTTTGATAATATAATATAGTACGCACTTCATTTTAATTAAGTTCAATCCTACCTAATTCATTTATAAGTACCTACTAAATGAGTATGTTTGTTTTTATTTTTTAGGGGTAAAAAACGATAAATCCTTTAAAAACCTTCATAAATAATGAACCTATTATAATATTTTATAATGTGTTTAAAATTAGTTTCGTGAATATTATCCATTGTAAATATCATGATATATAAGTATCATCCTTGTAAGACATTAGCACAGGTTACATATTATGTAGTATGCTAATAGAAAGAATATGGTACCCAAATGACACTATCTCGATGACATGTATAAATAATTACTTTAAAAAACTTTTAAGTTAAACGGTTTTATTTTATGTCTTTTTTTTCTAATTTTTTTTTGTTAATATTGTATTGTCATCTAAATTAAATGTGTGTACCAAATTTCAGGTCAATCTGACAACGGCAAGGTGCTTAAATTTCAATTTCTAATTTTGACCCAAATAAATAAACAAACAAATTCCGTACGGGTCGAGCTAAATAAAACCGTTTAATAAAACCGTTTAAAAACTTTTAAGTTAAACGGTTTTATTTTATGTTTTTTTTTTGTTAATATTGTATTGTCATCTAAATTAAATGTGTGTACCAAATTTCAGATCAATCTGACAACGGCAAGGTGCTTAAATTTCAATTTCTAATTTTGACCCAAACAAACAAATTCCGTACGGGTCGAGCTAAATAAAACCGTTTAAAAAGTTAAAAACGTGTAGTCACACGAATAATGCATCCATACATTGTTTACGATAAACTAAGTGTAAATTTATATGCTTTCTATCTAGACAATTTATTTTGTTTTTTTTTTAAGCTTGGCCCTTACTTTAAGATAACATTATCCTGCATTGGAAGGACTTTTTTTTTTACAAACATAAATTTCACGCGGACAAACAGATGCGAAACAACTATTAGCGGGTCACACAAATAGTTATCCCATGTGGCAATAGAACCCACGACCTTTGAGCCGAAGCCAATACATTGGCAACTGCGCCACGGAGTCTTCAAGTGACGTTTATCGCTCTCAAGAGAAAAACTATAATATTCCGGATGACCGGAGCTAACGTAATAACGGCGAGGTGGGAATTCTCGAAATTGTGTTTGAATTTCGAATTCAATTTAGTTTATGACTACAAGTTGCCACATGTAAATCCAAGAACATTAGCAGGAACCACTTTGGTGCCATATAAAATTACCATTATAGAATTACATGCTTTTATCTACGAATTTTTAACTAAAACAACAAAGTTAACGTTAATCAAATTTTTTCTGTGTTAATAAAAATTATATATTCAATCGAACTACGTTAATTGATAGCGTAATATCCGAGAATTATGACTGAAACAAGGATGAACCTTAACATTAATGTATATATAGGCCAAAGTTTGCACGCCCCACGACTACAAGCTTAATTTCAAGTTTTACAAACATAATTACTTGTCTTTGAAGAAACGGTAGCAGTAATTTAAAAGTTAATGATGTTTCTGTTTATAAGCGAAACGGTCATATTTTCGTTACAAAATAACGGAACTTTTTTATTCATTGTACTGCTGGAACAGATCACATCGGCAAAATCGTGATTCCTTGGATCTGTCGAATGGCTGAATCTGTTCACGTCTTTGCTGTGGCAAATGGTTTCGTACAGTTTGTAACTTCACCTACGCGAATGCCAAACGTTTAAGATCATTCACTTTCCTTGTTGGACCTTCTGTTAAACGCTCATCCGGACAACTCTCAGGTCTCTGTCGATGCCCTAAATTCATAAGACCACTGTTTGATCCAGGGTGTAGTGCCCATTATGCGCCCACTTCATAATCTCTACAGGTTTCCGCTTTGTGTGGCACTACTGGTCAGCGGACTGCAACAAAAGAAGTTCTTATTTGCATTTTGTCCCTGGGGCCACGTTTTCTTCTCACTGAATGATCCCAGCCCTGGCTCGGTCGAACCAACAGAGGAATCTCGCCGTAAGCAGGAGTGTTATCGAGTCTAAACCAGCAGACAATGCCAGACATCAAGTTTCTTCTGAGTTCTGTGCGACGAACAAGTCCTATGGGGCCAAGGAAATCCCCTGTGCTGTGCTGAGAACCTGTGCTCCAGAGACGGCAACGTTTCAAACGTTTCTTTTGTAAGAATATAGTGATGAGTGTCTGAATTAATATATACGCTGCTCGAGAATTTATATATATGCATATAGAGATGTTGAATCATCTCTTTTCATTTTTATAGTACTATTGCTGGGAGTGCTCTAAGGAGTTAATCGGATCCTACTGCTGAACTTCACCACCATATGACGCAATCAATGATCAAACTGCCAAATACCATCGCTACCACCACGATGGGTGGCAGTCTATAACTGTGAGTTCTCACGCAAATTTCTGCCACTCACAACCAAGCTGTGGAATCTGTTGTCGCCAATGCTATTTCGGGAACGGTATGTCCTTCAAGAAGAGAGCCTATTTCTACCTCAAATGTCGGTGAAGCATTTGTGACTGCTCTGGTGTTACAAGTGTCCATGAACAGAGGCGAACACTTATCATAATGTGGCCCACCTGCTCGTTTTCTTCCTTTTCATAATAAAAAACATGTACAATTTTTTTTTACCTGATATTGAAGAAAATCCTACAGACGTTGTTGATTTCAAGTCTTTCCTCCTTAATCCTACCCGAAGAAAATCAAAAGCAACAATTAAGGATCACATGCAACCCCACATCACGCGTCCTCTTTTATTTTTCCTGTCCAGATTACAAGCACCTCGAAAACTGTCGTATGAAGCAGCTCATGAAAAATTCATCTGTTCCGTGTCATCGAGTTATTTTACCAAGAACACGCGCAAAAAGTTACTTGTTCGGGAAACCTATTAGGTCACCAAATAACAACATCAGTTCCCGATAATTTTACTTTAACTTATCAGTAAAGTTTTTTTTCCGCAACGCTAACATATCTTACATGAACAGATGTAATGCCACATATATAATAACGTTTATAGAAGAAAAAGTATACAGTATACTTTGTTAAAAGGGTTCCGTAACATTTATCTACGGCAAAAAATCATGTTTGTTGCATGGAGGCCCCACATAAATATTTTTTATTCTGCTTATTAGTATTTGTTGTTAATGCGGCAACAGAAATACATCATCAGCTGTGAAAATATCAACTGTTTAACTATCACGGTTCATAAGATACATCCATGTGACAAACGGACAGACAGACAGACAGATGGCAGAGTCTTAGTAATAGGGACCCGTTTTAACTTTTGGGTACGGAACCCTAAAAATATACTGTAGATGTAAATATAATGTACAGATGTGTTCATACTTTTTCTCTTTATCGCACATAGAGAGAATATTAAACTTTGGTAGGGCCACACAACAGTCTTCGCTGTTGCAACGAGGATAGATCCGTTCGGTTAAGTACAATGACATCACAGAATCAGTACTTAATTATTAATTTTAACCTCATATTCCAATGTCAGTGATAACACCTGGATAATTGATGAGCTAAGATGGGAAAGATAGAATCCTATTTTCGAATTCCATAATTGATTTTTTTTTAGCTCCAAATACCTCGTTTCAGAAACTGTTATTCATTGTTGACGTTGTAAATACTTCTTTTGGTGCATTTGGAAAAATTAAGAGAGTAAAATTTTTACGATGCGCTCTTACGCCGACATTATTTAACGACATGATTTAGCTGGTTGGGACGCAACTAACTTCTCAGTGTGCCCATAGCAAATATTGACAATTTTTTTACATTTACCTATAATTCCTACGTTACCGATCAATTACATTTAATTTCTTTTTCTCAAACAAATAGTACTGATACAGGAGGTAATATTTTTAACCGACTTTAAAAAAGAAGGAGGTTTCTCAAATCGACCGCATATATTTTTTTATATGTTCGTGGATAACTTCGTCGTTTATGATTCGATTTTGATGATTCTTTATAAGTTGGAAAGGAGATATCCCAAGGGGGAAATACGGATCTGATGATGACATCTCAGAGAAATCGAGGGCAATTCTCAAATGTTACCGGTATTAACAATGTTTTTTTTGGTTTCCGGTTTGAAGTCGTTTTTTATTTTTGTTCAAAACTATTACTTGATAATTCTTTTTTTTTGTTACGGTAAAGAAGTATAACTTCTTACACATAAATTGCCTGTACCTAACGTACCAACATTTTAATGTACATATATGAGCGTGGTCGCTATGTTCGTTTGCTTAAGGAGCCTTGGGAGTTGTTTATAATTCATGCGTTCTTTTAAACAAACAAAGGGCATTGCTTATTCATGATTGCGTCAGTCTAGACGTGCGACAATTTCTAAGGGCGTTTTTCATTTGCAACGAAAGCACTGCAATCTCAGCTGGAAGACACACGTGTTCCATGCACGTGTTGTAATAACAGAAACACGCGTTTGCCTTATGCCTGAATAGAGATGTAACTATGTTTTCAGATAAACAAATGACAATGCATTAATAACAGTAGATTTAATTCATTAATTGGAATAATGGAACGAGGGACTTTCAAAATGTCTCGGCAGTGATTACATTAAATTTAAGATTTTATGTTAAAAGTTTTCCTTATTAAGCAGTTTTAAGCTACTTTTGTCGCTGGAAAGATTCTTGAAATTTTGTAATTCAAAATAATTGCTCCGCTTCCGGTGTTGTGCATATATAAAAATCAATTTGAATTTAATGAGAGAATGGGGGAGGCCGCCACGGCCTCAAAGAAGACTGGCGTGAACTGGAAATGTTAGTCTTCTTCGTTTCGTCCGATGAGTGAGATAGCCCGGGCCTACTTGATTAATAGGTGGCAATGCATCTGCAACACCCGTTGCAAATGCCATGACAGCGGCACATCAGGTGAACCACCGGATCGCTCGCAACATTCTCACATAAAAAAAATGTTTAATTAATCCTCGCATAAGTTTTTAGAATGAAAGCAAATTATTAAAATAATGGGTAATTTGTATCTTCTGCTGCAATAAGTAATTACGAGGAATAGCTATAAAGTTTTATTCAGTTTGTAAAAGATAATGTTCCATAAATAGACTAAGAAAAAAGTATAATAATGTACGATAAGAGCTGTAGGCCAGCGGGGTTTAATCATCAAGCACACGGCCTTTGTGAACTGAAAATTACAAAGGGATCAGCCGCGTGACTAATTTTCCATAAACAAAATCCCTACTGTGTAATACATATATTTATTACATCGTACCTATATACATAGATTTATTACTCTTGTCTGTCATTCCGTAGGGTGGGCAGAGATTAAAGCGATTCTAATTTCCTGCCTATGTTTCCTCTTCCACATCCGTAATTATTGTTTAGTTTACATACTTGTAAGTAAACTTAAAGGCTAAAGGTATGCTGTGTACTTTAATCTTTAGCGTAAATAGAAAAGTGTTATGGGAGCTAAGTGTTTGATGAGTGTTCGGGACTTTCAAGTTATTTCTCAAGGAAACTCAAAATTTGAGACTTCTCAAAAACTGACTATTGTCTCAATGACGAACCAAGGTGAACAGGACTGACATGCAATTTATCAAATGAGACCTTACAACTAATTTAAACTAATTAATCTATGCTTTGATTTGCTCGTCGTCGACAAGCAGGCGTTACGCTCGACATCACTTGGTGACAGTTTTTTTTTTAATTCATATTATAACACTCGTCCATTTAACAGAAAAAAATAACAATCAACCTAATTTATCTCGACCTCTAGTTTTCTAGAACTTTCGAATACACTGATAGACTCAGCCTATCCAAGCAGCAGCATGAGTGGCTGCACGTAATTAAATATTATTACAAGCATAATTCCAAAGAATGGAATTAATCTGTATGATATGCCCATCCTGTTCAGTACATACATTTACTTTTGAGAGGTAAATGAATCATTGAACATCCGACATGTGAAATTCACATATAATTTTACGGCTTGAGCATTTAAGGCGGCTCGTATTAAGTCTAGCGGAGCTCGCAATTTACCCTTTCAAGCGTTTATGTCTGGCACTGACTTATCTTGGTGGCCGTTATTTGGAGATGTTATTTTATTGAATATGTTAAGGGGAATGTGTTTAACAGTTGTAGAAGAATAAACCTGTGCTTTTGTCGTAATATAATGTAATGGACTAGAAACTAAAATTGTATAAATAATTGTAAGAAAGTAGAGTAATAAAAACCGGTCAGACGCGAATCGGATTCACGCACGAAGGGCTCCATACCATTATCTATAAAAACTGTGTCTCATATGGGAGACCCACTTGAATTTTTTAGTATAGGTTATTATATCGACAACAGAAATACATCATCTGTCAAATTTTAAAACTGTCTAACAATCACGGTTCATGAGATACAGCTTGATGACAGGCGGACAGACATACAGACAGACAGCGGATTGTTAATAATAAGGTCCCGTTTTATCCTTTGGGTACGGAACCCTAAAAAATGAAATGACTCCTCATAATTTTTAAAATGTTATTATGTTTTATTAATGCAGTTATGGAAACATGGTAGCAGCGAAGGTTCAGGGTACTTTATCATTTGTCGGCCTTTAATCCTAGTGAGTAGGATACCATAAATTGTTCTATATGAAGTGATCTTAAAAACCACCATCTCCGAAGTAGGTGATCTTGGTAAACAGCAATTTACTTACCGCCATGTTATGGTTAGGTTTCATGTCAAGACGATGTATCC
Organism: Iphiclides podalirius; assembly: GCA_933534255.1. Classification (NCBI taxonomy): domain Eukaryota; kingdom Metazoa; phylum Arthropoda; class Insecta; order Lepidoptera; family Papilionidae; genus Iphiclides; species Iphiclides podalirius. The sequence goes on from OW152821.1 coordinate 3,848,252, forward strand.
TTTAATAATATCTTGTTATTAAATAGATATTAATTTTCAATTTATATCAAAGTTTACGGTGCAAACAGTTTTATTTTAAATATATCTAACATCTTGTAATATTATTTTAAAGTTGCTTTGCTATATGGTTCTTAAAATATTCATAGAGAAATTTTTCCAGTAAGTACACACGAGACTCTTTATGTCTGCTTCAACAGATTGGTAGTTACGATTTTAAGTTTAATTTACTTTTTCCTAAGAAATAAAAAAGTTCACTATAGGCGCTGTCCCGATTACGAAAGCAAAGTAATTATTTGTTTATCGGTACGAAGTGAATGCTGAATCATTGTTTGTGATTAAAAAAAAAACATGCCAAAGACATGGCCCATTTGTTTAGAAGCTGTATGCCCCGCAGAAAATCTTATGTTACCGTGTATTTTATTTTTATTTCATAGGTAAAGAATTATCTTTTTATGTTCTGCAAATTATTGTTTATATATTTGTAATTAACCATACATGTGGATTATAATTGTAGAATCTATATTTAAACCTTATGATTGTATAAAGTAATGTTAAAAAATAAGTAATGTTTCATAAATATTGCCCAGAGTGCCAGCAAAAAATATTCACATGCACACAATATTCCCATACTTATGTACTATTAATTATCCACCGTCCGAGTTCCCTAACAACAATGACATTTGGAGTGACAAGTTCAAGTTTGCTTTTGGTGTGGGGACAGCATGTTTAGCACCCTGAGAAATTGTGGAAAATAAACTACATATTTATCTCACCTAACATTATGCTGTCTTGCACAACCGGCCTTATATATAATATAAGCTCAGTGATTTTGTATTCCTTGTTACAGGTCGCCACTGCAAGGATAGAGTTAAATGTAACTCTGTTTAGATTGAAAGCAAAAAAAGTAATTTTAAAAACTGACGGTAGTCCGGCTTGACAACGACAGTGATTGCAGCACAATTTAATATTTCATTCCACCTCAGGCGTTGTTTACAGTCTTTTTTAATTACTTTTAGATTGATACGTGTATATTGATAAGCTTCTTAAATACATGTAAGTTTATGTTTGACAATATATTCATTATCACCAAAACCATCATCATCTTCAGATTCTTCCTTCTTACGATTCTTATTTTTAAGGTCACCAACCTGTGGCAGTCCATTGTTTGACTCTCCCAGTTTGTATGTTCACTGACCTTCTTTATTTTCATGTATCTTATGTTTTGGCTTCCAGTCCGTACTATTAATTAGCTTCATTGAATGCAGAGCTTATGGAACAGCCACGAAGTTGATACGACTGCAGAAAGCTTTTGTATGAATTCGTGTATTATGGTATAAGAGAGGGTTATCCAACTACGGGCTATCGGAGTTGGGTGAACACTGATGGCTACTCACTGTGTCAACCACTGGCATGGATCGGTGATAATTATCCCGGATGCCTTGTTGCACGCGTTGCGTTAGTTTCGCCATGCACATAGGCGTGGACTAACTATTTGGCTATGTGTGCAATCACTACACATAAGAGCATTTATAGTGCTGTCCTATTAGATCACCGATGGTTCTAGAATACTTTCGTCACCTTCCTCTACCGAATCGATGAATAGCTGCGGAATTCTTCCAGTTCGCTTCCAAAAGGTTATGGATCCAGTAGAGCCAGTAAGGCAACAAACCTTTCTGCTTTCAGCGACGACTTAGCTCTTCGAGTTCCGCTGCTGACGTACCTCTACATTAATTACCATGCAATCTTTTTCCGACTCTTTCGGTAGGGGGAAAGGGTAAAGGCTATTAACGATACTACAAGACTTATCACCTTGGGCTTATCAGCGGTGCGGCCTTGCCCACTCGCGGAAACAAGGAAACGTTTTCTACCTATAGCTGCAAAATTTTACAGTACGTATAAAAAGGATAGCTAATTAACCGGTTTTAAAGTTTTTAATAAATTATCTTGTGTCGATCATGTCTGCAGAAGCAGCAACGTTACACTACCCCCCAATACTAACGATCAATATACTTTAACGAAATTGATTCTAATCATTAACATTAAGTTGTTTTAAAAAGTTATTACTCTCACACCTATATCTGTGTGTTAACAATATTTTAAAAACAATGCATGCACCCGTCTAATAGTTCGGTTGGTAAATCTTTGTAAACGATTGTAAAGTACGTAACCTTGCATCTTACAAGCAGTTGCACGTTCTTAGTTAAGTGCCATTTGAGAAAAGAAAAATAAATGTAGCAAGTCTAGACAGTACTGGAATTAAAATAAAGCTAGGTTAATGTAACATAAAATAATACGGAACGATGTTGTGTTCTTAACCAAATAAAATCGTATTACTCTACATTTTAGATGTTCTAAATTTGATGTGCTAAATTTATATTGTTACCTGCTTTTATGCTACATCGGTCGCATTTAATAAAAACCCAAAATTTTATAGGACGTCTTTTAATCCATTGATGTAATTAAAACAGATTATGTATAATACATGTATGTGCCCTTTTAGAAGTAGAATTTCCAATTTAGGCCATGACTGCAACGCTATTTATTATGTGGGGTAATCTCTTATAACTCTTGTAGTCTCTTTTAACAAAAACAGATATAAGAGACAGCCTAGTGAGTACTTCTTAAAAACTTCCTGAATAGCCCGCAGATCATTGGAGGTGTAACATTGCCTCTTATAACGTAAAGATTTTCGTAGTTTTCACCGTAGTGGACAGTAATTTCTAAAATTTGTGAAGTTAAATTTTTAATTTCATGACTTGACACGAGAGTAAACCAGGCTATAAAATAATGTTCAAAAATAAATAATGGCTCGCACGCAGAAATGATCATTGAGGCATGCTTGCAAATAGTGGCTAATTTCTGTGTCTTTGTACGGGTCTGGACTTGCGTAACTGCATACTGCCTCCCTTTACTTATCTTTATGTTAGACGTACAAATGAGTTAGTAGCAAACGTCTATAATTTTTGTAGCTTGTATGTTTTGTACGTCGCATTTCGGTAAGATGGTGGTTTCAACATTTTGATTGCTAAACTTCTTTGCGTTCTTCTTTCTTCTTCTTGCTTCTTTCCATTTGTTGTCAATTCCTTTCTTTTATTAGTGACACATAAAGGAAATTACTGTAACAGTAACTTTACCTTTTACTGTGTAGTAAGAGCACGCAGCAGTATTCGCTGTTGCACGAATGGCAGGTCTGGGAAGTATCACGACCTCACAGAAGACCGGCGAGAGTGAAAGTGTTATACGTATGCGTATCGTCTGCTGAGTGTGGTAACCGGAGCCCAATTTATTGAAAGGTGGCGCATTTGTTGCCCTACGGGTGTTGCAAATGTCCATGGGCGGCAGTTATCACTTAACATCAGGAGAACTGCAGCTCGCTTGCCATCTCTTTACATAAAAAAAAAACAATTTGGTACATTAGTTATTCCATCCAATAACAATGTAAGGCATGAGTGAATAGTTTTAGGATTAAAAGAGTCCCACTGAAGAAGGTTTGTAGACGGAGAGAGTTTATAAATATTCTGGTAAATGGTTTATTAACACTTATATGGCAAACTAACACTTATAATCGTATGGTAAATGGTATAAAATGGTATAAAGATAACGCGGTATAAAAAATGGTATATGGTATTGGTTGGACGGTGGCGAGTCGCGTACTGCCTTAAATTAGGCATGAAACGTACATATGTATGTTAGTGTAATGTGCCTATGATGCACAAAGTAACAATGTCGCTGTTCGGTTGCGTAACTCCGAACACCCACATATCTAAGTATATTATAACATGCCTTAACATCTAGTAAGGATAAAATACCGAGCCTTCGACCATAGACCTCACAATTCATCTCAAACATAAATATTTTTTGCAACAAATTTCATTTGTGATTTATACCATTTTTAAAATCCGGTTGTAACCATCAAGTTTTTATTTATGCTTATTAAAAATTTAAAATATATACACATTGAAATAATAAACTACGATGACTTTATATAGTTACGGTAGTGATTTTGACCCGCATTTGTTTTTAAAGAACACTTCATTTGCGCGGATTTTTAACCTCATTTTATACGCGGCGGAGAGACTGTTGGAAAGAGAATGCTCCAGCTGCAATTAAGATGCAAGACAAAATTAAATTAAAAATAATCATGAAAACGTTTGTTAAAACCAAGGAGTTCATTTATTTTTCGACTAAATATAATTGGTATATATGTTTATTTTAGCTGTCATAGCTCAGTGTACGGGCGTTCGCCTTTAATTCAATATATTCGAGCAATCTGAGTTCGAATCCCGGTACCAGCACCAATGAAATTGTAAATTTTAAGAAAAAATTAAATGAAATGGTAATAATTATCACATGTTAAATACACAAGACACAAGGAAAATATTGTAAGGAAAGCTGTGCATTTTCGAAACAATAATAAAATAAAAGTATTTATAAGATATATTAAACCTGTAAATACTTTAGTAGCAGCGAGGTTGCGTGGTTAATATCGCCCTTATAACTTTTATACAGAGGAGGCCTTTTGCCCAACAGTGGGACATGTATAGGCTGTTAATAATAATAATAATAATCGTTTATTGCTGAAAGAAAAATAGTGAACAATGCATTTAATTGTAATAATAAATTGTTGTAATCAAACATGAAAAAAAGAGAACTTCAAAATTTTAAAAAAATATTAAAATTACTTAGGGATAAAAAGAAAAGCTCTTTGGGAAAAGGTGGGAACTCACCGTATGCTACGACAGACGGCATGAGGCTGACTGTAGCGCTGATTTTCAGTTTCCCATGGCCGTGTTGTTGTTTTAGAGCCGAGTATTAAAGTTTCTATTGGTCGGTAAGAACTTCAAAGAAATAAATGAAGCAAATATTCATATATTTATTATATTGTTACTTATAAGAGCGCGCTTTCGTGCAAGCATGCGCGTGATAGTGTGTTGATTTGGGTAATGAAAATGGTAATTTTTTTAAGCAGTTTTTTGTAAGCTTCTGTTTTTTTTTTATTAAAGACCATACACTTTATCAAGAATTGTGCTATCAAATTCAAGACTTTTTTCAAATCCGGTAGTTCCAGAGATTAGCGCGTGTAAACAAACAATTTCTTCAACTTTATTAAATAAGTATAGAAAAAAAAAAGTTATATTTAATATATTGTAGAATCTGCGTTAATACTGATGTGTTTTTATTTCAATTACATATTAAAATTATATTCTTTACAGTCAAATTATTTTCCAATTGTTAGCTTTACTTTGTTTTATCGAGCTAAGAAGGTAGAAATATAAATTACTTTTACCAAATTACCGTAGTTTCACTTTGCATAACAATAACAGTAGTATAATTGTTTATTTTATTACTTTAATATCACTAATGAAACACCACTCTAACGATTTAATTTGTGATACCTATTGGGCAGCACTCTCGCGTATACTTATTGTTGACAGCTAGAGAGAGACGAAGACGACGACGACCATGAAATGCTTCGTGCAGCTACATTTATACCTCATAGAATGATACTTTTTTTAGTGTTGCCAACGACGTCAAGGAACGACTTCTTTTAATGTTGCCAACACAATATCTGTAAACTTCCAATGATGTATAAGAATATCATTGTAAACTTCACGATATTTAAACACTCAGTATGCAATAAAGTTACATGCCACTGTCACTTTTATACCCACTAATCATTCATCGCTGGAATTTAATAAATCTGTAAAACTACCAAAGCAGTATTTATTGATGTCCAATCCGTTAACGTTAAAAGACATAAATAGGATCTAGGGAGAGTTAAGTTAAACCGCGCATAATTTCTAGTTTTCGAGGCACATATTTATTAGGGTAGTTACATTCTCAAAATCACCGCAATAAAGACGTCTCAGAGTTTGTATCTTTCAAATGTTTGGTCGATAATGGACGAGAGTTTGTTACTGAATCCGAACTGTAATTACTCTGAATTTTGCCATACCTTTATACAAAAGCGACCTTTTCAAATAAAAATGCATGCCAAATGATTAATCTTTAAATTAAAAAATCAAATATTTTAGTGAATCTACTTAACATATACTAGATTAAAACAACATAAAGATTATTCTAACCAAATATTGTGTTTAGCCTTATCAAGAAATCGGTATAGTCCTCGAATTATCCAAGTTATATTTTTGATTTAACACAAGGATAATTAATGCCCATTCATCTGTATAAGCTTCGTTCGGTCACACGACGATCAAACTTTGTCCTAAAATTGAAACAAAACGTTTTATTTCTAACTTATTTATTTACGTTAAATCTTATCATGATACATTGAACAATTTGACGACCATATTGTCGTAGTGGTGTAGTGAACCTGTCTCTTGCGCCAAAGGGTGTGGGTTCGATCCCCACGACTAGAAAAATATTGTCTAAATATTCTTAAAAATAAAAATTAAAAAAAAATGAAAATTGTTTTGAATGATGTAATTAAAAAATTTAAGAGCCTAGCTTTGTGCAGGAGAACTCGCATATATATAATTTAAGTGTCTGTCTATCACAATGAGAATATATAATTTAACCTGAAGCCAAAAGAAGCCCAAAATTAAAAAATGGAGAAGCGTTATGGAAATGGAATTTAGGTTATCATGAACAATAAGAATGGTGTCGATTTAACAGATAGGTCCCAAAGCGCGACTAAATTTTCCAAGGTGTAAAAATGTGAATATGAAATCAATAGCGCGAATAACTCTCCTCGGATATAGGCTATGAATAATTTATTCACGAATTTATTTGCCTTCGATCGAAAATCTGGTCGACCAAATATTGTGCGTAAGTAAACTTCATGAAACTTAAAGTTTATTGCTAACATAAAAGATGTAAGATCTTTTCGCAAGACGTCGTGCACTTACGAACAATCTGACATCAATCATCCACCTTCGGAAATACATAGCGCACAACCCAAAATAACATATTAATATATAGATCGGTGTGATTATATACATATTCTATGTTATTGTCTAGTAAATATTGTCGTTAAAAAGTTACAGTAAACAACTACATTCATATGTTCACTAAGTAGTAGAAGACCAAGACCTAAAAAAACAAAAATATATTTTAACTCCCATTCTAGAGTTGCTTTTGACGTTAGTGTAATTGTAAAACCAAGATTACCCCGATTAAGGCAGATTTTGATGAAACACAAACTGCCTGACTTTGAATGAACACTGATGGCTTGATATGTATGCAATAGCACCAATAGTGAATGTCGCAATTTCCGTATTAGATAACTTACCTGCTGTAAGATACGCAAGATATACGGCCGATTTCAATATTCAAACTACAGATATGTTTGGTTACTAGCGATGGGCATTTGAAATTAGCTCCATAATACTTACCTTAAAATTCTATCTCCAGACCAAACCAAATCTATCTGTATGTTTTTCAAAGGTGCATATTAATCCATGTTATTTGAATGGGTATTTTGGAATATACTGTATAAAATGCACCGGAGGAAGCAATAATTTGAACAAAATTCTGTATGTAAATTCAAGGCTTCATTTGTTTTATTCAATGCTAGACAATTGAACCTACAACTACTATATGAAATCATCGAACAAGTAAAGAAACCACTTTATGCTGTTTCGAAATAAAAATACTGCAAAAGGTAAAGAAAAAGCTTCCTTTTATTCCCTTTTTTCCTTTTTTATATGCTTTTTATATGCGTTTTTTTATATACTGATGGCAAAATTTGGCGCAATTTTATGCCATATGTGACTATCGCGGAAAACTTCGAAAAAAAAAAACAAAGGTAGGCATGATTTAGAGCGAACTTAAATAGCATCAATAGAATTTCAGCTCTAGTAGCGATGCATAATGGAGCATTCTGCGGATTAATTCAAGCAACCCCTGTAATATCGATATATCGGCTTAACGGGAGGCAGGGATCATACTTCAGAATAATCAAAAAAAATATTTTAGAATAAGTTATTATTATAAAATTAGATCAGGAGTTATTGCCGTATTGTGAATCATCATCATCATCATCTCAGCCTGTTTGAATCTACTGCTGAATATAGGCCTCCCCCACAGACTATGCGATTACTACTTGTTATTCATTATAAGATACTAGCTTTTCGCCCGCAGCTTCGCTCGCGTTGAAGCCCATAAATAAATATCTTTCAACTCTTTACAAAACTTTTTTCCAATTCAAAAATAGCCTATGTCCTTACTCAGGCTCTAGACTATCCGTGTACCAAATTTCATTTAAATCGGTTCAGTAGTTTTGGAGTGAAAGCGAGACAGACAGACAGAGCTACTTTCGCATTTATAATATTAGTATGGATTATACTGTCTGTTCTCATAAAAATTGCGAAAAATGACTTCCGATAAAAAATCTTTAATATAAAGTTCATGTCATCGTAATTGATCCATATGATTAGGAACACCAAAAATTGTCAAACATTTCTTGACTATCCCTCGAGGTTACCCCGATGTATCTTACGAACTATCTTAAAGTTAATTTAATTAAGCATTTGTGAACGAATCTTTTATAAATCAACTAGCTGACCCGGCAAACGTTGTTTTGCCATATAAATTATTTGTAGGGTAGAAAAAAAATGTTTGGAGTCCACAATCCTTAGCATTTAGGGGGATAAAAAATAGATGTTGTCCGATTCTCTACCCTGGCCGATATGCACACAAAATTTCACGAAAATCGGTCGAGCCGTTTCGGAGGAGTTCAATTACAAACACCGTGACACGAGAATTTTATCTATTAGATTTCACAATATATATTTAATACAACGGTAATAATGGCTTACCAGAAGCTTCATTCGACGAAAAAACATAAAACAAACTATAAAACAAAATGCTCAGGATCATTTGTAAGGGTCAATGTGTTAGCACTAATAAAAGCGTTTGTTAACCTACTTTGTGATGTGTTATAAATACGTTTCAAGAATAGGAAATAGAAGGCATTGAATTAATTAGTAAAAGAGTAGTAAAGTCATTTATGTAGTCTATACGTGTCCCACTGCTGGGCAGAGGCCTCCTCTGTATTGTTAATATTAATTAGGGCATAGTCCACTAGTGCAACCCCACTGCTGAGTGGCAGACTGCACATATCTTCAAAATATATTTTTGTTATTGATTAGAAAATATACAGGTTTCCTCACGATGTTTTACTTCACCACTGAGAACGTGATAAATCAGCAATTGGTTGGTCTATCGTTCACATTTTTTTTAACATAGCGTCAATATTACAAAGTATAAGAGCAGTTTTTACATTATCTGCTGCTAACAATTAACATGTAAAACTATAACTACCCTAATATATTCTTATCTATTTTAGCATTTTGGAATTCTTCCAAAATATAAAACTTCCTTTTCATTTTTCAGAATTTAAAAGAGCCGCAGGAATAATATTTGACGACGCCAACAGGCAATCAGTAGAGTGAATGAATAATTGTATTAGAGTGTAAAAAAGACGGAGGCAATTCTGACTTATAACTTAAAAGAAATGAAAATATGAATTCAAAAAATTTTCCTCAATTCTCAAGAGAGCCAGAATTGCATCATAAGCGAAATAAAATCCTTACTTAATATTATAAAGGGGAAAATTTGTATGTATGGCCATCCATACATACAAATTTTATTAACATCCATATGTTTGTTACTCTTTCACGCAAATACTACTGAATGGATTTTAATGAAACTTTACAATAATATAGCTTATACATCAGAATAAAACATAGGCTATAATTTATATACATATTTTTATGTATATCTGTCTGAACGCCTTGTTACGCCTTCAGCCTATTCTACATCTAGTAATTAACTAAAGTTTATCTTTAGTTAGTCTATAAATGTTAGCTAACCCTGATATGTGTGTCAGTGATTGGCTCCTGTTGGTTTATTTCTTATCTATAATTTTTATTTAAAGTAAAATAAAGTAACAGCCTATACATGTCCCTCTGCTGGGCAAAGGCCTCCTCTATAGAGAGGGTATCAGGGCATAGTCCACCAAGCGGCCCCACTGCGTATTGGCGGACTTCACATATCTTCGAAATATATTTTTTTTTGTTATTATTTCGAAAATATGCAGGTTTCCTCACGATGTTTTCTGTCTTTTTGAGCCGTGACAGCTCAGTATCCTGGCGCTCACCTTTAATTTACTATACTCGACCAATCTGAGTTCGATCCCCGGTGCCGGCACCAATGAAATTGTTAATTTTAAGTACTGACTTATCACGTGCTCAGTGGTGAAGAAAAATATCATGAGGAAACCTGCATGCCTTCAAAATAATCAAAGATATTTCGAAGATATGTGAAGTTCGCCAATCGTGAGCTCACGGCTCTATATGTTAATATAATGTTACGGAATCAAGAGAAATGAGCACCTTCCCTTTCTCTTGCTAATTAATTGCGTTATCTGCGTGGCCGTTAGCATTATGATGCCATATAATTGCGAATGGTGTGCTCATCGGGAAGTATTGAATTGGGTTTTCTAAACAATAACAAAACACGAGACCCAACGGTTACGGTGAGGTTTAAGTTAATTACAAATTTAACAAGGGTAAACGGTCAATGCAAATATTATGTTTCTGCCAGGCTCGGGGTTGTGTTAGAGCCGGCAGCGGGGTTTTCGTAATCCTTTACGACGTGAACTCGTTTAACTCAACCCACTCGAAAATATATTTGAAGATTGAAATAAAATAAGGACTAATTTGATAGTTGCGTGTAGTGTATGTTTCGGTTTGGGAAAAATATTTGTATGAGTTGGGTACAATTGTTGTGGATTTTAATTTTTATCCTATTAAAATAACTGTATATTCATGTAATTTATATAGCTTAATTCTGTTGGGAGCAGCAGTTCTGGTTACCAGCAGAACTGAAGGATTCGGCAGCCCGCTTACATTGCAAACTATAAGGAAAAAGCTAAGGAATTCAACGATCACTTAACTTTTATATTGATATTTCTGAAGTTAAATCGATGTAATTTTAAAAATTACATCGATACTAACATTAGGCATAACTGTCGTTTAGAAGAAATACAAAACCCTTTGCATTTTGTCAATAAAACTTAAATTTCTAATTTGTATTATTTGCATATACCAAATATTAATAAGAGAATGGTCAGTTAAATTAAAATACTCTTATTCCTTCTGGGAGGCTCCTATGATAGTAGGTGCCTATTGTAAACACTTGACATAATTAAAGTGGTAAAGTAAGTCAAAACTTATAAGTAAACTTACTTTATCCGTTCTTATAATATATCGAAACACTTAAACCCATATATGCGACTAATTTTACCTCACAGAAAAGAAACTTAATCTCATTTTAAGTGTTAATTAAGTTCCGCAATATTTATCTTGAGTACTCACTAATTGATTAAGTTTCGTGTTTGCTAAGAGAATACTTAATTGGGCAGTCAAGAAGATGTAAATGAATTACCAACATGATAGTAAAATGCATTTAGAATAAATTCGAAGAAAGGGTCATTTAATTTAGCTTATTATAGTCATGCAGCCATGTTTCATGTAATAAAAGATTTATAATTTGCTTAGTCATAATGCTCTCTTGTTGTTCCTACCGTGCTATTTTGTGTCGAAGAACAAAGCAGTAATTTATCATTAATTTGTTATGTCATGTGTAAAGGGGACATTCTTAGTCTTTTATTATACGCTAACGATAACATAATTATTTGTTAAGCACTTTCTTTACGGCGTATTAATATACTATATACTACTTTAAATGTTAAAAATAATATTATTTTCCTTAAAAAGGAAGATTACTTTGTGCTATTTTAGCAGTAGCGATAATCATACATGTATGTATCCTACGCGCTTCTTGTATTACTTTGTCTCTGTTCGGTATCCACTCTGCTTGAAGTATCATTTCTTTATTTTACTTAATCGTTTACGTAATCAAAAATTATATATAAGCAATTAAAGGAAATTGTATACAAAAACATAATTTTCGTTCATTTCGTTCAACAGTAATAGATTTTTACCCGACTGTGTGGTGCGACACAAAGGAGACGTGTTTATCCGCCAATGTATTAGTTCCGCAAATGGAGAATAGAAGTAAATCCCGAAAACAGTGTGGCGATTCACTTCACACAAAGTACTTTACCCGTTTACCCGTCACATCTTTATAAAGGCCCTCGCCAATGCAGAAAGTTGGGGCAAATATCCCTTTATGGCCAAACGGTCCCCTGGGAGAAAAAGGTCAAATACTTAGGAGTCACTTTCGACTTGCGTATGTCATTTACTACGCACATTAATAACGTTCGCAATAGAGCCGCGTTCGTCTCCAGCCGGCTACACAATTTAACTAACGCTAAAAGTAAAATGCCCTTAAGGCACAAATTATTATTATATAAGACCTGTGTACGACCGCACCCTACTCGCTTGTACAAGTTGCAAATAGTACAAAATAAGTTCATTCGCCGCGCAACCGGTGCGCAGTGGTATCAACGCAACGTCGACCTACACAGCGATTGCAGACTGCCGACGATTCGCAAATATTTTAAACATCTGACCAAACGGTTCTTCGATAGAGCCGAACATTATCCCAACCATCTGGTGGTAAGCGCAGCAAATTACCAACCCGAAACAAACGCGAACGTCATTAAGCGTCGCCCGCGAAACGTCCTCATCGACCCGGTCGAGGAAGGGGACTTAGATACCTCTGACCCACCGTCGGATAATACTACACCCACAGCTAGTGTAACATCAAACACAACAGTTCGCCCTTGCCTCCGAGTACGGCGAGACCAAAACAACGCGTACACAAGGTACACTTAGATGACATATCAAAGTTAAACGCACGCATGAGCACATGCGTGGCTCTACTCACAGAGGCCCAAACCCGTGGGTTCTGGCTAGCCCACCGGTTCTGCGTCAGATGAAGCTTTAATAGTCTCGGGACTGAAAGCAAAAACATCAGTTAATACAAGATACACGAAGACTTTGTTTATTTCAGAGCAAAGCTAAATTTAAATAAATTTTATATGTAGAAATTTATTTAATTAAGTAAAGTTTAATACATAATGTCTATGGATTTTCATTCGACCTATTCATAAAACGTACGAAGCTCATTAAAACTTTCTCAATTTAGTTTTTAAGTTTCAGACATTGTAATAAAATAGCCAAATTAACTTGTAATCTTCGCAGTGGTACAGCAAATTCCTTGAATTGCCGGGACGTCAAAGGTAATGGAAGGTCATTCGTGATAACAAGAGATTTTACAAAAGCTCAAATTATACATAAATTTTTACGTAAATAATAAATGGCACTAAACTTTTTCTTAAAAATGTGTGCATGGTATTACATTAATCATAAAATGACATGATTCAATAAAATGAAACCATTCCACAAATTGACTTTAAGGAACATGACTTTAATAAAAAATTCTATATACTATCTAATGAATCTATAAGATGTATGATTGATTGATGTGTGATGATGTATGATTCGTATTACTTATCTATAAGAATGAAGATATTCGAAATAAAACTGGATACGGTATTGAATATCACAACGCTTTTAACTAGGCAACACAAGTTCTCATCACTATCTTTGTTCTTAGTGACATATATGTTCTGCGTACCGTCTGGTAACCAAGGTATCCGGGTCCCCTGGTCATCTACAAACCTAGGGTGTTACAAATGTCAATGGTCGGTGTTTATCACTTTAGATAACGTGAACCAGCTCGCTTGCAAATTTACGGGAATTTATAAAGATGGTACGGAATAAAGTAGAAGTCAGACACGAAAGATATAAAAGTACAAAGTAGGGTTCGTGTTTCGGTAAGAGTTATTCGTATTACTTACCTACTTTGCAGCGAGTTACCTATAATTACTTTATATAATATCGATACTAATATCGTAAAAATTGTTCTTTGTTTTCATTTAACGACAAGTAATATTTGGAAACACGTAAAGCATATCCTGGCTTACAATTAATTTTACCTTATATCAGTTTAATAAATTGAGAATTATATAACATGAAAAGAAAATATAATAATATGATAATAATAGATATTTTATAAAAGATTTTATTTGTTGGTTGATGTGAGAATCTATATAAAAAGGAGAAAAATTATTTTAGTTATGCCAACTTAATAAGAGAAGTAGCTTGAGGATTCGTAATCAGCGATAAAAAGTGTTGTTCTAAAACGAGCTTCATATTTGTACAAAAAACATGAATACATAACGAACAGTAGGTAATACGTTAAAAAAGTGACATTTTCATAAAAATATATATCATAAGTGCATCATAAAAACTGATAAAACATCAACCGTAGCGTCGTTTATCGCATTTTACAACGGGATTGCTATCCTGTGGTAAAATTATTTCAGACTTGCCAATTCATGAGGTTAGTTAAATGATTTGTTAAATCAACCAAAAAATAAACGTCAACAAAATTACTTATGTTAATAGGAGGTACAAGACCAACAGTCCGTAGATGAGGGATTAGATATATAAACGAGACCTGCTTTTTTATGCGAGAAGTTCGCAAGCGAGCTAACGGTTCCCATGATGTTTAGTTATAACCACCGCCCATTAACAATTACAACAACCGTAGTGTTAAAGATGCGTTGCCACCTTTAATAAAGTGGGTCAGCTCACTCCCCAGACGAAAAGCAGAAAATTTTCACTTCCACTTTACGCCAGTTTCCTATGAGGTCGTGATACTTACACGGACGGATTTACCCATTGGTGCAACATCGGGGACTGTTTGTATACACAAAACTGTTATCCCTAAGTGGAGCCGGCACATCATGTGAATCAGATCGTGTTATTTGCAAGGTTTTTTTACAGCCTTTTCTTCGAAACAAACACTCAGATATGGAACAATTATCTTTGGGTCTGTGATGAGTTAAGCCCACAAACCCCGGCGTTGAAGGCAATGTGTCTGTAGCGCTAAACGTCATGTATAGAATGGAACCAGAATTTAATAGAAAACACCGAGTCACGCTCCCCGAGGCAATGATTAAGAGCCACAAATCGTCACGAGCAATAAACTTAGGAGTAAGAAAAAACAGAATAATAAACAAAAACCGAAATTTGCTGGC